>CM042690.1:625004874-625745755 GCA_023614405.1 Avena insularis
AGCCAAATCAAGGAAGCCTAGAAGGGAAATGAAAGTATCGACGAAATCAAACATCGTATTAGTACAGGAAAGGTACCTGGATTCACTGAAGACGAAGAAGGAGTACTGTGGTACAAAGGACGTATCTGTGTGCCAGCAGATTCAGAGCTGAAGCAAGTTATCATGAAGGAAGCTCATGATACCCTTTATTCTATCCACCCCGGAGGAATGGAGATGTATCAAGATTTGAAAGAGCAATTTTGGTGGCACAAGATGAAGAGGGAAATCGGAAGCTACATCGCCAAGTGTGACATCTCTCAAAGAGTCAAAGCAGAGCACCAGAGACCCACAGGACTGTTGCAACCATTGCAGATTCTGGAATGAAAATGGGATTCCGTCGGAATGGACTTTATCACCGGTTTGACTACTTCCAGTAGGAGAAATGACTCAATCTGGGTCATAGTTGATAGACTGTCCAAGGTAGCCCACTTCATACCTGTCAAGACTACCTACCAGAAAAGCGGTTAGCAGAGTATTACATTGCTAGGATTGTTAGTCTGCATGGAACCCCCAAGACCATAGTATCAGATCAAGGAACCCAGTTTACCTCGAGATTTTGGCAGAAAGTGCAGGAAGGATTAGGCACCAAGTTGAACTTCAGCACCGCGTATCACCCGCAAACAGATGGACAGACTGAGAGAGTCAACCAAATCCTAGAGGATATGTTAAGAGCTTGTGTGTTGGAATACAGATCAAAATGGGAACACTGCCTGACTTTCACAGAATTCTCATACAACAACAGTTATCAAGCTAGTTTGCAAATGGCACCATTTGAATTCCTCTACGGAAGAAAGTGTCATACCCCTTTGAATTGGTCGCAAGTAGGAGAGAGTCAGATCTTTGGACCCGACATTCTCCGAGAAGCCGAAGAGAAGGTTCACAAAGTCCGTGAGCACCTCAAGACCTCCCAATCCAGACAAAAGAGTTATGCTGACAAGAGAAGGAGAGACCTGACTTTCAATGCCGGAGATTTTGTATATCTCAAGGTTTCACCATTGAAAGGAACCCAATGCTTTAGTCTGAAAGGAAAGTTAGCCCTCAGATATATCGGGCCTTTCAAGATTCTGAACCGTCGAGGAGAAGTATCGTATCAACTAGAACTACCTGAAGAGATGTCAGCCATCCACAATGTGTTCCATATCTCGTTACTTCGCAAATGCCTGGAAGTGCCGGAAAAGACTGAAATTTTCAAGAACATCGATCACAGAGCTGTGGAGATCAACAATGACCTGACCTATCGTGAAGTGCCCATCCGTATCTTAGAAGAAGCTTACAGAACCACCAGGACCAGGAGTATCAAGTTTCTCAAGATTCAGTGGAGCAACCATACCGAGGAGGAAGCCACTTGGGAGTGAGAAGATTACATTAGGACAGAGTTCCCAGATCTCTTTAGTTTCTAGTTTTCTTTGTAAATGTCGGGACGAGATTTTGTTTAAGGGGGAAGGTTTGTAACATCCCAAAACATTAATCCAAGGTTACTAAGAACCAAATCATCAAAATTAGGGTTAACAAAAACTTTTTCAATTGAAATTATCAAAGCATTCATATGTGTGTGCATTTAAAAAAAGAAGTTGTTTGAATTGCCATGTTTAAGTGATCCATTGCTTGTAAAATGATTCTTGGGTAAAATAAAAATGATCTAGATCATCCCCAAACAAATCCCAAATAAAAACAAATCAAAATGAATAAAAGAAGCAAATGGTCATATGTGCCATTCTAATCAGCATGCCTACTTTGGCTATTCCTAGTACTCAAAACCTAACAGAAACAATTATGGATCTTTGCACCCCTTGATAGTACACATAATGTTGTACCAAGGCCCACTTTGTGATCTTCCAAAGACATTCAAACACTATATTTAAATGGCATTTGAAAATTGAATCTATTTCATATGGGAAGATCCCACTATTTCAAAAAACCACTCAAATGAGCTCAAATTTCAAAATCCAAGCACCCACAGAGTCTCAAGCTTATGCCTAGCACACCCACCAAAAATCTTTTCAAAATTCCAAACTAAGTTTCTTGCGGCCATTTCATCAAACACATGGCATGCATGAATTACACCTAATATCTAGCTTACTGTTCTGAACAGGGTTTTGCACCCAATTCTCCTCAAAACACTCCCTCTGTCTCCAAATGATCTAACCATGCCATTATCACCCCTCCCCTATCCCCTAGTGGCCATGCCATGCCATGCCATGCCGAGCACATGTTGGCCGGCCGACCATGCACCACCGCAGCAGACCACCTCGCCCCCTCTCACCATGTCTAGCAGCTAGCTCACACCTCACCGCCACTCTCTGTCCCCTCCCCGAGCCGAGCCAGACCGTGGACCACCGCCAAAGCGCCGCGCACTTCCTGTCTGCGCCATGCCGAACACACGCGAGAGCGCCGCGCCCGACATGCACGTAGACGCTGCCCCTCAACCGTAGCCCACGTCCACCGCTTCTCCATGACCCAGGGAGCATGCCGGACATGCCCGTTTGCCGCCCAACGCACCACAGCCACCGCTCGTCGTGGACACTGCCGTCTCTGCCGCTCAGAGCGCCAGCACCGCCTGACCGCATACCACCGCCCCTAGTCCCGCATTGATCACGTAGAGAACCGCCAGGAGACCAGCGACCGCCCCCTACCTCGAGCCACGCCACTAGCATGCTGTGCAGCCCTCCGCGGAGCCGCTCGCCCATCCCTCTCAGTCGCGTCGTCGTCCTATAAATAGAGGCCACCCCCAGCCCCATTCCGCACACCACTCACCTCCCCTCACCTCACTGACCGTTCCCTACCTCTAGCCGGAGCAAGGCAAGCAGTCGTTGGCCGGAATTGCACCGCAGCAGGCCGCCTCTGGAGGAGAAGGGCGCCGCTGATTCCGACCACCCTCGGAGCTGCCTCGACCGTCCCTGAGCTCTCCGTTGACCACCAGTCCATTTGCCCGCCTTGCTGTTGTCACTAGAGCCCTGGTACGCCCCCTGAGCACCCCCACTGAGCCGTTAGGGTTAGAGTTCGTCGGCGACAGGTCCGTCTTTGATGACGATCCCCAGCCGTTGATCCCCGTTCTAATCCAATGACCAACATCGCCCCGTACCGCTTCGCGCGTTATGAGCCGCTGACCGGTGGACCCCCTATCAGCTGAGCCCCAGCCAGAGGTGTCACGGCCGCCTGTTAGCGTTCAACCCAGTTAGTTTGAATTAGGATTTTTCTATTTTAGTTAAACCTAGTTCTATCCCTTAGTTTAAAATTCAATTCAGAGAAATTTACAAATCCAAATGGAGTGATTCCAGTTTTGTTAGAAAGCTACTGAAAAGATCTACCCAAGCCTGTTGGATTTAATTCAATTAGAGTTAGAGATCTCTGCTAGTAAAAATAACAAAACAAAAGCTTTTGCACCTTGCAACATTATTATAAAATCAACCAAGATAGCTTTTGAGTTGTTTCCAACTCTCAAAAATCACATTTAACCATACCTATCTGAATATGTAATAATATTAAGGTTCACATGCAGTGACTTTGGACTAGTACCAAAATAATGCTATATAGGCATTTCTAGTCAGTTTAAATCATTAAATAATGAACTTAAACCAAAGTAATTCTAAACCAACCCTTAAATTACATTCCCACATGTTAGAATATGTGGTGATGACATGTGTCCACATGATCCCATATTTTAAGTGGTGAATATTAAATCTTAGTTATTTTTCAATGAGTAGAAATTACTTTTCTTAAATAAAAAGAATGAAACTAGTTAATAAAACTTGTGATGCTTGTGATGATAATAGATCATCAAATGTATGCCTTAGAGTGCTAATTAGACTAGTTAAGTATTGTTTGGTGATTGTGTACTCCGTATGTATTTATAGACGATAGTATCGACCAAGCTTACGAGGAGGAGGATTTCTACCAAGAGGAGGAAGACAACTTCAACCACTACACCAACCAAGGCAAGCTAGCACTATACAAGTTAACCCTTGCAAGTTGTACTTGCAAGCCACCATTAACAATGCAAGCTAATCCTTGCAATCTAGATAACCCAAGCAAAGATGCTTTAGGCATGCTTTGATCATACCACTTTGACTAGTATTTACCCCAAGTCTTATTTCCAAGCTTTACTTCTGTTACTTTACCCAAAGTGCTTTACTTGTTTGGAAGGTAGCATAAAGAGTATAAAACTTGGCCTATTTAGATAAACTTTAGATGTCATTCTATGGGATGAGATTGACCTCACCTTCCCACCTTAGTGAACACTCTTAACTTAGTAGTTTAGAGTAGATAAAAACTTGAGTCACTTTAGATGGGAACACTTGGTGAAAATGAATTATGAAAACCTTGGAATGATGAGTCATTCTATTGAGATGTTTTGACATGTGTTGAGAAACACAAATGGTTTATGATGATGAAAATGTTGAGGCGTGAGCCTTAGCCCTTTTATAAAAACTGATGGTTGGATTTGGATGCGATACCATTCCAAATTTACCGTACAACCACAATACCTGAATTGGGTAAGGCTTAGCCGGAAGTTTATATGCATTAGTATTAGTTCCCTCGTGGGAGAGGTTTGAGCTGAGGCTACCTCTCAATTTTGTCCACCTATGCAGTGCCCAAGATGATAGATGGTCATGGTTGGGAGGCCATGCTCATAGGAGAGGTGCTTATACTAGGGTGTGTAAAGGAAAGGTTATGTTTGATTATCTGCATACTAAGTATGATGATTCAGGGTTATCCCTGACAGATGTATCGAATCTTGTGGTGAAAGTGTACCACCTCTGCAGAGTGTCAAACTATTCGAATAGCTACATCCGCGGTTATGGACAGATGGAATGGCCATACTGGTTTGTTGTCAGATGTTTTCAAAATAACTTATGAAAGGAATGATGAATCTTGACTTGACCACAATAGGGTTGTGTTTATGACACTAGCTTCCCAACTTAAGTGATTCTAGAACTTTATTTTATCTTTCTTTGCTTCTGAACTCAGCTTAGGTTTCAAACTTAACTTTATAGTTAAACTTAGAGTTAGCACTTTACCTTAGAACTATACTACTTGTTAGTGGTAGTTTGCGAGTACTTAAAGAGTACTCATGGCTTTTGTCCCTGGATATTCTCATGGCCATACTATGAAGGAGACTACCAAGATGATGGCCAGCAGGACGGCTATGATAACTAGGACTATCTGCCTTCGTCAGCATTGCCTGTGCCCCTGAAGATGAACCCCACCGCTACGCTTATCTTTTATTTCCGCTGCTTGTTGTATTAAGAATGGATCATCAGATCCTTATTTGTGTAAGACCTTATGTATGGTTTGTAATGGATGATGTACTGTGATATCCAATCCGTTATGTCTCGCAAAAATGGTAATCCTGGGATTGCGAGGTATGGCATAACGGGCATCTGGGATTAAAAATCCGGGTGTTGACAAATACTCCCTCTTGGAGTTGCTAGCATCTACTCGGCCAAGATAGCTAATAACAACGGAGAGGATGCAAGATCACACATAACAAAGACATGATAGAATCAATAATCAATCTGAAATAGCATCTCAATATCCATCGGATCCCCGCAAACACAACATGTAGGAGTACAAATAGATGATCTTTATCAGGAACGGAGCTCACAAGATCTAGACATGGTAGCACAAAGGAGAAGAACCAACCATCTAGCTACTAACTGGACCCGTAGTCTAGGGATGAACTACTCACGCATCACACCGGAGGCTTGCATGGTGATGAAGAAGGCCTCCAGGGTGAATTCTCCCCTCTGGCAGGGTGCCGGGAAGAGCTTCAGATCCCTCCCGATCTAGGGATGGAGATGATGGCGAGTACACACTCTTTCATGGAATTTTGATCGGGTACATAGGGTTTCTGTATCGGAGGCTTTTATAGGCGAACTGGGAGGCCGAGGGGGTGCTCGAGGCGGCTACACAACCCCTAGGCACGGGCTAGGCCTGACCGCGTGGCCAGGTGGTGATGCCGGCCCCTGGCCCCTCTCCGTCTCGTCTTCTAGCTCTGTGTTCCCCTCGGTGAAATATTGACTTTGTCTTTTGTCCCGTCCAATTCCGAGAATATTCATTTTCTGGCTTTTCTGGAACCAAAAATAGCAGAAAACAGGCAACTGGCACTGTGGCATCTTGTTAATAGGTTAGTTCCAGAAAATGTGTAAAAATACTCCAAAGTGTGGACAAAACATAAGAAAGTAGATATAAAACAGGCATGGAACATTAAAAATTATAGATACGTTTGCAACGTATCAACATCCCCAAGCTTAACTCCTGCTCGTCCTCGAGTAGGTAAGTGATAAAAAGAAAGAATAATTTTTGAGTTGACATGCACCATCATAAACTTGATCAAAGTATTTGTAAAACATTGATAGCTGGGATCATAGTAATTCAACATAGCATGAAAGATATAGTTCTAACAATACGACATAGCAACTATGTTATAACATGAAAAGGCACAAACAAAAGATTCATGAATAAAAATGCTTTGTAAGACATTTGTTTGTTTCACATAAAGAAAGCATAATGAGAATGGTATTCAGCTTGTCCTTCATAGAGTAGCAAAACATAAATGCATAGGACACCTTCAAAGTTCATAAGGGTGACTAGATACGAATAGTTTAAGAACAAGCAATATCAAAGTTATGCATCAATCAACAAGTCTTGGGACAATGCAAATTAAACTAAGAATAGCCACTATGCTCTCTCAATAGGTGCATAAAGATAGAAGATGGAGACTCAACATAAAAGTAAAAGAAAGTCCTTCATAGAAGGAAGCAGGGATTCAAGTCTCATAAAGAGCTTCCAAAAATCATGGTACTTATTGGCTTTCAGCTCTCATTGCCCCTATCATAAGCATATTGAAGTGATTAAGGTTAAAGTGAACAAACTATGGAGTATATGCTTGACAAAGTATAAGTTGGAAATCTCATGTCCCTTGAATACGAGGGCCGCTCCTCATGCTACTCATGTTTAGTTACCGTTAAGTTCTTGTCATAGTAAGTACATGTGTATCATAGAGAACCGCCAACGGGGTACCCTTGCCCGATAATACGGAAGAGTCCCCATATCAAAATGACAAGGCAAGCAGACAACGAGCATCTCAGCAATCTTCTTATTTACCATGGGAAAATGGTGCTTTTTTCTCTCTTTCCTCTTTTCTCATTTTTTTATTTTTCTCTTTTTCTCAATCTCTATCTCTTTTTTTATAAGAAGAATGCTTCATAGATTTCTCATTATGGTTACGCTGCAGGTTTCCACCATGATTAGGCATGGATTAGACCAGCGGCCCAAGCGTTTCTCTAACACACATACATAACTCCATGGACTTACAAGCTCCCTTTTCATTTCACACCGACGACATCCATAGACAAAAGAGCATGATATCAACTAGGTGCCATGTACAAGTGCAATGTTGAAAACGTTCCCCATGACAGCATGGTTCTGCTAATCCCCAACATATAAGTGCAAGCATATACAACATAGATGACACAATGGTTCAAGTTTATTAGGGGCAAGAAAAGTAAAGTGTGCCATGAAGTTCGTGAGAGCTTTAACCACTAGTTTTCTCATAACAAGTTTAATTCAGAAGGTAGATAAAAACATGAATATACTTGGAATAGCAAATGCTAATAGGTAGGTATGGTGGACTCTTTCGAATAACTTGGTTTTATTTGGAGTTGGATGCATGAGTGGAACTCACACTTGGTTATAGAGGCTAGCAAAAGACTGGGAGCGACCAACTAAGAGAGCAATAATGGCCATAATCATGCAGAGCGACAAAACATCATTAATTAAAGCATAAAGTGATATTACAAGTCGAAAACTAAAGGATCATAGAGGCTATGGTGACTTGGGATAGTCTTAACATGGTGTGAGCATGCGCCAAATCAACCCAAATAAAGCATCAAAGGAGAATACCACAATACTATGCTTTAATATGCTAAAACAACGCATGATTATTTCAAGGCACATTAAGAAATCTCAATTGTTTATAACATGTCATGCTACAACAAAAATCACTAAGCATAAATCCAAAACATTATCAAGCATGACATGACAAATCATAGGCCACAGTCAAAAACAAGCTCCTTTTACCACTTAAGCATGAACTTTTCCTACTCTTTTCCAATCCAAACCAATCTTATTTGAAAACTAATGCATGAAAGAGGGGGTCCAACCAATTTATTCAAGCAAACTAAGCAAACCAAGAAAACTAAAACCAAAAACAAAAACAAAGACGCTCCAAAAATAACACAACTGTGCATGAAACAATAAAAATGAAGTGTTTGGAAGAAACCTAAGATTTTTATTGATGAAGAAGGGGATGCCTTGGGCATCCCCAAGCTTTGACGCTTGTACTTCTTGGATATTTCTTGGGGTGACACGGGTGGCATCCCCAAGCTTGACTTTAGTCCATTCTTCATCTCATTACATCACTTTTTCCTTACACCTGAAATTTTTTCCTTCATACAAAACTTCACACAATCTTTATTAGCAACATTAGTGTACTCAAGATAATAAGTCTTTGGGTTCAGTTTCAACACCAATAAAACTTACATTAAAACACAAGATACTATAACACTTCCCTTAAAAAGCTCAATTCCCCAAAAAGAACCCCAAAAGGAATCAACAAGAAGCAAATGCAAATAATGGCAGAAATCTGTCAAAACAGACCAGCAGGTAAAAACCAATTTTTTCGAAGACCTTCTGTTGATCAAATCGAAAAGTGTTGAACTAACGAAAGTTGGATAACAACCTGGGGCAGAAGCACAAAAAATCACAGCTCAAACCGACGTACAGAGATTTTACACGAATGTTTACAGCAAAGCACAAAAATCTGTTTTGGGATAGCAACTTTCCCAAGCATTACTTCTCTCTCATTAGAGGTTACTCTTGGCACAAAAAGCAAATAAAAAGGATAAGGAGCGGTTAGTATAGAGGTAATAACTTCCAAGACTCATCTAAAACTTTTGGGTTATCTCCCAATAAGTACTTTTCTTTAACACCTTTAAGTTAGGCATAAGAAGCAAGAAAAAGAATCAAGTGTTCTCAAATGAAGAAGCATTAAGATTAATACCAGAAATATTTTCAACAAGGCAAGGTGTCTCATCCAAATAAGTTCTAGAGTATCCTTTCTCAATGCTTTTGGGTTCACTACTTTCATCAAACGTGTTTTCAGGAACAATCCAATCGAGATTCTTTTCTATGGCTTCATGCATTGCTACAAGTTTGAAAGGTATTGGTATCTTAATTTCCTCCCCATTAGGTTTGGTTTTGTTCATCTTTTCTCGTGTACCAATAAATCTACACATGGGCCTAGCATGTTAAAACGTTCAAAGACTTTTCTAACTTCCTTGGCAACATCATAGAATTCCTTAAGCAAAGTTTTCAGAATAAAATCCCTCTTTTTAGGGTCCTCAATTTCTTTAAGTTTAAGAAACATTACTTGCATTAAGGGGTTAAGGTTAACAAACCTATCTTCCAACATGTGAACTAAAGAAGCTGCAGCAATTTCATAATTTGGAGCAAGTTCTCCAATAAGTACTTTTCTTTAACGCCTTTAAGTTAGGCATAAGAAGTAAGAAAAAGAATCAAGTGTTCTCAAATGAAGAAGCATTAAGAGCAAATTCTGTTTTAATAGGAGAGGCAAAATGAGTCTTCTCTCTCTTCTTAGGGAAGTGTTCTATACCTTTCTTGAGTGAGAGTTTATATATAATGGTGCCTTCTTTCATATCAATAATGGCACCAACAGTTCTAAGAAAAGGTCTTCCCAAAGTAATAGGACAAGAAGCATTGTATTCAACATCCAAAACATAGAAATCAACGGGGACATAGGCATTGTTAACCATAATAAGAACATCATTAATACTCCCCATGAGTTTCTTTTTAGCATTATCATAAAGTGGGACATTTAAATAACAATCTTCCAATGGTGGCAAATCAAGCATTTCATAAATCTTCCTAGGCATAATAGAAACACTACTATCAAGATCACATAAGGCTTTGAGATCAAAGTATTCACTTTCATATTAATGATGGGTTTCCAACCATCTTCTAATTTTATAGGAATAGAAGCTTTATGTTTCATCTTTTCTTCTTTAATTTTTACGAGAGCATCAGTAATATGTTTTGTAAAGGCCATATTCATAGCACTAGCATTAGGACTTTTAGCAAGCTTTTGTAGGAACATAATAACTTCAGAGATGTTGCAACCATCAAGATCAAAATCGTAATTATCATCTAAAGTAGTAGAGCTATTGTTTCCCATATTTCGAAGAATTTCAGCATTTTTATTAGAAAAGGTTCCATTGGGTTTACTAGCTTCAACATTAGTGGTAGTGATAGTAGAAATACTAATTTTTCTAGCAATTTCATCTTCTTTTTCCCACTTAGCATGCAATTCAGCTAATAGTCTAACATTTTCATCAATTCTAACTTGTATGGCATTAGTACCAGCAAAGGGATTCTCAATAGTTTCAGGTTTAGCAGCCATTTTATTAAAAGAAGATTCTGCTTCAGCCAATGATGCTATATTTCTTTCAGCATTAGAAAGTTTTTCCTCAATAGTTTTATTGAAAGCAGTTTGTTTACTAATAAAATCTTTAAGCATAACTTCAAGTTCAGAGGGTGCACTCCTATTATTGTTGTAGGAATTTCCAAAAGCATTACCATTATTGGGAGGATATGGCCTATAGTTATTATTACCAAAATTATTCTTGTAGGCATTGTTGCTAAAATTATTATTTCTTATAAAGTTCATATCAACTTGCTCTTCTTGAGCAACCAAGGAGGATAAGGGAACATGATTCGGATCAATATGAGCTTTCCCATTAACAAGCATAGACATAATAACATCAATTTTATCACTGAAGGAGGAGCTTTCTTCAATAGAATTTACCTTCTTAACTTGTAGAGCTCTCTTGGTATGCCATTCAGAATAGATAACCATCATATTATCCAGAAGCTTTGTTGCAGCACCCAAAGTAAAGTTCATAAAGGTACCTCCAGCAGCAGACTCCAGTAGATTTCTTGAAGAATAATTCAATCCTGCATAAAAGGTTTGGATAATCATCCAAGTAGTCAGTCCATGAGTGGGACAATTCTTTACCAAAGATTTCATTCTTTCCCAAGCTTGAGGAACATGTTCATTATCAGATTGTTTAAATTTCATTATTTCACTTCTCATAGATATAATCTTAGCAGGAGGATAGTATTTCCGATGAAAGCATATTTGCATTTAGTCCAAGAATCAATACTATTTCTAGTTAGGGATTGCAACCATTCTTTAGCTTTTCCTCTCAAAGAGAAAGGAAACAATTTAAGCTTAATAATATCTCCATCTATATCCCTATGCTTTTGCATCTCACAAAGTTCAACAAAGTTATTTAGATGAACAACAACATCTTCAGTACCAATTCCAGAAAATTGTTCTCTCATAACAAGATTGAGTAAAGCAGGTTTAATTTCAAAGAAAGTAGCTGCAGGAACAGGTGGAGCAATAGGTGTGCACATGAAATCATTGTTGTTGGTGCTAGTGTAGTCACACAACTTAGTGTTTTCATGAGTAGTCATTTTTTGTGTTTTAATATAGAAAGCAAACTAGTACAAATATTTTTTGTGTGTTTTTGATAAAGAAACAAGAAAACAAAGCAGAAATAAACTAAGCAAAACAAAGTAAAGAGATTGGTTACGAGGGACTCCCCTTGTGAAGATGTCCTTGACTCCCCAGCAACGGCGCCAGAAAAAGAGCTTGATGGCTCAAAATATATTCGAGCTTGTTGGGGAACCCCAAGAGGAAGGTATGATGATCACAATAGCAAGTTTTCCCTCAGTTATGAAACCAAGGTTATCGAACCAGTAGGAGCAAGGAAACACCTCCAAGGTGTTGTTTCCAACTTGGAATCCTGCACAACACAACCACAGAACTTTGCCCCAACTTACAATGCGGTTGTCAATCTCACCGGTTTTGCTGAAAACAAAGGATTAAACGTATTGTGTGGAAGATAGTAATAGCTTGCAGAAAGTAAATAGAAAACAGTAAATAGATGTAGATTGATGGCAAAAGAAAGGACCGGGGTCCATAGTTCACTAGTGGTGATTCTCCCTAAGATAGATGACATGTTGGGTGAACAAATTACAGCGGGGCAATTGACAAACATCGAGAAAGCATACATGCATATACTAATGATCTTGACTCCTATGAGATTTGATTGTGCATTACAACATTATACATAGACCGTAATCCAACTGCATCTATGACTAATAATCCACCTTCAGGTTATCATCCGAACCCCCTCCAGTATTAAGTTGCAAGCAACAGATAATGGCATTAAGAAATGCATGTAAAGTAAACAATACGATTGTTCTATGAACAAAGGATTGTTGTTTTCTCCCTAGTAGCAATAGCACATCTAGTACCTTAGAGATTTCTGTCACTTCCCCAGATTACTAGAGGGATGAACCCACTATCGAGCATAAATACTAACTCTTGGAGTTGCTAGCATCTACTTGGCCAAGATAGATACTAACAACGGAGAGCATGCAAGATCACAAATAACAAAGACATGATAGAATCAATAATCAATCTGAAATAGCATCTCAATATCCATTGGATCCCCGCAAACACAACATGTAGGATTACAAATAGATGATTTTGATCATGAATGGAGCTCAAGATCTAGACATGGTAGCACAAAGGAGAAGAACCAACCATCTAGATACTACATGGACCCGTAGTCCAGAGATGAACTACTCACGCATCACACTAGAGGATTACATGGTGATGAAGAAGGCCTCTAGGGTGAATTCTCCCCTCCGGCAGGGTGCCGGGAAGAGCTTTAGATCCCTCCCGATCTAGGGATGGAGATGATGGCGGCTATAGACTCTTTCGTGTAATTTTGATCGGATACTTAGGGTTTCTGTATCGGAGGATTCTTATAGGCAAAAGGGGAGGCCGAGGGGGTGCCCGAGGCAGCTACACCACCCCCAGGCGCAGGTCAGGCCTGGCCGCATGGCCAGGTGGTGTGGCTGGCCCCTGGCCCCTCTCCGTCTCGTCTTCTGGCACCGTGTTCCCCTCGGTAAAATATTGACTTTTTCTTTTGTCCCGTCCAATTCCGAGAATATTCATTTTCTGGCTTTTCTAGAACCAAAAACAGCAGAAAACAGGCAACTAACACTGTGGCATCTTGTTAATAGGTTAGTTCCAGAAAATGTGTAAAAATACTCCAAAGTATGGACAAAACATAAGAAAGTAGATATAAAACAAGCATGGAACATCAAAAATTATAGATACATTTGCAACGTATCAAGGTCCATAGATCACAATGCAATAACTCATACAGAAAAGTACTGTAGGTAGTTGATGTGCCGAAAGGTAATCTAACATGTTTGCCGCATTGACAGGCATTACAAATAGAGGAATCATGAGAAGAACTAGAACTATCAATAGGGAGACTAAATTCTTGAAGCAAATACGACATAGTATTTTTATTGGGGTGGCCGAGCCGACGGTGCCAAAGGTCGACGGAGGTGTGCATGGCTTGAGGTATGGAAGATGGTGCGCCATGTAGAGGATAGAGATCGCCCGAACTATTGTAGCGAGCGAGGACCTCCGCCGTTTTCAGATCTTTCATAGATAAGCCGAACGGGTCAAACTCTAAAGAAACATTGTTGTCGATAGTAAAGCGACGAACATAGATGAGATTTTGATTAAAAATGAAGCAATAGAACATTGCAGAGAAGAAAATTTGTGTGGGGATTAGTGATGTATGATTGACCGGCACAAGATACAAGAATTGAAGAACCATCACCATTAGTTATAGAAGAAAAAGAGGAAGAAGAACAAGCTGACAGAAAACCCATATTTGAATACATGTGCGAAGATGCACCAGCCCGTACCTTCGTGGTTGTTGAGCATGAAATTGCTCATGGCAGCGATGAAGGCGGATTGGTCCCAGCTTGGTGGAGCGATTGATGGCGTAGGCATGTACGGTAGTGCTGGAGGAGCCCCGTACATGTAGTTCATTGGTGTCGAGGATGGCATGTAGTATTTTGGCTCGTGGGGCGCTATGTAGGCCGTAGATGGAGCTTGGGCAGTGTAAACCTGCTGCAGAGGTCAAGGTCCAAGAGGCCCTGGTGAGCCTATGGATGGACGAAGACTGGGATTCTATGTCCCGGTGTAGGCCGTTGGGGCGCCATAGGGAGAAGGAGCTGACCAAGGCATATGCCGTGCCTGAATGAGACCCGTCCATGGATCGTGCTGCGGCTTCCAGGTTGGCGAGGGGGCCGCGACGGAGGGAGGTGTCGGCGTTGGTGGAGTCGGTGCTGGAGGGGTCGGTGTTGGAGGGGCTGGCGCTGGAGGAATTTGGTGGAGAGTGGAGGTGGAGGAGGAAGATAGAAGTGCGCCGGCGGCGCAGGCTTCGGCCGGCGTCCAGAGTGGACGCGTCTTCGGCCGTGCCGGAGTTGACAGAGCCATCCAGGTGCGGAAAAACCTAAGCGTCTGATACCATGATATTTTGCGATAATAATAACTTGTATTGATTTGAACAATAGTGCAAAGATTATATAGGAGAGAGGACGAGCCGGCTAAACCGACTTAGGTTAGAGTCCTAATTCAACTCAAACACAACTATAATAGTGTTCGTGCTATTCCCCATCGCTGATCCAGTCTTCTCCAAATCAAAGCACCACGCCGCTTGCTGGTGGCTACTCACGTGGTCACCCATCGATTCCTGGTGTCGCCGTCCGGTGCTGGTTTCCAGCGTCGTGTTCGCCGATTGTTCCCGGCCGCCGGCCGCTATGCTTCATGTGCTTCATGGTGTCGTCGCCCGCCACAGCTTCCCGATGTCGCTGCTCGCCGCATCTTCCCGACGTCGCCACCCGCTCTGCTCACATCTAGTGGCGTGGTTCCGTTCCTTGACGCGGCCGCCCTATCTCAATCTGTCGAGCTCGGGGTTGTCTGCACTTGCTGTGAAGCCGAGCAGGCATTGCTACGAGGCCCGACGGGTGCTGCTGTGACCGGTTGTCACCAGAGCTAAGGGTGGAGCATGGCGGTACTCGCCGGAGCGGCAAACTAAGGCTGCCAATCGGTGTTTGCTACCAAGGGGACATTGACATTGCTAAAAGGACGTCACCGTTGGCCGCCGATGCTACCCTGGGCCATTGGTGTTGCTACCATGGACATCACTGTTTGCTACAAGGCGACATCGGCCTTGCTCCAAGGACGCCACCGCTGGCCGCTGTCGATGGCCGACAATGCTACAAGTGGCCATCCGTGTTGCTACCATGAATTTTGCTACAATTTTTTGCTACGGTAGATTTATTGTTTTGGTACAATAGTATATAGCTTCTGCTACGAGATTTCCGGCGAGGTCTCCGACGAGATCAGATTTGCTACAATAGAACATGTTTTTTCCTACATATGTTTTATGATTTTGCTACAATAACGCAAACTTGTTGCTACGAGGTCTCCGGCGAAAGTCTCCGGCGATTCTCGGGTGAAGTCGATTTTGCTACACTAGTTCAATTTTTTTGCTACATGGTCTCCGACGAACTCTCCAGCGAGATGTAGTATGTCTGTTCTTTTTCTGGACCGAACCATTTTCTGCTACATGTATCAAAAGCGGAGCTATTCGTAGAAAAAACAGAACTGTTTGTAGTAAAAGTAGGACTTGAGAACTTTTAGGGAGACACGTGTCAGCAGGACGAGGCGGGGGGGGGGGGTCCGGGAGGAAATATCCTCCGGAGGTGTGTAGCACGCCCCTTTTGTTTTTCTCATCACCACAATGCCTAGATAGGCTTCATTGGGTCATGCCTCTTATGCAAACGTGCGATAGAGGTCACGAGGAGGATTCCTACTGGTGGTTTTCTTACACAAGTATCACAAGTATGAACACTTATGGACCATTGGATAACGAAAATTGATGGATATTATTTATTTAAAGGTACCACAAAAGATCTCTTTGGAAACGTGTTCTAGATCCTCTTTTCAACGTCGCATTGATACTTTCTGCCTAGCTAGAGTTCACAATGAATTATCCACACGGCAAAAGAAAATCTCAAATTCTAAAAGTAATCCATAGAAAGTAGCATGGCCGTATGGCTTACCTTGAAAAGTTGACAATTCAAGATAAGTGTTTGTCATATAAGCTTTGAAGGCGATGCCTTAAACACTGAAACATCTCATACCCATTTTGGATAAACCTCACAAGTTTTACATGAAATGGATGTTTCATATTATTTGAGGAAAGTCCTAAACAGAAGATAATTGCATGTGGATCAATTCATGATGCTTAAGGGCATGTCCAACGCTGGCCTTGTAAGTGGAGATAAAAAAGTAATTAACCATTCAAGGTGTTAGATAATGTTGATTTCTTCTAATACAAGTTAGGGAAGTGGGCCCCATGTATTATGTATTATATATACTCTTGTAAGTTGTGATATTATCAAAACTCTTCATGGTATCAGATTTTCTAGGTCATGGGTCCTCTACCCACTCCGCCACCGCTTCCGTCACCCTGCTACTTCGAGAAAAAGGCTGCCGCCGTCCTCTCGTTGATGTAACCAGCCGCAACGTGGCTTGGATTTTCATAGCCATCGTAGTTACGTTGCCTTATATTGTCATTATTTCGCCTGTCACGATCTTCTTCGGGTGAGCGACCCCGTTTGTTGTTTACTGTGTTCTTGCCGTCGGCCCATCGATTCGCCATGTCCATCAGCTGGGTGATCGTCTTCGGCTTAATCCGACCCATCTCCTCTATGAATTATTTTCGACGCGGGCCATCGTTGAAAGCATCAATCGCCCTCTTGCCGGAGATACCTTCGGCTGAGTTTTTAATGATGTTCCACCGCTGTATGAATGCGCCTATAGAGTCGCCTGATCTTTGCTTGTACGCCCTCAGCTCCTCTATGGTTGTGGGTCGCTTGAATGTGGATTTGAAGTTTCGGATGAACTTTTCCTCCAGGTCACCCCAACTGTTGATTGATCCTTCGGGTTACTGCCGTAGCTAGGACTGTGCGGCTCCAGTTAAGTGCAACTACACGATCTGCATAGCTGTGTCTTTTGATTCCCCTAGAAGTTTCACAGTTTGCAAATAATCGGTCAGCCACGCTTCTAGCTCTTAGAGGCCATCGTATTTTTGGCGATCGTGAGGAAGCTTGAAATCCTTGGGTACCGCCGTTTTGCGAACCCGATGGGGTAAAGCAGCTTGCACCACATGCTTCGAGGCCATCTTCGCTTTCCTCGTCTCAGTACCTTCTGCGCCTTTCCTGAGCTTTATTGATTTTGCTTTGTGTGATGTCGTCCCTTGCACCGTGGCCGTGCGGAGAGCGTGTGCGGTATGGTGACCTGGATATTTGGGTGTTCACACCTGCTGAGGGCTGCTGCGACGACACAGCAATCTGTTGGATTGCGGGACAATCTCCTGGTCTCCCTTTGCGAGTGTTGCCCCAACCATGCCGAAGACCATGAGGGTGGGGAGATGGATTGCTGCCCGCGGATCATCGACTACCGTTGAGTTGTGAGTAGATGCTGCGATGAGGGCGGCTTGTGCCGTTTTAACCCTGATATGGTCCGTTGAATCTAGGGACATGAATGACAGAATCTGGTCTCGGGTGATGTCGTGCCTATCGACTTCAAGTTGTGAGCAGATAAGTTGTGATCATCCTGCGATGCTTCTGGTGTGGCGGGTGGAACCGAGTTGCATCTGTCGCATGCTTGATTCATCGGCTCTTCTTTTCCGCTCTTCCAAGTCCCTTTGCATCTTAGAGATCGATTAAACCCCCACATTTGCGGTGTGGCCGCTGTTGTTTTTGGCGCTTGTCGGATGCGAGGTGGCCCTTCGAGTGGAGCCGATAGAAGATGCTAGTGTTACCTTAGGTGGTATGATTGGAGCTGACAGACCCGAGAAGATCAGATTTGAAAGGCAAAGAACTTCGTTTGCTCCGACGCGAATGTGAAGGTTTCCGATCATGAGATCTTTCTCCTCATCAAAATTTTCTAGCAGAGGGGAGGCGGGAGAGAATCAAGATCAATGGGATCATGATGGATCTCGTCGACCTCAATCATTGGATTGATGCTTAGTGAAGTTGAAGTCACCGAATTCATGACTCCAACGCTCATAGTTCCCACAGGCGGCGCCAATTGTCGAGGGGTGACCTTCGCAATGTCCATAGTTATGAACTTCGGTTTAATGGAAATGAGAGCGTTGGTGATTCCGTAGGCTTGTCAGACAAACAAGGGAGTCGAAGCCTGTCTGAGGTTTATTACAAAGATATAATAACAAAGTCACCGATTCTCTAGATGCAATCTAACTCACGGCAGGTTGTGTCTACTCAAAGATATGGTGCCCTCTGCTTCGGCTCCTCCCAACCCTTATATGAGAGGCTGGGTCTCAGAGTCCAATACGGATCAGTTACAAGTTTGAGTACACTACCCCACTATGTAGGTTCGCATTTCTATCTTGATCAACACGCCTGGTTCCTGGGCTTTGGATGCTTCCAGGACTACGTATTTCCTTGTGGGCCTTGGGCCATAGTATAAGTATGTACCAGGTATACCAATTATGGGAACCTGATAAGTCATACCCATGTCATCGACCAAGCTTCTTCCTCCACCCAACTCTCTCTATCCCAAAATCCTACACTGGTAGCCTCTCCAATGTCCTTTACTGATACTATTACCGATGTCTCCCACCATCATCCCAATTCATTCTAGATCTAGGTACCCCCAACTACTACCATTGGTGTCACTTGTTCGATGTTCATCTCGGCCAATGTAATCTCTTCTCTCATGTCATCGAGAATTTTGTTCCCCTTCCTCATGATGCTTAGTGGGTCAAGGATGACCTCGCCATCTTCCAATGGATCTACACGCGGGTTTCTACCGAGATCTTCAAACTCATGTTCCGCGAGGCTGCCACCGCCACCAATCTTTGGGTGGCCCTTTGCCAAATATTCCAAGACAATGTTGATGCTCGCCTCACTAGCCTCAACACCGAGTTCCACAATACAGTCCAGGGTCTCTAGTAGGCGTGTATTATCAACGTCTCAAGGCCATCGCTGACGAGCTACGTGAACTTGATGATCCCATTGACGATTGTCAGCTCATCAACATACTTCTCATTAGGCTCAGTGACCGTTTTGAGAAGTAGGCGTTGTTCATCCCCATGATACAACCGTCTCCCACTTTCAAAGAGGTGTGCTCCATGCTTCAATGGGCCGATTATGCTTAAGCCAACAAGGACACCCTCCCACAAGTCTTCGCCACAACTCCACATCCACCAGCACCCACTCCCATGGTCGTCCCGTCTTTGATGCCCGCTGCACCTCTAGGATGGTTCCCCATCCCTAACTACCGTGACAAAAACCCCATGTACTGTCCACCTCGGCATGCACCACCTTAAGCATCTCCGATCGGCTCCTCTTCATCAACATCGGCTCCACCAGCATCGCTGATCTGGCGCCCACCCCACGATCTGTGGACAGGGCTGGTCTAGGCCTGGTCCATGCCCTGGACCACACCCGCTCTAATCGATGCTCCACCAGCCTACTCTAGCATGTGGCAGCCGAGTCTGCGACCTCACACCGGCGCGCCCAGGCTTCTCGCCTCCCACGCAGGTGCGCATGCCTACTACGCTGCACTGACTACCTCTCCGTACGCTGCACCGACTCCCTCTTTGTATAGCGCCCTGACCTTCGTCTACCATGCTTATCTAGGAGGCTAATACCCGTGTATAACATGTATGCACCGTCATCTGCATCATCAACCCTGCCACCTCCACCACATGCCGCACCACCTACCAATGCTCTGAACTGGGATCAAGCTGTGTTTCTTCAATCCATGAATTTTTTTGCTACACAAGGTAGATCTTTGACTCTGGTGCTTCCAGTCACATGTCTTCGTCGAATACAGTGTTGTCTACTTGCACATAGTTTTATTTTTCTTCCATTACTCTTGGTGATGGTTCTTCTACTCCAATTTCCTGTGTCGGTCACACACAACTACCCTCCACTACCAAACCACTTCTTCTTTGTGACGTTCTTGTTGCACCGGTCCTCATCAAAAACTTAATCTCTATTCATCAATTTACTCATGACAATCATGTTTCTAGCGAATTTGACCCATTTGTCTTGTCTGTGAAGGATTACCTGACAAAGGCAGAGATCGCACACTTCAATAGTTCTGGTGACCTCTACTCCATCCATGGTGCTCCTACGGATTCTCCTCCATCATCCATGATCACCACCGTATATCTTTGGCATCAGCGTCTAGACCATCCAAATAATGCAACATTGTCATCTTTTCTTAGTGATTTTTCAACTCCCTGTAATAGAGATTTTCATAATTCCTCTGTTTGTGCATCTTGTCAGCAAGGAAAACATGTGCGTCTTCCCTTTAGCTCTTATTGTTCTTTCAGTACCTTTCTTCTGAGCTTCTCCATTGTGATTTATGGATGTCCCCAACCACGAGTGTCTCTAGTTTTAAATATTATCTTGTCATCTTGGATGATTTTACTCATTTTATTTGGACTTTCCCCTACCCAAAAAATCAGATGTGCATACGATTTCCCTCAATTTTCAATGGTATGTTGCCACACATTTTTGTCTTCCGATCACATTCCTCCAATGTGATAATGGTCGCAAATTTAACAACTTTACAAATCATAATTTCTGCCTCCACCATGGTATCCTTCTTCATTTTTCATGTCAATATACCTCTCCACAAAATGGCAAGACCGAGCATTCTCTTTGCACCATCAATGAAATCATTCATACTCTCCTCATTCAATCCTGCATGCCACCAAAATTTTGGGCCGAAGCATTATCCACTGCCACCTATCTCCTCAATATTCGTCCATCTAGAGTAAATCCCATAAACACACCCTATCTATCTCTCTTTCTCTGTCATCCTAATTATTATGAGCTTCGGGTCTTTGGTTGCCTCTCTTTTCCCAATGTCTATGCTCCTTCTCCCAATAAATTATCACCCGCTCTATTCCATGTGTTTTTCTCGGATACTCAGATGAACATAAAGGTTACCGCTGCCTCGATCTTCTGTCTGGCCATGTACACATCTCTTGTCATGTTACCATCGATGAAACTGTCTTTCCCTTCTCTACTCGATCTTCTCCGGACACTAGTTCTCTGATGCCACCCTAATCCTCTCCTACTCATCCGCTTGTTCCCCTATACTCCTCTATCGTGCTGCCCGATTCTGCTACCGCCTCACCCAAAATCACTGTCACGGCAGCACAATGATGTCTATGCACTTCTATTCTTGTAGACAGTTGTTGGGCCTCCAGGTGCAGAGGTTTGTAGAACAGCAGCAAGTTTTTCCTTAAGTGGATCACCCAAGGTTTATCGAACTCAGGGAGGAAGTGGTCAAAGGTATTCCCTCTCAAGCAACCCTGCAATCAAGATACAAGAAGTCTCTTGTATCCCCAACACACCCAATACACTTGTCAGGTGTATAGGTGCACTAGTTCGGCGAAGATATAGTGAAATACAAGTGGTATGGATAATTATAAGTGGTAATGGTGATAGAAAATAGCTTGATGGTGTGGAAGAGACTAAAGGCAAATGGAAATAAAGATGGAAGCAAGCAAACATGTAATAGATCTAATAGCAAACAGTGTATCAATGCTTAGAAACAAGGCCTAGGGATCATACTTTCACTAGTGAACACTCTCATATAAATATATTCTTCTTTATGATACTACACTTAACTACTCTCCGGTTGGACACTCTAATCGATGGTAGGGCTATAACAGCACACCTCAAAGTAAGCCTTCCCCATCTAGAAAACCCCACACTGTCATCTTGAGTACTAGATGGTTCCAACAAACACCACAATTTCATAGAGACATCTAACTCCAAATATAACTCATAACAAGTATTTTCAATCTCTAGCCTAAGTGCCACCATGGTGTGCACGATGTCACTTTCACACACATGGGGAGAGCAGAGATCTAATAAAGCACTTGAGTAGCAAGGTAGATCTATAGATTACAAGCTCATGATCAAAATATGATCATGCATAGAGAGAGAGAGATGAACACATAGCTACCGGTAGAACCCTTAGCCTCGAGAGAGAACTACTCCCTCCTCATCATGGGAATCAGCAATGGTGATGGAGATGGTGGTGGAGATCGATGGAGATGGCTCCGGGGGCACTTCCCCATCCGTGAGTGCCTGGAGCAGACTTCTGTCCCCAAATCTCCCTTCGGTGGCGTGGCAAATGGAACTTTTCGTGGCTGGAGGCTTGATTATTTAGGGTTTTGGTATCGGGAGGCTCTTATAGGCGAAAGAGGCAAGGTCGGTGGCCAGCCAGGGGGGCCACACCATGCCCTGGCGCGGCCTGGACTGGCCCGCGCCAAGGGGTGGTGTGGCCACCCTGTGGCCCCTCTCTGACTCTCCTTCTGGCTCCGTGAGTCTTTCGGAATAATAGTAACTTTGGCTTTTGTCCCGTCCAATTCCGAGAATATTCATTTTCTGACTTCCTGGAACCAAAAACAGTAGAAAACAGGCAGCTGGCACTGTGGCTCTTGTTAATAGGTTAGTCCAAGAAATCATATGAAAAGTACTCCAAAGTTCGAACAAAACATAAGAAAGTAGATAAAACCAAGCATGGAACATCAAAAATTATAGATACATTTGCAATGTATCAACATCCCCAAGCTTAACTCCTGCTCGTCCTCGAGTAGGTAAGTGATAAAAAGAAAGAATAATTTTTGAGGTGACATGCACCATCAAAGACTTGATCAAAGTATTTGCAAAACATTCAAAGCTGGGATCATAGTACTTCAATCATAACATGAAAGACAAAGTTATAGCAATAAGCCAAGAAACTATGATGCAACATGGAAAGTCACAAACAAAAGATTCATGAATAATAATGCTTTGCAAGACGTTTGTTTGTTTCACATAAAGAAAACATAGCCTAATAGCATTCAGCTTGTCCCTCATAGACTAGCAAATATAAATGCATAGGACACCTTCAAAGTTCATAAGAGTGACTAGATACAAATTGTTTAAAACAAGCAATATCAAGATATGCATCAACCAACTAGTCTTGGGACAATGCACATAGAACTAAGAATGGCCACTATGCTCTCAAAGTAGGTGCATAAAGATAGAAGGTGGAGACTCAATATAATGGTGGAAGAAAGGCCTTTTGTAAAAAGGAAGTAGGGATTCAAGTCTCATAAAGAGCTTCCAAAAATTATGGTACTTATAGCTTTCAGCTCTCATTGCCCCTATCATAAGCATCTTGAAGTGATTAAGGTTAAAGTGAACAAACTATGGTGTACATGCTTGATGAAGTATAAGTCAGAAATCTCATGTCCCTTGTATACGAGGGCCGCGCCTCATGCTACTCAAGTTTAGTCACCAGTAAGTTCTTGTCATCGTAAGTACATGTGTATCATAGAGAACCGCCAACGGGGTACCCCTTGCCCGATGATACGGAAGAATCCCCATATCAAAATGACAAGGCAAGCAGACAACGAGCATCTCAACATTCTTTTTATTTACCATGGGTATATGGTGCTTTTTTTCTCTCTTTCCTCTTTTCATAGTATCTCTTTTTTTCTCTTTTTTCTCAATAGGACTCATTTTTTTATAAGAAGAATGCTTCATAGACAGCTCATTATGGTTACGCTGCAGGTTTCCACCATGTCAACATGGATTAGACCAGCGGCCCATGCGTTTCTCTAACACATATACATAACTCCATGGACTTACAAGCTCCCCTTTCATTTCACACCGACGACATCCATATACAAAAGAGCATGATATCAACTAGGTACAAGTACCAAGTGCAATGTTGAAAGCGTTCCCCATGAAAGCATGGTCCTGCTAATTCCCAACAAATAAGTGCAAGCATATACAATGTAGACGACACAATGGTTCAAGTTTATTAAGGGCAAGTAAAGTAAAGTGTGCCATCAAGTTCGTGAGAGCTTTAATCACTAGTTTTCTCATAACAAGAGGAAGGTAAACAAAAGCATGAATATTCTTGGAATAGCATAAGCTAGTAGGTAGGTATGGTGGACTCTTTGGAATAACTTGGTTTAGGGAGTTGGATGCATGAGTGGAACTCATACTTGGTGGTGGAGGCTAGCAAAAGACTGGGAGCGACAAACTAAGAGAGAAATAATGGCCATAATCATGCAGAGCGACAAAACATCATTGATCAAAGCATAAAGTGATACTACAAGTTTAAAACTAAAGGATCATAAAGGCTATGGTGACTTGAGATAGTCATAACATGGTGTGAGCATGTGCCAAGTCAACCCAAATAAAGCATCAAAGGAGAATACCACTATACTATGCTTTAATATGCTAAAACAACGCATGATTCATCCAAGGCACATTAAGCAATCTCAATAGTTTATAACAAGTCATGCTACAGCAAAGAATACTAAGCATAAAGCCAAAACAATATCAAGCATGGCATGACAAAGCATAGCCACAGTCAAAAACGAGCTCTTTTTACCGCATAAGCATGAACTTTCCTACTCTTTTCCAAACCAAACCAAACTATTTGCAAACCAAAGTGTGAAAGAGGGGGTCCAACCAACTTATTCAGAAAACTAAGCAAACCATGCAAACTAAAAACCAAAACGAAAACAAAAAAGAAGACGCTCCAAGAGAAACACAACTGTGCATGAAACAATAAAAATGAAGCGTTTGGAAGAAACCTGGAATTTTTATTGATGAAGAAGGGGATGCCTTCGGCATCCCCAAGCTTTGACGCTTGTACTTCTTGGATATTTCTTGGGGTGACACGCGTGGCATCCCCAAGCTTGAGCTTTAGTCCATCCTTCATCTCATTACTCATTCCTTCCATACACCTGAAATTTTTCCTTCATACAAAACTCTCTTACTTTTATTCTTAACCTTTGGGAAAAAGTGATTGTTTGGTGGAGAAGAAAGGTGCATGGTCCCCTTTCCCACATCTATTATTTCTCCAAGGAGTTCTAATAGGGACCTTCCAAGTGTAATTTGTCCTTTTCCTGCACATTCAATAACAAGATAATCAGTAGAAATCATTTTCCCAAGGATCTTTGTAAATACTCCTTCAGCTATTCCAATAGGTTCCTTGAAGAATAGTTCAATCCTGCATAAAAAGTTTGGATGATCATCCAAGCAGTCAGTCCATGAGTGGGACAATTCTTAACCAAAGATTTCATTCTTTCCCAAGCTTGAGCAACATGCTCATTATCAAGTTGTTTAAACTTCATTATTTCACTTCTCATGGATATAATCTTAGCAGGAGGATAGTATTTTCCAATAAAAGCATCTTTGCACTTAGTCCAAGAATCAATACTATTCCTAGTTAAGGAATTCAACCATTCTTTAGCTTTTCCTCTCAAAGAGAAAGGAAACAATTTCAGCTTAATAATATCACCATCTATATCCCTATGCTTTTGCATCTCACAAAGTTCAACAAAGTTATTTAGATGGGAAGTAGCATCTTCATTACCAATACCCGAAAATTGTTCTCTCATAACAAGGTTGAGCAAAGCAGGTTTTATCTCAAAGAAAGTATTTTCAGCCACAGGTGGAGCAATGGGAGTGCTCATAAAATCATTGTTGTTGGTGCTAGTGAAGTCACACAACTTAGTGTTTTCAAGAGTAGTCATTTTTTTGGGGTTTTCAAATAAGAAAGCAAACAAGTAAAACTAATTTTTTTTGGACTTTTGAAGAACAAAACAAGCAAACAAAGCAAAAAGGGAACTAAGCAAAACAAAAACAACAAAGTAAAGAGATTGGTTATGAGGGACTCCCCTTGTGAAGATGTCCTTGACTCCCCGGCAACGGCGCCAGAAAATCACTTGATGTCTACGCACTTCTATTCTTGTAGACAGTTGTTGGGCCTCCAAGTGCAGAGGTTTGTAGAACAGTAGCAAGTTTTCCCTTAAGTGGATCAGCCAAGGTTTATCGAACTCAGGGAGGAAGTGGTCAAAGGTATTCCCTCTCAAGCAACCCTGCAATCAAGATACAAGAAGTCTCTTGTGTCCCCAACACACCCAATACACTTGTTAGGTGTATAGGTGCACTAGTTTGGCGAAGAGATAGTGAAATAAAAGTGGTATGGATAATTATAAGTGGTAATGGTGATAGAAAATAGCTTGATGGTGTGGAATAGACTAAAGGCAAACTGAAATAAAGATGGAAGCAAGCAAACATGTAATAGATCTAATAGCAAACAGTGTATCAATGCTTAGAAACAAGGCCTAGGGATCATACTTTCACTAGTGAACACTCTCATATAAATATATTCTTCTTTATGGTACTACACTTAACTACTCTCCGGTTGGACACTCTAATCGATGGTAGGGCTATAACAGCACACCTCAAAGTAAGCCTTCCACATCTAGAAAACCCCACACTGTCACCTTGAGTACTAGATGGTTCCAACAAACACCACAATTTCATAGAGACATCTAACTCCAAATATAACTCATAACAAGTATTGCAATATCTAGCCTAAGTGCCACCATGGTGTGCACGCTGTCACTTTCACACACATGGGGAGAGCAGAGATCTAATAAAGCACTTGAGTAGCAAGGTAGATCTATAGATTACAAGCTCATGATCACAATATGATCATGCATAGAGGGAGAGATGAACACATAGCTACCGGTAGAACCCTTAGCCTCGAGAGAGAACTACTCCCTCCTCATCATGGGAATCAGCAATGGTGATGGAGATGGTGGTGGAGATCGATGGAGATGGCTCCGGGGGCACTTCCCCGTCCCGGCAGAGTGCTGGAACAGAGACTTTCTATCCCCCGAATCTCCCCTTCGGTGGCGGCGGCGTTGTGGAACTTTTCGTGGCTAGAGGCTTGATTATTTAGGGTTTTGGTATCGGGAGGCTCTTATAGGCGAAAGAGGCAAGGTCGGTGGCCGGCCAGGGGGGCCACACCATGCCCTGGCGCGGCCTAGGCTGGCCCGTGCCAAGGGGTGGTGTGGCCACCCTGTGGCCCCTCTCCGACTCTCCTTCTGGCTCCGTGAGTCTTCCGGGGAAATAGTAACTTTGGCTTTTGTCCCGTCCAATTCCGAGAATATTCATTTTCTGACTTCCTGGAACCAAAAACAGCAGAAAACAGGCAGCTGGCACTGTGGCTCTTGCTAATAGGTTAGTCCAAGAAATCATATGAAAAGTACTCCAAAGTTCGAACAAAACATAAGAAAGTAGATAAAACCAAGCATGGAACATCAAAAATTATAGATACATTTGCAATGTATCACACAACCAGTCACTTTCCTTGCCGTGGCAGAGCCTCCTAGCCCTTCTCCTACCATGGTAGTGCAAACCTCTGCTGTAGGAGACCAAACTAGCCCAAATCCTGTCGCAGTAGACCACCCGATCCAAACCACCCCATGTAAGCCACCCCACGTTCACTTCCTATGTTGGACCGGACGCCTCCCCCTCGCCATCACCACTATCTCACCCTCCCCATGCTATATCTATTTTTGCACCTCACAACGATCATGTGATGCACACTCACGCTAAATCTGGCTTTCGTCTTCCTACCAAATGTCTCAACCTTCATGCTACCACATATTTTTCTCCTCTTCCCAAATCCTATAAATCATCTCTTCTAGATACCAATTGGGACACTCCCATGTGTGATGAATTCCAAGCTTTGCTTTCCAATAATACTTGGCAGCTTGTTCCGCTCTGATGGTACTCTCTCTCGCTAACATAGTTTCTAGCAAATGGGCCTTCAGATAAAAATTCCACTCTGATGGTACTCTCTCTCGCTACAAAGCTCGTTGGATCTGTCGTTGTTTTTCTCAACAAAATGGTGTCGACTACGACGAAAATTTGTCTCATGTTGTTAAGCTAGAACTATTCATACAATTCTAAGTATCACCTTTTTTATCTTCATGGCCAATTCACCAACTTGATGTTAAAAATGCTTTCCTCCACAGTTTCGTCAACGAAATTGTTTACTGACCTCAACCTCCTGGTTTTGAAGATTCTTCTTCTCCCAATCATGTCTGTCTCATTCAAAAAAATCTCTACGGTTTTAAAAAAAGCATTTTGTGCATGGTTTCAATGTTTTTCCACTTTTATTCAAACCATAGGTTTTTATCTTTCTTGTTTTGATTACTCTCTTTTTTGTTTATCACTCTAATAACCAGGTAACCTATTTACTTGTCTATGTCGATGATACCTCCAAATTTCAACACTTTTATCATTGTTTTTCCTCTATTTTATTGCCGGATTTCATTGAAGTTTTCCTGTTCTACTAATGTTAGCATCGCAACTGGAGAATCCTTGGTTTATTGTGATGGTTTTCAGGCAATGAATATTTTTGGAAGATTTAATAGGATTTATGGGATAATTACACCAAAAGAAGCAAAACCCCAATTAGATCCCTGATGACCCACAAGTATAGGGGGTGTATCGCAGTATTTTCGATAAGTAAGAGTGTCGAACCCAACGAGGAGAAGAAGGTGTTGACGACTGGCTTGGACCAGGAATTCTCTGTAAATACTTAGCAAATGGATTTATAGGGGTTTTTGATAATGTAGATAAATAAAGTATGAGTGAATAAAATACAATAAGAATAATTGTAGCAAGTGGCCCAATCCTTTTTTTAGCAAAGGACAAGCCGGTTGTATTACTTAAGATGACCAAACGTTCTCGAGGACACATGGGAATACTGTCAAGTGCTTTTGCTTCATATAGTTGATTAATCTTCTTTAGTTTGATAAGTGTTGTGTGGGTGAACCTGTGCTAATGTACTGACCTTCCTAGGACTAATACATACTTGTGATTATACCCCTTGCAAGCATCCGCAACTACAAGAAAGTAATTAAGATATAAACCTAACTACAGCCTTAAACTCTGAGCTCCTACACTCCCTTGTGCAAAGGTTTCTTAACGGGGGTTCAGGTTTCTATCACTCCAGCAACCCTACGATTAGTAGCCAAATACACAATGCATTCCCCTAGGCCCAGAAAGGTGAAGTGTCATGTAGTCGACGTTCACATGACACCACTAGAAGAATAACACCACAACTTAAATAACAAACTATTGAATCTTTCTCAACACAATTACACTACTAACAACATGACTTCTCCCATGTCCTCAAGAACTAAACGAACTACTCACAAGACATCATATGGATTAAGATCAGAGATGAAATAATGATAAGTAACAATCTGAACATAACAATAATTCAATGGTTCCACTCAATATCATTAACTACAACAAGTAATCGACACCGGAAATGTTTCCCCTAAGAACTATGCAAGATTCAACCCAATTGTTAGAGCGGTATGGAGTGGTGATGATGGTGCTGGTGGAGATGATGATGATGATGATGATCCCGATGAAGTCCAGCTTGATGGTGGTGTCGATGGCTGATACATCCATTTTGCATCACTATTATATGTCTTAATTCACTATTATTCATTGATATATTTCGTATTGAGAGGTGATACTTATGTTAGTTCATCTATTTTTGCATGGTTGATGACTTTTGGAGCATGGACCGCTGTAGTCAGGATTCTGATGGAAAAGGTGCTGTTTGGAGGCAAAATTCGCGAAGATCAGAAAATCCGGGAAAATATACAGAAAATTCTATTTTTCCAGAAGACTCAGGATGCCAGAAGATGGAGTGGAGGTGGGCCACAGGGGCCCACACCACCCCATGGCGCGTAGGCCTAGCGCCAGGAATGGTGTGTGGCCGCCCTGGCCCACTCCAGCCTCTCCCCTCTGGCGTATATCATCCCGACGAAACCCTAAGACTCGGGGAGCGACCACAGAAAGATTCCGCCGCCTCTGCGGGGCAGAAAACATTGAGAGAGAAAGATCTCTCCGGCAGACAGATTTCTGCCAGGGGAATTCCTTCCCAGAGTGGGGAGATCGTCTCCATCAACACCACCATCAAGCTGGACTTCATCGGGATCATCATCATCATCACCAGCATCATCACCATCAGCACCCTCATCACCATCTCCATATTGCTGTAACAATTGGGTTGAATCTTGCATAGTTCATAGGGGAAACTTTCCTGGTGTTGATTACTCTTTGTAGTTGATGCTATTGAGTGAACCATTGAATTATTGTTTATGTTCAGATTGTTATACATCATTATTCCATCTATGATCATGATCCATATGATGTCTTGTGAGTAGTTCGTTTTGTTCTTGAGGACATGGGAGAAGTCTTGTTGTTAGTAGTGGAGTTATGTTGAGAAAGATTCAATAGATTGTTATTTAAGTTGTGGTGTACTTCTTCTAGTGGTGTCATGTGAACGTCGACTACATGACACTTCACCTATATGGGCCTAGGGGAATGCATTATGTATTTGGCTACTAATCGTAGGGGTTGCCGGAGTGACCAAACCTGAACCCCCGTTAGGAAACCATTGCACAAGGGACGTAAGGGTCTTAGAGTTTAAAGCTGTGGTTAGGTTTCTACCTTAATTACTTTCTTGTACTTACGGATAATTGCAAGGGGTTTAATCACAAGTATGTATTAGTCTTGGATGGGGCGGTACATTAGCACAGGTTCACCCACACAACACTTAGCAAGCTAAAGAAGATTAATCGACTATATGAAGTGAAAGCACTTGACAGTCTTCCCATGTGTCCTCGAGAACGTTTGGTCATCTATAGAAATACAACCGGCTTGTCATTTGCTGCATAAAGGATGGGGCCACTTGCTGCATTTATTCCTACTGTCTTTTACTTACTCGTACTTTGTTTACTTGCTCTATCGAAAACCCCTAAAAATCCGTTTGCTAAGTATTTGCAGAGAATTCCTGATCCATACCACTAGCCAGCTACGCTCCTCGTTGGGTTCGACACTCTTACTTATCAAAATGCTTCGATACACCCCTATACTTGTGGGTCATCAAGACTATTTTCCGCACCGCTGTCGGGAGTGAAGCGCTATTGGAGAGTGGAACTGGTAAAGGAAACTTCTACTGTGAGTATTGTTTACTTCTGCTAGTTGCTTTATTTTCGTTATGGATAATTCGCTGAGTTTCTTATTTGGTCATGCTACTACACTGCTAAGGTAGTACATAAGCCACCACCTGCTGAGAAAGATGTTTTCAAAATACCTACAAGAATTATTGATCGTGTTATGGATAACTACTATGTTGGGGATGGAACTGTCCATCCCGGTGATCATTTACTCTTTATACACGAATTATGCGGGTTGTTCAAGTGTGCAGGTATTACTACAGATCAAGTTAAGAAGAAGTTATTCTCATTATCACTAAAAGGAAGAGCTGAGGAATGGTATAAGCTGCTGAAAAATGGTCAAGCTCTGGAATGGGAGGAAATAGTGCCTCTCTTTCATTCAAAGTTTTATCCTCCTAGTGAGATTCATAAAGATCAGAATCAAATATACAACTTTTGGCCTCTTGATGGAGAGAGTACAGCTCAAGCTTGGGGGAGATTGAAGTTACTAATGCTCAAATGTCCCATTCATGAGCTCCCCAACAATATTATTATCAACAACTTTTATGCAAGGCTCCCTCTACATGATAAGGATTTATTGGATGCTTCTTGTGCTGGATCATTCACTCGCATGGAAGAAGAAGCTAAATGGGATCTTCTAGATCGTATTCAAGACAATGCTGAAGCTTGGGAGAATGACAAAGGTAGAAAGTCAGGTATAAATTATGATTATGAATGCATTGAATCTTTTATGGGAACTGATGACTTTCAAAATATTAAAAATGCTGATGGTCTAGACTCTCAAGCTATTGCTTCTTATTTTAAGGCTTTTGCTTCTTACATTGAAGTGCCTAAAAAGAACTGGAATAAGTATCATGAACCTTATAAAGATGTTGTTAAGAGTGTTCCTGCAAGAAATACTGAAGTTTATACTGCTAATCATGTTTTACCTGAACCTTATATTGAGAAAATGCCTTTTCCAGTTAAGGTAAAGGAACATTCTATGATGGCTAGTATGGTAGATGAAAGTATGAGTAAAACCATTGAACCTGATAAACAAATGGTTGATGAACCTATAATAGCAAGTGTGAAAGACTTTGTCACTAAATATGAAAAAGAGGGACACCCTATCCTTTATAAGGATACCTCTAATATTGTTTCACATAGTAGTGTTATGAGAGCTAGTATTCCTGTGTTTTCTATTAGAATAAGTGATCATTGCTATGATGGTACTTGTGATAGCTATATTGTTAAGTTTATGCATGATACTGAAAGCTACTATGAGAGAGGGAAAAGTGTTCTTATGTATCTCAATAATATCAAGTTTCCTCGCTTTATGCCGAAAGTTTTTATGTTACACTTCTTTTGCCTTCTTATGCAAGTTGCCTTTGGTTTCAATAACTTGTTTGTTTAAAAAATCCCCTTGCATAGGAAGTGGGTTAGACTTAAATGTGTGTGTGTTGTTTTTGCTTCTTAATGCTCTCTTTCGCTTCAATTTATATCCCTATAAGAGCTTCTTCAAAACTATCATGCCCATCTTAATGGCTATAAAGAAAGAGCTTTATGGGAGACAACCCAATTTGTTTTTGCTTTTAGTTTGTTTTTGTTTCTTTGAGTCTTGGAAGTTATTACTTCGGTAATAACCGCTCCTTATCCGTTCTGTTTGGTTTTTGTGTCAAGATCAACCTCTAATGAGAGAGAAGTAAGATTTGGGGAAGTTGCTGTCCCGAAACAGATTTTTGTGCTTCACCGTAAAAATTCGTGAGAGATCCCTATACGTCGGATTGAGCTGTAATTTTTTGTGCCTCTACCCCAGGTTGTTATTTAACTTTCGTTAGTTTTGCACTTTTTTATTTGAGCAACAGAAGATTTTCTAAAAAATTGATCTTTACCTGCTGGTCTGTTTTGACAGATTTTGCCACTCTTGCATTTGCTTCTTTATTCGATTTCCTTTTTGAATTATTTTTGGGTTTTCGGAAGGAGTTGCTACAGTAGATTATGTTTTGATGGTTTTCAGTTGAAGTTGGACTCAAAAGGTTTTATCACTTCACTTATACTAATGTTGCTAATGAGAATTGCGTGAAGTTTTGTGTGAAAGAAATTTCCAGGAAGTGGAGACAATGATGTAATAAGGAAGAGAAAGGTTTTATGACTCAAGTAATAAGTATATGAAGATGAAGATATCAATGATATTCAAGAGATGACCCCGGAAGAATCTACTAGATACCAAATTCAGAGACCTGCAGAGTCCGTGTTCAAATAGGTAACAGTTCTGATAAGAAAAGTTCCGCGAAAATACAATCCAACTATATTTTTGCAGTTTTTAGTCAATAAGGAAAGTTTCGAAGCGAAAAAGGGATGGAACCAGAGCCGGGGTGGCCCACACCACTCCATGGCGCGGGCCCACCCCTGGCCGCGCCACCAGGTGGTGAGGCCACCCAGGACTCTGTCTCCGACCCGTTTTCTCCTAGTACCTTCCTTTTGATATGAAACTTCGTAATATATAACCCCCCGGATCTTCCGAGGTTCGTATATCGTGTTTTTGTCATGTTTTTGTTTCGACCTATTTCTGCCAGGTAGAAGCCCAGATTTGGAGACACAATGTCTTCCTCTGGATCATCCAAGGGAGATTCCTTAGAAGATATCATCAACCCATACATGAGAGAATTGAAGATTCATCCCGAGTTGTTGCTCGAAGGTGGGGAGGTCCGGATTAAAGAGGTTCAAGGCCCTAAAGGTGAAGGAAGTCTGGAGGACAGGATGGAAGCACTGGAGCAAGAAGTCTTTAGGTACAGGAAGATGGCGGAGCGCGAAGTGGATATCATCCATAAGATCTGCTCCGAACTCATCACCGAGCACCAAAAGGAGACTGCTGAACTCAAAGACGAAGTCCTCTCACTCCGCCAAACAACCAACAAACTGCAAGCAAAGTTCTATGACATTCAAAATCAAAACTGTGAGTATGAGGCTAGATTTAAACGCATAAGTGTTGCTGCAAGTTTTAGGATGTTGGAAACCACGATGTCCTTTATTGATAGGAAGCCTTTACCCTGGAAGATGGACGAAGATGAGAAGACACCACCACCACCTAAGGAGTAATTTGTCATCAGGTTTGGCATCCCCTTGGTTTGTTCCAAGCTTGGGGGAGGGTCGCGGTATCATATCACTATCTTCTATCTTTTTACCTTATTAGTAGAGTCATATCATGAATAGAAGAGTTATTTTGTAGTATGGTTTGCATTATGGAAGTGTCCCCTCTCTCGTTAGATTTGTATCCCTTGGTGTGAGTTTCCGTTATGGAATATTAATCAGAAGTTCTATCATTCACTCTTTTGCATAGCTTATGATAGTTTTCAATTTGTGGTTATATGATTGATCTTGTTGTTAGTATTGGTATCACTTTGGGATCACTGAGTTAATTTAGTTGGTTTTGGCAAACCTGGCTCAGTCAGTAGCAACACCCCTTTTGAGAGTTGAAAAAAAGATAGAAGTACTCGAGAGAAAAATAATTTCATCATCTTTCTTTCTTGATTTTCTCATAAGTCTAGTATTCTCTAGTTAAGATCTTTTGTGCTTCCAAGTAATATTGCATGTTTGTCTTTATCATTTGTATGTTTGTTTGTTGCCTTCAACTCTTGTACTTGCTACCTAGCCTTGCTAGCCAAAAACCTGTACTGAGAGGGTATTCTTCTCGTGCATCCACCTCCTTTAAACTAAAACCTTTGCCATTTGTGTCCACCATACCTACCTAGTAGCATTATTGCTCTTCCAAGTAAATTCTTGTTTTGTCTATCTCCCAAATTAAACTTGTTATGTGAAAATTAGTGATTAAAGCTCTCACGAACTTGATGGCACACTCTACTTTCTTGCATTTAATAAACTTGAACCATTGGCTCCTTATTTGTTGCGTATATGCTTGCGCTTTATGAGTTGAAGTTAGCCGAACCATGTATCATGGGGACCGCTTTCAACACTTCATTGGTACTTGTACCTAGTTGATATCATGTTCTTTTGCTTATGGATCCCGGCGGTGTGAAATAAAAGTGGAACTTGTAAGATCATGGAGTTTATATGTGTGTTAGAGAAACGCCTAGGCCGCTAGCCTAAGCCATGCCTAATCATGGTGGAAACTTGCAGCATAACTATAGTGAGCATTCTATGAAGCATCCTCAATAAAAACCTATGCAAATAGCAAATAAAAAGATTGCTGAGATGCTCACTGTCTGCTTGCCTTGTCATTTTGATTATGGGATAGCTCATGTGTCATGTGCAAGGGGTACCCCGTTGGCGGTTCTCAATGATACGCATGTATTAACAATGACAAGAGCTTGCTCGTGACTGAAGTTGAGTAGCATGATGATTGGTACTCATAAGTAAGGGGCATGAGATTTCAACTTATAACTTGTCAAGCATATCCTCTTAGTTGTGTCACTTTAACCTTAATCACCTAAAGATGCCTATGATAGGGGCAATGAGAGCTGAAAGCTAGTAAGTATCATAATTTTTGGGAGCTCTTTATGAGACTTGCAATCCCTACTTCCCTCTTTGAAGGGCCTTTCTTTTACTTTGTAGTTGAGTCAGTAAACCTACTCCCTTCTATCTCAGCAAGTATCTTGAGTTGTTGTGTTTCATTCATGCATATGATGATTTATGCAATCATGTTTCTTATGTTCCTTGCTTTGCACATTGCTCTTATCTTGATGTTTACTACTTTGAAAGCTATCGTTGAAAAAGCCATCTATTTGTGAACTCCAGCAAATTATCAACTATTCTTCGACCAAGGGCTAAGTTTGCCATTACCAATTATGATTCACTTTATGTATCTTTATTGTGTTTCCTTTACTCATTGCAAGTTGAGTTATATAATAGTGAGTTGTCTTCTATTATGATATGTGTATTTGATGAATGTGATGCTTCTTGTCCGTATTCTTTTATCGACTCTTCACTCCATAAACCTGAGGCCATGTTTATTGAGCTCAGTTTCGCTTGGGGACAAGCGAAGTCTAAGCTTGGGGGGAGTTGATACGTCCATTTTTCATCACTATTCCATGTCTTAATTCACTATTATTCATTGATATATTTCGTATTGAGAGGTGATACTTATGTTATTTCATCTATTTTTGCATGGTTGATGACTTTTGGAGCATGGACCGCTGCAGTCAGGATTCTAATGGAAAAGGTGCTGTTTGGAGGCAAAATTCACGAAGATCAGAAAATCCGGGAAAATATACAGAAAATTCTATTTTTCTAGAAGACTCGGGATGCCAGAAGATGGAGTGGAGGTGGGCCACAGGGGGCCCACACCACCCCATGGCGCGGGCAGGCCTAGGCCGTGCCAGGGAGTGGTGTGGCTGCCCTGGCCCACTCCAGCCTCTCCCCTCTGGCGTATATCATCCCCACGAAACCCTAAGACTCGGGGAGTGACCACGGAAAGTTTCTGCCGCCTCTGCGGGGCGGAAAACACCGAGAGAGAAAGATCTCTCCGGCAGACAGATTTCTGCCAGGGGAATTCCTTCCCGGAGAGGGGAGATCATCGCCATCAACACCACCATCAAGCTGGACTTCATCGGGATCATCATCATCATCACCACCATCATCACCATCAGCACCCTCATCACCATCTCCATATTGCTGTAACAATTGGGTTGAATCTTGCATAGTTCATAGGGGAAACTTTCCTGGTGTTGATTACTCTTTGTAGTTGATGCTATTGAGTGAACCATTGAATTATTGTTTATGTTCAGATTGTTATACATCATTATTCCATCTCTGATCATGATCCATATGATGGCTTGTGAGTAGTTCGTTTTGTTCTTGAGGACATGGGAGAAGTCTTGTTGTTAGTAGTGGAGTTATGTTGAGAAAGATTCAATAGATTGTTATTTAAGTTATGGTGTACTTCTTCTAGTGGTGTCATGTGAACGTCGACTACATGACACTTCACCTATATGGGCCTAGGGGAATGCATTGTGTATTTGGCTACTAATCGTAGGGGTTGCCGGAGTGACAGAAACCTAAACCCCCGTTAGGAAACCATTGCACAACGGGCTTAAGGGTCTTAGAGTTTAAAGCTGTGGTTAGGTTTCTACCTTTATTACTTTCTTGTACTTACGGATGTTTGCAAGGGGTTTAAGCACAAGTATGTATTAGTCTTGGATGGGGCGGTACATTAGCACAGGTTCACCCACACAACACTTAGCAAGCTAAAGAAGATTAATCGACTATATGAAGCAAAAGCACTTGACAGTCTTCCCATGTGTCCTCGAGAACGTTTGGTCATCTATAGAAATACAACCGGCTTGTACTTTGCTGCATAAAGGATTGGGCCACTTGCTGCATTTATTCCTACTGTCTTTTACTTACTCGTACTTTGTTTACTTGCTCTATCGAAAACCCCTAAAAATCCGTTTGCTAAGTATTTGCAGAGAATTCCTGATCCATACCACTAGCCAGCACCTGCTCCTTCTTGGGTTCGACACTCTTACTTACCAAAAATACTGCGATACACCCCCTATACTTGTGGGTCATCAATGGCGACGATCTCCCCTCTCCGGAAAGGAATTTCCCTGGCAGATTTCTACCTGCAGGAGACATCTTTCTCTCTCTGCAGGTTTTCACCCCGCAGAGGTGGCGGAATCTTTCTGTGGTCGCCCCTTGAGTCTTAGGGTTTCATGGGGAATATATACGCCAAAGAGAAGAGCCAAAGGTGGGCTAGGGTGGCCACGCCACCTGGTGGCGTGGCCAAGGGTGGCCTATGCCAGGGGGTGGTGTGGGCCCCCTATAGCCCATCTCCGCTCCCCCTTCTGGCATCCTTCATCTTCTAGAAAAATAGGACTTTTCATATATTTTCTGGGATTTTCTGATCTTCGCGAATTTTGCCTCCAAACAGTGTCTTTTCAATCAGAATCCTGACTTCAGCGCTCCATCCTCCAAAAGTCATCAACCATACAAAAATAGATGAAATAACATAAGTATCATATCTTAATATGAAATATATCAATGAATAACAGTAAATTATGATATATAATAGTGATGCAAAATGGACGTATCAACTCCCCCAAGCATAGACTTCGCTTGTCCCCAAGCGAAAACTAAGCTCAATAAACATGACCTCAGGTTTATGGAGTGAAGTGTCGATAAAAGAATATGGACAAAAAGCATCACATTCATCAGTACACAAATCATAATAGAAGATAACTCACTATTATATAACTTTACTTGTAATAAGTAAAGGAAACACAATAAAGATACACAAAGTATGGTAATGGCAAAGTTTGCTCTTGGTCAAATAATAGTTAACAATTTGCAGGAGTTCAAACATAATGGGTTTTTAATGATAGCTTTCAAAGTAATTTTCACTAAGATAAGAGCAGTGTGCAAAACAAGGAACATAAGAAACATGATTGAATAAATCATCATATGAATGAATGAAACACAACAACTCAAAATACTTGCTGAGATAGAAAGGAATAGGTTTACTGACTCAACTAGAAAGTAAAAGATAGGCCCTTCGTAGAGGGAAGCAGGGATTTCAAGTTTCATAAAGAGCTTCCAAAAATTATGGTACTTATTAGCTTTCAACTCTCATTGCCCCTATCATAAGCATCATTAGGTGATTAAGGTTAAAGTGATCAAATATGAGGATATGCTTGACAAGTTATAAGATGAAAATCTCATGCCCCTTACTTACGAGTACCGTTCCTCATGCCACTCAAGTTTAGTCACAGGTAAGTTCTTGTCTTTGTTTATTAAGTGCAAGAAAGTAAAGTGTGCCATCAAGTTCTTGAGAGCTTTAATCACTAATTTTCACATAACAAGTTTAATTCGGAAGGTAGATAAAAACATGAATTTACTTGGAATAGCAATAATGCTAATAGGTAGGTATGGTGGACACAAATGGCATAGGTTTTGGTTTAAGGATTCGATGCACGAGAAGCATTCCCTCTCAGTACAGGTCTTTGCCTAGCAAGGCTGGGTAGCAAGCATAAGAGTTGAAGGAAACAAACAAACATACAAGTGATAAAAACAAACATGTAATCTTCCTTGGAAGCACAAAAGATCTTAACTAGAGAATACTAAGCTTATGAGCCAATCAAGAAAGAAAGATGATGAAATTATATTTCTTAAAAGTACTTTTATCTTTTTCATTCATATCTCATAATAATTTGCTACTGACCAAGCCAGGTTTGCCAAAACCAACTAAATTTACTTAATGATCCCAAAGTGATACCAATACTAACAACAAGATCAATCATATAACAGAAATTGAAAACTAATATAAGATGTGCAAAAAGTAAATGATAGAACTTCTCATTAATATTCCACAACAGCAACTCACACCAAGGGATACATAGATAACAAACGAGAAGGGGGATACCTCCACAATGCAAACCATCCTATATGATAACTTCTCTATTCATGATATGACTCTACTGAAAAGGTAAAAAGATAAAAGATAGTGATGTGATACCGCGGCACTCCCCCAAGCTTGGAACAAACCAAGGGGATGCCAAAACCTGATGACGAATTACTCCTTTGGTGGTGGTGATGTTCTCTCGTCATCGTCTGACTTCCAAGGTAAGGGCTCCCCATCAATAAAAGACATCCTGGTTTCCAACATCCTGAAACTAGCAGCATCACTTATGTGTTTAAACCTAACCTCATACTCACAGTTTTGATTTTGCATGTTTTGAGCTGTGCTTGTAGTTGGTTGGTTGTTCCGTGGAGTGAGAGAATTTCATCCTTAAGCTCAGCAGTCTCCTTCTCCTTGGGACGAATCTTCAACTCACGCATGCAAGGGTTGATGACGTCCATAGAGGAATCTTCCTTGGCTAATCCAGAGGAAGACATTGTGGCTCTAGAACTGAGACTCTACCTGGCAGAAATAGATCGAAACAAAAACATGACGAGAACACAATATACGAACCTCGGGGGATTATATATTACGAAGTTTAACAACAAAAGGAAGGTACTGGGAGAAAACGGGTCGGAGACGGGCTTCGGCGTGGCCACACGCCCTGGTGGCGCGGCCAGGTGGGCCCGCGCCACGGGGTGCTGTGAGCCACACGGGCTCCATTTCTGTCCCTCTTTCGACTCATTGCTTTCCTTGTTAGATAAAAACTACAAAAATATAACTTGATAGATTTTTCGCGGACCTTTCCTTACTAGAACTGTTACCTATTCGAAAATGGACTCTGCAGGTCTCTGAACTTGGTATTTCATAAATTCTTCCGGAGTCACCCCTTGAATACCGTCAATATTTTAATCTTTATACACATATTGTTTGAGTCATTTAACCATTCACCATCTTATTACACCATTTTCTCCTATAACCTGGAAATTTCCTTCACACAAAACTTCACACAATTCTCATTAGCAACATTAGTGCATGCAAGGTAATAAACCTTTTAAGTTCAATTTCAACTGAAATCCATCAAAACATAAGCTACTAAAACAACTCCTCTCGAAATCCCAAAAAGGAATTCAAAAAGGAAATCTATTTAAGAGGAAAATGCAGGAGTGGCAAAAATCTGTCAAAACAGACCAGCAGGTAAAGATCATTTTTTTTTCGAAAATCTTCTGTTGCTCAAAACAAAAAGTGCAAAACTAACTAAAGTTAAATAACAACCTGGGAATGCACACAAAAATTTACATATCAGTACGACATTCTGGGATTTGTAATGATTTTTTATAGTGAAGCACAAAAATCTGTTTCGGGACAGCAACTTCCCCAAATCTTACTTCTCTCTCATTAGAGGTTGTTCTTGACACAAAAACCAAACAAAAGGATAATGATAGGTTATTGCAGAAGCAATAACTTCCAAGACTCAAATAAACAAACACAAACTGAAAGCAAAAATATATTGGGTTGTCTCCCAAAAAGCTCTTTCTTTATAGCCATTAAGATGGGCATGATAAATTTCAATGATGCTCACATAGGAATATGAATTGAAGTAAAAGAGAACATCAAGAAGCAAAAGTACACATGTTTAAGTCTAACCCACTTCCTATGCAAGGGAATTTTGTAAGAAAATAAATTGTTGAAACCAGAGGCTACTAGCATAGGAAGGCAAAACAGGTGCAACATAAAGACTTTCAGCATAAAGCGAGGAAACTTAATATTATTGAGATGCATAGAAACCATTTTCCCTCTCTCATAGTAACTTTCTGTGTCATGCATAAATTTAACAATGTAACTATCACATGAACCATTGTAGCAATGATTGATTACCCACAAGTATAGGGGGTGTATCGCAGTATTCTCGAGGGAAGTGAAACCCAATTTATTGATTCGACACAAGGGGAGCCAAAGAATATTTATAATCCCTAACAACTGAGTTGTCAATTCAGCTGCACCTAGAAACAATTTTGCTCACAGCAGTTTATCAGTAGCAACAGTTTTGTAGTAGGAGTAGTAAAGTAACAGCAGTAGTAAAGCAAAGACATTAGTAACAAAAGCAGTAAACAGTGGGATTCGAGTGCGGTAGGCATAGGGATGGATGGACGGGCGTTGCATGGACAAGACAATTCAAATAGCAATCAGAACATAGGGCAATTACAGATAAATAAGATAAAGCATCCAAGTACTAGACAATCATAGGCATGTGTTCCATATATAGTCATACGTGCTCGCAATGAGAACTTGCACAACATCTTTTGTCCTGCCAGCCCGTTTGCAGCGGGGCCTCTAGGGAACTATTGGCAATTAAGGTGATCCTTTTAATAGAGCACCGGAGCAAAGCATTAACACTCCATGAACACATGTGATCCTCACATCAAATCCATTCCCTTCCGGTTATCCCGATTTCTGTCACTTAGGGGCCATATGTTCCGGACAACAACGTGTGTATACAACTTGTAGATAAGACCAAAAATAATACTATCATAATGAATCAATAACATGTTTAGATCTGAAATCATGGCACTCGGGCCCTAGTGACAAGCATTAAGCACAACAAGTCACAACAAAGTCATAAAGCACTAATAAAAGATACTAGGCACCATGCCCTAACAATCTGATGCCATTACATGAGCGATCTCATCCAATCCCTACCATCCCCATAGCCTACAGCGGGCGATTACTCACTTATAGATGGGGGAAACATGGATGGTCGATGGAGATGATGGTGGAGATCGATGGAGATGGCTCCGGGGGCACTTCCCCGTCCCGGCAGGGTGCCGGAACAGAGACTTTCTGTCCCCCGAATCTCCCATTCGGTGGTGGCGGCGATGCGGAACTTTTTCTAGAAAAACATCGAACCCCACGAAGTTTTTAGGTCAGAAGGCTCCCTATAGGTGAAGAGAGAGTCCGAGGGGGTGCCTAGGGGGCCCACACCACCCCTGGTGCGGCCTGGCCTGGCCCGCGCCACCAGGTGGTGTGGCGACCCCCTGGCTCTTCTCCGTATCGTATTCTGGCTCCTGGAGTCTTCGGGTGAAATAGGATTTTTGGCATATTTTCCGGGATTTTTCCTGATAGTTGATTTTCTGCGCAAAAAGTAGGCACCAACTCAATTCTGCTGAAAACAGCATTAGTCCGCATTAGTTGCATCCAAATCACACAAGTATAGAGGAGAAACAATAGCAAAAGTGTTCGGGAAAGTAGATACGTTTTGGACGTATCAATGATCACTTATTCTAACAGAAAAAACAGGGACACTAGCTCTCATAACACTACTTTGTGAAACAATATTAGAAGTATCCTTACAGAGGATAGTGTGTCCATCTTCTACATATTTAGTGACAAAGTCTTTCACATTGGCTATTACAGGTTCAATAGTTATTTGTTCATCAGGTTCAATAGCTTTGTTTGTACTTTCATTAACCATACTAGCTATCATAGATTGTTCCTTTACCTTGAATGGGAAAGGCATTTTCTCAATGTAAGGTTCAGGTGAAACATGATTAGCAGTATAAACTTCAGTATGTCTTACAGGAATACAATTAACAATATCTTTATATGGCTCATGATACTTATTCCATTTCTTTTTAGGACTTTCAATATAAGAAGCAAAAGCCTTAAAATAACTTCCAATAGCTTGAGAGTCTAAACCATAAGCATTACTAATATTATGAAAGTCATCAGTTCCCATAAAACATTCAATGCACTCATAATCATAATTTATACCTATCTTTCTTCCTTTATCATTCTCCCATGCTTCAGCATTGTCTTGAATACGGTCTAGAAGATCCCATTTAGCTTCTTCTTCCATGCGTGTAAATGATCCAGCACAAGAAGCATCCAATAGATCCTTATCATGAAGAGAAAGTCTTGCATAAAAGTTATTGATAATAATATTGTTAGGGAGCTCATGAATAGGACATTTGAGCATTAGTAACTTCAATCTCCCCAAGCTTGAGCTGTACTCTCTCCATCACGAGGCCAAAAGTTGTCTATTTGATTCCGATCTTTATGAATCTCACTAGGAGGATAAAACTTTGAATAAAAGAGAGGTACAATTTCCTCCCATTCAAGATCTTGACCATTCTTCAGCAGCTTGTACCATTCATTAGCTCTTCCTTTCAGTGATAATGAGAATAACTTCTTCTTGACTTCATCTGTTGTAATACCTGCACACTTGAATAACCCGCATAATTCGTGTATAAAGAGCAAATGATCACCGGGATGGACAGTTCCATCTCCAAAAATAGTAGTTATCCATAACACGATCAATAATTCTTGTAGGTATTTTAAAAGTATCATTTTCAGAAGGTAGATGTCTACGCACTTCTATTCTTGTAGACAGTTGTTGGGCCTCCAAGTGCAGATGTTTGTAGAATAGCAGCAAGTTTTCCCTTAAGTGGATCACCCAAGGTTTATCAAACTCAGGGAGGAAGTGGTCAAAGGTATCCCCTCTCAAGCAACCCTGCAATCAAGATACAAGAAGTCTCTTGTGTCCCCAACACACCCAATACACTTGTCAGGTGTATAGGTGCACTAGTTCGGCGAAGAGATAGTGAAATACAAGTGGTATGAATAATTATAAGTGGTAACGGTGATAGAAAATAGCTTGATGGCGTAGAAGAGACTAAAGGCAAACTAAAATAAAGATGGAAGCAAGCAAACATGTAACAGATCTAATTGCAAACGGTGTATCAATGCTTAGAAACAAGGCCTAGGGATCATACTTTCACCAGTGAACACTCTCATATAAATATATTCTTCTTTATGATACTACGCTGAACTACTCGCCGGTTGGACACTCTAATCGATGGTAGGGATATAACAGCACACCTTAAAGTAAGCCTTTCCCATCTAGAAAACCCCACACTGTCACCTTGAGCACTAGATGGTTCCAACAAACACCACAATTTCATAAAGACATCCAACTCCAAATATAACTCATAACAAGTATTTGTAATCTCTAGCCTAAGTGTCACCATGGTGTACACGCTGTCACTTTCACACACATGGGGAGAGCAGAGATCTAATAAAGCACTTGAGTAGCAAGGTAGATCTACTTGATTACAAAGCTCATGATCACACTGTGACCATGCATAGAGAGAGAGATGAACACATAGCTACTGGTAGAACCCTTAGCCTCGAGGAAGAACTACTCCCTCCTCATCATGGGAATCAACAATTGTGATGGAGATGGCGGTGGAGATCAATAGAGATGGCTCCGAGGGCACTTCCCCGTCCCGGCAGGGTGCCGGAACAGAGACTTTCTGTCCCTCGAATCTCCCCTTCGGTGGCGGCGGCGCTGCAGAACTTTTCGTGGATTTATGATTGATGATCTAGGGTTTTTTCCTTGGGGGAGATATATAGGCGAAAGAGGCAAGGTCGGTGGGCGGCCAGGGGGGCCACACCATGCCCTGGCGCGGCCAAGGGGGACCCACGCCTAGGGGTGGTGTGGCCACCCTGTGGCCCCTCACCGACTCTCCTTCTGGCTCCATGAGTCTTTTGGGAAAATTGTAACTTTGGCTTTTATCCCGTCCAATTCCGAGAATATTCATTTTTTGACTCTGGAACCAAAAACAGTAGAAAACAGGCAACTGGCACTATGGCTCTTGTTAATAGGTTAGTCCAAGAAATCATATGAAAAGTACTCCAAAGTATGGACAAAACACAAGAAAGTAGATAAAACCAAGCATGGAACATCAAAAATTATAGATACATTTGCAATGTATCAACATCCCCAAGCTTAACTCCTGCTCGTCCTCGAGTAGGTAAGTGATAAAAAGAAAGAATAATTTTTGAGCTGACATGCACCATCATAAACTTGATCAAAGTATTTGTAAAACATTGAAAGCTGGGATCATAGTACTTCAATCATAACATGAAAGATAAAGTTCTAACAATCAGGCAAAGCAACTAAGTTGCAACATGAAAAGGCATAAACAAAAGATTCATGAATAACAATGCTTTGGAAGACGTTTGTTTGTTTCACATAAAGAAAACATAGCATAGTGGCATTCAGCTTGTCCCTCATAGAGTAGCAAACATAAATGCATAGGACACCTTCAAAGTTCATAAGAGTGACTAGATACAAATAGTTTAAAACAAGCAATATCAAAGTTATGCATCAATCAACAAGTCTTGGGACAATGCACATAGAACTAAGGATGGCCACTATGCTCTCAAAGTAGGTGCATAAAGATAGAAGGTGGAGACTCAATATAATGGTGGAAGAAAGGCCTTCATAGAAGGAAGCAGGGATTCAAGTCTCATAAAGAGCTTCCAAAAATTATGGTACTTATAGCTTTCATCTCTCATTGCCCCTATCCTAAGCATCTTGAAGTGATTAAGGTTAAACTGAACAAAGTATGGTGTACATGCTTGACGAAGTATATGTTATAAATCTCATGTCCCTTGTATATGAGGGCCGCTCCTCATGCTACTCAAGTTTAGTCACCGGTAAGTTCTTGTCATCGTAAGTACATGTGTATCATAGAGAATTGCCAACAGGGTACCCCTTGCCCGATGATACGGAAGAATCCCCATATCAAAATGACAAGGCAAGTAGACAACGAGCATCTCAGCAATCTTCTTATTTACCATGGGAATATGGTGCTTTTTTCTCTCTTTCCTCTTTTCATAATCTCTTTTTTTTCTTTTCTCTTTTTTTTCTCAATATAGGACTCTTTTTTTATAAGAAGAATGCTTCATAGACATCTCATTATGGTTACGCTGCAGGTTTCCACCATGTCAGCATGGATTAGACCAGCGGCCCAGGCGTTTCTCTAACACATATACATATGTAAGGTCCCCAACCTTTAATAAGATTGAGTCCCCTGTGTTTACAATGCTAGTCCCTGGATCAACAGCTAGCATCCACAGTTTAGATGTAATATCAAGAAACAAAGGTCATAATACAACTTTATAACCAGGAATAACATAATTTTATTACATCAATACATAGCTCATTAGGCTATTACATTACATTGCAGCGGAATAACTATAAGCATTGGGTCCTTCATCTTCAAAGTGCCACAGGCAGATGTTGGTTGTAGACTTTGTAATCCTAATCAATCAATCATTCTTCACTAAAATCAATCAAACCTGCAACATTACAAGTTACAGCCACAAGGGTCAATACATTGGAATTGTATTGGCAAGTGATACTTTGGTAGTATAGTGGAGTCTATCATCTATATGCATTTTGGCTAAGTGGAGTTGAGGCTTGCATTGCTCAAAATAGATTTTTCCTTAACTTTTGAAAACACTAAGTTTTTGCTTGGCACAAAACACCCAAGGCATCTATCAATCAAAGACTCCAGATCCACTCAGGGCATCTACCAATCAATGACTGAAGATCCTTTTAACCCTTGTTCACCCACAAGTTTTATTTAGAAATTGGAGTGATGAGATTTTTGAAGTTTCCATGTCTTGATGCTCAAATTGTCCTTTACCAGGGACATGGCTAAGTACTTAGGTTTTACACTCTGCAGAGGTGGTGCACTTTCCCCACAAGCCTTGGTTTCCCAAGACATGATCCTTCAGTAGCCTTTCCTTAGTCAAATGGACGCGCTCCAACCTATCAACCCATCTACCACCCACTGTCCAAGAGACTAAGTTCTAGCATCCTAAGATCATGGCAGAGCCCATAATGCCAAGTGGTTGCACTTGAAGCTTCTCAACATATGACATCTCAAATCTCTTTGTTCCTGGGTGGCCATCCACAAGTGAGATACACAAGCCAAGTCCATGGCCTTGTGAACCACTCAACATATACCATTCTTTCCATTCCACCTAGGTGATTCATTAACTTAGTTGTTTTGTTAAATAAAAACAAGTCCTTAGACTTAGAATATTTTTCCATAGTGTGGATATATAAACCACCCTTGTTTTCTAGTAGCTAGGCTAAGCATGATAGTAATAGGAATCTTGACTTAGGTAATTTTCACTAAAGTTTCACCTAATAGGTTTTCCCAAAGCATAGTTTATACTTAGCAAAAATCCATGCAAGTCCTATACTTAGAAAAATAATACTAATGCATATATAAAATATAGGATTGGAATATTCATGATGATATCACTTGCCTTTTTGGTAGAGGGTATAGGTTCACTCCTTGATCTTGCTAGTCTCACACTTCACTACAAGTCAATCAAGCAAACACAATTCAATTCACATTCCAAACCAAAGTCAAGCAAACAACACACAAAACAACAAAGTCAAATAAATGCATGAAAGCATTCCAAGCTTTGCTTTGTTTGAAAAAGGGGTTCCTAGTGGGTCATAGACATTTGAGTACATCTAAGTCATGCATGAGCATGCAAAGGTTGGTTCTATTGTAAGGATGGTCTCCACTAGGCTTCTAAACTTTGTAAGTTCCAAATTGGTCATTTACCAAAATGGCAAAGTCATTTGCAAAGAGGGTCTCTATTAGATTCCTAAACTTTGTAAGATCCAAATTGGTCATTTACCAAAGTGGCAAGGTTATTAGCAAAAGGTTTCACTTCAAAACCATTTTCAAACAAGGCACCTATTTGGTCATTTTTATGTGGTGAAGAAATGTTTTTCCTAAGGCCTTAACCTATAGGGTTCACCAAATGAGTTGCTATTGCAAAACTTGGTGTTTGGGTCATTAGGTTTGGTCCAAACCATTTTCTCAAAGTTTTCTTTACAAAACATTTTTGTAAACAAAACAATGGTTTTTAATTAGCTAGAAATGGACTAAACCAATTAATCCATTCTAAACTTTTCAAAAATCATTTTCCAAACTATGGGTTGGTTCCTAGGGTCAGTAAGGTCACAACAAACCAATTGGCAAAGGTTTTAATCTTAAAATCATTTTTAAATGATTTTTCTAATGTTAGCAAGCACACAAAAGAATCTGCAAAATCAAACAAGCTAACAGATATTATTTGCTAAACTAAGGGCAGGGTTGGTTAGAGCTTGTCTTGCTGATTCCAACGACATCAAATTTGTAAAATTTGGACGTGTGGATCCAAAGATACTAGGGTTTGAAAATGGCAAAAGTTTCTGTTTTCAAATCTGTTTTTAAACAGATCTGGTGGACACGCGGCGTAATTCTATTCGTCGGTACCGATTCGCTGCGGATCACGCTCTGTAGCCGTTGGATCTAAATGAGATCGCGTGCGCGCAGACTGCACCTCTTCACGGTTAAGTGATCTATCGTGAATCGGATCTAGATCCCACGGTTCTAGCGTGCTCGACCATTTGCGAAGCGGGCGCCAGTGGCTACCGGCGGCGGAGTCGTCGGTCGATGACGGTGCCGGCGATACAGGAAGCGAGAGAGAAAGAGGGCATGCTCACCGAGTTCGCAAGATCGTGGGGAAGCTCGAGGTAGTGTCTTCCTATCGCGGGGCGTACTGGAGTGAGCTTGATTGCTCGCCGGAGTTGCTGCGGCGGCGGGGCTCTCGGGTTGTCGTCGTTGGCGTTGCTGTGGATCACGAGAAGACAAACGGAAAGCACTGTAAGACGCGCAAGGGTACAGCGGTGATGCGAGCGTGAAGGAGGAGTGAAGGGGCGGTCTGGTCTTACCGGTGGGGCTCGTCGGAGAGGAAGCAGACGGCGGTGCTCACTATCGATGACGGAGGCGAGGATAGGGGGCGCCCTAGGTGAAACGGAAGGTGTCGTTAGGTTCGTATGAGCTTGTAGATCATCATCGGGTCAACGAGGATGAGAGGGGAGGTCAGGTTTACCGGGGAGATGTCGCCGCAGTTGGAGCAGACGGCGGCGCTGGCTCGGGGCTTGTTGGAGTCGGGGTTCTGGTGCTCCCGCGGGCGAACTAGGAGTACTAGGAGATGCGTGAGGTCGAGAGGAGTCCACTCGCGTGAAGTAGAGGCAGAGGGGTGGTCGGAGTTGGCCGGAATCGAGAGGGAGGCTCGTCGGAGCAAAGGGTGCTCAGGGAGAAATTGGGGGCAGTCTAAGGCGTGCCAGCGCGAGGTGTCAGAGGGGAATTATAGGGGGAACATGGGCGTTTCCATCTGCGTGATCAACTCGAGTAACGGCGGTCGCGTTAAGGCGAATTGAATCCGCGGTTTGAAGGCAGCAACGGCAGCGAGGGGGAAGGCGTGGTCAGCGCGCGGGGAAGAAGAAGGAGGTGGCGGTGGGGTCCTCTGGTCAGTGGGGAAAAGAAAGGGAATGGGGTCCACTTGCCAGTCTCTTTGCGGGTTGTTTAGTTGGTGAAGAAAAACGGTTCGGGCGTGGGTGAGAGAGGTGGGGTCGTTTCGTCAGCGAGTGAGGGGAAGAGGAGTGGGTCCTGGTTTTCGTTGACTCAGTGGGTCAGTATCTGGGTGTAAAATGTTTTTCTTCGGGGAGGGAGTACTGGGCTGGACTGGGCCTTAGTGGGTTGCTGGGCTAGGCTGTCCTTTTCCTATTTTTTTCTGTCTGCTTCTTTTTCCTTTTTCTATTTCTTTTCTGTTTTGAATTTTCATTCAATTTTTCAAACAACCAAACAATTTAAACAATTCAACTTGGTATTTTGAATTTGGTTCTGTTTAACAACATAATCCAAATCTCAAAATAAAATAACATTTTTATTCATTTTAGGATCCATTTATTATTTAAATAAAGTGGATCTTTAGTTATTAGGGTTTGATTTATTTAATAAAATTTCCATTTGAAATCCAATTATTTTCAAAACCAAACCAGAAGGTTTTATTTGAAAAATAAAAGAATACTTGGAAACTTATTTAAATAAATAAATAAGTTTTGGTGTTTTAATTAAAATGGGAAAGCCTTTACTTAAATAAAATTGGATATTTAAATCCTCATTATTTTATTTAAATAATCCTTTACTCATTTTAATCAAAGCAAAACCTTTTAATAAAAGATTTCAAAGTAGTAATAAAATACTTGGTGTTCATTTAAAATGGGAAAAGCCTTTACTTAAATAAAATTGGATATTTAAATCCTTATTATTTTATTTAAATAAACTTTTACTCATTTTATCAAAACAAAATATTTCATTACAAAAGTTTGGCCAAAATTAATTTGGCTCACCTTTTCATTTGAAAACAAAGTCTTTTGTTAAAAGATCCAAATAGTATTTCCAAAAACAATTTATTTTCCTTTATTAAATGTTTATTTTTTTAATCCCTTTAGGATTATAATTGTTCACCAATTGGTAGGGCTTTATTGGCTTTGGATTTTCAATTTCCTTATCTTAATATATTCACAAGATTTTGTCTATGGTTCCAAACTAAGTGAAACCAATCTCTAAGGTCTTTCTTGATCCTTTGTGAATATTTGTTGATCAATTTTGGTATGGATCAAATCCATAGATTTTGGAGATACTTTGGAAAATGATTTCCTTCCATTAGGGTTTAGGGTTTTGGATTACTTTCCAAATGTTCAAATTTCCAGATACATTCATTGAGGAATGCATTTCCCTTGATTTGGATTTTTGTTGAATTCAAACTTTAGAATCCCATCTTTAACAAACTTTGGCTAAAGTTTTCCTTTTAGAAACAAAAGTTTCTTTTCACCCTGATTTTCAACAAAAACTTATTTTGTTTACTTTATTTTTCACATTACAAGATTTGGAAAATCTTGGGATGTGACAACATAACTCCATGGACTTACAAGCTCCCCTTTCATTTCACACCGACGACATCCATATACAAAAGAACATGATATCAACTAGGTACAAGTACCAAGTGCAATGTTGAAAGCGTTCCCCATGACAGCATGGTTCTGCTAATTCCCAACAAATAATTGCAAGCATATACAACATAGACGACACAATGGTTCAAGTTTATTATGGGCAAGAAAAGTAAAGTGTGCCATCAAGTTCGTGAGAGCTTTAATCACTAGTTTTCTCATAACAAGTTTAATTTGGAAGGTAAACAAAAACATGAATATACTTGGAATAGCATAAGCTAGTAGTTAGGTATGGTGGACTCTTTGGAATAACTTGGTTTAGGGAGTTGAATGCATGAGTGGAACTCATACTTGGTTGCGGAGGCTAGCAAAAGACTGAGAGCGACAAACTAAGAGAGCAATAATGGACAAGATTTGATGCTTGTACTTCTTGGATATTTCTTGGGGTGACACGCGTGGCATCCCCAAGCTTGAGCTTTAGTCCATCCTTCATCTCATTACTCATTCCTTCCATACACCTGAAATTTTTCCTTCATACAAAACTTCACACGATCTCTATTAGCAACATTAGTGCACTCAAGATAATAAGTCTTTAGGTTCAGTTCTAACACCAATAAACTTCCATTAGAACACTAGATACTAAAGCACTTCCCTAAAAAAGCTCAATTCCCCAAAAGAACTCAAAAAGGAACCAACAAGAAGCAAATGCAGAAAATGGCAGAAATCTGTCAAAACAGACCAGCAGGTAAAGACGAAATTTTTCGAAGACCTTCTGTTGCTCAAATCAAAAAGTGTTGAAGTAACGAAAGTTATATAACAACCTGGGGCAGAAGCACAAAAATTCACGCCTCAAAAATACGTTCAGAGATTTTACACGAATTTTTATGGTGAAGCACAGAAATCTGTTTCGGGACAGCAACTTTCCCAATCATTACTTCTCTCTCATTAGAGGTTACTCTTGGCACAAAAAGCAAATAAAAAGGATAAGGAGCGGTTATTACAGAGGTAATAACTTCCAAGACTCATCTAAAACTTTTGGGTTATCTCCCAATAAGTACTTTTCTTTAACGCCTTTAAGTTAGGCATGATAGTTTGAGAAGATGCTCACATAAGAAATATGAATTGAAGTAAAAGAGAGCATCAAGAAGCAAATTCAAAGCATATTTAAGTCTAACCCACTTCCTATGCATAGGAATCTTGTAAAGAAACAAGTCATGAAAGCACAAAGCAACAAGCATAGTGATGGCTCATGCACAGCGCCCAGAAAAATGCTTGATGGCGGTGTTGATGTAGAGCTCGTTGGGAACCCCAAGAGGAAGGTATGATGAGCACAGCAGCAAGTTTCCCTCAGTTATGAAACCAAGGTTTAATGGAACCAGTAGGAGCAAGGAAACACCTGAAAGGTGTTACTAGCTAAGCTTTGGCAGGGCAACTACCGGTGCTAGTAGCAATGTGGAGACCTGCACAACACAACCACAGAACTTTGTCCCCAACTTGCGATGAGGTTGTCAATCTCACCGTGTTTTGCGGAAAACAAAGGATTAAACGTATCGAATAGAAAGAAGTAATAGTTTGCAGTAAGTAAACACAAAGCAGTAAATAGTTTGTAGATTGTATGTAAAGAAAAGGACCAGGATCCATAGTTCACTAGAGGCGGCTCTCCTTAGATAGATAACATGCTGGGTGAACAAATTACAGCAGGGCAATTGACAAACACTGAGAAAGCAATACATGCATATACTAATCATCTTGACTCCTTTGAGACTTGATTGGGCATTACAACATAATACATAGACCGCCATCCAACTGCATCTATGACTAATAATCCACCTTCAGGTTATCATCTGAACCCCCTCCAGTATTAAGTTGCAAGCAACAGATTATTGCTTTACAAACTGCGTGTAAAGTAAACAATACAATTGTTCTATGAACAAAGGATTGTTGTTTTCTCCCTAGTAGCAACAGCACATCTAGTACCTTAGAGATTTTTGTCACTTCCCCAGATTACCAGAGGCATGAACCCACTATCGAGCATAAATACTAACTCTTGGAGTTGCTAGCATCTAATTGGCCAAGATAGCTACTAACAACGGAAAGCATGCAAGATCACAAATAACAAAGACATGATAGAATCAATAATCAATCTGAAATAGCATCTCAATATCCATCAGATCCCCGCAAACACAACATGTATGGATTACAAAAAGATGATCTTGATCATGAACGGAGCTCACAAGATCTAAACATGAAAGCACAAAGGAGGTGAAACCAGCCATCTAGCTACTACATGGATCCGTAGTCCAAGGATGAACTACTCACGCATCACACCGGAGGCTTGCATGGTGATGAAGAAGGCCTCCAGGGTGAATTCCCTTCCCCGGCAGGGTGCCGGGAAGAGCTTCAGATCCCTCCCAATCTAGGGATGGAGATGACAGCGGCTACAGACTCTTTCGTGGATTTTTGATCAGGTACTTAGGGTTTACGTCCCGAGGGCATCTTATAGTCGGAAGGGGAGGCCGAGGGGGTGCCAGGGCTGGCCACACCACCCCCTGGCGCGGGCCAGGCCAGCCGTCTTGACCAGGTGGTGTGGCCGCTCGCCCTTCTCCGTCTCGTATTCTGGCACTTGATCACTTCCAAAAAATAGGCACTTTGGCTTTTGTCCCGTCCAATTCCGAGAATATTCATTTTCTGACTTTCCTGGAACCAAAAACAGCAGAAAATAGGCAGCTGGCACTATGGCTCTTGTTAATAGGTTAGTCCAAGAAATCATATGAAAAGTACTCCAAAGTTGGAACAAAACACAAGAAAGTGGATAAAACCAAGCATGGAACATCAAAAATTATAGATACATTTGCAATGTATCACATAGTAAAGCAAAACAAGTGCAACTTCAAGACTTTCAACATAAAGAGGGGAAACTTAATATTATTGAGATGCATAAAACCATGTTTCCTTCTCTCATAATAACTTTCAGTAGCATCATGAATAAAATTAACAATATAATAATCACAAGAAACATTCTTATCATGAGCCACATGCATAAAAGAATTAATACTCCCCACATAAACATAGTCATTCTTATTGATTGTAGTGGGAGCAAATTCAACAAAATAGTTATCATTATTATTTTCATCACCATAATCATCAAATATAGGAGGCATATTGTAATCATAATTAATTTCCTCCTCAATAGTAGGTGGACTGAAAATATCATATTCATCATTGCAATCATCATATATTGGAGGTATAGCATCATCATAAGCAATATAATAGTTATCTTCCCAAGTGTGTTCATTTGTAAACATATCATCATTGGAAGGATCATGGATATCACTAATAGTATAGCAATTATTAATATCATCATTTTTAGAATTGGTACCGAAAAGATTTTCAATATCAAAAGTAGTGTGCTTTTCCCAATCATGATCACTACTATAGGTAATAGGCATAGGAACATCATCGAGTTCAGACTCATCAAAAACTATAATAGGAGCAACATGCTTAGGGGAAAATACCGTTTCCTCTCTCCTTTTACTCCTCCTTTTCTTCTTTTTCTTCTTATCTTTAGGAGGGAGAGGCTTGAAAGGAAGCTTCTCCATATACCCTGGTTCATTGTTAGAGACAATAGAAGAAACTTTGGAAGATTCCTCCTTTTCATTAATAAGACCAAAACACATATTAGTCATGTCATACTTTGGTAAGATCTCATCTTTTATAATATTTTGTATGTAAGTATTTGTGTGGCAATTATCAACACAATAAAGATGACAACCATGCATGACACTATTCATATCAAAAGCACCCATATCTACCAAAGAGGTTTTTCTTGATAACTCTTCACACCCCAAAAATAATGTAAGTTCATCATGTTGATTAGGAGTAATCATGTCATCACAATACAAACTTGCAGTACTCATTGGATTAGAAGGGCTATTATTATGCCCTGAGCATTGAAAATTGAAATGACCCACTTCAGAGCAAAGTTCACAAGTAAAAGGATAGAGGGCACACACTTTTTTACCAAGATCATTTAGAGCCCTATACCACGTTCTAGTTTTTTCATTCCCGTGGGTGATACAATATTCTTCTTCAATTTGATTATTCTCACAAGGTCTATGTATTCCACAAAAATTAACATGCTTATAAGAAGTAGTACTTTCAGAGGTTTGAGCATGTTTATTGCTATCATTAATAACAATTTCATTTTCCATGCAAGTGTCTTTATAAGGCTCATGATACATGTCCTATTTTTCTTTAGGAGCATTAATATGAGAAGCAAAGGTTCTATAACAATCAACAAGAATTTGAGGATCAAGACCATATTTAGCACTAAGCTCTTGAAAATCAATAGTTTTAGCAAAAGACTTAATGCAATCATACTCATAGTTTATACCTGGTTCTTTACCTTTGTTGTTATTGTAGGGGAACGGGTAGGCTACACTAGCGTAAAATCAAAATTTTCTACCGCTCCAACCAAGAATACTGTGGTCATAGATCACGGGATTACCACTAGATGAGCAGTTGCAGAACTCGATGAAGCACGTCCGGGCAGTGTAGATGTTCTACGTCTCCTCCTCGTCCCTCGAGCAGCTCCCCTTTGCATGGCTTGTCCAAGTGCTACAGCTGCAACACCTCTGAGGTATCCACATGTCCAGAGTGGAAGCCGTCACACGCCAGACTGCTAGGTCTGCACGTGCAACACAGGTGGAAGAGGAGTGGCGGCTGGGTGGAATGCTCAACCCTATTCAGCTCGCCTCACTCTCTCTTATATAGGCATCCCTGGTGGGCTTCTACACATTAGCATCCCATTAGCTGCCTAAGCCTGGTCTAGTTCGGATCCAATCCTCATTAGGCTTCCAGCCCCTAAAGTGTGTGACCCTATAGGTTCATACACGTATAGTCATGACACGAGTACACTTACTCCGTTAATAGTTGGTAGCGGCCTCTAGCAAGACGTGCCAACTCCTAAATGCATATAAAGATCATTCGGACGAACCATCACAAGGTTGAGTACATGTCTTTCCCTTTGCCTCACGATATTTGGTCTAGCTCCAAGCTGACCTCTCTTTCTCGATACTGTGATTCGGAATCCCTTTACTAGGTTAACTCTTAACCATATGTAGCACGACCATGCATTTCTAGATCCGATCACTCGAGGGGCCCAGAGATATCTCTCTCAAGTAGAGAGGGGCAAATCCCATCTTGATTGACCGATGCCTTGTAGCATGTATCAGGACAAACCCGAAAGCTAACTTTATAACTACCCAGCTACGGAGTAGTGTTTGATATCCCCAAAGTAGGTCGATCCACATCTCAAGTACATGCGACAATCTCAGGTCTAAGGACAAAACGTACACGATGTGTAGAGAGAGCTGCAAGTATTATTGCCAGTCTCATGTTGGGTCAGCCCAACCCCATGTTCATAACATGTGTCCACATCATTGGTTTGACATCTCCATGTCTATAACTTGCAAAACATAGTCATCAACCAATCGATGTGCTAGTCTAATATTCACGTGTGTCCTCACATGAACTCCGACTAGGGACAACTATTAGATAACCATACAAGTAAAGAGTTTCACAACCAATTCACATAATTGCCAATCAATACAAGTTTCCTGATATATGGATATTCAAGGAACATTATAATAACTCATGGATACACATGAAATAAAATCATCTCTATGATTGCCTCTAGGGCATATTTCCTTCAGTATCCCACTTGCACTAGAGTCAATCTAGATAGTATCTAATACCTATTGCTCTTGTGTGCGCTTAATGCGCATGCTGCGGGAGTGGCTTAGTCAAGGGATCAGCAACATTTGAGTCCGTATGTATTTTGCATAACATGACACTACCATTATCAATGAACTCACGAATCAGATGGCAACGCATGCGAATATGTTTGTTCTTCTAGTGTTGTCTAGGTTCCTTGGCTTGTGCAATAGCACCATTGTTGTCACAATAGACGTCCATGGGATTGGTCGCGCCCTGAACCACACCAAGAGCGATCAGGAAATTCCTAATCCAAACAGCTTCCTTCGCAGCCTCCGAGGCAGCAATATATTCAGCTTCTGTTGAAGAGGAGACCATTGTATCTTGCTTGGAACTTTTCCAGCTCACAGCACCACCATTCATGACAAATACATAACCTGATTGCGATTTTGAGTCATCTGAGTCGTTAAGGTAACTTGCATCTGTGTAACCCTTTACACTGAGTTCAACCTCGCCTCCATAAACTAGGAACATATCCTTAGTTCTTCTCAAGTACTTAAGGATATTCTTTACCGCTGTCCAGTGACTCTCACCTGGATCAGCCTGGTATCTGCTCGTAACACTTAGAGCATAGGAAACATCTGGGTGAGTACATGTCATCGCATACACGATGGATCCAATAGTCGAAGCATATGGAACCCTACTCATGCGCTCTCGCTCATTAGTGGTCGAAGGACACTGAGTCTTGCTAAGTTTAATGTCGTGAGACATGGGCAAGAACCCCTTCTTAGCCTCTTCCATTCTGAACCGTTTCAACACTTTGTCAATGTACGTACTCTGACTTAATCCAATTAGCCTCCTTGATCTATCTCTATAGATCTTGATACCCAGAATATATGCCGCTTCTCCTAAGTCCTTCATAGAAAAACTATTTTTCAGTGAGGTCTTAACAGACTCGAGCATAGGAATGTCATTCCCAATCAGTAATATGTCATCTACATATAAGATTAGAAATACAAGCGATTTCCCATTTTCTTTCTTATACACACAAGGTTCTTGTTCGTTTTTGATGAAGCCAAACTCCTTTACAACTTCATAAAATCGAATGTTCCAACTCCGAGATGCTTGCTTCAGCCCATAAATAGACTTTTGAAGTTTGCATACCTTTCCAGCATTGTTTGGATTGAAAAAACCTTCGGGCTGCATCATATACAGGTCCTTAGTAAGGATTCCATTTAAGAAAGCCGTCTTGACGTCCATCTGCCATATCTCATAATTGAAATGTGCAGCAATGGCTAGAATGATCCGTATAGATTTAAGCATCGCTACGGGCGAGAAAGTCTCGTCGTAGTCAACTCCTTGAACTTGTCGAAAACCTTTTGCAACAAGTCGAGCTTTATGGATGTGAACATTTCCATCCATATCAATCTTCTTCTTATAGATCCACTTGCACTCGATGGCTTTAAAACCATCAGGCAGGTTAACCAAGTTCCAAACTTGATTGTCTCCCATGGACTCTATCTCGGATCTCATGGCAATCAGCCATTTCTCAAAGTCTGGGTCCACCATCGCTTCTGCATAGGTCGCATGCTCATCATTGTCTAACAATAATAACTCTCGCGCTTCGTGGAGCCTCGCCGACCTTCGTGGCTGTGGTGCTTCTATTTCCACGGGTTCCTCAACTTGTTCTTCTACAATAGCATCACTCGTAGAAGCATCCCCGACTAGCTCATCTTGAACTTCTTCAAGTCGCACCGACCTTCCACTCGTTCCCTTTGTGAGAAACTCTTTCTCTAGGAAAACACCGCTACGAGTGACAAACACTTTGCCCTCTTCTCGGTTGTAGAAGTAATACCCTAAGGTTTCCTTTGGGTATCCCACAAAAATGCACTTATCCAATTTGGGTGTTAGCTTGTCCGATTGAAGTCGCTTGACAAATGCATGACAACCCCAAATCTTTAGAAAAGACAAACTGGGATTCTTTCCAGTCCACATCTCATATGGTGTCTTAACTACGGATTTAGACGGTACCCTGTTTAGTGTGAAAGCTGATGTTTCTAGCACGTAACCCCAAAATGATAATGGTAAATCCGACTGGCTCATCATCGATCGAACCATGTCCAACAAAGTTCGATTACGCCGTTCAGAGACCCGTTTCTTTGAGGCGTTCCGGGCAGCGTGAGCTGTGGAACAATTCCGCAACTCTTAAGATGATTGCTAAACTCGTGACTCAAATATTCACCACCACGATCAGATCGCAAGGCCTTTATTTTCTTGCCACATTGATTCTCTACCTCATTCTAAAACTCTTTGAACTTTTCAAAAGTTTCAGACTTATGCTTCATCAAGTAGACATAGCCATATCTACTGAAATCATCAGTGAAAGTAATGAAGTAGTGATATCCTCCTCTGGCTGTCGTGCTCATTGGTCCACATACATCAGTATGTATGAGTTCCAACAAGTCTATCGCTCTCTCAGGAAACCCTGTAAAAGGCGTCTTGGTCATCTTTCCCAGTAAACAAGCTTGACATGGCTCGTATGATTCAAAATCAAACGAAGTTAGAAGACCATCACCATGGAGCTTCTTCATGTGCTTTTCACTTATATGCCCCAAACGACAATGTCATAAATAGGTAGGACTCAAATCATTTGGCCGAAGCCTTTTAGCACTAACATTGTAAACACATGCATTATCAAGATTTAAAATAAATAACCCATTCACAATGGGAGCATCAGCCACAAACATAGCATTCTTAGAGATTAAACAACCATTGTTTGTACTCACGAATGAATAACCATCCATCATCAAACATGAAGGTGATAAAATGTTTCGACCCATACTAGGAATGTAATAACAATTATTTAACTCCATAATAAATCCTGACGGAAGGTGAAGTTGCATGACGCCGACGAACAATGCAGCAACCCTTGCTTTATTTCCGACGCAAAAATCCACTTCGCCTTTTTGCACTTCTCTAGTTCTTATTATCCCCTGCATCGAATTGCAAATATGAGCAACCGATCCGGTATCAAATACCCAAGAGTTAACATAAGAATCTGCGAGAAATATGTCCACAACATTTACAACAAGCGTACCTGAGTGGGAAGTACTCTTACTTCCACCCTTCTTCAAAGAAGCCTGGTACTTGCTGCAGTTTCTCTTCCAGTGGCCATATTCATGACAAAAGAAACACTCAGTGTCTTCTGCAGGTCCAGCCTTTTGCTTGGGTGCAGGGTTAGGCTTAGGGATCGTATCCTTAGCCTTGCCCTTCTTCTTCTACCAAGAAGTGCCCTTTTTCTTGAAGCTAGGCTTGTTCTGCACAGCCATCACATGGCTATGCCCTGCACACTTCTTAATGTCACATTCTGCCGTTTTCAGCATCCCACATAATTCATTAAGGCCCCTCTCCACCCCATGCATATGGTAGTTCGAAATGAAATGCCCATAGCTAGATGGAAGAGATGCCAAAATGAAATTAGTGGCCAACTCTTGGCCTAATGGAAAACTAAGCTTTTCCAAAAGTCAGTAACCAACCATTTTGATCACATGGGGGCCTACAGCTGCTCCCTCTGCCAGCTTGCATTCCACAAAGGACTTAGCGACATTGTACCTCTCAGTCCTAGCCTAAGTCTGGAACATGTCCTTAAGGGCAACGATCATATCGTACGCTTCCTGGTCCTCAAACTACTTTTGAAGATCAGGTTCCATGCATGCAAGCATAAGACAACTAACCTCAAGAGATTCATCACATGCTTTCTTGTAGGCATTTTAAGGGCAGCAGTTGCATTATCAGCAGGTTCATCCGGGATTGGGGTATCCAGAATAGTTTCCTTTTTCTCAGCCCTGAGAACAATTATCAGGTTATGGACCCAGTCCGAATAGTTTGTTCCATTTAGTTTATTCTTTTCAAGAATCGAACACAAAGCAAAAGGTGATGAATTGTTCGGTGCCATTGATCTACAACAAAAAATGCAAAATACTAAGCCATGTAACCATGAAAGAGTAAAACATATTAAACAATTTAATAGCATATACTCCCATTTAAATCAACATCCCTCTATTGATACTAAGTGATTCAAGATCCACAATTAACAAGTCGACTAGTGAGCTTTAGCATCACTGCTAGAAGACAAGGTAAATCGGTAAGCAACCTTTGCTAATCATATCACATATGACTCTTGTTGTTGGGTGACATCTCTATGTCAAAACTAGGCGCCCAACCTTTATGCCCCAAGGTCCTTAACTGTTAAGATGACCTTGTTAAGCTCACCAACCCTTATGCGTGTAGGTATCCGATACAAACCCATCCAGTCAAGGAAAACCGTGGCACCCTAATTTCATAGACCCACCAACGATTGTATAGGGCATAGGATGGTGCAAGGTTTGGTTGGGAGGGCATGGTTTAACTTAAACTTTGTGAGGGATCGTTCTACTTCTATCGTCTAAGCATGCATAGTAGTAAAAAGTATAAGAATAGCATTCACATAGATGTGATACAGTATGGCCCATTTTTCTCATGGTGATCTCCATCGCCATAGAACCTGTCCACCATGATGATCTCCATCTTCATGCTCTATGCGATCCATCCTCCAAGTGATGAGTTCTCCAAGAACTAATACAAGCTATTACTCCTAACAGCTAGTAATCAAAATTACATGGTATTGGGATCATCACAAGTTGGCACGCAAGCCATTACAATAATTGACAACAAATATGGCTCCAGCCGTGTTGCCCTACTCACGACACGCAGGTCATGAAAAATACATACATGCATCACATACATTTTTGGGCCATACTGATCACGTAAATCCTGCAAAAACAAGTTGTGCATAGAATCGCATTCTACCGGATCATGTGAAATCGTAGCACCTATGAACCTTAATGTGATACCAAAAGGGGGCTACGATTAAGGGGGGTCTAGGGGTCTTCCTATGGGGTTCGAAGGCGCCCTCATCAGTATTGTGAAAAATGAGAGATCAAATCTATACAATTTTCTTTAAGGATTTTGATCGGCAAATCAAATTTACCATAAACCAACCATAGTTCCGATTCGACCAAACTCCTTTGATCACGGTACGTCGATTCCGATCTAATTCCCGATTCGATCAATCATATTGATCTTCACGTGATTCAAAAGGATTTATGTGTCACTGTCTACCCTGATGGCGGAAACCGACCGGTAGGGGTAAGTCATTCGACGACCTTAGAATCACGATCACGGAAAGTAAGATCATAGATCAATCTAGAACCACCGCCATACAGACGATCACATCATCCATATCAATCTACATATCACCATATGCAAACTTCCCAAACCTATGACTGAACAGCATCGGCTCTGATACCACTGTAGGGGAACGGGTAGGCTACACTAGCGTAAAATCAAAATTTTCTACCGCTCCAACCAAGAATAATGTGGTCATAGATAACGGGATTACCACTAGACGTGCAGTTGCGGAACTCGATGAAGCACGTCGGGGCAGTGTAGATGTTCTACGTCTCCTCCCTGTCCTCGTCCCTCAAGCAGCTCCCCTTTGCGCGGCTTGTCCAAGTGCTACAGCTGCAGCACCTCCGAGGTATCCACATGTCCGGAGTGGAAGCCGTCACATGCCAGGCTGCTAGTGCTACAGCTGTAGCACCTCCGAGGTATCCACACGTCCGGAGTGGAAGCCGTCACACGCCAGACTACTAGGTCTGCACGCCAGACTGCTGGGTGGAATCCTCAACCCTATTCAGCTCGCCTCACTCTCTCTTATATAGGCATCCCTGGTGGGCTTCTACATTAGCAGCCCATTAGCAGCCTAAGCCTGGTCTAATTCGGATCCAATCCTCATTAGGCTTCCAGCCCCTAAAGTCTGTGACCCTATAGGTTCATACACGTATAGTCATGACACGAGTACACTTACTCCGTCAATAGTTGGTAGTGGCCTCTAGCAAGACGTGCCAACTCCTAAACGCATATAAAGATCATTCGGGCGAACCATCACAAGGTTGAGTACATGTATTTCCCTTTGCCTCACGATATTTGGTCTAGCTCCAAGCTGACCTCTCTTTCTCGATACTGTGATTCAGAATCCCTTTACTAGGTTAACTCTTAACCATATGTAGCACGGCCATGCATTTTTGGATCCGATCACTCGAGGGGCCCAGAGATATCTCTCTCAAGTAGAGAGGGGCAAATCCCATCTTGATTGACCGATGCCTTGCAGCATGTATCAGGACAAACCTGAAAGCTACCTTTGTAACTACCCAGCTATGGAGTAGTGTTTGATAGCCCCAAAGTAGGTCGATCCACATCTCAAGTACATGCGACAATCTTAGATCTAAGGATAAAACGTACACGATGTGTAGAGAGAGCTGCAAGTATTATTGCCAGTCTCATGTTGGGTCAGTCAAACCCCATGTTCATAACATGTGTCCACATCATTGGTTTGACATCTCCATGTCTATGACTTGCAAAACATAGTCATCAACCAATCGATGTGCTAGTCTAATATTCACGTGTGTCCTCACATGAACTCCGACTAGGGACAACTATTAGATAACCATACAAGTAAAGAGTTTCACAACCAATTCACATAATTGCCAATCAATACAAGTTGCCTGATATATGGATATTCAAGGAACATTATAATAACTCATGGATACACATGAAATACAATCATCTCTATGATTGCCTCTAGGGCATAGTTCCTTCAGTTATCCCAATCTTCGGTATTGCTTTGAATTGTTTGAAGAAGATCCCACTTAGCTTTGACCTGCTTACTTGTGAAGGATCCCTCTAAACAAGTATCTAGATAGTCCTTGTAATGTCCTGAAAGCCTTGCATAGAAATTATTAATAACAATATTACTAGGGAGCTCATGAATGGGACATTTGAGCATTAGTGACTTCAATCTCCCCCATGCTTGGGCAATACTTTCTCCATCATGAGGATGAAAATTATAAATGTAATTCCTATCTTTATGAATTTCATGAGGATAAAATTTAGAATAAAAGAGAGATTCAAGTTCCTTCCACTCCAAATGATGAGGATCATCTAGTAGCTCATACCACTCCCTTGCTTTGCCCTTAAGTGAAATAGGGAATAGCTTCCTCTTAACTTGGTTCATTGAAATACCTGCACACTTGAACAACTCGCATAATTCATGTATAAGGAGTAAATGATCACCAGGATGGACAGTTCCATCTCCAAAATAGCAGTTATTCACAACACGTTGAACAATTTTTATAGGTATTTTAAAAGGGATGCTTTCAGTATGTGGATTTAAAGTATCACAAGTATCATCAGAATTACCGCATATGGGAGATAAAGTATCATCAGAGCAAATTTTCTTCTTTAAAGCTGGGGAACTAAAAAGATAATTTTCATAAAAACTAACTTCCCCAAGCTTAGACGTTTCCATACCATTAGTAACAAAGGTTTTCAAAAGATTCATACTAATAACATTGCTATTAGCATGCAAAGAAAGTTCCATGGGTTTTTTAATTTTCTCTTCAAACACTTCATGTCCTAACTCAAGATAAATACTATAAAGTTCTCTATTTTTGTTGTTTTCCATTAAGCCTAACTAGTGAAAACAAGAAACAAAAAGACAAAATTGCAGAATCTAAAGGAAATAACTTCGAGCACTCACACCGGAGGATGTGAGTACCTTTTACCTTACCTCCCCGGCAACAGCGCCAGAAAATAGACGTTTGCCATGGGAGGTTCTTCTTCTTTAATCCTCCGGTGTGAGTACCTTTTACCTTACCTCCCTAGCAACGGCGCCAGAAAATAGCTTGATGTCTACGCACTTCTATTCTTGTAGACAGTTGTTGGGCCTCCAAGTGCAGAGGTTTGTAGAATAGCAGCAAGTTTTCCCTTAAGTGGATCACCCAAGGTTTATCAAACTCAGGGAGGAAGTGGTCAAAGGTATCCCCTCTCAAGCAACCCTGCAATCAAGATACAAGAAGTCTCTTGTGTCCCCAACACACCCAATACACTTGCCAGGTGTATAGGTGCACTAGTTCGGCGGAGAGATAGTGAAATACAAGTGGTATGAATAATTATAAGTGGTAACGGTGATAGAACATAGCTTGATGGCATGGAAGAGACTAAAGGCAAACTAAAATAAAGATGGAAGCAAGCAAACATGTAACAGATCTAATTGCAAACGGTGTATCAATGCTTAGAAACAAGGCCTAGGGATCATACTTTCACCAGTGAACACTCTCATATAAATATATTCTTCTTTATGATACTACGCTGAACTACTCTCCGGTTGGACACTCTAATCGATGGTAGGGCTATAACATCACACCTCAAAGTAAGCCTTTCCCATCTAGAAAACCCCACACTGTCACCTTGAGCACTAGATGGTTCCACCAAACACCACAATTTCATAAAGACATCCAACTCCAAATATAACTCATAACAAGTATTTGTAATCTCTAACCTAAGTGCCACCATGGTGTACACACTGTCACTTTCACACACATGGGGAGAGCAGAGATCTATTAAATCACTTGAGTAACAAGGTAGATCTACTTGATTACAAAGCTCATGATCACAATATGATCATGCATAGAGAGAGAGATGAACACATAGCTACGGGTAGAAGCCTTAGCCTCGAGGAAGAACTACTCCCTCCTCATCATGGGAATCAGCAATGGAGATGGAGATGGCGGTGGAGATCAATGGAGATGGCTCCGGGGGCACTTCCCCGTCCCGGCAGGGTGCCGGAACAGAGACTTTCTGTCCCCCGAATCTCCCCTTCGGTGGCGGCGGTGCTGCAGAACTTTTCGTGGATTTATGATTGACGATCTAGGGTTTTTTCCTCGGGGGAGATATATAGGCGAAAGAGGCAAGGTCGGTGGGCGGCCAGGGGGCCTACACCATGCCCTGGTGCGGCCAAGGGGGACCCGCGCCTAGGGGTGGTGTGGCCACCCTGTGGCCCCTCTCCGACTCTCCTTCTGGCTTTGTGAGTCTTCCGAGAAAATAGTAACTTTGGCTTTTGTCCTGTCCAATTCTGAGAATATTCATTTTTTGACTTTCTGGAACCAAAATAGCAGAAAGCAGGCAACTGGCACTGTGGCTCTTGTTAATAGGTTAGTCCAAGAAATCATATGAAAAGTACTCCAAAGTGTGGACAAAACACAAGAAAGTAGATAAAACCAAGCATGGAACATCAAAAATTATAGATACATTTGCAATGTATCAAAGGTGTAGGTTCATCTACTACCTTAGCAGTGGTAGTAGCATTACGAACTAAGAACTAAGTGAATTATCCATATTGAGAATAAAGTAACTAAAAGAAATAAACAATACTCACAGCAGAAGTTTCCTTTACTAGTTCCACTCTCCAATAGCGCTTCACACCCCGGCAACGGCGCCATAAAATAGTCTTGATGGCCCACAAGTATAGGGGGTGTATCGCAGTATTTTCGATAAGTAAGAGTGTCGAACCCAACAAGGAGCAGAAGCTGTTGATGAGTGGCTTGGAGCAGGAATTCTCTGTAAATACTTAGCAAACGGATTTTTAGCGGTTTTTGATAATGCAGATAAATAAAGTATGAGTGAATAAAAGACAATAAGAATAATTGCAGCAAGTGGCCCAATCCTTTCTTTAGCAAAGGACAAGCCGGTTGTATTACTTAAGATGACCAAACGTTCTCGAGGACACATGGGAATACTATCAAGGGCTTTCGCTTCATATAGTTGATTAATCTTCTTTAGTTTGATAAGTGTTGTGTGGGTGAACCTGTGCTAATGTACTGACCTTCCTAGGACTAATACATACTTGTGATTATACCCCTTCCAAGCATCTACAACTATAAGAAAGTAATTAAGATATAAACCTAACCACAGCCTTAAACTCTGAGATCCTACACTCCCTTGTGCAAAGGTTTCCTAACGGGGGTTCAGGTTTCTGTCACTCCAGCAACCCCTACGATTAGTAGCCAAATACACAATGCATTCCCCTAGGCCCATAAAGGTGAAGTGTCATGTAGTCGACATTCACATGACACCACTAGAAGAATAACACCACAACTTAAATAACAAACTATTGAATCTTTCTCAACACAATTCCACTACTAATAACATGACTTCTCCCATGTCCTCAAGAACTAAACGAACTACTCACAAGACATCATATGGATCAAGATCAGAGATGAAATAATGATAAGTAACAATCTGAACATAACAATAATTCAATGGTTCCACTAAATAGCATCAACTACAACAAGTAATCAACACCGGGAAAGTTTCCCCTAAGAACTATGCAAGATTCAACCCAATTGTTACAGCGGTATGGAGTGGTGATGATGGTGCTGGTGGAGATGATGATGATGATGATCCTGATGAAGTCTAGCTTGATGGTGGTGTTGATATTGACGATCTCCCCTCTCCGGGAAGGAATTTCCCCGGCAGATTTCTGCCTGTCGGAGAGCTCTTTCTCTCTCTACAGTTTTCCACCCCGTAGAGGCGGCAAAATCTTTCTATGGTTGCCCCTCGAGTCTTAGGGTTTCGTGGGGAATATATATGCCAAAGAGCAGAGCCAGAGGTGGGCCAGCGTGGCCACACCACCTGGTGGCATGGCCAAGGGTGGCTCGTGCCAGGGGGTGGTGTGGGCCCCCTGTGGCCCATCTCCGCTCCCCCTTCTGGCATCCTTCGTCTTCTGGAAAAGTAGGATTTTCCATATATTTTCTGGGATTTTCTGATCTTCACGAATTTCGCCTCCCAGCAGTGCCTTTTCCATCAGAATCCTGACTTCAGCGGTCCATCCTCCAAAAGCCATCAACCATGCAAAAATAGATGAAATAACATAAGTATCATCTCTTAATATGAAATATATCAATGAATAATAGTAAATTATGATATAGAATAGTGATGCAAAATGGACGTATCAATCCCCTTTCATTGGAGGCGTTCAGAGTGCATAACGACCACCGGTACGACCGGGGTGCGCCCGTACCGTCCGCCCATACTACCTGCTACTAGCTCTATTATATCAATACAAGCAACTTTCATGAAGGAGGTACGACTAAAAACAGAACAAAACCACCACAAACTCATAAAGAAGGGGAGAGATCAGATCTAGGGAAGGAGAAGAACACCGTCTCATTCTTCAATGATCTCTAGCCTCTAAACCATTCACTCCACCATCATCCCATTTGTACTTAGAGATAGAAAGAGTGGCACTTGTAAGATTAGGGTTTGATACTCTAGTCTACCTTGGTTTGTATTTGATTCAATCTTCAACTGGTATTCTGGCTTGCTATGATAACTTTGAGATGATTTCCATTTTCAATACAATTATGCATTTGATTAGTCTTCCTCTCATGTCTGAGTAAATCCCCATAGGCATGGGAGATGTAGGGGATTGGTGAGATGTGTTGTTGATACGTCCATTTTCCATCACTATTCTATATCATAATTCATTGTTATTCATTGATATATTTCATATTAAGAGATTATACTTAGTTATTTCATTTATTTTTGCATGGTTGATGACTTTTGGAGCATGGACCGCTGCAGTCAGGATTCTGATGGAAAAGGTGCTGTTTGGAGGCAAAATTCGTGAAGATCAAAATTAGGACAATATCTGAAAATCCTATTTTTCAGAAGGCAAGGAAGCTGGAAGAGTGGAGATGGGCCACAGGGGGGGCACACCACCCCCTGGCGCGGGCTACCCTAGGCCGCACCACCAGGTGGTGTGGACGCCCTGGCCCACCTCTGGCTCTCCCCTCTGGCGTATATATTCCTCCCGAAACCCTAAGACTCGGAGAGCGACCACAGAAAGATTCCAGCACCTCTGCGGGGCGGAAAACACCGAGAGAGAAAGATCTCTCCGGCAGACAGATTTTTGCCAGGGGAATTCCTTCCCGGAGAGGGGAGCCATCATCACCACCATCATCACCATCATCTTCATCGATCATCATCATCACCACCACCATCATCATCACCATCAGCACCCTCATCACCATCTCCATATTGCTGTAACAATTGGGTTGAATCTTGCATTAGTTCTTAGGGGAAACTTTCCCGGTGTTGATTACTCTTTGTAGTTGATGCTATTGAGTGAACCATTGAATTATTGTTTATGTTCAAATTGTTATACATCGTTATTCCATCCCTGATCATGATCCATATGATGTCTTGTGAGTAGTTCGTTTTGTTCTTGAGGACATGGGAGAAGTCATGTTGTTAGTAGTGGAGTTGTGTTGAGAAAGATTCAATAGTTTGATATTTAAGTTGTGGTGTACTTCTAGTAGTGTCATGTGAGCGCTTACTACATGACACTTCACCTATATGGGCCTAGGGAATGCATTGTGTATTTGGCTACTAATCATAGGGGTTGCGGGAGGTGAACCTGAAAACTTATAGAAAACCATTGCACAAGGGGTGTAAGGGTCTTAGAGTTTAAAGTTGTGGTTAGGTTTGTAGCCTTAATTACTTTCTTGTACTTACGAATGTTTGCAAGGGGTATAATCACAAGTATGTATTAGTACTAGGAAGGTCGGTACATTAGCAGCTCAAGAACACTTAGCAAGCTAAATATGAAGCGAAAGCATCTTCCATGTGTCCTCGAGGGGCTTAAGTAATACAACCGGCTTGTCCTTTGCTGCATAAAGGATTGGGCCACTTGCTGCATTTATTCCTACTGTCTTTTATTTACTCGTACTTTATTTACTTGCCTTATCAAAAACCCCTAAAAATCTGTTTGCTAAGTATTTGCAGAGAATTCCTGATCCATACCACTAGCCAGCACCTTCTGCTCCTCGTTGGGTTCGACACTCTTACTTATCGAAAATACTGCGATACACCCCCTATACTTGTGGGTCATCAGTTGTGCCTTCTTTAATTCCATCCATTTGTGATTGTTATAGTGTTTACTAAATTGTGAGAATGATTATCTATGTTCGCCTAATGCTTGTTATCTAATTTAAGGGCCAAGGTAACATAACACATAGATATCATAGGTATGAACTTGAATGCTAGCGAGTCAGCGACCCTTGAGTGACACAACGGATATCAATGAGGAGATAGTACTACTCGTGGACAAAAAGGAACCATCAAGATTACAGTCTTGATCCAGTCGGAAGACCTTAATTAATGTGCTAACTATTATCGTGGTAACAGGCAGACGGATCATTGGGACTGGGAAGAATTATCCATGAGGACTCCCAGTCGGTATATGGGTTGCTTGCCTACTCACTTATAAATAAGAAATATCACAATCATTTATTCCACTTTATTCATCTAGCACTTTTACTATTACCATGAACCTTTTCTCTCCGTGCCTAACTTCTCATCTGCAGGAACCTCAAACACCTTTTTCGTCTTTAATTTCATGCTATTTAATTTTTGCTTTTTCCTTACGCAATTTTCCTCTATTATTCACTCACAACCTTCCACCTTCAATAATTGCAGTCAATTCACTCAAGACCGGTGAAACCTTGGGTGTGACAGAAACGCCGCATAAAAACACTTACCTAGGCTCCTTATTGGGATCGATATAAAAAGTAGAATTAGTACTTCCGCAAAAACATGCTCTGGCGAACCTGTGCACTTGCACGCCATTAAGTTATTTTCTGGCGCTGTTGTCGGGGAGCTAAGAGCTAAGTATTGTTTCTTGATATAAGTGGTTGTTGACACCATCCATGATCTCCGTTGAAGATAGAGTTACCACTCGATCTGGAAAAACTTTTTTACCTCCGTATATTGACCGTATTCCAACTAAAAGATGCCTACTTGAAAGATTTTCTAACTCACGTACTATAGACGTGAATAGTTTGATTCCTTTGATGAAAGACTTGACCATAACCCAGGGGGCAAAGAGCTTGAGCTACCATTGGGAGAATATGAGAATCCATCTAGGCACTTAAAAATGCCTATTATGTGTCCTGAACTTGAAGGCCAAGAATACGAAATATATCCTGAGCTAATTTATATGATGAAAGAAATTGCTTTCAGAGGGAAAGAAGAGGAAGATTCTACTGACCACTTGACGAAGGTCTATGACCTTTGTGCCACTCTTAAACCAGCAAGTTTACCAATAGAGTCTGTGCTCCTTAAACTTTTTCGCTGGTCTCTGAAAGATAATGCTTTTACTTGGTTACAATCATTACCCAATCACACTATAAATAGATGGAAAGATTGCATCCGAGAGTTTATGCATAAATATTTCCCATTCACTAAAATCATGCAGATTAAACGTAGCATTACAAACTTTCTTCAACAGTTGGAGAAAACTTTTATCAAGCATGGAATAGATTTTATGCAATGATTACGAAAGTCCCGAATCATGGTTTCCATGAGCATTTAATTATCCATTATATTTATAATCGACTTAATGATGATATAAAAGAAATGATTGAATTATCTATAGGGGAGCTATTTGCAACATAACATTGCCAGAATGTGTTAAGATTTTCGAGGTAAGATCCTTCAATGATGAACAATACAATCTAGTTGAGGATGTTAAACCATGAAAAGGTATGTTTCACATACCCCAAGATCTTATGCCAGAAGTTAAAAAGTCCATGAAAGAAAAAGGAATAGCTTCGGACCTTATTGAAGAAAATAAAGTTGACATTCTTCAAGCTGATGTAATGGAAGATCAAATAAATATTGTAATGCAAAAGTTTAGATATCAACAAAAATAGTTCCGTGAAAATATTATAAATGTCTAGTGACTCAAGAAAATAATATAAAAGAGTTAACTGAAGTCTTTGATGACTTAGGACATGCCACTAAGCATTTGTATAGATATTTGAGTATGGTTAAAACACAATGCGATCAAATAACTGAAACTCAAACTCTGATTTTGAACCAAGGTAATTTTAATACTGTTTCTACTAACATTGTCACTAGACATGGTACATAAACGCGGGAAACACAAAAATAAGCCCGCAAGGCAAGAGAAACTCAAGAGATGAGTCGAGAAGAAGAGGACCTAGTAGATCCTCAAGATGATATTGATTATGAAGCTCAGAAAAGAGAACTTGAGACTCTTAAAGATAGAGAGGAAGAAGAAGAAGTAGGAGATAGGCATAAATAATATTACTCAGATCCTGAGACAATCAACTCAAGGGAAGAGGTCGATCTTAGAAAGGAACAAGAAGAGTAGGTTATCACATCACGTGAAGAACATGTTGATAAGAAAAAACCACCAGCAAAGAAGAAAACTAAAAGGGATGTTGAACCAGTGACAAAGGTAAAGGAGAAGGTAATATCCACTAAAAAGAAATTTCTTTATCCTAATCGAGTTCAATATGAACCGGATAAAGCCATTTATGATTCTTTTGCCAAAGCACTAGGAAGTATTTGTTTAGAACTTCCTATTACTGATGCTATTCAAGTACCAACTTATAAAAAGTTTATACGAGATATTCTTAATAGAAAAAACAAGATAACTAATACTGTAGAAGTAATGACAAGATTTGGTGATAAGCTGCTTGCTAAGCTTGGGACCTAGGTATACCAACTATCTCTTGTGCAATTGGAAAAACTAACATCGTCAATGCTCTTTGTGATTTAGGGGTAGGTGTTAGTGTCATGCCTTATTCCTTGTTTAAGAAATTGAACCTTGGAGAGTATTATCCCACTTCAATCACTTTGCAAATGGCTGATAAGACAACTAAACAACCTGTCGGTATGATCGAAGATGTTTTACTTAGAATTGACCAACATGTTATACCCACTGATTTTATCATACTAGATGTTCTAGAAGATGACAAACTTTCAATCATCCTTGGAAGACCTTTTCTTAGTACTGCTGGAGCTAATGTCAATTGTTCTAGCGGTAAGATTGTTTTCAATATTTATGATGATCAAATTGTTTGTTATTTTCCAAAGAAACAGGAGCGTAATGGCAAATATGTTACACCACCTAAGCGTATCCAAGCGGTGAAAACCATCAATGAAGGGCAGCTTGAGGTAAACGCTAATGACATGGAGGTTGGTTGATAAGATAACTTTCCTTAATGAAATGCTTAATCGAAGTCAACCCATTCTTAATAGTTAAATTTAATTTTGTTTTATTTTATTTGTGTGTGTCTTAATAATTTTGTTCAAACTTTTAGACTTGCAAAGAATTGATACCTTAGTGAAGTTTAAAGAAAAGCGAAAGGAAGAATTAAATAGGGTTTAGATTGCATAACGAGCAGTGGTACGGACGAAGGTACTCGTACCATCCGCTCATACTGTTGAATAAAATCCAGTCGGAAAAGGTTATTTTAACAAGTACTCATAACGAGCACCAGTACGGTCGGGGGTACCCGTACCGCCCGCCCATACTGAACTTCGACAATTTTCTTCAAAACTCACTTCCGCGATAACGAGCATGTGTACGACCAGGACACGCTCGTACCGTCCACCCGTACCAGACCTCTAGGTTTGATCTCGAAACCCTAATCTTGATCCAACTGTGATGACCACGATGCAGGCGAGATCTTTGTACCACCACACTGTCTGACTACATCGCCCAGTAAAGGCTAGTGGCTGGCTCATAGCCAGCCCCTTTCTTCTTCCTCCACATTCTTTCTTTCTCTTTCTCTCTCCACCTCAAACTCTAATCCCCTAGAACCTTTGATTCTTCATTAATCTCATGTTTTTGAGTGGGGGAAGCTTCACATCGATAAGTTTCTGATCTGATCCATGCTTTATTTTCTGAAATCCATGGTTGAATTCGTCACATTGACTATTTAGATGAGTTCATCATATTTTGAGATTATTTTTGATTCTCCATGTTAGGATTTGTAATTTCTACCTGTAAACGTTTGTTTGTATGATAGAAACCTGATGCATAGTTTTGTTTGAAAAGTTCATACCACAATGCATAACATTGGAAGGATTTTCCTCTCAGGCAAGGGCTCGAGAACGGTAGGGGCCTCGGGCTCCACTAGGCCGCTGGGTTCAAAGAAGAGGTGTTCGGAGGTGGACAGCTTGAGAGCAGCCATGAACAAGGACTATGAGAGGGCGAGCCAACATAAGGCTTTACCCACTAAGTGGCTAAGCTGTGAGTTCCTCTCCGACTAAGGTATTTTGGAGGACTTCGAGCTGATGATCGTGCAAGCTCACATGGTCCCCTTTTCCTACTTCTCCACCGACACCTACCAGCTCGTCAAACACGAGTTCCTATCATCATTCCATGATGACCTTGAGGTCTAGAAGCGTAATTGCACTGTAAGTTTTGTGCTCAATGGGCAACCCCATAACCTTTCTTATTATCAACTTTGTGATTGTTTTGGGTTCTCCCATGAGGGGGAATCAACATTAATGACAATGTCCACGTAGAGGCCATGCATTCTTGGAAGAAGATTTCTATCCATAGGAACACCAATTATTTGTGCAATAAAAGCGCCACCATCCATAATCCCACTACCTGTTACTTCTAGACCTTCTTGGTGAATTCTATTTTTGGGAAGGGAGATGTCGGGGCAATGGCAGACCCTGATATGAGTGTAATTCACATGGCTTTGCATCCTGAAATGAATCACAAGGTAAACTTGGATGCTTTGCTCATCCAGCACTTCCGCCGCCAAAGGTCGGCTTCCTCGGGTGACATCCACTATGGTGGCTTGATCACACAAATCGCCTACGAAAGCGAGTTTGTCATGCCCCAGGAAAGAGTTGTGTTGGTAGTAAGATTCTTGATGATATTCACATGGCTAGCACTAAATTCATGGAGATCTATAGACCCCAATGCTCTCTCTATGCTTATCAATTTTATTTTGAGCCTAATGGTGATCTCCACCAACTTTTACTTCTTTTTGTCCAAGCTTTTGATTTGCCAGGTAAAAAGAGTTGGGTCCTCAACAAGGAAGAATTCTAGCAGGCATTGATCACCTCAGGGAGGATTGCACCGCCGAAAGGTCATCCCAACTGGGAGGACGCAGCCGCTGGCCAACAGCAGCAGGAGCAAGCTAGAGAGGACTGGAACACATCAGGATGGGATGTCTACGGTCAGCAGCATCATCACCAACAACCTTTCCCTCAGTACCAGCAGCAAGGTATGCCTCCACCACAACCAGGATTCAACAATGTCCAGGGGAGTGATTTTGACTAGTTTGTGAATCGCATCGACAACATAAAGAATAAGTTGCATGATGTGAATGTCAACATAGTCAACCTCACCCAAGACTTCACCTCCTTTATGACCGACTTTCCAAACCGCTACCCGAACATCCCATACCAGCAGCCGCCGCCTGATGAAGGCGGCAACTTTTGATTCTAGATAGGCCAAGATCCTAAGCTTGGGGAGGTTGAACTCCTCCCTACCTTTTGCATTCATATTTTTCGTTCTTATTTTGATTTATTTTGTTTTCATTCTAGTGCATGTTTACTTTCAGTTTTCATTGATAAAATAAAACCTAGAAATATTAGACTAGCTTTTATCTTGATTTGTGCAAAGTTCTCTCGACTCTCCTTGATTTTTTGCAGGTTATTCACTTCTAGTGATTTAGCTATGGAGACGAACACGAGGAGTTGACCCAAGTGGGAGATGAGCAAGCAAGAGGAGGTATCACATTCCTATTTTCCCTCTTCCTATAAGTTTTTTGGTTATTGTCACTACTTTGGTTGAGACTTATGACAATTACTATCGGTTAGAAAAACAACCCTTTGGGTTAAGTTTCAAACTTTTGAGAACAAGAGGAAGTGTCCATTGACAACTTTGGTGACATGTTTTTGTCTTAAGGGCTTAACCTTAGTAGTACTCAACCCCACATACTAATCGTTGACTTGATAATACCTTCTAAAAAAGAATTGTTTGATGGAACAGACTTTTTATGGTGGTTGAGGGAGATGCCTGATACGTTGCATACATATCCATAATTTTTTATGTTCCATGCTTGGTTTTATCTACTTTCTTATGTTTTGTCCACACTTTGGAGTACTTTCTGTACACTTTCTTGGACCAACCTATTAACAAGAGCCATAGTGCCAGCTGCCTGTTTTCTGCTGTTTTTGGTTCCAGGAAAGTCAAAAAATGAAGATTCTCGGAATTGGACGGGACAAAAGCCAAAGTTAGTTTTTCACCGAGGGGGACACGGAGCCAGAATACGAGACGAGAGGGGACAGGGGGCCGCCACACCACCTGGCCATGCGGCCAAGCCTGGCCCGCGCCAGGGGGTGGTCTGGCCGCCTAGGGCACCCCCTCGTCCTCCCCTTTCGCCTATAATATGCCTCCGATATAAAAACCCTAAGTACCTGATAAAAATTCCACGAAAGAGTCTGTAGCCACCATCATCTCCATCCCTAGATCGGGAGGGATCTGAAGCTCTTCCCGGCACCCTGCCAGAGGGGAGAATTCACCCTGGAGGCCTTCTTCATCACCATGCAAGCCTCCAGTGTGATGCGTGAGTAGTTCATCCTTGGACTACGGGTCCATGTAGTAGCTAGATGGCTGGTTCTTCTCATTTGTGCTATCATGTTTAGATCTTGTGAGCTCCATTCATGATCAATATCATCTATTTGTAATTCTACATGTTGTGTTTGCGGGGATCCGATGGATATTGAGATGCTATTTCAGATTGATTATTGATTCTATCAGGTCTTTGTTATTTGTGATCTTGCATGCTTTCCGTTGTTAGTAGCTATCTTGGCCAAGTAGATGCTAGCAACTCTAACAGTTAGTATTTATGCTCGATAGTGGGTTCATGCCTCTAGTAATCTGGGGAAGTGACAGAAATCTCTAAGGTACTAGATGTTATGTTGCTACTAGGGAGAAAACAACAATCCATTGTTCATAGAACAATCGTATTGTTTACTTTACACGCAATGCGTAATGCAATTATCTATTGCTTGCAACTTAATACTGGAGGGGGTTCGGATGATAACCTGAAGGTGGATTATTAGTCATAGATGTAGTTGGATTACGGTCTATGTATAATGTTGTAATGCCTAATCATATCTCAAAGGAGTCAAGATGTTTAGTATATGCTTGTATGCTTTCTCGATGTTTGTCAATTGCCCCGCTGTAATTTGTTCACCCAGCATGTCATCTATCTTAAGGAGAGCCACCACTAGTGAACTATGGACCCCGGTCCTTTCTTTTACCATCAATTTACAACTGTTTACTGCTTTCTGTTTACTTTCTGCAAGAAATTACTTTCTTCCACACAATACCTTTAATCCTTTGTTTTCAGCAAAACCAGTGAGATTGACAACTTCACTGTAAGTGGGGGCAAAGTTTTGTGGTTGTGTTGTGCAGGTTTCCATGTTGCTACTGGCGCCGGTAGTGCGCCCTGCCAAAGTCTAGCTAGCAACACCTTGGAGGTGTTTCCTTGCTCCTACTGGTTTGATAAACCTTGGTTTCATAACTGAGGGAAAACTTGCTGCTGTGCTCATCATACCTTCCTCTCGGGGTTCCCCAACGAGCTTGATATATTTTGGGCCATCAAGGACTTTTTCTGGCGCCGTTGCTGGGGAGTCAAGGACATCTTCACAAGGGGAGTCCCTCATAACCAATCTCTTTACTTTGTTGTTTTTGTTTTGCTTAGTTTATTTCTGCTTTGTTTGCTTGTTTCTTTATCAAAAACACAAAAAAAATAGTTCTACTAGTTTGCTTTCTTTATTAAAAAACACAAAAAATGACTACTCTTGGAAACACTAAGTTGTGTGACTTCACTACCACCAACAAAAATGATTTCATGTGCACACCTATTGCTCCACCTATTCCTAAAGCTACTTTCTTTGAAATTAAACCGGCTTTACTTAGTCTTGTTATGAGAGAACAATTTTTTGGTATTGGTAATGAAGATGCTACTGCTCATCTAAATAACTTTGTTGAACTTTGTGAAATGCAAAAGCATAGGGATATAGATGGGGATATTATTAATCTTAAATTGTTTCCTTTCTCCTTGAGAGGAAAAGCTAAAGAATGGTTGAATTCCTTAACTAGGAATAGTATTAATTCTTGGACTAAATGCAAAGATGCTTTCATTGGAAAATACTATCCTCCTGCTAAGATTATATCTATGAGAAGTGAAATAATGAAGTTTAAACAATCTGATAATGAACAAGTTGCTCAAGCTTGGGAAAGAATGAAATCTTTGGTAAAGAATTGTCCCACTCATGGGTATTTGCTTGGATGATTATCCAAACCTTTTATGCAGGATTGAACTATTCTTCAAGAAATCTATTGGATTCTGCTGCTGGAAGTACCTTTATGACCATTACTTTGGGTGCTGCAACAAAGCTTCTAGATAATATGATGGTTAACTATTCTGAATGGCATACTGAGAAAGCTCCACAAGGTAAGAAGGTAAATTCTGTTGAAGAGACCTCTTCCTTGAGTGATAAAATTGATGTTATTATGTCTATGCTTGTTAATGGGAAGGCTCATATCCAAATCATGTTCCCTTAGCCTCTTTGGTTGCTCAAGAAGAGCAAGTTGATGTGAACTTTATAAGAAATAATAATTTTGGCAACAATGCTTATGGTAATAACAATAATAGGCCCTACCCTCCTAATAATACTTATGGTTATAATGGCAAACCTGGAATACCTAGTGAAGGAAGAATTTTAGAAGTTGAAAGAGACACTAAAAACTTCATGCAAATGCAATATGAACAAAATAAATTATTTACTAAAACTATGGAGGAACAATCTACCCTTTTGAAGAATATTAGTCATCAACTTGAGAGTTTGAATAGGGAAATTCCTAGTTTGCAAATGAAACTTTCTAATGCTGAAAGAAATATATCATATTATTCTGAAGCACAATCCTCTTCGATTAATAAAATGGCTGCTAAACCTGAAACTATTGATAATCCCTTTGCTGCTACTAATGCCATACAAGTTAAAATTGATGAAAATGTTAGATTATTAGCTGAGTTGCATGCTAAGTGGGAAAGAGAAGTTGAAATTGCTAGAAACATTAGTGTTTCTACTATCACTACCACTAGTGTTGAGGCTAGTAATAGCTCTACTACTTTAGATGGTAATTATGATTTTGATCTTGATGGTTGCAATATCTCTGAAGTTATTAAGTTCCTACAAAAGCTTGCTAAAAGTCCTAATGCTAGTGCTATGAATATGGCCTTTACAAAACACATTACTGATGCTCTCATAAAAATTAAAGAAGAAAAGATGAAACATAAAGCTTCTATTCCTATGAAACAAGAAGATGGATGGGAACCCATCATTAATATGAAAGTGAATGATTTTGATTTCAAAGCTTTATGTGATCTTGATAGTAGTGTTTCTATTATTCCTAGAAGGATTTATGATATGCTTGATTTGCCACCATTGGAAGATTGTTATTTGAATGTCCCACTTGATGATAATGCTAAAAAGAAACTCATGGGGAGTATTAATGATGTTCTTATTATGGTTAACGATGCCTATGTCCCCATTTATTTCTATGTTTTGGATGTTGAATGCAATGCTTCTTGTCCTATTACTTTGGGAAGGCCTTTTCTTAGAACTGTTGGTGCCGTTATTGATATGAAAGAAGGCACCATTAAATATCAACTCCCAGTCAAGAAAGGTATAGAACACTTCCCTATTAAGAGAGAGAAGATTTCTTTTGCCTCTCCTATGAAAACAAAATTTTCTCTTAATGCTTCTTCATTTGAGAACACTTGATTCTTTTTCTTGCTTCTTATGCCTAACTTAAAGGCGTTAAAGAAAAGTACTTATTGGGAGATAACCCAAAAGTTTTAGATGAGTATTGGAAGTTATTACCTCAGTAATAACCGCTCCTTATCCTTTTTATTTGCTTTTTGTGCCAAGAATAACCTCTAATGAGAGAGAAGTAATGATTGGGAAAGTTGTTGTCCTGAAACAGATTTTTGTGCTTCACCGTAAATATTCGTGTAAAATCTCTATACAATGTTTTGAGGCGTGAATTTTTGTGCTTCTTTCCCAGGTTGTTATCTAACTTTATTTAGTTCACTTTTTGATTTGAGCAATAGAAGGTCTTCAAAAAAATTGGTTTTTACCTGCTGGTTTGTTTTGACAGATTTCTGCCATTATGTGCATTTGCTTCTTGTTGGTTCCTCTTTGAGTTCTCTTTGGGGAATTGAGGTTTTTGAGGGAAGTGCTTCAGTATCTTGTGTTTTAATGGAAGTTTTATTGGTGTTGAAACTGAACCTAAAGACTTATTATCTTGAGTGCACTAATGTTGCTAATAAAGATTGTGTGAAGTTTTGTATGAAGGAAAATTTTCAGGTGTATGGAGAGAATGATGTAATGAGATGAAGAATGGACTAAAGCTCAAGCTTGGGGATGCCACCCCGTGTCATGCCAAGAAATATTCAAGAGGTACAAGCGTTAAAGCTTAGGGATGCCCAAGGCATCCCCTTCTTCATCAATTAAAACCCCAGGTTTCTTTCAAACACTTCATTTTTATTGTTTCATGCACAGTTGTGTTGTTCTTGGAGCATCTTATTTTTCGTTTTTTTTGTTTTCGTTTTCTTGGTTTTCTTACTTTGTTGAATAAATTGGTTGGACCCCCTCTTTCATAAATTGGTTTTCAAATAGTTTGGTTTGGATTGGAAAAGAGTAGGAAAAGTTCTGTAACATCCCAAAAATCATGTTTCAAAAACTCATTCATTTCATCCTTGCATCATTCATTCATATAGGGTTTTTCTCAAAATCATTTAGAGACAGAAGTTTGAGCTATGATTTCATGTGGGCAATTTATCTCAATTGGCCATCACCCTTTGGGATTTGATTGTCTATGAATTTGTTTGCTTGCCTCCATTGATGGAAAAACTAGGAGAAGCTTTTAACCCAAGATTCAAAATTTAGAAATAGTTTCAAAACCCTATTTCAAATATTTGCAAACTAGAGCAAATCTCTGTTTACTTTGAAACCCAAGCTTGACCAAGCCATGCAAGGTAACCACTTAGTTAGAATGACTGTTTTTGAACCCACAGAACCCTGCAAAAATCCCCAAAGCAGTTTGAATTCAAAAAGGATTTGAATTCATATCAAATTCTATTCAGAAAATGGATTTAGAAAAAGAAAAGGACTCCTCAAAGGAAAAGGCCTTGGCCAGAATCTGGCCCAAGAATCGAGCCAACAAGCCCACCCGGGATCTCCTTATTCTTCTCTCACGCTGCATAAGCCTTGTTGACAGCAGACCCACCTGCACTCCGTGCACCTCGGCGACAAGCGGGCCTTCTCCACGTCGCCTCGTCTTCCCGGACGCGCTGCGACCACGTCGCTGCAGCGATGATGGCGATAATGGCGCCGCGTAAATGGGCATTTAACATGGCGTTCCGCCGATTCCCCGGCTATAATATCCTCTCTGCCTCGCGATCTTTTTCCCCCAAACACCTCGCTCACTCTGCCACCAGGCTGTCCTCAATCAGCTTTACACCGCCGCAGACAGAGCTTCTCCGGCGATCGATTCCGGTGAGCCTAGTGTTCCCCTCTGCCTCTCGTTCTTACAATCTGACTCAGCGTGTCTTGGCGCATCTCCTGACCTCACTAGTCCGTCCTGTCTTTGCCCAGTCGCGGTTTCACTTGACACCGCGAGCACCGACGGCGACATCAACTCCGACGAGTTTTCCCGGTAAGCCCAGACCGCCCCTCGCCTTCCCGTTCATGCTCACGACTTCCCCTTGACCCTGTGAACCTAACCGTGTTGCTAACTTGCCTTGGGGTGATTCACAGCAACGTCCACGATGACCACCTGACGCACCCGACGCCGCCACGAACTCCGGTGAGGAATCGCAGCCGTGCCCGAGCGCCCCTTGACCAACCACGAGTACGACGAGCATCTCCGTGACCCCCTGAGCCCGGTGAGCTACTCCTCGTTCTCCCTTACCTCCTGCATCGTCGGCAACGTCATCGACCGACAGTTCCGCCGCCGCTCCGCCGCCAGTTCTTGGCCAGGGAAATAACAGCCGTTAGATCTGTATCGTAGTGCTAGGATAGATCCACTTAACCCCGAAGCGGTACGCGATCTAAGCCGCCAGATTTCATTTAGATCCTATGACTGTGGAGCTCGATCCAGTGCGAAACGGTACGGGCAAATAAGAACATGACGCGTGGCTAGGTTAGATCTGGAAATAGAATTTAAAAACAGATTTTGATCCAGATTTCAAATGCCAATATCTTTTGAATGCCACGTTGGAATTTTGCAAACTTTATACCGTTGGATTCAGAAAAACAAGACCTTTCTGCCTATCCTTTTTGTTTAGCAAATAGTAACCATTAGATGTGCTTAAATTGCAGAGACTTGTTTGAGGCCTTTTTGAATATAGGTTTAGTTTAGTATTTTATTTTAGGGCTAAATAAGTTGTCTTGGCTATTTTGTGACTTGCTAAGTTTCTGTATTCATGCACTTGCTTGGTTGAGTTCTCAAAAATCATCACTTGGTAGATTCATGCATGCATGCATTCATACTATTTCTTGTTTGTATATATTTGTGTGTAATTGTGTGCTACAACTTTGTGTGTAGATTTTGCTAGAGATTGTGATTGTGACGAGTGCTACTCTCCACACTACCAAGGCAAGTGATATCTCCATGAATATTCCATTCCTATATTTTATACATGCATTAGATATATTTTGTTAGGACTTGCATGCTACTTTTGTCAATTGGTGATGGGAAATCCTATTTAGAATAGAATGCTAGAGTTACTAGGAAAATTCCCTAAGGATAAGTTGCCATGCCATGCTTAGCCTAGCTACTAGAAAACAAGGGTGGTTTATATATACACTATGGAAAAATTATTCTAAGTCTAAGGACTTGAGTTTTATTTAACAAAACAACTAAGTTAATGAATCTCCTGGGTGGAATGGGACTTGCTTGGTGGTTTTTGGTTGAGTGGTTCACAAGGCCCATGTTTATGGTTTACCTTAGTGTATCTCACTTGTGGATGGCCACCCAGGAAACAAAGAGATTTGAGATGTCAAATGTTGAGAAGCTTCAAGTGCAACCACTTGGCATTATGGGCTCTGCCATGATCTTAGGTTGCTAGAACTTAGTCTCTTGGACAGTTGGTGGTAGAGGGAATAATAGGTTGGAACGCGTCCATTTGACTAAGGAAAGGCTTCTGAAGGATCTTATCTTGGGAAACCAAGTCTTGTGGGGAAAGTGCACCACCTCTGCAGAGTGTAAACCTAAGTACTTAGCCATGTCCACAGTAAAGGACAATTTGAGCATCAAGACATGGAAACTTCAAGAATCTCATCACTCCAATTTCTAAATAAAACTTGTGGGTGAACAAGGGTTAAAAGGATCTTCAGTCATTGATTGGTAGATGCCCTGAGTGGATCTGGAGTCTTTGATTGATAGATGCCTTAGGTGTTTTGTGCCAAGCAAAAACTTAGTGTTTTCAAAAGATAAGGAAAAATCTATTTTTGAGCAATGCAAGCCTAAGCTCCACCAGCCAAATGCATATAGTATTATAGTCCACCTAAAATATACTAAGGTATCACTTGCCAATACTATTCCAAAGCATTGACCCTTGTGGCTGTAACTTATGATGTTGCAGGTTACTCTGATGATGAATAGGAGTCATGAGTCTACACTCAACATGCTTGCCTGTGGCACATGAAGATGAAGACTTATGTTTATTTACTTATTCCATAAACTCTTGTATTGGGCCTTTGGCCTGAGTTGTATAAAGACTATGTTTTATCTCTGGAATGACCGTAATAAACGACCTTTGTATCATGTACTTCATCTTAAACTGTGGATGCTAGCATTGATCCAGGGACTAGCATTGCAATCACAGGGATCTTTTCCTTTAATAAGGAGGGATCTTACAGATGGTATTAGAGCACTGTGTTGCCTGTAGGATTATGACCCTAGGATTGGAAACCACTAAGGAAATTTTTTTTTACTTCTTCTACATTTGTCTATTCTTCTCGTAAGCTTTTCTAATCTTTTCATTCTCATCTCTATTTGTAGATGAACTCCATCAACGGTAGAAGAGAGGACCACTCATGACCATGACCTTGGAGTGTGAGACTGAGTTTCCCAAGATTCTCAAGGACCTCATGGAGACCATGGGAGTACATGGTGCAGCAGTGTACAAGGGCTTTCCAGTGATGGAGGAAGGAGTGGAGTATTGGTGGGTGCAACTTCACTTGTACAAGAACAAGGAAGACAACCACAAAGAAAAAGGCTTCTGCATGTACACCAACACTTTTATGCACACCACATTCTTTGAGTCAGCAAAAGAAGCAGCTTGGAAGACTATCAAGGAACTAAGTGCTAGAGTCAAGTGCAAGATGCTCAACCTCCAAAAAGACTTAGAGAAAGAGAAGGAACATACCCAAGAGTTGGAAATCACCAACCAATCCTTAAGAGGAGATATCATAGACTTAGTGATAGAAGCATGTGAACAAGATAGGGTGATTGCCACTAGGAACATTGTGTTAGCCACCAGATCAATGAGATAGGATTGTAAGCGCACTTCGTTAGTTGGACCACCACCTATCACCTTATTTTCCAAAATGATACCTTAAATAAGTTTGAACCTTGGTTGATGTAATGAATTTATGTATGCATGACTTGAGTGATTTGTGTGTTCCCAAGAATGTGTTTGAATGTTGACTTGTTTAATTTAAATTTGTGTTGTTCTAACTTTTCAATCTTATAAATAGATGCCTATTGCCATCAGCACTGTTGAGGAGTTCCAGACTACCCGTTTTGGTCCTCGTATCGTAGAGCTTACTACTTTACTCGATCTCCCTCTTCCTATCATTACGGTGCACCCACTCACCAAGTTTGAGAGGAAGGACCTTTGGGGCTTCAAGGTGAACCAGCGGGGCCTTGGTGAGCCTACTACGGAGGCCATCGTCTTCAAGCTTATGCACGATGTGAGGAGAGAGGCATGGAGGTGGTCATGCAGGATCGATAGGACGCTGTTAGGCGTCACTCCCGGCAAGTTAGAGGCACTCACTTCCACGCCTTGAAGGCGTGATGACGGAGAGTCCATCGACTTTGAGGACGACTCGAGGTCACAATGAGCCGATCGCCTGTACCTCCAGGACTTAGAGACTCTTATTAGGCATGTGGATCTTGATAGGACCAATGTCATGCTTAGTAATAGCGAGCTCCAGTGCAACCAGAGAAGGACAAGCTCTTCACGCAGCGGGGCGAGATAGTCAAGAAGATGGAGGCAAAGTTGAGACCCAAGACCGTAAATTCAAGAGTCAAGAAGCGTGTCCGGGATAGGAACAAGAGGATTCGTGATATGACGAGGCTGCAGTCAAGGACTTGAGTTAGAGCGGCAGCGAGCGGTGATTGAGAGGCTTCGTTCCCAGAAGAGGGCTCTCAAGGCCAAGATCGACTCTTTGACCACTACCATCAAGGAGAACAAGACCGCAATGGAGAACGCAGGTCTTACCTTTGTCGAGGAGAAGATTGATGCTGACGAGTAGACTTGGCTACTCAGATATCTTTATCTACCGTACTGGTTATTTGTGAACTTATTGTTGGACCATCCGACATGTGGATGGCTTGCCACTTGTGTGTTTTTACTTTGAGACTTTTGTTATCTTGTTGTTGAGTTTTTATCCTAGTGTTTCTTGCTATGTGTTTGCTTGTGTAATGTATTGTGCATAAATCATGTAAGGGTATCTCATTCTTATCTCTATATGAATAAACCACAGATGCCTCCCCGTTGCGCAAACCCCAACCCCAACATTACCCCGGAAATGCAACAAATGATGAATGCAAACACGACTTATGCAAATGATGGCGACGTTCATCGAACGAACAACAACAACAACAACCCCAATAACAACAACAACAATAACAACAACAACAACAACCCTCCGGTTTTGATATGCTTACCAGATTTACGTCGAGGCCAGCTAAGTTTTCAGGAACGCCCAGTCCCATGGTGGCCAATGATTGGCTACGTTCGTGAACAAAGACTTAGTGACCGTGGGATGCAGGATCTGAAAAGGTCAGGTTCGCGGCACATCTGTTGGAAGGACCAGCCGCGCATGGTGGGACAACTTCAGTTACCACGCCTATTGATGAGGTGACTTGGGCTATCTTTGAAGATGGATTTCGTACTACTCATATCTCACGGTATGATGAGCCTGAAAAGAAGAATTTCACAACTGAGCGGCGCCACCACAGTGGCTGAATATATTGAAGAGTTCAACAATCTGGGCGCTATGCAGGATGAGGTTGACAACGATGCCAAAAGAAAGGAAAAGTTTGGAAGGCTTGAATGATGAGCTGAATCTGCGGTACATGCGTGGCATATGTTCCAACTTATCGATCGTTGTGTGACAAAGCTGTTATTGTGGAAAATAAAATGAAGCAAGTCGAGAGTAGGAAGAGGAAACACTCCGACAAGCACAGCTGGGAACATCTCATAAGCGATCTCACTATGATGATAGTGTCATTTCGAGTTCCCACGAGCATGGGAAGTTTAACAAGCACCACGACAACCGTCATGACAACAAGCATCATCGCAGTCATGACAATGATAAATATAAGAATCACAAGAGTGGACATAAGAACCACCACAATGGAGGTGGAAGTGGAAGTCAGCCAAAAAGGGACATCAGTCATTTTTAATGCTTCAAATGCAAGAATCTGGGGCATAATGATAATGAGTGACACGAGAAGCGTTGAAGGACCTAACAAGCCCAATCCTTTTCGGAAAGGACAGGTTAACCACATCAATGTGGAGGAGGTCTATGAAGAGCCTGATCAGTTCTTTGGTAAGTTCAGACTCAATTCTATCTCAGCATTTGTACTCTTTGATCTTTGGTGCATCTCATTCATTCATATCAAAAGCATTAAATGAAGAAATGAACTACCGGTAGAAACCATTGGATGTCCTATAAGAGTAAGTTCTCCTGGTGGAGAAATGATAGTAAACTCAGGATGTCATGATTTAGTCATAGAGTTTGGAAAACATAAGTTTCCAGTGAACTTAATAATCCTGAATTCCCAAGGATTGGATGTGATTTTGGGAATGGATTGGATGGCTAAGTATGAGGGAGTACTAGATTGTGCAAATCGTACAGTTTCACTCACAACCCCTGAAGGTAAGAGGATAATATTCAAGTCCAATTTTAAATCTAAAGGGAGTAAGTTGAATTCTCTTAAGGGGGTTAGCATGGACAGTGTGCCAATTGTGTGTGAATATCCGGATGTGTTCCCAGAAGAGTTACCGGGAATGCCACCAGATAGAGATGTGGAATTTATAATAGATTTGGTACCAGGTTCTAGACCAAGAGCAAAGAGGCCTTATAAAATGTCAGTTGACGAACTTAAGGAACTCAAGAAACAACTTGGAGAACAATTGCAGAAAGGATTCATCCAGCCAAGTTCTTCATCTTGGGGAGCTCGGTTTTGTTAAGTAGAGAAGAGAGACAGAACTCAAAGGTTATGCATAGATTACCGTTCTCTCAACGAGGTAACCATCAAGAACAAGTATCCTTTGCCAAGAATAAATGACTTGTTTGATCAGCTAGAAGGAGCATGTGTGTTCTCGAAGATTGATCTTCGGTCAGGCTATTTTCAACTCAAGATAAGAGAGCAAGACATACCTAAAACAGCATTCACCACAAGGTATGGATTGTATGAGTACACTGTGATGCCTTTCGGTTTAACCAACGCTCCAGCATACTTCATGAATATGATGAACAAAGTGTTCATGGATTTTCTCGACAAGTTCGTTGTTGTTTTCATCGATGACATCTTAGTCTACTCCAAGAGCAAGGAAGAGCATGAAAGCCATTTACGCTTGATACTTGAGAAACTGAGGGAACATAAGCTTTATGCCAAATTCAACAAGTGTGAGTTTTGGTTAGAGGAAGTTGGATTTCTTGGTCATGTTATGACAAAGGATGGAGTGGCAGTTGATCCCGCTAAAGTTTTGGCTGTGACAGAATGGGAATCCCCTAAGAACGTAAAAGAGGTTCGTAGTTTCCTTGGTTTAGCAGGTTACTACAGAAGGTTCATTGAAAAATTTTCTAAGGTTGCTAAACCAATGACAGAATTGTTAAAGAAAGATAAGAAATTTGCTTGATGCGAAGGATGTGAACTCAGCTTTCAAGAATTAAAGAAAAGACTTGTGTCGACACCGATTCTGTGCCTACCAGATTTAGAAAATGATTTCCAAGTGTATTGTGATGCTTCATCAAGGATTAGGTGCCATACTTATGCAAAGCGGAAAAGTTGTGGCTTATACCTCGAGACAACTCAAAACTCATGAAGTAAATTATCCTACCCATGATTTAGAGTTAGCATTGTTGTCCATGCACTCAAAACATGGAACATTACCTTTTGGGAAAATGTTGTGAAGTATTCACCGATCATAAGAGTTTGAAATATATCTTCACCCAAAAGAAATCAATATGAGACAAAGGAGATGGCTAGAACTTATCAAAGATTACGACTTGAGTTTGCGGTACCATCTGGTAAAGCAAATGTAGTAGCAGATGCTCTAAGTCGTAAAGCGTTTGTAAATGGTCTTACCAAGGTGAATTGCCGGATGACTTGTGTAAGCAATTCAAGGAACTCAGGTTGGAGATTGTGCAGGAAGGACATCTTATGTCTTTGGATGTTCAACCCACTCTGTTGGATAAGATTAAAGAAGCCCAAAAGACGGATAAGGAAATCGAAGAGATTAGGGAAAGGATTAGCCAAGGGAAAGCTAAAAGTTTCCATATGGACGAACAAGGTACTTTATGGCACGGAAGCGTATTTGTGTTCCACAAGATCCGAAATTGCGGAAACTGATTCTACAATAAGCTCATAACTCTCCATATTCTATTCACCCGGGAAACACCAAAATGTACATGGATATGAAAGAAAGATTTTGGTGGAACAATCTCAAAAGGGACATCGCCGAACACATTGCTTTGTGTGATGTGTAGTAGAGTGAAAGCGAGCATCGAAACCAGCAGGTTTGCTTCAACCAATGCCTATTCACTGAATGGAAGTGGGAAAATATTGGTATGGATTTCATTACGGATTACCAAGGACCAGGTCGGTATGATTCCATATGGGTAGTAGTGGATCGCCTAACTAAAGTGGCTCATTTATACCCGTAAAGACAACTTATACCAGTGCCAAGTTAGCCAAAATCTACATGAGCAGAATTGTATGCCTTCACGGTGTACCTAAGAGTATTGTGTACGATAGAGGAACTCGGTTCACTTCTCACTTTTGGAGCGACTTCATGAATCTTTAGGAGCGAGATTGGAATTCAGCACTGCTTTTCATCCTCAAACCGATGGACAAGCAGAAAGGACTAATCAAATTCTTGAAGACATGTTGAGGGCATGTGCCCTAGACTATGGAGCAAGTTGGGATGAAAGTCGCCTTACGCAGAGTTCTCTTACAACAGATCACCAATCTAGTATTGGGATGGCACCATTCGAGTTTCTATCTGGAAGAAAGTGTACCACCCATTGCTATGGAATGGTGTGGGAGAAAGAAGTTTGTTTGGACCAGATCTTATCAAAGGCCGAAGAAAAGGTCAAATTGGTTAGAGCAGTTGAAGATATAGCAGTCTCGACAGAAAAGCTACGCAGATGCTAAGCGTAGAGAAGTCACTTACGAAGTTGGGAATAGAGCTTATCTTAGAGTATCACCACTTCGTGGAGTAAAAAGATTTGGAGTCAAAGGAAAGTTAGCACCAAGATATGTTGGACCATTCAACATTCTAAGTCATGAGGAGAAGCTGCATATGAAATCGAGCCGGCATCTCTATTAGCGTCCATAATGTTTTTCATGTGAGTCAGCTTAAGAAATGTCATCCAGAAATGGAAGGATCTTCTTTGAAGGATACCATATCTTTGGAGGAAGTTCAACTAGAAAGAGACCTCACCTATGAAGAAAAGCCTATCAAGATACTTGAGACCGCAGAAAGAGTCACAAGGACAAAGACTATCAAATTTTGCAAAGTACAATGGAATCATCATTAGAAGAGGAAGCAACATGGGAAAGAAGATGATCTTGGAAGACCACCCTCACCTATTTGCTAGCCAATCCGAATCTCGAGGCGAGATTCATTTTAAGGGGTTAGATTTGTAACATCCCAAAATCATGTTTCAAAAACTCATTCATTTCATCCTTGCATCATTCATTCATATAGGGTTTTCTCAAAATCATTTAGAGCGAAGTTTGAGCTATGATTTCGTGTGGGCAATTTATCTCAATTGGCCATCACCCTTTGGGATTTGATTGTCTATGAATTTGTTTGCTTGCCTCCATTGATGGAAAAACTAGGAGAAGCTTTTAACCCAAGATTCAAAATTTAGAAATAGTTTCAAAACCCTATTTCAAATATTTGCAAACTAGAGCAAATCTCTGTTTACTTTGAAACCCAAGCTTGACCAAGCCATGCAAGGTAACCACTTAGTTAGAATGACTGTTTTTGAACCCACAGACCCCTGCAAAAATCCCCAAAGCAGTTTGAATTCAAAAGGATTTGAATTCATATCAAATTCTATTCAGAAAATGGATTTAGAAAAAGAAAAGGCTTAGGCAAAGGAAAAAGGCCTTGGCCAGAATCTGGCCAAAGACAATCGAGCCCAACCAAGCCCACCGGGGATCTCCTTATTCTTCTCTCACTGCATAAGCGCCTTGGCCGCTGACAGCGAGACCCCTGCACTCAGCACCTCGTGACAATGGGCCTTCTCCACGTCGCCCTCGTCTTCCCAGACGCGCTGCGACCACGTCGCGCTCAGCGATGATGGCGGTAATGGCCTTGGCGTAAATGGGCATTTAACCGCGGCGTTTGTCGATTCCCGGCTATAATATCCTCTACGCCTCGCGATCTTTTCCCCAAACACCTCGCTCACTCCGCCACCAGCTGTCCTCAATCAGCTTTACACCGCCCTTGAACAGAGCTTCTCCGGCGATCGATTCCGGTGAGCCTAGTGGTCCCCTCTGCCTCTCGTTCTTACAATCTAACTCAGCGTGTCTTGGCGCATCTCCTGACCTCACTAGTCCGTCTGTCTTGCCCAGTCGCCGGTTTCACTTGACACGCGAGCACCGGCGACATCAACTCCGGCGAGTTTTCCGGTAAGCCAGACCGCCCCTCGCCTTCCGTTCATGCTCACGACTTCCCCTTGACCTGTGAACCTAACTGTCGCTAACGCCTTGGGGTGATTCACGGCAACGTCCTGACGACCACAGCGCGCCTTTTAAGCGCCACGAACTCCGGTGAGGAATCGCGGCCGTGCGGCGCCCTTGACCAACCACGAGTACGACGAGCATCTCCGTGACCCCCTGAGCCCGGTGAGCTACTCCTCGTTCTCCCTTACCTCCTGCATCGTCGGCAACGTCATCGACCGACAGTTCCGCCGCCGGTAGCCGCCGCTCCGCCGCCAGTTCTTGGCGAGAAATAACGGTAGATTAGATATCGTGGCGCTAGGATAGATCCACTTAACCCGAGCGATGCAGCGATCTGAGCCGCCAGATTTCATTTAGATCCTATGACTGTGGAGCTCGATCCAGTGCGAAACGGTACGGGCAAATAAGAACATGACGTGTGGCTAGGTTAGATCTGGAAATAGAATTTAAAAACAGATTTTGATCCAGATTTCAAATGCCAATATCTTTTGAATGCCACGTTGGAATTTTGCAAACTTTATACCGTTGGATTCAGAAAAACAAGACCTTTCTGCCTATCCTTTTTGTTTAGCAAATAGTAACCATTAGATGTGCTTAAATTGCAGATACTTGTTTGAGGCCTTTTTGAATATAGGTTTAGTTTAGTATTTTATTTTAGGGCTAAATAAGTTGTCTTGGCTATTTTGTGACTTGCTAAGTTTCTGTATTCATGCACTTGCTTGGTTGAGTTCTCAAAAATCATCACTTGGTAGATTCATGCATGCATGCATTCATACTATTTCTTGTTTGTATATATTTGTGTGTACTTGTGTGCTACAACTTTGTGTGTAGATTTTGCTAGAGATTGTGATTGTGACGAGTGCTACTCTCCACACTACCAAGGCAAGTGATATCTCCATGAATATTCCATTCCTATATTTTATACATGCATTAGATATATTTTGTTAGGACTTGCATGCTACTTTTGTCAATTGGTGATGGGAAATCCTATTTAGAATAGAATGCTAGAGTTACTAGGAAAATTCCCTAAGGATAAGTTGCCATGCCATGCTTAGCCTAGCTACTAGAAAACAAGGGTGGTTTATATATACACTATGGAAAAATTATTCTAAGTCTAAGGACTTGAGTTTTATTTAACAAAACAACTAAGTTAATGAATCTCACAGGTGGAATGGGACTTGCTTGGTGGTTTTTGGTTGAGTGGTTCACAAGGCCCATGTTTATGGTTTACCTTAGTGTATCTCACTTGTGGATGGCCACCCAGGAAACAAAGAGATTTGAGATGTCAAATGTTGAGAAGCTTCAAGTGCAACCACTTGGCATTATGGGCTCTGCCATGATCTTAGGTTGCTAGAACTTAGTCTCTTGGACAGTTGGTGGTAGAGGAATAATAGGTTGGAGCAACGTCCATTTGACTAAGGAAAGGCTTGAAGGATCTTGTCTTGGGAAACCAAGTCTTGTGGGGAAAGTGAACCACCTCTGCAGTGTAAACCTAAGTACTTAGCCATGTCAGTAAAGGACAATTTGAGCATCAAGACATGGAAACTTCAAGAATCTCATCACTCCAATTTCTAAATAAAACTTGTGGGTGAACAAGGGTTTAAAGGATCTTCAGTCATTGATTGGTAGATGCCCTGAGTGGATCTGGAGTCTTTGATTGATAGATGCCTTGGGTGTTTTGTGCCAAGCAAAAACTTAGTGTTTTCAAAAGATAAGGAAAAATCTATTTTTGAGCAATGCAAGCCTAAGCTCCACCAGCCAAATGCATATAGTATTATAGTCCACCTAAAATATACTAAGGTATCACTTGCCAATACTATTCCAAAGTATTGACCCTTGTGGCTGTAACTTATGATGTTGCAGGTTACTCTGATGATGAATAGGAGTCATGAGTCTACACTCAACATGCTTGCATGTGGCACATGAAGATGAAGACTTATGTTTATTTACTTATTCCATAAACTCTTGTATTAGGCCTTTGGCCCTGAGTTGTAAAAGACTATGTTTTATCTCTGGAATGACTGTAATAAACGACCTTTGTATCTGTGTACTTCATCTTAAACTGTGGATGCTAGCATTGATCCAGGGACTAGCATTGCAATCACAGGGATCTTTTCCTTTAATAAGGAGGGATCTTACAAGTTCATGCTTAAGTGATAAAAGGAGCTTGTTTTTGACTGTGCCCTATGCTTTGTCATGCCATGCTTGATATTTTTTTGGCTTTATGCTTAGTGATATTTGTTGTAGCATGACTTGTTATAAACAATTGAGATTGCTTAATGTTCCTTGGAAGAATCATGCGTTGTTTTAGCATATTAAAGCATAGTATTGTGGTATTCTCCTTTGATGCTTTATTTGGGTTGACTTGGCGCATGCTCACACCATGTTATGACTATCCCAAGTCACCATAGCTTTGATGATCCTTTAGTTTTGAACTTGTAGTATCACTTTATGCTTTGATTAATGATGTTTTGTCGCTCTGCATGATTATGGCCATTATTGCTCTCTTAGTTGGTCGCTCCTAGTCTTTTGCTAGCCTCTGTAACCAAGTATGAGTTCCACTCGTGCATCCAACTCCTAAAACCAAGTTATTCCAAAGAGTCCACCATACCTACCTACTAGCTTATGCTATTCCAAGTATATTCATGTTTTTATCTACCTTCTGAATTAAACTTGTTATGAGAAAACTAGTGATTAAAGCTCTCACAAACTTGATGGCACACTTTACTTTTCTTTCCCTTAATAAACTTGAACCATTGTGTCGTCTATGTTGTATATGCTTGCACTTATATGTTGGGGATTAGCAGAACCATGCTGTCATGGGGAACGCTTTCAACATTGCACTTGTACTTTATACCTAGTTGATATCATGCTCTTTTGTCTATGGATGTCGTCGGTGTGAAATGAAAGGGGAGCTTGTAAGTCCATGGAGTTATGTATGTGTGTTAGAGAAACACCTGGGCCGCCGGTCTAATCCATGTTGTCATGGTGGAAACCTGCAGCGTAACCATAATGAGCTGTCTATGAAGCATTCTTCTTATAAAAAAAAGAGTCAGGTATTGAGAAAAAAGAAAATAGAAAAAAAAGAGATATGAGAAAAGAGGAAAGAGAGAAAAAAGCACCATTTTCCCATGGTAAATAAGAAGATTGCTGAGATGCTCGTTGTCTGCTTGCCTTGTCATTTTGATATGGGGATTCTTCCGTATCATCGGGCAAGGGGTATGATACGTTGCTAACGTATCCATAATTTTTGATGTTCCATGCTTGGTTTTATCTACTTTCTTGTGTTTTGTCCACACTTGGAGTACTTTTCATATGATTTCTTGGACTAACCTATTAACAAGAGCCACAGTGATAGCTGCATGTTTTCTGCTGTTTTTGGTTCCAGGAAAGTCAGAAAATGAATATTCTCGAATTGGGCCAGGACAAAAGCCAAAGTTTTTCACGAGGACACCGGAGCAGAATCTGAGACGGAGAGGGATGGGGCGGACACACCACTGCTCGCGCCAGGGTGGTCTGCCGCCCAGGCACCCTCGGCTCTCCTTCCGCCTATATATTGCCTCTAATACGGAAACCCTAAGTACCCGATCAAAATTCCACGAAAGAGTCTGTAGCCACCGTCATCTCCATCCCTAGATCGGGAGGGATCTGAAGCTCTTCCCGGCACCCTGCCGGAGAGGGGAATTCACCCTGGAGGCCTTCTTCATCATCATGCAAGCCTCCGGTGTGATGCGTGAGTAGTTCATCTCTAGACTACGGGTCCATGTAGTATCTAGATGGCTGGTTCTCCTCCTTTGTGCTATCATGTTTAGATCTTGTGAGCTCCGTTCATGATCAAGATAATCTATTTGTAATTCTACATGTTGTGTTTGCGGGGATCCGATGGATATTGAGATGCTATTTCAGATTGATTATTGATTCTATCATGTCTTTGTTATTTGTGATCTTGCATGCTTTACGTTGTTAGTAGCTATCTTGGCCAAGTAGATGCTAGCAAGTCCAAGAGTTAGTATTTATGCTCGATAGTGGGTTCATGCCTCTGGTAATCTAGGGAAGTGCCAGAAATCTCTAAGGTACTAGATGTCTTGTTGCTACTAGGGAGAAAACAAAAATCCTTTATTCATAGAACAATCGTATTGTTTACTTTACATGCAATTCGTAATGCAATTATCCGTTGCTTGCAACTTAATACTGGAGGGGGTTCAGATGATAACCTGAAGGTGGATTATTAGTCATAGATGCAGTTGGATGGCAGTCTATGTATAATGTTGTAATGCCCAATCGAATCTCAAAGGAATCAAGATGAGTAGTATATGCTTTTATGCTTTCTCGATGTTTGTCAATTGCCCCGCTGTAATTTGTTCACCCAACGTGTCATCTATCTTAAGGAGATCCACCTCTAGTGAACTATGGACCCCAGTCCTTTCTTTTACTATCAATCTACAATCAACTATTTAGTGCTTTGTGTTTACTTTCTGCAAACTATTACTTTCTTCCACTCGATACGTTTAATCCCTTGTTTTCAGCAAAACAGGTGAGATTGACAACCTCATCGCAAGTTGGGGACAGAGTTTTGTGCTTGTGTTGTGCAGTTCTCCACGTTGCTGCTAGCACCGGTAGTGTGTCCTGCCAAAGTTCAGCTAGCGACACCTTTGGGGTGTTTCCTTGCTCCTACTGGTTCGATTAAACCTTGGTTTCATAATTGAGGGAAAACTTGCTGTTGTGCTCATCATACCTTCCTCTTGGGGTTCCCCAACGAGCTCAATATATTTTGGGCCATCAAGCTATTTTTCTGGCGCCGTTGTCGGGGATTCAAGGACATCTTCACAAGGGGAGTCCCTCATAACCAATCTCTTTACTTTGTTATTTTTGTTTTGCTTAGTTTACTTTTTGTTTGTTTGCTTGTTTCTTTATCAAAAACACACAAAAATTACAAGTTTGCTTTCTTTATTAAAAGCACAAAAAAATAGTTCTTATCTTAAGTTGCCATTATGTATAGCATTCCTCCAGCAACTATGACGCCTGAGGAAATTATTTTCACTTTTAAACGAGGAATTGAAGAGAGTTTTAAAGAAGCTTGGTCTAGAATCTCTGATTTACATGAAAAAACTGAACCTAAAATGACTCAAAGCTTGTTCCTTAGCAGTTTTTACCTTAGAATTGCTCTTTGCTATAGATATGCTTTAGACGCTGTTGTGGAAGGAGATTTCCTCCAATGCAATGAGGATGATGCTGTTAGTGCCATAAAGAAATTGGTCTTTACTTACAACTTGCCTAGCAAATCTGATTCTTCTTTCATAAACATATTTGCTAGATTGAATACTCTTGAGACTAGCACTATTAGTTTGAAAGATTGCTATAATATGCTTAGGGAGCATCAGAACTATGTTCCAATAAACTCTGAACCCTCCGAATGGCTTCCCACAGTAAAGATTGCTATAAACAATGAAACTTTTCATGCTCGCTATGATATCATGTCTGAATTTTGCCTTATGCCCAAAGATGTTTATGAATCTTTGAATCTTTGGGGGCTTTCTGAAGAAGGAGAAGAAATTTTTCTTGCTAATAATGCCACAATATTACCCATTGGAATAGCTGAAGGAGTGTTTACAAAGATCCTAGGGAAAATGGTTTCTACTGATTATCTTGTTATTCAATGTGCAGGAAAAGGACAAATCACACTTGGAAGATCCATATTGAAGCTCCTTGGAGCAATAATAGATGTGGAAAAGGGCACCATGCGCTTTGTTTCTCCACCAAGAATTCATAAGTTCCCCAAGGGTAAGAATAAAAGTAAGAGAGGTAAGGGCAAGAAACTTGGTTTTAATGCTTCTTCATTTGAGAACACTTGATTCTTTTTCTTGCTTCTTATGCCTAACTTAAAGGCGTTAAAGAAAAGTACTTATTGGGAGATAACCTAAAAGTTTTAGATGAGTCTTCAAAGTTATTACTTCCATAATAACCGCTCCTTATCCTTTTTATTTGCTTTTTGTGCCAAGAGTAACCTCTAATGAGAGAGAAGTAATGATTGGGAAAGTTGTTGTCCCGAAATAGATTTCTGTGCTTCACCGTAAAAATTCATGTAAAATCTCTGTATGTCCTTTTGAGGAGTGAATTTTTGTGCTTCTGACCCAGGTTGTTATATAACTTTTGTTAGTTAAACACTTTTTGATTTGAGCAACAGAAGGTCTTCGAAAAAATTCGTCTTTACCTGCTGGTCTGTTTTGACAGATTTCTGCCATTTTCTGTATTTGCTTCTTGTTGGTTCCTTTTTTAGTTCTTTTGGGGAATTGAGCTTTTTGAGGGAAGTACTACAGTAGCTACTATTTTAATGGAAGTTTTATTGGTGTTGGAACTGAACCTAAAGACCTATTATCTTGAGTGCACTAATATTGCTAATAAAGATTGTGTGAAGTTTTGTATCAAGGAAAAATTTCAGGTGTATGGAAGGAATGAGTAATGAGATGAAGGATGGACTAAACCTCAAGCTTGGGGATGCCACATGTGTCACCCCAAGAAATATTCAAGAGGTACAAGCGTCAAAGCTTGCGGATGCCCAAGGAATCCCCTTCTTCATCAATAAAAATTTCAGGTTTCTTCCCAACGCTTCATTTTTATTGTTTCGTACACAGTTCTGTTGTTCTTGGAGCGTCTTCTTTTTTTTTGCTTAGTTTGCTGAATAAATTGGTTGGACCCCCTCTTTCATACATTGGTTTTCAAATAGTTTGGTTTGGATTGGAAAAGGAGTAGGAAAGTTCATGCCTAAGTGGTAAACAGAGCTTGTTTTTGACGGTGGCCTATGCTTTGTCATGCCATGCTTGATATTGTTTTGGCTTTATGCTTAGTATTCTTTGCTGTATCATGACTTTTTATAAACAATTGAGATTGCTTAATGTGCCTTTGAAGAATCATGCGTTGTTTTAGCATATTAAAGCATAGTATAGTGGTATTCTCCTTTGATGTTGGGTTGACTTGGCACATGCTCACACCATGTATGACTATCCCAAGTCACCATAAGCCTTTATGATCCTTTAGTTTTCAACTTGTAGTATCACTTTATGCTTTGATCAATGATGTTTTGTTGCTCTGCATGATTATGGCCATTATTGCTCTCTTAGTTTTTCGCTCCCAGTCTTTTGCTAGCCTCCACAACCAGGTATGAGTTCCACTCATGCATCCAACTCCTAAAACCAAGTTATTCCAAAGAGTCCACCATACCTACCTATTAGCATTTGCTATTTCAAGTATATTCATGTTTTTATCTACCTTCCGAATTAAACTTGTTATGAGAAAACTAGTGATTAAAGCTCTCACGAACTTGATGGCACACTTTACTTTTCTTGCCCTTAATAAACTTGAACCATTGTGTCGTCTATGTTGTATATGCTTGCACTTATATGTTGGGGATTAGCAGAACCATGCTGTCATGAGGAACGCTTTCAACATTGCACTTGTACTTTGTACCTAGTTGATATCATGCTCTTTTGTATATGGATGTCGTCGGTGTGAAATGAAAGGGGAGCTTGTAAGTCCATGGAGTTATGTATGTGCGTTAGAGAAACGCCTAGGCCGTCGGTCTAATCCATGGTGTCATGGTGGAAACCTGTAGCGTAACCATAATGAGCTGTCTATGAAGCATTCTTCTTATAAAAAAGGGTCAGATATTGAGAAAAAAAGAAAAAAGAAAAAAAGAGATACAAGAAAAGAGGAAAGAGAGAAAAAAGCACCATTTTCCCATGGTAAATAAGAAGATTGTTGAGATGCTCGTTGTCTACTTGCCTTGTCATTTTGATATGGAGATTCTTCCGTATCATCGGGCAAGGGGTACCCCGTTGGCGGTTCTCTATGATACATATGTACTTACTATGACAAGAACTTACCGGTAACTAAACTTGAGTATCATGAGGAGCGGCCCTCGTATTCAAGGGACATGAGATTTCCAACTTATACTTCGTCAAGCATATACTCCATAGTTTGTTCACTTTAACCTTAATCACTTCAAGATGCTTATGATAGGGGCAATGAGAGCTGAAATCTAATAAGTACCATAATTTTTGGAAGCTCTTTATGAAACTTGAATCCCTACTTCCTTCTATGAAGGCCTTTCTTTTACTTTTATGTTGAGTCTCCACCTTCTATCTTTATGCACCTATTTTGAGAGCATAGTGGTCATTCTTAGTTCTATGTGCATTGTCCCAAGACTTGTTGATTGATGCATAACTTTGATATTGCTTGTTCTTAAACTATCTGTATCTAGGCACTCTTATGAACTTTGAAGGTGTCCTATGCATTTATGTTTACTACTCTATGAGGGACAAGCTTAATGCCACTATGCTATGTTTTCTGTATGTGAAACAAACAAACATCTTACAAAGCATTGTTATTCATGAATCTTTTGTTTGTGCCTTTTCATGTTGCAACATAGTTGCTATGTCTTATTGTTAGAACTTTATTGTTCATGCTATGTTGAAGTACTATGATCCCAGCTATTAATGTTTTACAAATACTTTGATCAAGTTTATGATGGTGCATGTCTCCTCAAAAATTATTCTTTCTTTTTATCACTTACCTACTCGAGGACGAGCAGGAGTTAAGCTTGGGGATGTTGATACGTTGCAAACGTATCCATAATTTTTGATGTTCCATGTTTGGTTTTATCTACTTTCTTATGTTTTGTCCACACTTTGGAGTACTTTCTATACACTTTCTTGGACTAACCTATTAACAAGAGCCATAGTGCCAGCTGCCTGTTTTCTGCTGTTTTTGGTTCCATGAAAGTCACAAAATGAATATTCTCGGAATTGGACGGGACAAAATCCAAAGATAGTTTTTCACCGAGGGGCACACGGAGCCAGAATACAAGACGGAGAGGGGCCAGGGGGCCGCCACACCACATAGCCGCGCGGCCAAGCCTGGTGATACGTCCATTTTGTATCACTATTCTATGTCTTAATTCACTATTATTCATTGATATATTTTGTATTGAGAGGTGATACTTATGTTATTTCATCTGTTTTTGCATGGTTAATGACTTTTGGAGCATGGACCGCTGCAGTCAGGATTTTGATGGAAAAGGTGCTGTTTGGAGGCAAAATTGAAGACAGAAAATCTGGAAAATATCGGAAAATCCTATTTTCCGGAAGACTAAGGATGCAGAAGATGGAGTGGAGATGGGCCCGAGGCGCACACCACCCCATGGCGCGGGCAGCCCTAGGCCGCGCCTGGAGGTGGTGTGGCCACCCGGGCCCACTCCAGCCTCTCCCCTCTAGCGTATATCAACCTCCCGAAACCCAAAGACTGGGGGGCGACCACAGAAATATTTCGCCGCCTCTGCGGGGCGGAAAACACCGAGAGAGAAAGATCTCTCCGGCAGACAGATTTCTGCCAGGGGAATTCCTTCTCGGAGAGGGGAGATCGTCGCCATCAACACCACCATCAAGCTGGACGTCATCGGGATCATCATCATCATCACCACCATCATCATCACCATCAGCACCCTCATCACCATCTCCATATTGCTGTAACAATTGAGTTGAATCTTGCATTAGTTCATAGGGGAAACTTTCCCGGTGTTGATTACTCTTTGTAGTTGATGCTATTGAGTGAACCATTGAATTATTCTTTATGTTCAGATTGTTATGCATCATTATTCCATCTCTAATCATGATCCATATGATGTCTTGTGAGTAGTTCGTTTTGTTCTTGAGGACATGGGAGAAGTCATGTTGTTAGTAGTGGAGTTGTGTTGAGAACGATTCAATAGTTTGATATTTAAGTTGTGGTGTACTTCTTCTAGTGGTGTCATGTGAACGTCGACTACATGACATTTCACCTATATGGGCCTAGGGGAATGCATTGTGTATTTGGCTACTAATCGTAGGGGTTGCCGGAGTGACAGAAACCTGAACCCCCGTTAGGAAACCATTGCACAAGGGACGTAAGGGTCTTAGAGTTTAAAGATGTGGTTAGGTTTCTACCTTAATTACTTTCTTGTACTTACGGATGTTTGCAAGGGGTATAATCACAAGTATGTATTAGTCTTGGATGGGGCGGAACATTAGCACAGGTTCACCCGCACAACACTTAGCAAGCTAGAGAAGATTAATCGACTATATGAAGCGAAAGCACTTGACAGTCTTCCCATGTGTCCTCGAGAACGTTTGGTCATCTTAAGTAATACAACCGGCTTGTCCTTTGCTGCATAAAGGATTGGGCCACTTGCTGCATTTATTCCTACTGTCTTTTATTTACTCGTACTTTGTTTACTTGCTTTATCAAAAACCCCTAAAAATCCGTTTGCTAAGTATTTGCAGAGAATTCCTGATCCATACCACTAGCCAGCACCTTCTGCTCCTCGTTGGGTTCGACAGTCTTACTTACCGAAAATACTACGATACACCCCCTATACTTGTGGGTCATCACCTGGCCCGCGACAGAGGGTGGTCTGGCCACCTAGGGCACCCCCTCGGCCTCGCCTTTCGCCTATAAGATGCCTCCGATATAGAAACCATAAGTACCCGATAAAAATTCTACAAAAGAGTCTATAGTCGCCGTCATCTCCATCCCTAGATCGGGAGGGATCTGAAGCTCTTCTCGACACCCTGCCAGAGGGGAGAATTCACCCTGGAGGCCTTCTTCATCACCATGCAAGCCTCCGGTGTGATGCGTGAGTAGTTCATCCTTGGACTACGGGTCCATGTAGTAGCTAGATGGCTGGTTCTTCTCCTTTGTGCTATCATGTTTAGATCTTGTGAGCTCCGTTCATGATCAATATCATATATTTGTAATTCTACATGTTGTGTTTGCGGGGATCCGATGAATATTGAGATGCTATTTCAGATTGATTATTGATTCTATCATGTCTTTGTTATTTGTGATCTTGCATGCTTTCCGTTGTTAGTAGCTATCTTGGCCAAGTAGATGCTAGCAACTCCAAGAGTTAGTATTTATGCTCGATAGTGGGTTCATGCCTCTAGTAATCTAGGGAAGTGACAGAAATCTCTAAGGTACTAGATGTGTTTTTGCTACTAGGGAGAAAACAACAATCCTTTGTTCATAGAACAATCGTATTGTTTACTTTACATGCAATGCATAATGCAATTATCTGTTGCTTGCAACTTAATCTTTGGAGGGGTTCGGATGATAACCTGAAGGTGGATTATTAGTCATAGATGCAGTTGGATTACGGTCTATGTATAATGTTGTAATGCCCAATCAAATCTCAAAGGAGTCAAGATGTTTACTATATTCTTGTATGCTTTCTCAATGTTTGTCAATTGCCCCGCTGTAATTTGTTCACCCAGCATGTCATCTATCTTAAGGAGATCCACCACTAGTGAACTATGGACCCCGGTCCTTTCTTTTACCATCAATTTACAACTGTTTACTTCTTTCTATTTACTTGCAAGCAATTACTTTCTTCCACACAATACGTTTAATCCTTTGTTTTCAGCAAAACCGGTGAGATTGACAACCTCACTATAAGTTGGGGGCAAAGTTCTGTGGTTGTGTTGTGTAGGTTTCCATGTTCTTCTTTGGCGCCGTAGTCATACCGCCAATTCCATCTAGCAACACCTTGGAGGTGTTTCCTTGCTCCTACTGGTTCGATAAACCTTGGTTTCATAACTGAGGGAAAACTTGTTGTTGTGCTCATCATACCTTCCTCTTGGGGTTCCCCAACGAGCTTGATATATTTTGGGCCATCAATGCCAAACCTGTTTTGATCGGCTGAAAAGAGATACTTTATGAGAAAAAGAATTATAAGTACCCAAACTTCATGGAACTAACAACTCCTATGGCATACGAACGATCTTGAGTTCATCTCAGATTTCATTTATGAGTTGGTTAGATATTGATAGCATTGCTGAGATGGGAAAAAACTTAGCTCCATTGGCCATGTACTCGAGTAAAAAAATAAGAAGAGAAAGAGAACTACCGGTGAGATATGAGATAAAAATATTCAATACTTATGTGAGCATTGGTATCACCTCACCAACTAAAATGAATAAACTAGAGTTCTTGAAAAACAAGGAAGAGAAGAGGTGTTTGATAGCCGTGATTTTCAAAGTGGCTGTTAATGAAAAGCTCTAAGTTTATCCTTATTTTGACATTTACTTGTGCACCCTTAATTTTGACTAAAAACATCCTCGCTTGAAAAATATTTTTACTCTCATAAAAGAGGGGCGTTGAAAAGAAATGATTCGCAAGCCTAGCCAAATTTTTGACAGTCTCTTTTGAGTTTTAAGAACTATTAGCTAGCGAGTTACTTGCGTTTAGGAATCAAATTTAAGTGCAATTGTTCAGACATATTATGCTCATGTTCAAGGTTGCAGGATTTGAGACAATGGAATATGATACAACCTCAAACTTGTGAGTCTTTCCTCTTGATTCAATTTCTCGCTATTACTCATTATATTTTTTTCACTTGAGGGAGAGTAACAACTAAGCTTGGGGAAGTTGATAGCTCCAATTTTCAACACTTTTTATCATTTTTTTCATCTTCTTTATTGCCGAATTTCACTGAAGTTTCCCTTTCTACTAATGTTAACATTGCAATTAGCAAATCCTCGGTTTCTTGTGATAGTTTTCAGGCAATGAACATTTATGGAAGATCTAATAGCATTTATGGGCTAATTACATCAAAATAAGAAAAACCCCAACTTTCAGGCCACGCTGCCTGGCCACCCCAACTTGGGTTTAGGCAAGCAACTTGGGTACCGTGTTGCCTAGCCACTGATACATTGCAAATGTATCTATAATTTTTGATGTTACATGCTTGGTTTTATCCACTTTCTTGTGTTTTGTCCACACTTTGGAGTACTTTTCATATGATTTCTTGGACTAACCTATTAACAAGAGCCACAGTGCCAGCTGCCTGTTTTCTGCTGTTTTTGGTTCCAGGAAGGTCAGAAAATGAATATTCTCGGAATTGGACGGGACAAAAGACAAAGTGCCTATTTTTCTGGAAGTCATCAGATGCCAGAGTACGAGACGGAGAGGGGCCAGAGGGCGGCCACACCACCTATTCATGCGGCCAGGCTTGGCCCGTGCCAGGGGGTGGTGTGGCCAGCCCAGGCACCCCCTCGGCCTCTCCTTCCGCCTATATATTGCCCTCGGGACGAAAACCCTAAGTGCCCGATCAAAAATCCATGAAAGTTGTAGCCGCCGTCATCTCCATCCCTAGATCGGGAGGGATCTGAAGCTCTTCGGCACCTGAGGAGAAATTCACCACAGGCCTTCTTCATCACCATGCAAGCCTCCGGTGTGATGCGTGAGTAGTTCATCCTTCGACTACGGATCCATGTAGTAGATAGATGGTCGGTTCTCCTCCTTTGTGCTTTCATGTCTAGATCTTGTGAGCTCCGTTCATGATCAAGCTCATCTATTTGTAATTCTGCATGTTGTGTTTGCGGGGATCCGATGGATATTGAGATGCTATTTCAGATTGATTATTGATTCTATCATGTCTTTGTTATTTGTGATCTTGCATGCTTTCCGTTGTTAGTAGCTATCTTGGCCAAGTAGATGCTAGCAACTCAAGAGAAGTTAGTATTTATGCTCGATAGTGGGTTCATGCCTCTGGTAATCTGGGGAAGTGACAGAAATCTCTAAGGTACTAGATGTGCTGTTGCTACTAGGGAGAAAACAACAATCCTTTGTTCATAGAACAATCTTATTGTTTACTTTACACACAGTTCGTAAAGCAATAATCTGTTGCTTGCAACTTAATACTAGAGGGGGTTCGGATGATAACCTGAAGGTGGATTATTAGTCATAGATGCAGTTGGATGGCGGTCTATGTATAATGTTGTAATGCCCAATCAAGTTCCAAAGGAGTCAAGATGATTAGTATATGCATGTATTGCTTTCTCGATGCTTGTCAATTGCCCCGATGTAATTTGTTCACCCAGCATGTTATCTATCTAAGGAGAGCCACCTCTAGTGAACTATGGATCCCGGTCCTTTTCTTTACATACAATCTATAAACTGTTACTGCTTTGTGTTTACTTTCTGCAAACTATTACTTCTTTCCATTCGATACATTTAATCCTTTGTTTTCCGCAAAACACGGTGAGATTGACAACCTCATCGCAAGTTGGGGACAAAGTTCTGTGGTTGTGTTGTGCAGGTCTCCACGTTGCTACTAGCAACACCTTTGGGGTGTTCCTTGCTCCTACTGGTTTGATTAAACCTTGGTTTCATAACTGAGGGAAACTTGCTGCTGTCCTCATCATACCTTCCTCTTGGGGTTCCCAATGAGCTCTACATCAACACCGCACCAGCATCTTTCTGGTTTCGACACTGAGCCATCAAGCATTTTTCTGGCGCCGTTGCCGGGGAGTCAAGGACATCTTCACAAGGGGAGTCCCTCATAACCAATCTCTTTACTTTGTTATTTTTGTTTTGCCTAGTTTCTTTTTGCTTTGTTTGCTTGTTTTGTTATCAAAAACACAGAAAAAATAGTTTTACTAGTTTGCTTTCTTTACCAAAAACACAAAAAATTAAGTCTCCTTTAGTTGTCACCTCTTCCTTAGCTCACCATGTTGATCCCTAAATTCACCCTGAAAGACCTTTCAATTGGTAGTGGTTCTATAATTGGGAAAGATAATATTGAAGAATTCTTTAATCATGTTAGCAAACATGAAGATACTAACGATAGATCCCTTGCAGAACTTGCTCCAAACTATGAGATTGCTGCAGCTTCTTTAATTTATATGTTAGAAGCTAGGTTTGTTAACCTCAACCCCTTAATGCAAGTAATGTTTCTTAAGCTTAAAGAAATTGAGGACCCTGAAAAGAGGGATTCTATTCTGGAAACTTTGTTTAAAGAGTTCTATGATGTTGCCAAGGAAGCTAGGAAAGTCTTTGAACGTTTCAATATGCTAGGCTCATGTGTAGATGTTGTTGGTACACGAGAAAAGATGAACAAAACCGAACCTAATGGGGAGGAACCTAAGATACCAATACCCTTCAAACTAGTAGCAATACATGATGCCATAGAAAAGAATCTTGATTGGATTGTTCCTGCAAACCCTTTTGATGAGAATAGTGAACCTAAGAGCATTGAGAGAGGATCCTCTAAAACTTATTTGGATGATATACCTTGCCTTGTTGAAAATATTTCTGGTATTGGTCTTAATGCTTCTTCATTTGAGAACACTTGATTCTTTTTCTTGCTTCTTATGCCTAACTTAAAGGCGTTAAAGAAAAGTACTTATTGGGAGATAACCCAAAAGTTTTAGATGAGTCTTGGAAGTTATTACATCAGTAATAACCGCTCCTTATACTTTTTATTTGCTTTTTGTGCCAAGAGTAACCTCTAGTGAGAGATAAGTAATGATTAGGAAAGTTGCTGTCCCGAAACAGATTTCTGTGCTTCACCATAAACATTCATGTAAAATCTCTGAACGTCTTTTTGAAGTGTGAATTTTTGTGCTTCTGCCCTAGGTTGTTATCTAACTTTCGTTAGGTCAACACTTTTTGATTTGAGCAACAGAAGGTCTTCGAAAAAAATTGTATTTACCTGCTGGTCTATTTTGACAAATTTCTGCCATTTTCTGCATTTGCTTCTTGTTGGTTCCCTTTTGAGTTCTGTTGGGGAATTGAGCTTTTTGAGGGAAGTGCTGCAGTAGATAGTGTTCTAATGGAAGTTTATTTGGTGTTAGAACTTAACCTTAAGACCTTTTATCTTGAGTGCACTAATGTTGCTAATAAAGATTGTGTGAAGTTTTGTATGAAGGAAAAATTTCAGGTGTATGGAAGGAATGAGTAATGAGATGAAGAATGGACTAAAGCTTAAGCTTGGGGATGCCACGCGTGTCACCCCAAGAAATATCCAAGAAGTACAAGCGTCAAAGCTTGGGGATGCCCAAGGCATCCCTTTCTTCATCAAAAAAATCTCAGGTTTCTTCCAAACGCTTCATTTTTATTGTTTCATACACAGTTGTGTTGTTCTTGGAGCGTCTTCTTTTTCATTTTCGTTTTGGTTTTTCATTTGCCTGGTTTGCTTAGTTTTCTGAATAAATTGGTTGGACCCCCTCTTTCATACATTGGTTTGCAAATAGTTTGGTTTGGTTTGGAAAAGAGTAGGAAAGTTCATGCTTCTGTGGTAAAAAGAGATCGTTTTTTCTGTGGCCTATGATCTGTCATGCCATGCTTGATATTGTTTTGGCTTTATGCTTAGTATTCTTTGTTGTAGCATGACTTGTTATAAACAATTGAGATTGCTTAATGTGCCTTGGATGAATCATGCGTTGTTTTAGCATATTAAAGCATAGTATAGTGGTATTCTCCTTTGATGCTTTATTTGGGTTGACTTGGCACATGCTCACACCATGTTATGACTATCTCAAGTCACCATAGCCTTTATGATCCTTTAGTTTTCAACTTGTAGTATCACTTTATGCTTTGATCAATGATGTTTTGTCGCTCTGCATGATTATGGCCATTATTGCTCTCTTAGTTTGTCGCTCCCAGTCTTTTGCTAGCCTCCACAACCAAGTATGAGTTCCACTCATGCATCCAACTCCCTAAACCAAGTTATTCCAAAGAGTCCACCATACCTACCTACTAGCTTATGCTATTCCAAGTATATTCATGCTTTTGTTTACCTTCCAAATTAAACTTGTTATGAGAAAACTAGTGATTAAATCTCTCACGAACTTGATGTCACACTTTACTTTTCTTGCCCTTAATAAACTTGAACCATTGTGTCGTCTATGTTGTATATGCTTGCACTTATTTGTTGGGGATTAGCAGAACCATGCTTTCATGAGGAACGCTTTCAACATTGCACTTGGTACTTCTACCTAGTTGATATCATGCTCTTTTGTATATGGATGCCGTCGGTGTGAAATGAAAGGGGAGCTTGTAAGTCCATGGAGTTATGTATATGTGTTAGAGAAACGCCTGGGCCACTGGTCTAATCCATGCTGACATGGTGGAAACCTGCAGCGTAACCATAATGAGCTGTCTATGAAGCATTCTTCTTATAAAAAAAAGAGTCCTATTGAGAAAAAAAAGAGAAAAAAAAGAGATATTACGAAAAGAGGAAAGAGAGAAAAAAGCACCATATTCCCATGGTAAATAAGAAGATTGTTGAGATGCTCGTTGTCTGCTTGCCTTGTCATTTTGATATGGGGATTCTTCTGTATCATCAGGCAAGGGGTACCCCATTAGCGGTTCTCTATGATACACATATACTTACAATGACAAGAACTTACCGATGACTAAACTTGAGTAGCATGAGGAGAGGCCCTCGTGTACAAGGGACATGAGATTTCTGACTTATACTTCGTCAAGCATGTACACCATAGTTTATTCACTTTAACCTTAATCACTTCAAGATGCTTATGATAGGGGCAATGAGAGCTGAAAGCTATAAGTACCATAATTTTTGGAAGCTCTTTATGAGACTTGAATCCCTACTTCCTTTTATAAAAAGGCCTTTCTTCCACCATAATATTGAGTCTCCATCTTCTATCTTTATGCACCTACTTTTAGAGCATAGTGGCCATTCTTAGTTCTATGTGCATTGTCCCAAGACTAGTTGATTGATGCATAACTTGATATTGCTTGTTTTAAACTATTTCTATCTAGTCACTCTTATGAACTTTGAAGGTGTCCTATGCATTTATGTTTGCTACTCTATGAGGGACAAGCTGAATACTATTATGCTATGTTTTCTTTATGTGAAACAAACAAACGTCTTGCAAAGCATTGTTATTCATGAATCTTCTCTTTGTGCCTTTTCATGTTGCATCATAGTTTCTTTGTCTTATTACTAGAACTTTGTCTTTCATGTTATGATTGAAGTACTATGATCCCATCTTTGAATGTTTTACAAATACTTTGGTCAAGTCTTTGATGGTGCATGTCACCTCAAAAATTATTCTTTCTTTTTATCACTTACCTACTCGAGGACGAGCAGGAGTTAAGCTTGGGGATGTTGATACATTGCAAATGTATCTATAATTTTTGATGTTCCATGCTTGGTTTTATCCACTTTCTTGTGTTTTGTCCACACTTTGGAGTACTTTTCATATGATTTCTTGGACTAACCTATTAACAGGAGCCATAGTGCTAGATGCCTGTTTTCTGTTGTTTTGGTTCTAGGAAAGTCAGAAAATAAATATTCTCAGAATTGGACGGGACAAAAGCCAAAGTGCCAATTTTTCCGGAAGTCATCAGATGCCAGAGTACGAGACGAAGAGGGGCCAGAGGGCGGCCACACCACCTGGCCGCGCGCCCAAGCTTGGCCCACGCCAGGGGGTGGTGTGGCTAGCCCAGGCACCCCCTCGGCCTCTCCTTTCGCCTATATATTTCCCTCGGGACGAAAACCCTAAGTGCCCGATCAAAAATCCACGAAAGAGTCTATAGTCGTCATCATCTCCATCCCTAGATCGGGAGGGATCTGAAGCTCTTCCCGGCACCCTACCGGAGAGGGGAATTCACCCTAGAGGCCTTCTTCATCACCATGCAAGCCTCCGGTGTGATGCGTGAGTAGTTCATCCTTGGACTACGGATCCATGTAGTAGCTAGATGGCTGCTTCTCCTCCTTTGTGCTTTCATGTCTAGATCTTGTGAGCTCCGTTCATGATCAAGATCATCTATTTGTAATTCTACATGTTGTGTTTGCGGGGATCCGATGGATATTGAGATGCTATTTCAGATTGATTATTGATTCTATCATGTCTTTTATATTTGTGATCTTGCATGCTTTCCGTTGTTAGTAGCTATCTTGGCCAAGTAGATGCTAGCAACTCCAAGAGTTAGTATTTATGCTCGATAGTGGGTTCATGCCTCTAGTAATCTGGGGAAGTGACAGAAATCTCTAAGGTACTAGATGTGATATTTCTACTAGGGAGAAAACAACAATCCTTTGTTCATAGAACAATCGTATTGTTTACTTTACACGTAGTTCGTAAAGCAATAATCTGTTGCTTGCAACTTAATACTAGAGGGGGTTCGGATGATAACCTGAAAGTGGATTATTAGTCATAGATGCAGTTGGATGGTGGTCTATGTATAATGTTGTAATGCCCAATCAAGTTCCAAAGGAGTCAAGATGATTAGTATATGCATGTATTGCTTTCTCGATGTTTGTCAATTGCCCCGCTATAATTTGTTCACCCAGCATGTTATCTATCTAAGGAGATCCACCTCTAGTGAACTATGGATCCCGGTCCTTTTCTTTACATACAATCTATAAACTGTTACTGCTTTGTGTTTACTTTCTGCAAACTATTACTTCTTTCCATTCGATACGTTTAATCATTTGTTTTCCGCAAAACACGGTGAGATTGACAACCTCATCGCAAGTTGGGGACAAAGTTTTGTGGTTGTGTTGTGCAGGTCTCCACGTTGTTACTAGCACCGGTAGTGCGCCCTGCCAAGGCTCAGCTAGCAACACCTTTGGAGTGTTTCCTTGATCCTACTAGTTTGATTAAACCTTGGTTTCATAACTGAGGAAAACTTGCTGCTATGCTCATCATACCTTCCTCTTGGGGTTCCCAACGAGCTCTACATCAACACCGCACCAGCATCTTTCTGGCGCCGACACTGAGCCATCAGCCACCCCAACTTTCGGGCCGCAAAATGATATTCTCCCTTTCATTGGAGGCGTTCAGAGTGCATAACGACTACCGGTACGGTTGGGGTGCGTCTGTACCGTCCACCTATACTACCTACCACCAGCTCCGTTATATCAATACAAGCAACTTTCGTGAATGAGGGACGATGAAAAACAAAACATAGCCGCCACAAACTCATCCAGAAGGGAAGAGATCATATCTAGAGAAGGAGAAGAACATTGTCTCATTCTTCGATGATCTCTAGCCTCTAAACCATTCACTCCACCATCATCCCCATTTATACTTAGAGAGAGAGATTGACACTTGTAAGGTTAGGGTTTGATACTTTGATCTACCTTGGTTTGTATTTGATTTGATCTTCAATTGGTATTGGGGTTTGCTACGATAACTTTGAGATGATTTCCATTTGCAATACAATTATGCTTTTGATTAATCTTCCTCTCATGTATGAGTAAATACTCATAGGCGTGGGAGATGTAGGGGATTGGTGAGATGCGTTGTGCCTTTTTTATTTTCATCCATTTGTGATTGTTGTAGTGTTTATTAAATTGTGAGAATGATTATCTATGTTCTACTAATGCTTATTTTCTAATTTAGGGGCCTAGGTAACATGATCCAGATATCTCATAGGTATGAACTTGTATGCTAGCGAATCAGTGACTCCCGAGTGACATAGCCAATATCAATGAGGAGCTAGTACAACTCGAGGACAACAAGAAACCATCAAGATTAAAGCCTTGATCCGGTCGGAAGACCTTAATTAATGTGTTGACCATTGTCGTGGTAACAGACAGACGAATCATTGGGATTGGGAAGAATTAGCCATGAGGACTGCTAGTCGGTATATGGGTTGCTTGCTTACTCACTTATAAATAAGAAATATCACAATCACGTATTCCATTTTATTTATCTGGCACTTTCACTATTATCATGAACCGTTTATCTCCACGCATAACTTCTCATCTACAGGAATCTCGAACACCTTTCCCATCTTTACTTTCATGCTATTTAATTCTCGCTTTTTCCTTACGCAAGTTTCCACTATTATTCACTCACCATCTTCCACCTTCAATAATTGCAGTCAATTCACTCAAGACCGACGACACCTTGAGTGCGACAGAAACGCCGCGTAAAAACACTTACCTAGGCTCCTTATTGGAATCGATATAAAAACTGGAATTAGTACTTCCGCGAAAACATGCTCTGAAGAACTTGTACACTTGCAGGCCATCAATCGACGATATTGTACTAACTGCCTCCACTCTGTCTTTTCTCGATCACACCATTTCTCTTGTCCAAAATGAGTTTTCAATGACTGATCTAGGGTCTCTTCATCACTTCTTGGGCATTACCGTGACTTGTGATTCTAACGGCCTCTCTCTTTCTCAACACCAATACTCTATTGATCTTCTTTCTAGGACTGATATGCTACACTGTCGACCTTCTCGCACACCTATTGATACTACCTCCAAATTATCTTCTGATGGTGAAGTTTTTTTTACCCCACTCTCTATCGTACTCAACAAGAGCACTCCAATATACGTCCTAAGCTCTCTTATGCTGTCCAACAAGCCTATTTATACATGAATGACCCTCGTATTTCACACTATAATCATGTCAAACGAATTCTATGCTATTTAAAATGTACTATTAATCACGGTCTTCACATAAATCCATCATCATCTACTTCATTGACAGCATACTCTGATGCAGACTGGGCTGTGTCCACATACTCTAGATCTATTTCAGGATGCTGTATTTTTCTTGGTAACAATTTGATTTCTTGGTCTCTGAAGCACCAATTTACAGTCTCACATTCGTCAGCCGAGGCTAGGTATTGTGTTATCGCTCATGTAGTCGCTAAAACAGTTTGGTTGCGACAATTACTTGAGGAGCTTCATTGCCGGATTCTTTAGGTGGCAGTTCTGTATTATGACAATATGTCAGCGGTTTATATGTCTGGCAATCCAGTACAACATCAGCGTACCAAGCATAATGAGATTGATATAAAAAAAATTGGAAGAAGGTTACACTGGGACAAGTTCGTGTTCTACATGTTCCAACAACAGTCCAATTCGTAGACATTTTCACCAAATGACTTGCCACGTCGCCATTTACTGATATTCGTTTTAGTCTCAACATTGTCGAAACCACCGTTAAAACGATGGGGACGCTAGATTATGTTTATTTCTTGTAATACAAGTTACGGTAGCTAGCGCCATGTACTATATATACTTTTGTACCCGTCGATGATTAATAAAGTTATGATATTATCAAAACTCTTCGCGAGGGATGAGCATCTTGATCTCCAAAGGCGGACGCTAACTTCAGGTGCTGGAAAAATGGAGATGAGATCGTTTTGTATGGGGAAAAGGTGGAGAGCCTAATGCCTCTTTATGCGCCAAGGCTAGCCAAATTGCTAGGGTCGGGAAGAGTTTAGCCTAATGGCCATGAAAGCGATCATGTCGTGCATTGTTAGAGCATGTACAATGGTAGAGAAGGCTGATCTTCTCTTATCCGTTTATCTCTAACAATTAATATAAATTGACTATTTATAGTAAAAAATTATATTGATTAGGGAAGACACAAGGTATAATGGAGAAAATATTAGAACTGAATTTGAGTTAGAGTAGTACTCTAGTCCTAAGTCGGTCCTAAGTCGGTTTAGGCCAGCCGACCCCCCCCCCCCTCCTCTCTTTTATATAAACTTTGTATTATTATTCAAATCAATACAAATTATTATTATCTCAAAATATCATGGTATCAGACGCCTAGGTTTTTACGCACCTAGATGGCTCCGCCAAATCCGCCGTTGCCGATGATGCGTCCACTCTGGACGTCGGCCAAAGCCCGCGTCGTCGGTGCACCTCTATCTTCTTCCTCCTCCACCTCTACTCTCCACCAAATTCCTCCAGTGCCGGCTCCTCCAACGCCGTACCCTCCAGCACCGACTCCACCAGCGCCGACACCTTCCTTCGTCGCGGCCCTCTCGCCAACCTGGCAGCCACAACATGATCCATGGACGGGTCTCGTTCAGGCATGGCCTATGCCTTGGTCAGCTCCTTCTCCCTATGGAGCCCCATCGGTCTACACCGCCCAAGCTCCACCGACGGCCTACATGGCGCCCCACGCGCCACAATACTACATGCCATCCTCGACGCCAATGAACTACATGTACGGGGCTCCTCCGGCACTACCGTACATGCCTACGCCATCGCCATCAACCGCTTTATCAACCGCTCCACCAAGCTGGGACCAATCCGCCTTCATCGCTGCCATGAACAATTTCACGCTCAATAACCACGAAGGTACGGATTAGATTTTCGATTCTGGTGCATCTTCGTACATGTCTTTAAATATAGATTTTCTATCAGCTGGCTCTTCTTTCCCTTTTTCCTCTATAACTATTGGTGATGGTTCTTTGATTCCTATATCTTGTGCCGGTCAATCATACATCACTAATTCCCACACAAATTTTCTTCTCCGCAATATTCTTGTTGCTCCATATTTAATCAAAAATCTCATCTTTGTACGTCGCTTTACTATCGACAACAATGTTTCTTTAGAGTTTGGCCCATTTGGCTTATCTGTGAAAGATCTGAAAATGGTGGAGGTCCTCGCTCGCTACAATAGCTCGGGCGATCTCTATCCTCTACATGGCACACCATCTTCCACGCCTCGAGCCATGCACACCTCCGTCGACCTTTGGCACCGTCGGCTCGGCCACCCCAATAAAAATACTATGGCGTCTTTGCTTCAAGAATTTAGTCTCCCTATTGATAGTTCTAGTTCTTCTCATGATCTCTCTATTTGTAATGCCTGTCAATACGGCAAACATGTTAGATTACCTTTCAGCACATCAACTACCTATAGTACTTTCCGTTTGAGTTATTGCATTATGATCTATGGACCTCTCATCTTCCTAGTGTTCCTGGTTTCAAATACTATCTTGTTATTCTTGACGATTATTCTCACTACATATGGACCTTTTCTATTCGCGCCAAATCCGATGTGCACTCAAGTTTTCTAAATTTTTGGCAATATGTTCTTACACACTTCGACCTTATCATACGTTTTATCCAATGTGACAATGGCTGAGAGTTTGACAATACCCAAAACAGATCTTTCTTTCTCTCTCAAGGCATTCTCTTATGTTTTTCTTGTCCATACACTTCTCCTCAAAACGGTAAAGCCGAACGATCCTTACGATCCATGAATGACATTCTCCATACTTTACTTATCCAAGCCTCTCTTCCCCCTCGGTTTTGGGCTGAAGCCCTTCGCACGGCAACATATCTCCTTAACATCCGACCAACCAAAACTTGTCCACTCTATACTCCCTTTCAGTCTCTCTTCCTACATCATCATGACTATTCCGAATTGCGTATTTTTGGTTGTCTTTGTTTCCCCAACACCGCCTCCACTGCCCCTAACAAACTTTCTCCTCGTTCCTTACCATGTATTTATCTTGGACCCTCCGACGATCACAAAGGCTCTCGATGTTTCGACCCCTCTTGTAGACGTGTTCTAGTCTCATGTCATGTCAAATTCGACGAAAATACTTTTCCATACTCCATCATCCAGTCGTCTACGCCTACTTCTTCCCCGCCTACCCAACATACGATCACGTTGTGCTCCCTTATTCCCGCCTTCGTGCCCGCGGTTACCTCTGTCGCGGCAGCCAACCAGCCTGCCAAGGCCCCACGGCAGCCTGCCGCACCACTTTCTCCTGTCGGGTCCTCGCCCACCACCACCACGTCCTCTACAGGAACAGACACACCTACCCCCTCTCCTTCTAGTGCCGCTAGTACTTCGAGTAACTCTCCCACTCCACAACTTCCTCCTCACACCGTTCCCGTCACTATTCCCGCTAACAATGATGTCATGTGTACTCATGGTAAAAAGGGCTTTCACGTTCCTCGCCATTTTCTTAACCTCAATGCCACCCCAAATATTTCCCCAATTCCTACCTCCTACAAATAAGCTCTTCTAGATCCTCTTTGGCATTCTGCCATGCGTGATGAGTTTGATGCCCTTCTTCAAAATAATACATGGACTCTCGTTCCTAAACCTCCCGGTGTCAATCATTGTTTCAGGCAAGTTGGTTTTTCGCCACAAATATAATTCTGATGGGTCTCTCGCACGGTATAAGGCTCGTTGGTATGTCGGAATTTTTCTCAAGAGCAAGGGATTGACTTTGATGAAAACTTTTCACCTGTTGTTAAACCAAGTACTATTCGCATTATGCTCAGTCTTGCTGTATCTTCCTCATGGCCGATTCATCAACTTGATGTTAAAAATGTTTTTCTGTATGGCACTCTCAATGAGACCGTCTATTATCAATAACCCTCTGGCTTTGTAGATTATTTCCATCTTGACTTTGTGTGTCTTTTCTAAAAGTCTCTTTATGGTCTCAAACAAGCACCACGTGCGTGGTTTCAATGCTTCGCCACATTTATTCAAACTATAGGTTTCCTTCCCTCTAAATCCGATTCCTCTCTCTTTATTTTTCGCTCTTCTGCTCAAACCGCTTATATTTTTCTCTATGTCAATGATATAGTTCTAACCTCCTCCTACGACTCCTTTCTTAGCCATATTATCACCCTTCTCAATCAGGAATTCTCTATGACTGATTTAGGAGCACTTCATAATTTTCTCGGTGTTATCGCTTCTTGAATTCTTCCACTCTCTTTCTTTCTCAACACCAATATATTATCGATCTCTTATCTCATGCTGGCATGTTTGACTGTCAGCCCAGCCGTACCCCTGCTGACATCAGCCCCAAACTTTCGGCGGATGGTGATCCCGTTCCCAATCCTACATTCTATCACAGTCTCACAGGGGCACTACAATATGCTACTCTCACTCGTCCTAATATTTCCTATTCTGTTAAGCAAGCTTGCTTGTATATGCATGATCCTCGTGTTCCTCACCTTTCTCATGTCAAACGAATTCTACGCTATCTTTTTTGGACAACTGAATCGTAGGGGAAAACCCCTATGGTATGATTTTCTTTATATTAATATATAGAAAGGAGATTAGAAAATAAAAAAGGAGAATAACATCAGGGAGGGTGGAAGTAATAAAAAAACATGATAAAGAAAGGAAAGAGCTAAGCAATGGTATCCAAAATCCAAGTAAACAAAGGTTGTACCAACGAGACTTTAATTCTGTACTGATGTAGCATCAGGTCATGCTGAAAACGGACCTTCCAACGTGCAAAAGATGGGCTTCGATTTCTAAAAATGTGTTTATTTCTTTCCTTCCATATGTTCCACGCAGCACAAATTACCACTTCCATAAAACACGGGCCAGAGAACACTCTTCTTGCTTCAAAAAAAGGGTCCGAAATCGGTAGCGAGGAATCCCAGGATATACCAATTTTTGCCCAACAGGCATCCGCAAAGGAGCAGCGGAAGAAACGGTGATCACTAGTCTCATGAGCCTGATCGGTACATAGCACACAATGCGGTCCTCCCTCAATATTCCAGTTTTTTCTCTGCATAATGTCTTTTGGGTTTAGTCTGTCCAACAATAACAACCAAGCAAAAACTCTGAGTTTAGGTAAGCATTTGGATTTCCAAATAGCAGAGAGGGTGATATTTTCATGAACAGCCCTAAACATGAAATTATAAAGCTTTGATGAAGTGTAAACGGTATTGTCCCAGGCAAAATTTCTGATGTCTGTCCTGTTGGAATATTAGGCATAATTTCCACGATTAATTTTAGAATATAAATCATGACAAAACCAGCTACTAGCTCATGTAACTCGAACATACTAGATGTACTAAACAACAGGATGATCGGAAACAAACAGCAGCCTAACATGTACTCGCAGAACATGATGAATAACCAAACAGGATCACGTAGCACGTACCGTTCGGTTGTCGTAGTAGAAACTTTGGGGAAGAGTGATCGCAGCAGATGGCGACGAAGACGGCGGTAGGCAGCACCGCCTGACTTGGATGGAAGACGACCCGTGATGGAGAACTCGAGCAGTCGCGCAGAGCGCTTCCCAAAAACCTTATTCGCCCTCTCCCGTACAGGATCACAAGGGCGAGTGGTTCCGGAGACCTGCTCTCCCGTCCGCCGGTGCACGCCGGCAAGCGGGATGGAGTAGACTACGGTGACGGCACAAGTAGCCGCGCAAGACTTTATATAGAGCGGCTCAGGAAACCCTAACGGAGGCGAACGTGGGCCGAGTCCACGTTACGCACGTTCGGGTCGGTTACAGTAGCCCACGATCCGGGAGCGAAAAATAAAGCTCGGCTCGGCGAGATTCCCGCAACCCGCAACCCGCAACCCGCAACCCGCAACCACAGCAGCCAAGCGCGTCGTGACGGCGGCGCGCGGAAGCGGCAGGCGTCGTCGAGGCGAGGCGAGGAGCAGCGTGTATCTCTCTTATTTCCACTTACTTACAAAGTGGTGCAACACTCCTCCTTATAAGGTGGTGCAACTCTCCTCCAACTTTCCATGTGGGACTAAACTTTAGCTCCCACTACACTCCCATGTGAGCTGCCACAAACATGGGCCCAAACACATATGGGCTGCCACAAATTTGGGCTTTGAGATTTAGGGAAAATCTGAAATACTCATGGGCCTAAATGGATTAGCCCCATTATTTCTAACAATCCCCCACCAGATCTCAAATGCCCATTTGAAGATTTGCCAATCCTTGCTACTTGTTTATATACCAGTGTTTCAGCAGAGACTGTTAAGTTGAACTTCCGCCTAGAAACTTGAACTCGTCTATCAACAACTTGAACAATGGGCAACCTTGAATTGCAAGTTTGGTGCCAATAGATTTCGCTCAGAATCATAACTAGTACTTGGCTGTCGTTAGCCTACCCCAGTTGGAGCATATCGTCATACTTCCTGGTCTCTTCATGAGTTTACTAGAGATCACCCAGATCTCATAGACGCGGCGTTCTGATCGAGCTCATATAGGTGTGTTCTTTCAAGAATGCCCTGTAGGACGACATCTTTGCTAATTAAAGCCACGAAACACATTAAGGCATGTTGCCAACCTGCCTTCTGATTATGAGTCATGCATCTTCACATAGAGAGGTTACAAAATACTCTCCTCAGTCAAACCACTAGCTTGTTCTTCCCAGGTCCTAATTCACGGGATCTCCGATCACATAGGTTGGGTTACCACTAAGGTGTGACATCCATGGGTCTCAACCCCATCTCCCTCGATGCACTTTCTATCACATTTCGTGATAGTCCCTTTGTAAAGGGATCTGCCAGGTTTTTGTCTGTTTGAATATACGTAAGAGTTATTACTCCGGAGTTTCTCAATTTCTGACAGATTTCAAGCGTCTCTTCACGTGTCTCGATGACTTGCGTTATCCTTAGAATTGTTCACTTTGACAATAACAGTTTGGTTGTCACAATTCAAAAGGATTGCCGGCAGTTTCTCAACCACGAGCAAGTCCATCAAGAGCTCACGCAGCCGTTCGACTCAACGATGGGCGTGTCTAAGCGATAAGTTCTGCTTCCATAGTTGACCTCGTCAATATGGTTTGTCTCTGAGACCTCCATGACACTGCGCCACCTCCAAGGGTAAACACATACCGCCGTGGCGTAGAGTTCATCAACGTCGAGATCAATTCGAATCACTATATCCTTCAAGCACAGAGATTCCCACGAATAGTGAATCCCATAGCTCATTATACCACATAGATAGCGCATGACCCTTTCAAGTGCATGCCAATGATCAATACCCGGGTTAGACATGAACCTACTCAACTTGCTCACAGCAAAAGAGATATCAGGTCTTGTAGCGCTCGCTAAGTACATGAGAGAACCAACAACTTGTGAATATTTCAGATCCGTTGGTTCCTTCTTATTCTTCGTAATGTCAACTGGGATCATAAGGTGTTGGAGAAGTCTTGCCATCATTAAAATAAATCGGCTCAAGACCTTCTCAACATAATGAGATTGTGTTAAAGTAATCCCATTCTCGTTCTTAATAAGCTTGATGTTCAGAATGACATCAGCCTCTCCCAGATCTTTCATATCAAAACTCTTTGACAGGAAAGACTTGACCTCATTTATCACTTTCATGTTTGTACCAAAGATCAGAATGTCATCCACATACAAACATAATATAACGTTATCGCCCACCATGACGATAGTAAACACACCTATCAGCCTCATTAATGACAAAGCCAGTAGAAAGTAGAGTTCATCAAACTTTTCATGCCATTGCTTAGGTGCTTGTTTTGAGGCCATATAAAGATTTTAATAACTTACACACCTTTGTCTCTTCACCTTTTACCACAAACCCATCCGGCTGATCCATATAGATCTCCTCTTCCAACTCTCCATTAAGGAAAGCTGTCTTCACGTCCATTTGATGAGCGAAGACCATAAGAGGCGACGAGGATAGTAGTACTCGAATGGTGGTCGGTCTAGCGACAGTGAATAGGTGTCAAGTAATCTTCCTTCTTTACGTGTGTAGCCCTTAGCTACAAGACTCGCCTTGTACTTCTCAATAGTACCATCAGGCCTTAGTTTCTTCTTGAACACCCACTTACATCCCACAGGTTTACAACCATAGGGTCGTTCTGATAATTCCCAAGTTCCATTAGAAAGAATCGAGTCCATCTCATTTTGGACAGCTTCTTTCCAATCATGCATCTGAGATGCATATGCCTCGATAATGGATCTGGGAGTATCATCCACAAGGTACACGATGAAGTCATTACCAAAGGATTTTGCAACCCTCATCTCTTACTCCTCGTGAGAGGTTCATCGTCATCCTTCTCAAGAAATTCCTCATGTGGTTGTTCGAATTCTCAATAGATGCACTAGATTCAGGAAGTATTTCGTAAGAAATCCTACCAATGCTATGCATATCTTTCATAGGAAAAATATTCTCAAAGAATGTTGCATCACGAGATTCCATTATAGTATCAACATGCATATCAGGTACCTCAGATTTAACCACTAGAAATCTATAGCCTACACTCCGTGGAGCATATCCTAGAAAGATACAATCCTTGTCTTGGGTCCAGCTTGCGTTTCTTGGGAATCGGTATGTTGACCTTCGCAAACACCCCAAGTGCGCCAAATCTGAAAGTGATGGTTTTCTCCCAACCCACTCCTCATAAGGGTCTTTTCTTTATTCTTGTTAGGAACTCTATTCAGGACATGACATGAAGTCAACAAAGCCTCCCCACCATGCCTTTGATAAACCAGCGTGGCTAACATGGAATTCACCAAGTCGATCGTGATGCGGTTTTCCTCTCGGCAACCCGTTTGATTGGGCGGTAGGAGGCGTCCTCTCATGAATAATTCCGTGTTCTGACAGAATTCATCAAATATTTTGGGAAAATACTCACCACCACGATCCGACCTAAGACGTTTGATCTTTCTCTCTAGTTGATTTTCAACTTGACCTTATAGATTTTAAAGTAGTCTAAAGCCTCATCTTTAGTTTGCAACAAGTAAACATAGCAAAATTGAGTAGCATCATCTATTAACGTCATGAAATATCTCTTTTCACCTTTTGTCAACACACCATTCATCTCGCATAGATCAGAATGTATGAGTTCTAGAGGTGCCAAGTTTCTTTCTTGACCTTGTGAGGCTTTCGAGGTTGCTTTGATTGCACACAACTATGGCACTTAGAACCTTTGGCAATAGTGAAATTCGGAATTAAACTCATCTTTGGACATCCGAGATATCAAACCAAAATTAATGTGACATAAGCGAGAATGCCAAATCTGGTATCATCATTAACACCACCACAAATATGATTCACGGATTTATTACAAAACTCGAAAGTGAAAATCGGAACAAGCCTCCGAACTCATAACCTTTACCAATAAATTGTCCATGTTTGAAACAACGACTTTATTAGACTCTAAGACAACCTTAAACCCATCTCGCAAAGAAGGAGCCACTAACGAGATTCTTGTTCATAGTAGGGACATCTTTGCCGTTCCTCGGTACGATCTTTCCGAAGTAAACTTCAGATCCACCGCCAACACCACGAGCGAAGCATGTGATCCATTCCCCATTAGGACGGATGAATCCCGGCGACACGATAAGAAGTGAACATAGAGATGTCGACACACATGAACATTAGCACCGTATCAAGCCACCAACACGGTGATTGAAATACTGAAAAACGATAAATAAATTACCATACCCATCAGTATTGCTAGCGATCACGGCGTTGCAGTCTTGGCCTTTTTCCCTCTGCGGATGCTGCAGCGTTACGGACAGTCCTTGGAAAAATGGCGGGCTCTCCACAAGTGTAACAAGACAGTTCACTCTTGTCCACATTCGTCTTCTTCTTCTTGAAGGTTGTAGTCTTTCAGGCTTGTTAAAGGAGGGTTTGAAGTTCCTTTGTTCTTGCCCTACGGTTGCCTTTACGCACAAAGTTAGCGTAGCAAGACCCTCTCCTTTCTCGGTAGTGTCCTTAGCCGAGCCTTCTCCTCAACATCAAGGGACGCTATCAGATTTTCAACCGATATCTCCTGTCTCTTGTGTTTGAGAGTTGTGCAAAGTTCCTCCATGAAGGGGCAACTTAGCAATAATGCATCCGCCACAAACTTGTCGGGTAAGGTACACTTAAGGAGTTCGAGCTCCTTGGCAATGCATTGTATCTCATGAGCTTATTGAACCAGGAAGGTCCTTAGTCATCTTAAAATCATGAAAGCTCTCCATGATATACAGTTCACTACCAGCATCTGCAGCACCAAACTTGGCATCCAATTGCATCCAGAGCTCCTTTCCGTCTTTTATGTGCATAAACACATCACAGACGGTCGGCAAGAATGCTCGAATACATCCCACAAAAGACAGTATTAGCATCCTCGAACTTCTTGATCCTCGTCGGATATAGTTCCCTCGGTTTGCCTTCTTGATGTGGAACACTTTCATCGTGGTCACCAAAGCTCAGCCTTGTAATGCGCCACCTCTTAAAGTGCACACCGGTAAACTTATCCGCCTCGGTGCATCGGTAAAACCAGCCATTGTTAATTCAGGAAATTGCCTACAATAAGGTTTTGGATTGTTGGAATATTAGGCATAATTTCCACGATTAATTCAGAATATAAATCATGACAAAACCAGCTACTAGCTCATGTAACTCGAACATACTAGATGTACTAAACAACGGGATGATCGGAAACAAACGACCTAACATGTACTCGCAGAACATGATGAATAACCAAACAGGATCACGTGCGTGCCGTTCGGTTGTCGTAGTAGAAACTTTGGGGAAGAGTGATCGCAGCAGATGGCGGCGAAGACGACGGTATGCGCACCGCTGACTTGGATGGAAGACGACCCGTGATGAAGAACTTCGGCGATCGCGAGCGCTTCCCAAAACCTTATTCGCCCTCTCCGTCAGGATCACAAGGGCGAGTGGTTCCGAGACCTGCTCTCCGTCCGCGGTGCGCCGGGCAAGCGGGATGGAGTAGACTACGGTGGCAGCACAAGCAGAGAGGATGAAAAACCCTAGATTGGTTTCTCGATGTGTTGTGGCGGTAGCCGCGCAAGACTTTATATAGAGCGGCTCAGAAACCCTAACGGAGGCGACGTGGGCGAGTCCACGTTACGCACGCGTTCGGTCGATTCTGATAGCCCACGATCCGGGAGCGACCCGAATAAGCTAACCGTTTGACACGTCTGTCAATTTTCCTAAGCAGCAAAATAAAGCTCGGCTCGGCGAGATTCCGCATAACCAGCAGCTGGTCGTGACGTGGCGAAAGCGGCGGCGTGCGAGCGGCGTCGTCGGAGGAGGAGCGCGCGTGTGTATCTCTCTTATTTCCACTTACTTACAAAGTGGTGCAACACTCCTCCTTATAAGGTGGTGCAACTCTCCTCCAACTTTCCATGTGGGACTAAACTTTAGCTCCCACTACACTCCCATGTGAGCTGCCACAAACATGGGCCCAAACACATATGGGCTGCCATAAATTTGGGCTTTGAGATTTAGGGAAAATCTGAAATACTCATGGGCCTAAATGGATTAGCCCCATTATTTCTAACATATCCCCCCTGTAGAAAGAGACAAAGATTGCATGCCCTCTAGCATCTGAGTGAGCTCCCGATCAGCCTGAACTGAGATTGGTAGAGCGAACAGAGAATAGTGATCTTGAGCTTGAATGAGATTAGCCACTGAGATATCTTCATTGAGAGCATAAGAGTGAAGTCTTAGAAATTTGTCGCACAGGAGCTCGTTTCCTTGCCAAAGAACTTTCCAAAAGATAATAGTTGTACCTGAACCAGGTGTACATGAAGCTATACTTCTGTAGATGTCAATTAGACTAAACACGTCACGCCACCAAAATAAACCGCGTCTGGTTTGTGTGTGAGGGGGACTGTTGGGAGAATAAAGAGACCATATTAACTTCACCCATGGAACGTCGTCTTTGTAATAAAATTTATGCAACTGTTTAAGGAGTATTAAGGAGTAGAGCCTGATTTTGTATTTCGAGATTAAATACCCCAGACCCCCTTTCCGTTTTGGTTTGCAAACTAGTGACCAAGCTGCTAACGAGTGAACTGAAGATGAATCTTCTTCTCTGGCCCAGAGACAGTGGCAACGAGATTGGTCAACAATCCTTATAATAGTCTTGTGAATCTTCAAAGAGCAGAGATAATGATTAGGCAAGGTGGAGAGAACAGAGTTAACAAGCTACAGGTGGCCACCGTAGTCAAGAACCGAGCACTCGCGTTAAGGCGCCTTTCAATCTGATCAACAATCTGCGTTAAGTCCTGAATAGTAGGTTTTGTTGTGCCAAGGGGTAGTCCAAGGTAGGCGAACGGCAGGGAGCGTACAGCACAACCAAAAAACCCTGCTAGAGAGGCTAACAGAGAATCATCCACATTGATCGACATGAGGCATGACTTAGAGTAGTTCACCCGCACCCGTGGCAGCAGAGAAAGTTTGCAATTAATTTTTTAGAGCTAACAATTGGTTGGGGCAAGCTTGGAGAATAAGAAGGGTGTCGTCCGCGTACTGAATAATCGGAAAATCCGTGTCATGGAGTGGAAGTGGAGGAATCAAAATACCATCACAACATAGCCGATTCACCATGGACTGGAGTAGATCCGCACTAGCAACAAAAAGAGTCGGAGAGAGCGGGTCGCCTTGGCGTACCCCGCGTCGACAGGGGAATTTTTTCCCGGGAACCCCATTGAGAAGAACAGATGAAAACCTGAAGAAAAAATGGCACTGACCAAATCCATCTATCATCGCAACCCCAGCATCTAAGAATCTCCAGGATCGCTTGGTGTTCAATTGTATCGAATGCTTTTGCGAAGTCTAATTTTAAAATCACCGTAGCCCTCTTCGACATTTTGCGCTGATGGATGTATTCATAAGCCCAAGCGACACAATCTTGGATGGTTCTTTTCTTGAGAAAACCATACTGGTTAACATGCACTAATTTTAAAATCACCTCTTGAAATCTATTCGCAAGGAGCTTGGTAATTTTCTTCAGGCTGATATTAAGCAGCGAGATAGGTCAATAGTCATTTGGATTCTCCGGCAATTGCACCTTGGGGATGAGGGTGATAAACGCATCATTTATGCTCTGAAGATTCACCGAGCCCTCCCAAAATTCATGGCATAAATGGTAGAAATCGAACTTGATGATCTGCCAGCATGTTTTGATGAATAGACCAGAAAACCCATCAGGTCCAGGAGACTTGTCAACTGGAAGTTCTGCCACAATTTGATCAATCTCTTCTTGTGAAAACGGAGCTGACAAAGCGTCAAGGTTTATTGTGGGCTGAATGTAATCTGAGAAAGCAAACGTGTGATCAATGGGTGTCGATGAACCAAGCCGATCTCTGAAAGATTGTAAAAGAATCCCTGCCTTAGCATGGTGTTCAACCGCAATAGATCCATCCTCCCTTGTGAGTGAAGCTATAGTGTTTTTTCTATATCTGATTGTGGCCATCGAGTGAAAATAAGATGTATTTTCGCTGCCAAATTTCACCCACCTAGCAGCGCAACGTTTTTTTCCAATATTCCTTTTGGCAAGTAAGCAGATGAGCCAAGCAATCCTTCACAATATTTCTAAAGTTCCATTCAGTAATATGTAGGGATCTTTGTTCTTCTAAATTATCCAACCTAAGAATGACACTGTTGCAATTCTCCACCAATTTGTTAACCACAGAGATACTTGTGCTCCATAATCTCAAAGCTTTTCGAAGTAATTTAAGTTTGGAGGATATGCATTTTGCACTATCACCCAGGCACTAAATTTTCCAAATTTTGCTAACCACCTCTAAAAAACCCGGCATTTTAATCCAGTGATTCTCAAAACGAAACACTTGAGCTTTAGGAATAGTCGTGCCAACCGATATAACACATGGCACATGATCTGAGGTTGGCCTTGCTAGGGGATTGACAATTGTGTTTGGATATTTGAGTGTCCAAGCTGCTGATGTAAAAAACCAGTCAATTTGCTCTAAGAGAGGGTTGGTTTGCATGTTACTCCATGTAAAGGAACGACCTTTAATTGGCAGCTCCACAAGGGCAACATAGCTTATGATTTCATTAAAGATTGCCATATCATGAATATTAGCTCTTGCTCTGTTCCGGTTGTCAGAGTAATGATAGAAGTTGAAGTCTCCCACTAATAGCCAAAGGGCATCATCTGCAATGTCCAAATGAAACATCCAAGCAATGAAATTTTCTCGATCAATGCCTGTACAGGGACCATATATATTAACCAAGATAAAATTATCATCAGAGAGCGTTCATTGGAAGTGAATCACAAGACCAAATTTCTCCTGAAGAAGAACATGTCCCACAAACATATTAGTAGCCCAAAGAACAAGCAACCCACCAGACGCCCCTTCAGAAGGAACAAAAGCATATTGATCAAAACGGCTTGGAGCAAATTTTTTTATGAAGCTCATGTCAAGGTGTTCTTTTTTTTGTCTCCTGTAAACACACAATATTTGCTAAGCTTTCTTCAATTTTGTTGTAAAGTAACGGCCAATTCATTGCATCATTCAGACCACGAATATTCCAATTCAAAATGTGCCAAATATGAGAACTAAACGAAATTTGGCTGACACTCGAAGATCCACTGACACGATGCCCCAAGGCGCTGCATTTCTTCAATCTGGAGCACCGCCGCTGGCCTGGCCCTTGGAACAGATGAAGCACGACGACGAGAAGGCTGGCTTGGTAATTCATAAAGATGACCACCATTAGTGTGGCGAGTGCAGCGGCGAAACCCAAAATCAACCTTAGGAGTTGGGACTTTGCTAACACTTCCACGAGGACGTCCACGACGAGCCGGTGCAGCTGGGACAGCAAGCACAGCAGAAGATGAATCCCCATCATCAGACTGAGCATTCAGAATAGGAACACACTGTTGAACCAGATCTTCAGAAACAAAAGCGGTAAACCCCAGCTCTGAAAGTTCAGAAGAGATCTCAGTAGTTTGGTCAGCAGAAGATGAACCCCCATCATCAGACTGAGCATTCAGAATAGGAACACCCATGTATTTTAACGAACCGATAGAGCCAGCAGAAACCACACTAGTAACTCCTCTTGCTGAGAGCTCTGGGATAATTTCTTTTTCAGAGAGAAATCTCTTCCGAGAGATAATTAAAGATAGTTTATTAAACCTCATCGATTTCAAAAATATCTGACCAGTCCAAGGATCGGGCTCTGCAATGGCAATTTTAACTGAAGTGTACTGTCCAAAGGGAACTAAATCCAAGCAGATAGCTTTAACGTAATGTATACTTTCAATTTCAAGAGCAGTATAGAGCGATCAAACATTCTAGAGCATCTTATATGAGAAAAGACGTCAACATTGCCAGTTTACTCAAAGGCACTCTCGACCACGGGTTACTTCTTAATTCTTCTACTCCTACAAACTTGACAGTTTATTCTGATACAGACTGGACAAGTTGTCTAGATACTCGACGATCCACATTCGGCATTTATGTTTATTTAGGTGATAATCTTGTTTTTGATCTTCGAAAAGGCAGATTACAGTTTTCAGGTAAGCAGAATACCGGGCGGTTGCTCATGCAGTGACCGAAGCGGTCTGGATACGTCAGCTTCTTGCCGAGCTTCATCGACCAATTGAGCGTGCTACCATTGTCTATTGTGACAATATATCTGCAGTCTACATGGCCTCTAATCCGGTTCAGCATCGACGCACCAAGCACATAAAGATTGATATTCATTTTGTTCGAGAGAAGGTGGCTCTCGGCGAGGTTCGCGTTCTTTATATTCTGACCAGCGCTCAATTTGCAGCTATCTTCACCAAGAGTCTCTTCACTGCAGCATTTGCATATATTCGCTCTAGTCTCAATATCGTGGCGCCCGACGTTGACACTGTGAGAGTATTAGAATTGAGTTTGAGTTAGAGTAGGACTCTAGTCCTAAGTCGGTTTAGGCTGGCCGACCCCCCTCCCCTCCTCTCTTCTATATAAAATTTATACTATTGTTCAAATCAATACAAGTTATTATTATCTCAAAATATCAGAAAATAGTCCTTTTTAATTTTAAGGGATCATCCCTTAGCAAAGGGAAGACAACATTCTCTCTTTTAATTTTTTTTAAAGTACTCTCTCTTAATTCTTTTTCCTTCAACTAAGCGAAAATCCGACGTGGCTAGGGTGAACGACATCCCAGTGCACATGCCCTTAGCGCGTCCGTTGCTAGAGTCTGCCCTCATGTCCTGTGGTGCACCGGAGCATATATGGCTCGACTCTTAGTGGTTTAGAGTCGACCTGTAAACAATTATTTATCGCAAAACCATTCAGATATACTTTATTTAATACAAGAAAAAGAATACTGCTCTCCCCTGGGGATCGCACGAATCGATCCCCGGATCGCTTCTCTCGCGTGCAGGCCGTGTACAGGTCGCACCTAACCTGCAGCCCCGCACCGCCGCTCCTCTCTGCCGCGCCGCCGACTCGCTGCTACAGTGCCTCGCCTCCTTGTTGCTTGCAGGTCCCCATGGCGCGCCGCCGCACCTCTCCGCCGTGCTGCCTCGACGCTGCAGCCCCGTGTCGCATCGCTTCCTGTCGCTTGCTGGTCCCCATGGCGCGCCACCGAACCTCTCTGCCTCGCCGCTGCAGCCCCGCGCCGCCTCACCGTCGACTCGCCGCTGCAGTGCCTCGCCTCCCCGTCTTGCAGGTCCCCATGGTGCTCCGCTGCCACCTCTGGTTTCGACCCGTCGCCACGTGACGCTCCCTTCCCGTCAAGACGGCCGTCGTCGACCGTTGGCCCCCTGCGAGCTCTGGGACGCCCCGCACCAGCCATCCTCCACAATGGTGGTTACTACACGCGGCAAAGGGGGTGGTTGCTACACACGGAGATGGAGGTTGCTACAAGAGGCGGATGTCGCTGCTACAAGCACCATCGACGGTGTTGCCACCACTGCAACGACATCTTCTCTGGCAACGGCAGCTTCTTTTTGCTACAAGAGGTACGGCTCCGCTACCAATAGTAGAAGGTTGTTCGGTGTGCTAGTCCCGCAAGCTTCTTTCTCTGGCATCTTTTTAGAGTGCTATGATGTTTTAGGTGGGAAGTTGGTTTTTGTTATTTTTATACCTTTTTTTGCTACCACAGGTATGTTTGCTATAATAGCGCAAAGTGTTTTGCTACGATGTCTTCTGGCGAATGTCTCCGGTGAAGTCGTGCTTACTACATTAGCATATATTTTTTGCTAACATAGTTTTGTGGTTTTGTTACAATAGCATAAATGTTTTGCTACGAGGTCTCTGACGAGATTTTCTCGAGTCTGGCGATATTTTTTTGGCAAAATCGTTTTTGCTACATTAGGACTTTTTTTACTACAAAGTATTCAACGAGGTCTCCAATAAGGTCTTATCTGTTTATTCTTTTTCTGGATGGAACCATTGGGACAATTTGTTAGAAAAACAGATCGTTGGTAGCAAAAGCGGGATTGAAGCCTTTAGACCTGGGGGATCGGGGAGAATTATTCCTTAGATACGCCTAGTACCGCCCATAATAGAATATAAGTACAATAAAGATGTACTGCATCAAATACTTGCTCCGTTTCAAAATATAAGATGTTCTATCTTTGTAAAAGAAGCGTATCTAACCTTTTTTAGTGTTTAGGTTCAACTAAATCAATCTACACACTGGGTCTGGATACACTTCTTTCGACCTAAAACATCTAAAAACAGAGGGAGTAGCTAGTAGCAGGAATCAACAAAGTCATCTAAAAACAGAGGGAGTAGCTAGTAGCAGGAATCAACAAAGTCTCGATATATACATATACGGGATTCCTTACTTACGCCAACAACAACTCATCTACAAGTCTGCGGCCCTCGGGATCGGGACCAAACTGCCACTCCTGCAAGAGACTTCCGAAGAGGATGTAGAAACAGATGCCGACTACGAGGCACACAATCCCGGCGACGAAGAGGAACATGTTGTCGGGTTTTTTACGCTCCACCTCGAACTCGAATTTCTCGGGACCAATCAGGTAGTAGCCCAATACGACGAACGACATCATCGCTGCGCCCATGACGAAGGTCATCCTGCACCTACCGCAGTCGTCAGGCTCCGCCATCGCCACCGCCATGCCACTCTCGACGTCGCCCATCGCTCGCTCTCTTGCCGCCGCAACCAGATTAATTAATCTGTATATGTCGACCGAATCAAGCCGGCCACTTTCCCTTGCATATAAATACGTCGATTGATCGCCAGCGTACGTGACTCTGTTCCGTTTCTCAACTGAACCGGACCGCACGTCGTACTACCGGGCTCAGGCCTAAATAAGAAACGGATTTGATCGATCCTTACAGCACAGTCCTACGGCCATGATCACGGATGGCAAGATTCCACTCTCGGCTGATATTCCAAATGTGGATAAAAAAGATGATAGAAGTAAACGTTCAAAGAAGACTGGAGCTAACTCCTCTTCACTAGGATCGGCGGGTTTCCGAGAGGAACCCGTCTGGTCGCAATGAAAATTTTATCTCTGAACTGTCAGGGTTTAGGGAAACCCCGACAGTTCGAGCGCTTTCGAATCTCCGAAGGCGGTGTGATCCCGATGTGATGTTCCTGTCAGATACACATCTTGATGATTATTCGGCTGATTGCTTGAGAAGAACTATGTTGATGGATTTTAAGATCGTTAATCCTAGTGACGGTAGAAGCGGTGGGGTTATTTTGTTTTGGAAAAAGGAAGTGGTCATTCAACAAATCTTTTCAGCCCCAAAGTATATTGATGTGAGAGTTGTTGATGGTTCAGGTAAGATTTGGAGGCTGACAGGTATATATGGTGAGCCCAGATGGCAAGACAAATACAAAACCTGGGACAAACTTCGTGAGCTGAAAGGCCAACATGATTTGCCTTGGGTGGTCATAGGGGACTTTAATGAAATTATGTTTTCTCATGAGAAAGATGGGGGTAATAATCGACCTGAAAGCTATATGTAGGCATTTCATAATGCTCTAGATGATTGTGAACTAGAAGATATCGGCTATATGGGGGACTCGTATACATGGAAAAGAGGTCGTCTGCGACAGAGGCTCGATCGAGCAGTGGCCTCTAACACTTGGTCTGTCCAATATTCAGGAGTTGTCTTACAACACCTTGGCTATATTCGTTCGGATCATAGGCCTATTCTGCTAGACACTGAATACCAACCAGTTTCGGCTCACCGTACTGGGCCACGCAGGTTCGAAGCGAAGTGGTTGAGCGAGAAAGGGTTTCGCGATGTGGTGCAGAAATCATGGACGGAATCGGCACATGCAATAACGGATGGTGGTGTTATGGCCAGACTTGGGCATTTACACAAAGCATTTCATGATTGGGACCGTTATGTATTGAAGAAGCCAAAGAAACGTCTACAACGAGCGCAAAGAGAATTTGAAAAAATGGTTACTGGTACAATTACGGATGACAGTGAAGCAAAGGCAAAAGAGCTAGCTGAGCTGATTGATCTTCTTCTTGAACAAGAAGAAGTGCGTTGGTTTCAAAGATCCAGAGCAAACTGGTTACAGTTTGGCGACCGAAATACTAATTTCTTCCATAACTTCGCATCAGCACGGCGGAAGAAAAATTATATAAAAAAAATTAAAAAATGATATTGGTGATTGGGTTGAAGGTACGGATCAACTAAAACCTCTTGTTTTTGATTATTTTTCCAACCTCTTTTCGTCTGAGGTACAGGCAACTGATCCGGTTTTCCTAGACAAGATTTTTCCTAAAGTTACTACTGCTATGAATGAGACTCTTCACCTTTCTCTGCTGATGATGTAAAGAAAGAAATTTTTAGTATTGGAGATTTTAAGGCCCCGGGGCCAGATGGGCTTCGTGCGGTGTTTTACAAGAGATTCTGGGATATTTGTGGTGAACAAGTCACATACGAAATATTGCAAGCGCTTAACACAGAGATCATCCCTGAAGGGTGGAATGACACGGCTGTGGTTTTGATACCAAAAACGGATGAACCGGTGACGGTTACTCAATTCCGCCCGATAAGCTTATGTAATGTGATATATAAGATAATATCAAAGATGCTTACGCTACGGCTGGAGGGAGTATTACCTGAGGTTATCTCTCCGATGCAAAGCGCATTTGTTCCAGGACGCCTCATTACAGATAATGTGATTGTGGCATATGAGAGTGTGCATGCTATCAAAAACAAAAGAGCTGGCTCTACAGGTTGTTGTGCGGTAAAATTGGATATGCATAAGGCTTATGACCGTGTGGAATGGGTTTTTCTTGAAAATATGATGAGAAAGCTGGGATTTGATGAGAGATGGATATCTCTAATGATGGCATGTGTGACTTCAGTAAGATATCAAGTAAGGTTTAACTCTGAGGAGACAGAGATGTTTTCCCCTTCTAGGGGTCTCCGTCAAGGGGATCCTTTATCCCCTTACTTGTTCCTTTTGTGTGCAGAAGGTTTATCGAGCCAACTATTGCATGAAGAAGAAGTTGGTGGCATTGATGGGATACGGGTGTGCAGAAATGCACCGTCAGTTTCACATCTCTTATTTGCTGATGATTCCCTTATTCTCATGAAGGCGGATATGAATAATGCAACTTCCTTGCAACGGGTGTTGGATACCTATTGTGCAAATTCGGGACAACTGGTGAGTTTGACTAAATCAAGTATCTTCTTTTCCCCTAATACTCATGCTATTGTGAAGACAGAAATTTGTGAAACCCTCCATATTGACGCGGAGGCTCTATCGGACAAATATCTTGGTCTATCTGCTTTGGTTGGGACTGATAGAAGTGACTCTTTTAAACATTTCATTGAGAGAATTATTCAGCGCATTAATGGATGGAAGGAGAAACACCTATCTATTGGAGGTAAAGAAATATTGATTAAAGCTGTGGCACAAGCTATCACAGTTTATGCCATGTCAGTATTCCAAATTCCCAAGGGTGTGTGTAAAAGGATGATGGATGCCATAGCAAAGTTTTGGTGGGGTGACGATGACAATAGCAATAAAATGCATTGGTATGCATGGTGGAAGTTGTGCTTTCCCAAAAATGAAGGTGGTATGGGTTTTAGATACTTTCACTCTTTTAATTTGGCAATGCTTGCAAAGCAGGCTTGGAGACTTATAAATTCTCCTGACTCCCTTTGTGCACGGGTCTTGCGTGCCAAGTACTATCCTAATGGTGATATCTTAATGGTTGGATCGAAAGCGGGCTCATCTTTCACTTGGCAAAGTATCTTGACTGGGCTAGCTACTTTTAAAAGAGGATTTATCTGGAGAGTGGGTAACGGAAATACTATCAATATTTGGAGAGACCCATGGATCCAAAGCAGCCCAAATCGGAGAATTTTATCGCAAAGAGGAAATGCAGTTTATACAAGAGTTTGTGAGCTAATTGATCCACATAGTGGTCAATGGGATGAAGAGTTACTTAGGGAACTCTTCTTAACAGTTGATGTAAATCGCATTCTACAGATCCCTCTTAACAACCAAGGGTTTGATGACTTTATTGCTTGGGCGTATACTAAACACGGAAGATACACTGTTCGATAGGCTATCACCTGCAATGGCGCCATCAATTTGGGCCTTCCGCGGGACAGCTGGCTCTCCCTGGCTCATCGGTGACTAACCCTGTTTGGAAAACCTTGTGGAAACTTAATATTCCTAGCAAAGTAAAAAAATTCTCTTGGCGGGCATTACATGGCATCCTTCCATTGAAGAGTATCCTTGCCAATCGGCATATTGGCAATCTTGGAGGGTGTCTAGTGTGTAATCAAGGACCTGAGACCGTCAAGCACCTCCTCTTCGAATGTCAAATGGCAATTGAATTATGGCGAGCACTGGGACTTGAGGACTTGATAGAAGAAGCTTCGAGGGAGGATAGGGAAGGATCGGCAATTCTAGAGATCCTGATCCGTCAAAATGATAATGTTCAGATGTTGGAAAACGTTGGACGGAGAGAACTAATTGTGGTTGCATCATGGTATCTATGGTGGATTAGGAGGAGGCGTACGCACAATGAAAATGTGCCCGTGCTGGCACACTGTAAAATGTCCATACTAGCAATTGTAGCAAATGCTTCAATGGTATCAAAATGTATTACCACAGATGACGCAAGTAAGTGGAAAAGACCGGAGACACGGCAACTGAAGGTAAATGTTGATGCGGCCTTCCATATTGATACCTTTTCTGGGGCTGTTGGGGCTGTTCTTCGTGATTTCAAGGGAAATTTTGTGGCTGCTACTTGCAAATTCTTACCACACGTTGCATCAGCTCACATGGCTGAGGCAGTGGCAATGAAGGAGGGTCTTAACCTTGCCAATAGATTGGGATGCAATAATATTCTTGCGGAAGGTGATTCTCTTGAGATTATTAATGCATGCAATGGCCAGGACTCATGGTGGACGGAATCATCAGCTATTATGGCTGATTGTGTGGATATCTCGGCTACAATTGGACAAGTCAAATTTCAACACTACTTGAGGGATGCAAATAAAGTGGCACGTGAGATAGCTAGGTTTTCTTTCAATGATAAACTGTCTTGTAACTGGGACGATGATCCCCCTAGTTTTTTAGCTAACTCCCTCATAAACGATGTAATGATTGTTTGAAGGGCTGCAAGTTTCTGATGCACTCTTTTTCCTTACCAGGGTACCTAAGGGGACTGGAAGGTTTTAATGAGGCGGCTTGCATGCCTAATATATGATGTTTCAAAAAAAACTACGGAGTACCTAAATGCCTTTGCATCCCTACAAAAAAATGCCTTTGCTACGACATCTTTTTCCTTCTAAAAGAAGGTTGATATCCCGGTCTTTATAACAAAATGATACACACAACCTGCCATCAGCATCGTCATGACGCCAGAATACTCCACCATTCTCGCACATCCATCATCACACGACCTTCGTCGCAAACCCGCTGCGTCATGCCCTCGAGACTCACCGTCGCCTATGAAGTAGATGCAACATGGCTTCACGACTATATCCCTCTAGCCAGCAATTGATCCAAACCGATGCCCCAAGAGGAAGAACGACACCAAAAATATCGTCATTGTCCGATCCAAGAGAATCATATCTAGGGTTTTCCCAAGAATATCTGGGTGGGGGACATGAGAATTCCAGCGGCGACGCCTTCAACAAGATAACGACTCCCACGACTGTCGCCATCGTCAGCCCCAACCAAACGAAGCATTATCTCCTCCAGCACAAGCAGAAGGATGTCGTGACAGGCGTGCCATCGGAGGCCAAACCGTGTCACCCGACTAAACCATCATTGCCCCATTGCCAAGATCCATCCGCGCCAAGTCCCAAGGAAGCCAAACTGCCGCGGGGGAGGTAGCTGCAGACACGCCTCCCTTTTTTCACATGTGCTGCCAGGCGACAACCCACCCCTGTGCGGAAGGGACTATCGAATCTCGCTCGCCCTCACCCCCGGTCTTTGACAGGCTAGGCATGACCGCCACTGCCAGCAGTGGTAGCCGAAGGAAGGAGATCAGGCGGGGGCTTGCTAGAGTTGGACAGAGGAGGGAGGGGGGATCCGAAGTCGCCCTGCGCAAGGCAACCCCGGAGGGTTCGATCATGCAACGCATCACTAGATGCATCTCTACGAGATAAATACATGAATATCTCCTCCTCGAAACAGGCTTCCGCCCCACTTTATAAATAAAGCCAAATCCATACAGAGTACAACCAACTCACCGACACCAGAGCGTTAAAGAAAAAACAGGTTCGCTGGGGCAACAACACAGCAAATCCCAAAGCACCGAAAAAGGAAAAAGGAGCTAGCACTATGAAGCCAAGGGGCACGAGCAGGAGCCACGAAGCGCCACACAGATGCCCTGAGAGCCTGCAAGATGGCGTCCATGCTCTCCCGGTCCTGCTGCATAGACAATGGGTACTACTGCTAAAGGTAGGTAAGTAAAAAAACACAGAGTCAGATGCATGACGAGAAAAGATCATCTCTATCACCATCTTATTACGAATGTTCTAAAACGTCCATGTAATGACCGAAACACCAACCATAAGAGGTGGCGCCTCCTTTGCCTTAGACTCTAGGAACTCGCCGAGATCCTAGGCCTGCCAGGTTGGCCCAAGCGCTTCCCGGATGAAGTTTCACAGAAACTGAGCGGCAGGACACGTGAACATAATATGAGTGCACGCACTGGCGCGGAGCCAGTAGGGGGTCGAGGGTGGGCGACCGATCCGGCTCACATCGGGGAAGAAAAAAATCCAGAGCCACGAAAAAATTGGTGGCAGGAAAGTAGAGGAACAAGCGTAAGGTGTCAATTGGAATCCCAACAAAGTCCCATTTATTTTTAATTTGCCAAATTTTAGTGTAAACTTTTAGTCAAAATTTACACTAGATTTTGATAAATGAACTAGAAGTGGAACTTTGGTGGGATCCCACTTGACATCATAAACGGGCCCGACTCCCGACCCGGTCGTATCCCTCGCGAGTCAACGACCTCAAATCCCTAGCCACGTGCTCTCTCCCACCGCCACCACGCCATGCCTCGCCAGTCACCCTCTCCCGCCCACCACATGCGCCTCTCTCGCCACCACCATTACACTCTGCCTGCCTGCAGCGCTAGCATAGGGAAGCCTAGGAAGCCCTTGAGATGGATGATGAGGAGGAGACCGAGTGGATACATGCCGAGGAGGAAGAAGCAACTGCAGTGCTGGCTCTAGCCCAGGAAGAATAGGCATCAATTTTAAGAAATCCCTATAGGGCACGCCACCAGCAGGTTAATTTCCCCTCGAGACTTCAAATTTTTAAGTTTTATTTTTTATGTATACTTGTCTAGTGACTAGTAATGTTTAGAAGATTGCAGAAAGATTGATTTTGTTTTTCTAGTAATGAGTTCCTGAAATCTTTGATTTAGCAAATGTTGTTGCTGATCCTGGAGTTCAGGAACCAATTGAGAAATATGGTACCCCTGTAATCAGAGATAAAATGAGTTGAGCACATTTGTCGAGAGGTCGTAATCATTTAATTAGTCATAATTTTCCCAAAACGAAATTTGGTCTTGAATTTTTGACTTGCCAACATGGATACTGAAGGAGTTATGCCCTAGAGGCAAATAATAGAGTGTATTGTTTGATGTACCTCCTATATGTTCATAATACTTTCATACTATGATATAACTGTGTTAATACAAAACATTAATACATGTGTGGTATGTAAACAAATCGTGTCTCTAGTTACCTCTAGCAAACTAGTTCATTGGTCATAAGGATGATCTGGGTTTCAATATCATGGGCATTTATGCCAATTGACAATGAGGTCACGTTATTGGTTGAATGACGTGATAGACAAACATCCGATAGTTGTATCTCAATGAGATCTAGTTAAAAAGTTCACCATTGATGATAAAATGCATGAAACCTCACAACATGATCCTTAGACTGTGAGATAATGCAAATCACCGTTCTAGAGGGAGCTTAGATGGTTATCAAGTATCATACCGTGACTAGGTGATCGAAAAGATGCCACTCAGATTTCCCGAAGGAGCGCGTAGAGGATTACATATCAATATCAGGATTTGCCAGTCCATGTAACGGATAGATACATATGTGGCCATCTCGGTGATGTTGCATTAACAAAGCTTGCAAGCGTGTGACTGGGTCACAGAATGCAACGACATGGGAACAAGTAAACAAGTTCATCGGTAACGAGATCGAACTAAGGTATGGAGATACCAAAGATCAAGTCTCGGATGAACTAGATATCAAGTGGCAAAGGGAACGGGAAACGACTATTCACGGTTCGAGCGATAAGATTCATGGAATGCACGGGGGTCATCATGGGCATCCAGGTCCCGCTGATGATCATTGATATGAGAGGATTCTCAATCATGTCCGGAGTGTTCCCGAACTGAAGGATGTCACGCTTAAGGGTGGGGCGCTTAGGGATAGATGAGGTACCGTAGGAGAAATAGAGAGAGAAATCGGAATAATTCCGGGTAACATCCGATGGTGATCGGAAGGGATTCGGAAGGAGTTCCGAAGTAAAGGAATATGATAATATATGTATTTGAATGTTAATTGGAGAATTAATATTAAATATATATTTTATTTTATTATTAAAGGCTTCTTAATGCTAATGGGCCTCACCCAAAGGGAGTCCCAATAGGGCAAGGCGCCTAGGGAGAGGGGGCCGGCCAGCCTTGGCTTGGTGGGCCGCCCAAGTGGGGCCCACCTAGGGCCGGCGGCAGTCCCTAGGTGGCTGGAGGTGTGGGGTTTAGTCCGACACCGCCTAGCCCCTGGGTGGTGCACCCCCCTCCTACTATATATAGGGGTCTCCCCACTGCTTTGGAGGCATCCAATTCTCTCATTCTCTCTCTCATTTTCCTTTGAGGACTTCTTCGTAATATTGGGGAGGACCTCGAGGGATTTGAGTTCTCCACCTTCACACTACCATTGTGTGATCTTCGGTCCGGCATCTTCTTCTTCCGCTGCTCGGCTAGATTGGAGCCCGGGAGACACCGCCTACACCGGATGTGTGTAGTACTTCAGAGGCACCACACTTGGGGGGCTTGGAGCTGCTCGGCTTCATCAATATACGCCTTCCTGCGTAAGGCGTGCCTCGGTCTTCAAAGGTATGAATACCGTCTCTCTCCTCAGTTACTTATGTCTACATAGTATAGATCCTGGCATTAGTGTTCGAGTAGATAGAATTTTTTTGTTTTTTTGCTTCGGAACCCTACAGTGGTATCAGAGCCAGGTTTATGGGTAGACATGTCGTACGGATAGAACACATAGGAATATGTGGGCATTGATTCTCTAGTTGCTACCCTATTTTATGTTCTTGTTCATATCGCGGCATTGTTTGATGAAGCGGCCCCCAACCGACCTCACGTGGTGATTCACGAGACTGGTCCACATATCAAAGTGGCTTAGGGGGGTGTATGTCTCTCTATGGTAGTTGATATGGCATCAACATTGGAGGGCCCTGAAAAGGGAAGTAAAACGGCAATCATTGAATCCTTGTTGTGACTCTACGTTCGTAGGTGGGAAGGGGTTCTACCACGAAAGCCCTAAAGCCGCATAAAACATGCAATAGATAATATAGAGGAGTCTATCTTTGATTTGCATAGGGGCTAGTGTTGTGACATGGCAATGACAAGTTTATGAAACTTCCATTGGAGCTCTCGATGGTGATCAAGAAGCTACAACCACATCATGACACTTTACTTTATGAAGTACATTTGTGTGCATCTTGTTATGCTAGTATGATAATATATACGACGGTAGCATAATAGGATAATTCCTCACAGAATTCCAGTCTCCGTATTCCCCTTGTGTGTGCACCACCAAGAAAGTTCTCCATTATGAGGCAGGCCGTGACGATCGGGTGTCGTATATATTTATGTCACAGACGGATGTGGGTGTAAGCCATGTTGCACTGCGGATACACACAAGTTAGAACTGGTGAGCCTAGAATGTGTAGACATGGCCTCGGAATACAAGAGACCGAAAGGTCAAGCATGAATCACATGGTTGATGTGATCGACATTGGCGAATGTCCACCTTTGAAACTGCACCGATGGCCATGACGATCGGGGGAGATGCAGCGGATTGGGATCATGTGATCACTGAAATGAAAAGAGGGGTGTTCATTTGAGTGGGAGTTCTTTTGTTTTAGTTTAGGAACATGAATTAAAACTTGAACTCATTATTATGAACATGGTCTAAACACTTTGCAAAATCCATTGTAGATGTCTCGCCCACCCACCTTCAACCTTAGCCCTTTCCTCAAAAAGGACAAGCTGAAAACTGATGGAACCAACTTCACCACATGGTTCCGCAATCTTAGGATCCTCCTAGTCCCCTACAAGTTGACTTATGTCATTGAGGCTAAGCTTCCAGCTAAGCCTACAGATTCCGCCTTCTAGGATGAAAAGAATGTCTAGCAGTCCAAGGCGGATGATTTCTCCCTCATCCAAAGTGGAATGCTCTATGCCATGGAGCCAGAGCTTCAAAAGCGTTTTGAGAATATGAATGCTTTTGAGATTATTGAAGATCTCAAAGTTGTCTTTGCTCCACAGGTTCAGGCAGAGAGGTATGATGCTTCCGAGCTCTTCTTCTCTGCCAAGATGGAAGAGCAGAGTAGTATTAGTCAGCACGTAGTCAAAATGTCTGGCTATGTTAAGAGCTTGAATGCTCTGGATTGCAAAATCCCGGAAGAGCTTGTGTTTGATAGGGTGTTGCACTCGCTGCCACCTAACTACAAGAGCTTTGTGATGAACTATAATATGCAAGGGATGTCTAAGACCCTTGCCGAAGTGTTCGTCATGCTCAAAACTGCTGAGGTAGAAATCAAGAAAGAGCACACGGTGTCAATGGTCAATAAGACCATTAACTTTAAAAGGTCAGGGACAAAGGGCAAGGGCAACAAGCCAAAGAAGGATGGTAAAGCAGTTGCCAACACCTCTAAGGCTACTAGGCCCGACCCTATGTCCGAAACCACGTGCTATTACTGCAAAGGGGATGGGCACTGGAAACACAATTGCCCCAAGTACATTGAGGACAAGAAAGCCGGCAAGATAGCCGCCAAAGATAAAGGTATATGTGATATACATGTTATATATGTGTTCCTTACCAAGCCAGGAATAACACCTGGGTATTTGATACCGGTTCTGTTGCTCACATATGTAACTCCCAGCAGGAGCTACGGAGTAAGAGGCGGCTTGGGAAGGACGAGGTAACGATGCGCGTCGGCAATGGCACGAAAGTCGATGTGGTGGCCATCGGCACATTATATCTACATCTGTCGTCAGGATTGATTCTAGTTTTGAATAAATGCTACTATGTACCCGCATTGAGTATAAATATTGTAAGTGGATCTTGCTTGTTGCAAGATCGTTATTCGTTTAAATCTAGAACAAGTGGTTGTTCTATTTATATAGATAAGGTCTTTTATGTTCATGCGCCTGTGAGTAATGGTTTATTCTTACTAGACCTTGATTGCAATACTCACATCCATAATATTGATGCTAAACGTTGTAAGCATAATGATGATAATTCCATGTTTATGTGACATTGCCATCTTGGTCACATTAGCATAAAGCGCATGAAGAAGCTTCATTCAAAAGGACTTCTTGGATCATTAGATTTTGAATATCTTGATACATGTGAGCCATGCCTTATGGGCAAGATGACTAGGACACCCTTCTCCGGCACGATGGAGAGATCTGCAGACCTACTGGGAATCATACATACGGATGTATGTGGACCAATGAGTGTCTCAACACGCAATGGTTATCGTTATTTTGTTACCTTTACTGACGATTTAAGTAGATATGGATATATCTACTTAATGAAACACAAGTCTGAAACCTTAGAAAAGTTCAAGGAATTTCAGAAGAAAGTAGAGAATCAACTTAACAAGAGAATCAAGCATCTTCGATCGGATCGAGGAGGTGAGTATTTGAGTTATGAGTTTAACATGCACTTAAAGGACTGTGGGATAATCCCACAGCTTATGCCAGCCGGAACACCACAACGTAATGGTGTGTACTCTATTAGATAGTGTGCGGTCCATGATGTCTTTGACTGATTTGTTCGTATCATTTTGGGGATATGCGTTAGAAACCGCTGCTTTTATTTTGAACCGAGCACTGTCCAAATCCGTGGAGACAACCCCATATGAGATATGGTATGGCAAGAAGCCAACGTTGTCATTTCTAAAAGTTTGGCAATGTGAGGCTTACGTCAAGAAACTACAGCCTGACAAACTCGAACCTAAATCGGAAAAATGCATCTTTGTGGGGTACCCAAGGGAAACAATTGGGTGTACTTTCTACAAAAAGGCCGAAGGCAAAACATTTGTCGCGAAAGTTGGCACCTTTCTCGAGAAAGAGTTTCTCGCTAAAGGAATTAGTGGAAGGAAAATTGAGTTAGATGAAGTTGTTGACCCTTCTCTCCAAATTCCGAGTAGCGCAACGGAAGCTGTTCCAAAACCGCTCTCCAACATGGAGGAAGATCCCAATGATGATGATCAAAACAACAACGTCGAGACTCTTGAGGTTCGCAGGTATACAAGAGTTTGTGCCTCTCCTGATTGGTACAGTAGTCTTGTGATGTCTATCATCCTAGATGAACAGGAAGAACCTACAAACTACAAAGAAGCCATGGATAGTGCTGACTCCGAGAAATGGCTAGAAGCCATGAAATCCGAAATAGGATCCATGTATGAGAACCAAGTTTGGACCTTGGTAGATCTTCCCGAAGGCCGTGGAAAATAAATGGATCTTTAAGAAAAAGACAGATGTGGTTGGTAATGTGACCATTCACAAAGCTCGACTTGTCGCAAAGGGGTTTCAACAAATTCAAGGAATCGACTACGATGAGACTTAGTCTCCCATAGTGATGCTTAAGACTGTCCGGATTTTACTAGCAATTGCTGCCCATTTCGACTATGAAATTTGCAGATGGATGTTAAGACCGCATTTCTCAATGGTCACATTGATGAAGAGTTGTATATGATGCAACCGGAAGGTTTTGTTGATCCTAAGGATGCTGGAAAGGTGTGCAAGCTTCAGCAGCCCATTTATGGATTGAAGCAGACATCTCGGAGTTGGAACCAACGTTTTGATCGAGTGATCAAGAGTTTTGGATTTGTCCAAAATCAACAAGAGTTCTGTGTTTACAAGAAAGCGAGTGGGAGCTCAGTTGTTTTCCTAGTAGTGTATGTGGATGACATATTGCTCATGGGAAATGACATGGATCTTATGAGAAGCGTGAAAGCATATTTGGGTAGTCAATTTTCCATGAAGGATCTAGGTGAAGCTGCATACATATTAGGCATCAAAATGTATAGAGATAGATCAAGATGCCTGATTGCATTAAGTCAAAGTACTTACCTTGAGAAGATTTTAAAGAGGTTCAAAATGGAGGATGCCAAAAGAGGTTTGGCACCTATAACAAAAGGTAGCATACTGAGTTTATCTCAATATCTGGTAACGGATGCTGATAGAGAAAGAATGTCTTACATACCCTATGCCTCGGCCATAGGATCTATCATGTATGCAATGCTAAGTACTCGACCTAATGTGGCATTGACTCTCAATTTGGCGAGCCGATACCAAAGTAATCCAGGAATAGATCACTGGACAGCTGTGAAAAATATCCTAAGGTATCTCAAGAAAACAAAGGATATGGTCCTAGTCTATGGAGGAAATGATGAAGCTCTAAACGTAACTAGTTACGTGGATGCGAGCTGGCACTCAGATCCTGATGACTCGAAGTCTCAGACAGGTTTTGTGTCTTTGGTGAATGGTGGGGCGGTAAGCTGGAAGAGCAAGAAGCAACCGGTAGTTACACAATCTACAATGGAGTCAGAATACATCGCTGCTGCTGATGCGGCGAATGAGGTTGTTTGGCTAAGGAATTTTGTCATTAAACAGGGAGTTGTTCCAAGTGCGCAAGATCCCGTGATGATCTATTGTGACAACACGGGCGCTATTGCAAACGCAAAGGAACCAAGAACTCATTCCGCAACCAAACACATCAAGCTACTATTTCACGTCATCCGGCAGAACGTTGACGAAGGTGAAATCAAGATTTGCAAAGCACACACGAATCTGAATGTGGCAGATCCGTTGACTAAAGCTCTCATACAAGCCAAGCACGAACAACACCGGGATGCCATTGGTGTTAGGTTCCTGCCTATTGTAAACTAGATTAGTTTGTACTCTAGTGCAAGTGGGAGACTGAAGGAGTTATGCCCTAGAGGTAAATAATAAAGTGTATTGTTTGATATACCTCCTATATGTTTATAATACGTTTCATACTGTGCTATAACTGTGTTAATACGAAACATTAATATATGTGTGGTATGTAAACAAACTGTGTCTCTAGTTACCTCTAGCGAACTAATTCATTGGTCATGAGGATGATCTGGGTTTCAAGATCATGGGCATTTATGCCAATTGACAATAAGGTCACGTTATTGGTTGAATGACGTGATAGACAAACATCCGATAGTTGTATCTCAATGAGATCTAGTTACAAAGTTCACCATTGATGATAAAACGCATGAAACCTCACAACCTGATCCTTAGACTATGAGATAATGCAAATCACCGTTCTAGAGGGAGCTTAGATGGTTATCAAGTATCATACCATGACTGGGTGATCGAAAATGTGCCACTCAGGTTTTCCAAAGGAGCACGTAGAGGACTACATATCAAGACCAGGATTTGAGAGTCCATGTAACGGATAGATACATATGTGGCTATCTCGGTGATGTTGTATTAACGAAGCTTGCAAGTGTGTGAATGGGTCACGGAATGCAACGACATGGGAACGAGTAAAAAAGTTCACCGGTAACGAGATCGAACTAAGGTATGGAGATACCAAAGATCAAGTCTCGGATGAACTAGGTATCAAGTGGCAAAGGGAACGGGAAACGACTATTCAAGATTCGAGCGATAAGATTCGTGGAATGCACGGGGGTCATCATGGGCATCCAGGTCCACTATAAGGAATGTGTTATTCTATGACCTTCTAATAGTGACCGTGAACAAAATCGTCATAAAGTTATGACGATTTCGCACCAGATGGCCGTAAGCCATTTCAGAGGTTCAAAACCTTAGAAATTTACGACGATTTTGTTCAGAAACGTCAGAGTTTTATTAACTGAAATCGTCATAACCTAGCAAATATAGCCTCAGACGTTATTTGTAGCTCACTACGACGATTTAAAATCGTCATAGCGTCCAAATTAGAATAAGATGAAATAGGTACTCATCCACATCACCAATTGCGCCTATGTGTTGTGTCTATGTGTTAGCTTTTGACTGTGTGTCATATACATGTGTCAATATGACCTTATGTGGCACTATTTAAATCTACACGATTTAATATACAGTGAACCCACAAATCCTGAGCTATTTCGGTTATTCCAAAAAAATAAGAACCCCCCAGGAGTCGAACCCAAGACCTCCACCTAGAGGAACACGCCCCTTACCACCAGACCAAGGAACCTTTCTTGTAGTATTAACAACTCGCGTTCTTATATACTTAATTCATCTGTTGGGCTAGCTCGATTTATCACTAGACTAGGCCTCGGTAGGAAGCGAGATGGGCCGCCGTGGACAGGCCTTGGCCTTGCACGCACTAGGCTAGGTTGCGTGCACAGACACCCCACAAATTGAGCGCGGGAATAATAAGCAAAAAAGGATATGCAAGGGGGCTCGAACCGGAGACCTCACCATAGGTAGAAGCCACCTAACCACCAGACCAACACACTTTAGTTGTCCCATAGTCGTGCTCAAACAATTTGACTGTAAACCGCGATCGAAACTGGGCCTGGTGACCAGGTTCTCCCTAATGGGCCTCGCTGGGAAGGTCTATTTGGGCGGTTCGGTTATGTTTTTTTTCGTTTTTCTTTTTGTGTTTTCATAATTCTTGCGTATCTTTCTCATAAGAACTCCAAAATAATTGATTTTTGTCTCTAAATTTTTATAAATTTTATTAGATCATACTAGGATGTTAATTATAAATAGTATGATTACTTTAAATTGTGGATCTACTAATACCATGTTAGTCCATAGTAGGGACAATATCATAATTCAAAATATGATTTTGAAACTAGGATTTTGAATGTTCTTAGCTAGGAGCTGAGCCTTGCTAAACTTGCATTGGATCTCTAAAGAAATAGCATATTGCGAGTCTAAAAATGATTTTTTTGAAAAATCATGGGCATCAGATAATGAACTTGTAGTTCAAATCGGACCCACTTTCTACCGATTCGGCATCAATTTGTCTTTTTGCTAGAGGTGGACTGAAAGGTTTAAGATACTCCGGTTGGGAAATTGTCCATGTAAGGTGTCCTACTATTTTTGGAAAATGGGATGATAGCATTTTGAAACTTTCATTTGGTGGTTGCTTCACAAAACGAACCATTTTTGCGCTCAGAAAATGGAAAATGTTTTTTTGTGCGACGAAATGGAAAACTTTCTCCTGCAACATTATTCGCCATCCCACGATACATATGGGTGCATAATATGGGCACATTATCACAAACTATGCCGTGATTCTAGCCATAACATTGGTCGTTTGGCTCGAAAGCCATGAAACCTCAAACATGATAGCTCATTTCTGATAAGGTTTTTTCGAGACACTTGCAATATACCAATTTTGGTATTTTTACTTGCAACTATGTCACATAATAAGACACCACGCGAAGGAATTGCATTGATCGGACTGTTTTTTAATTTTTTATGCCCGTTTCAAACTATGGTCAAAACGGCGGGCATGAAGATTCTTAGCTCGGGGCTGAGCCTCGCTAAACTTGCATTGGATATCTGAAGAAACATGATATTGTGAGTCTAAAAATTATTTTTTCGAAAAATCATGGGCATCAGATAATGAACTTGTAGTTCAAATTGGAGCCACTTCCTACCGATTTGGCAGGAATTTGTCTTTTTCGCTAGTGGTGGACAAAAAGGTTTGAGATACCCTGGTTGGGACATTTGTACATGTAATGTGTCCTATTATTTTTGGAAATTGGGATGGTAGCATTTTGAAACTTTCATTTGGTGGTTGCTTCACAAAACGACCCATTTTTTACGCTCAGAAAATGGAAAATAGTTTTTTTGTGCGACGAAATGGAAAACTTTCTCCTGCAACATTGTTTGCCATCCACGATACATAAGGGTGCATAATATGGGCACATTATCACAAAATATGTCGTGGTTCTACCATTACATTGGTCGTTTGGCCCGAAAACCATGAAACTTCGAACATGATAGCTCATTTCTGAGAAGGTTTTTTCGAGACACTTGCAATATACCAAGTTTGGTATTTTTACTTACAACTATGTCACATAATAAGACACCACACGAAGGATTTGTATTGATCGGACCGTTTTTTAATTTTTTATGCCTGTTTCAAACTATGGTCAAAACGGCGGGCATGAAGGTTCTTAGCTCGGGGCTGAGCCTCGCTAAAATTGCATTGGATCTCTAAATAAACAACATATTGCGAGTCTAAAAATGTTTTTTTTCAAAAAATCATGGGCATCGGATAATGTATCTGTAGTTCAAATCGGACCCACTTCCTACCGATTCGGCAGGAATTTGTCTTTTTCGCCATGGGTAGACGGAAATGTTTGAGATACCCCGGTTGGGATATTGTCCATATAAGGTGGTCTACTATTTTTGAAAAATCAGGTGGTAGCATTCTAAAACTGTCATTTGATGATTGCTTCACAAAACGCACCATTTTTTGCGCTCAGAAAATAGAAAATGGATTTTCTGTAGGACGAAAAGGAAAACTTACTCCTGCAATATTGTTCGCCATCCCAAGATACACACGCATGCACAATACAAGCATATTATGACAAACTATGCCCTGATTCTAGCCAAAACACTCGTCATTTGGCCCGAAAGTCATGAAACCTCGAACATGATAGATCATTTCTGAGAAGGTTTTTTTGAGACGCAATAAATTTACGAAGTTTGATATTTTCCCTTGCAACTATGTCACATAACATGATGCCACGCGAAAGATTCACATAGTTCGGACAATTTTTGAATTTTTTATGCTAGTTTCAAACAATGGTCATAACGTCGGGCATGAAGGTTCTTAGCTAGGGGCCGAGTCTCGCTAAAATTGCATTGGATCTCTGAATAAACAACATATTGTGAGTCTAAAAATGATTTTTGCGAAAAATCATGGGCATCGGATAATGTACCTGTAGTTCAAATCGGACCCACTTTCTACCGATTCGGTAGGAATTTGTCTTTTTCGCCAGGGGTGGACGGAAAGGTTTGAGATACCCCGGTTGGGACATTTGTCCATTTAAGGTGGCCTATTATTTTTGAAAAATTGGATGGTAGCATTTTGAAACTTTTATTTGGTGGTTGCTTCATAAAACGACCCGTTTTTTGCGCTCGGAAAATATAAAATGGTTTTTTTGTTCGCCATCCCATGATACATATGGATACACAATATGGACACATTATCACAAACTATGCCGCGATTTGGGATATAACAATGGTCGTTTGACCCGAAAGCCATGAAACATCGAACATGGTAGGTAATTTATGAGAAGGCTTTTTTGAGACACTTGCAATATATCAAGTTTGGTATTTTTATTAGAAACTATGTCACATAATAAGACACCACGCGAAGGATTTGTATTGATCGGACTGTTTTTGAATTTTTTATGCCCGTTTCAAACTATGGTCAAAACGACGGGCATGAAGGTTCTTAGCTCGGGGCTGAGCATTGCTAAACTTGCATTGGATCTATGAAGAAACATGATAATATGAGTCTAAAACTCATTTTTCAAAAAATAATGGGCATCGAATTATGTACCTGCAGTTCAAATCGGACCCACTTCCTACCAATTCGGAAGGAATTTGTCTTTTTCGCCAGGGGTGGACGGAAAGGTTTGAGATACCCTGGTTGGGACATTTGTCCATTTAAGGTGGCCTATTATTTTTGAAAAATTGAATGGTAGCATTTTGAAACTTTAATTTGATGGTTGCTTCACAAAACGGTCTATTTTTTGCGCTCGGAAAATGAAAAATGTTTTTTTTGTGTGACAAAAAAGAAAACTTCCTCGTGCAACATTGTTCGCCATCCCATGATACATATGGGTGCACAATATGGACACATTATCATGAGCATCAGATCATGTATCTGTAGTTCCAACCGCACCCACTTCCTACCGATTCAGCAGAAATTTATCTTTTTCACCATGACCGAGCCTCGCTAAACTTGCATTGGATCTCTGATAAAATAGCATATTGTGAATGTAAAAATGGTTTTTGTAAAAAAACACGGGCATTAGATCATGTGCGTGTAGTTTAAATCGGATCTACTTCTTACCGATTTGACAGGAATTTGTATTTTTTGTAAGATGTGAACGGAAAGGTTTGAGATACCCCGGTTGGGACATTGTCCAAGGAAGGTGATCTAGTATTTTTTGAAAAATAGTGTTGTACCATTTTGAATGATGCATTTTGTGGTTGCTTCACAAAACGCCCCGTTTTCGGCAATGAAAAATTGCTTTTTATGCGCAACCAACAAACAACTCTCGCGGATCAGCGCAACCGAGAACCAATCTCAGTCGTACATTGCTCACCCCGCCAATCCAAGGACGCTAACTCACTAGAAGGAAACACAGGGACGAGCACTCAGTCCCACCAACCCATTTTGATCCTATCGCTGACCCTCGCACCGCCGCATCCTCGATAACCCTAGCCCCAGCTCTCCCCCAGGACCAGATGTACCACGCCGCCGCCTTGCTAACCCTAACCAATCTGCGAGCCCTACATGTACCACGCTGCCGCCACCATGGTTGCCTCCGGTCTCTCCCCGGCGCCCGGTCCTTGGCGAGGCCTGACCGTGATGCGTGAGATCGCGGCCCGGGCGCATGGGCAAGTAGGCGGGGGACCAGCGCCATAGGCCGCCCGACGGGGTCGGAGAAGGCAGAGGCGGCAGGGTGGTAAGGCTGCAATGCGTGGCGGCGCTCATGCTGGGCACGACCGCGCTGCTCTCCGCGCTCTTCTGGCTGCCCCCCTTTGCAGGTCATGGGAGGGGGTCGGAGGAAACACTGGATCCGAGCGCCGTGTTCCAAGGTAAGTGCTTCCCATGGAACCAAGTCCCCTTTGCAGGTCGCGGGAGGGGGTCGGAGGAAACGCTGGATCCGGGCGCCGCGTTCCAAGGTGAGTGCTTCCCATGTGACGGAATTGCGAGATCTCATTTTTTATTAGATTCTTCCCTGGCTGTCTGCTGAGCAGACCGGTCAAGGCAGGGTACTTGGTTCCATCGACTGATCAAGAGCATCCGCCTGCTGGTTTCTTTCAGGAGGATTCCAATGTCTGTATTTGATCCATGTCACGCACGCATGTGTCGGTGCTATTTCTGGACAGTGAGTAGGTTGAGGAAACGTCTGCTGTGAAAATGGATCGGTTCCTCTCCAAAAATAGTCAAGTCTCGATGTGCTAGTTCATCGTGAACTTGCACCACTGTTAATCGAGGTAGTTTCTCATCCGGCTGTAGAATTATTGGTCCAAAAGCTACCTGAGCTGCTAAAAGAGATGTACTAGTTGCTGTCAGTCGCTGTTTTGTGTTGTTGCAACAGCTGTTGTAAACACTTGACCAGCGATAGATCACTGTCCATGAGTTTTAGGTGTGGTCTATTCCCAAACCGTAAATAAGTCATTTCCAGTGGCACTTTTGGAGTGTCGCCATTCCGATTTTTCCAGTTCAGTTTAAAAAATTGCGTCAACCACCCTTCTTTATTCTATTTTATTTATAAGAGCACCATACATATCTGGGAGCAAACTGATAGAGGCAACGGACTTATTTTACTTCTTCCTCTACCCTAATCATTTCTCTTACCTGTAGCATCAGTGCATGGTAAGATCGATTTTAGTGTTCAACAGATTGTTGCATCATTTCTGTTAACTTGCTTGATTTTGTGTGCTTTATTCAGCGCTTGATTTAGTGTTAACTTGTAGTACCAATCATCTATGTATGAACTTTGTCACAGAACAATTGACACTAATTGGCCTGTACTGGGAAAAATACTCTCTATGAAATTGCAGTACTTGACACTGATGGCAGTGCTTGGAGTACAGTTGACAGAACAATTTACACTAAATTTGGTGCAAATTCATGAATAAATTTTGTATCCTCCCTGTTGATACATACTTGGAGTAGCATAAAGTTGGTTGTCATCTAATTGTTGCTTGTTTACTTGCACTTGTTTATTAATCGTACATGTTTTTTTATATACATGTTTACACTAAACTTGTTTACTATTGTCCTGTTTCTTTCTGTACATGTTTGAGAGGTTATTGCTGATGTGCCCGAAGTTGCATGGAGCTAGGGCAGTAGAGGTCGAGATCGTGCATATTAGTTGAGTTTTTATCCTAGGCAGTAGAGGATAGAACTATATTGTATCACTGTATTTTGCTTCTTTATGTTTGTGTGTCGAGGCAGCTGATGTAGGCTACACTGTTTTGCTCCTATTATACATTCTTATACATTGACATGACCTTGTGTTTAACTTGTGTGCAATGACCGAATGAGCCCTGCCGATGATGGCTTCTATACCCTGGGCGGCTGTCCTACTGCTCGCCCTCGTGGCTTCTACTTTGGTGGCGGCACACCGCAATTAGTCCGTGACGGTTCAGCCTTGGCTGTGATAACCCTCTGGTGAGCTCCAATTTCCATCTCTGTGCGCTCTATCTGTTGCGTCTGTCAAGCATCATATGTGTTTGTAACATGTAAAAAATATATAAAAGCCAGCCTAATTGCTTCAGAAATTATGCTAGAGGCTGTTGAGCTCTGGTTTAAAATCAATGCAATTTCTGTGGGAGAGCTCTGGTCGGAGGTGCATCGGAAGGACGGCATGTTCATCTAGATGTGTTGCCGCCGCGATGTTGAAGGCAACCTGCTGCTCCTGCTCTCCTCCGACGGATTAGATAAGTCTTCAGTATATCACGTTCGCTTTTTTACTTGGTTGATGATGGGACATGTTCTGCTGGGATTTGGTTATCTTGAAATGCGCACAAATTAGTGCATTACTTGGCTAATGCTTTTTCACCTTATTTTCTACTTGTCGTAAACTTATGGTATTGACCTGGAATAGTTTGTGTTTTGACTGTTTGATCGTGCTGTTCTTTGCTTGAAGCTAAATGGCTATTGGATGATCGCTTGCTGTTGGTCGTCTGGTATGGGGTGTTTGTTTGTGGTTGGTGTAGGTTAAGCTATAGAAGAACACACTTGAGGTACAGAAATTTAAGTATAAGATCAAGGAGAACCAGGAGAAGATCAATCTCAACAAGCAGCTGCCCTACCTCATTGGCATAAGGTTTGTGCCTTGCTGGACCTGTACCTGTGTTTCAAATATGTGCGAAATATCATTTACGAATATATTATGCATGCCTGTTGTAATGAGATAATCACAGAAAATATGTAAGGAAGAAATATTTCTAATATAGTGTTTTTAATATTTGTAGGCCATGTACTCCTGTGATTTCTTGCCCTCCTACAATTTCTCATATCGCCGATCATTCGTCAGTTCCTGTTGCTGTTGTAGATCGCCGGTGGGCACCTAGGTGAGTTTTTGGGCGAGCAGTGACACCCCAGGTGGAGTGGAGGAAGCCAGTGAGGTGCTGGCTGGCTCGCGTGGAGGTCATGGGCGCCGCGAGCGATCATTGGCGGCCTGGAAGTGCTGGGCAGTGGTCTTGTTGATTGTATGCATTATTTTTTTTTTGATGTAATGTCCGAGTGATTGGCTGTTCATTTGAATTTTGGTCTGTTTATTTGAAATTTTGGTTAGTTCATTTTGAAATCTGGTCTGTATCATTTTGCAATGAAAATTGATTTTTGTAATCCAGAAATTTCTGGGCTTCAAATATTACTTGCAGTGTACAACCTGTATGAATATAATCTGAATTGTGTTGGGCTTTAAAAAGGCCAGCCCAATGGCTAATTGTGGATCAAAGCATCTGACTGTAAATCGTAAAAGGGCTGATGGCAGGCCTAAAAATAATTGGACTTTGATCGCCAAGGCCCAAATAATAAGAAATGTATCATAAATAGGCCAAGGCCCAATATAAAATGTACTGTAAAAATATCTAGACCAAGAAAAAAAGGCTAGAATTAATGGGCTCGACCCATATAAGCGACCAAACTGGATCGGGCTGAATTCACATAACGATGATCTCGTTTCGTCACAATTTTGCCACGTCGGATCAGCCACGTAGGATCTGACCTGGCTTGGCTAGGTGGTCCGTGACGATATTGGATATCGTCATAGATGGTTATGACGATTTCGCAAAAATCGTCGTTATAGTTCATTTGCGACACCTAGCTTTCGATGATTTCAAAATCGTCATAGAATCGTCATAAACAAACTGTTGTGACGATTCTGTGACGAAAATAGAGAGTCATATATAGCCAGATTCCTTGTAGTGGTTCCGCTGATAATCATCGATACGAGAGGATTCTCAATCATGTCCGGAGTGTTCCCGAAACGAAGGATGTCACGCTTAAGGGTGGGGGCGCTTAGGGATAGATGAGGTATCGTAGGAGAAATAGAGAGAGAGAGACCGGAATAGTTCTGGGTAATATTCGATGGTGATCGGAAGGGGGTTCGAAAGGAGTTCTGGAGTGAAGGAATATGATAATATATGTATTTGAATGTTAATTGGAGAATTAATATCAAATATATATTTTATTTTATTATTAAAGGCTTCTTAATGCTAATGGGCCTCACCCAAAGGGAGGCCCAATAGGGCAAGACGCCTAGGGAGACGGGGCCAGCCAGCCTTGGCTTGGTGAGCCGCCCAAGTGGGGCCCACCTAGGGCCGGCGGCAGCCCCTAGGTGGCCTGCGGGTGTGGGTTTTAGTCCCACACCGCCTAGCCCGTGGGTGGTGCACCCCCCTCCTACTATATATAGGGGTCTCCCCCACCCCTTTGTAGGCATACAATTCTCTCATTCTCTCTCTCATTTTTCTTTGAAGACTTCTTCGTAATATTGGGGAGGACCTCGAGGAATTTGAGTTCTCCACCTTCACATTACCGTCGTGTGATCTTCGGTCTGATATCTTCTTCTTCTGCTGCTCGGTTGGATCGGAGCCCGAGAGACGTCGCCACACCGGACGTGTGTAGTACTTTGGAGGCACCACAATTGGGGTGCTTGGAGCTGCTCGGCTTCATCAATATACGCCTTCCTACGTAAGGCGTGCCTCGGTCTTCAAAGGTATGAATACCATCTCTCTCCTCCGTTACTTATGTCTACATAGTATAGGTCCTGGTATTAGTGTTTGAGTGCATATAATTATTTTGTTTTTCTGCTACGGAATCCTACATATACAACTTAATTGCACGATACTATCATATCAAAATGTAGCTCTATTTTGTATGTTCTTCTTGTTATTTATAGTAATGTAGTTGTACTTAATGAAATATACAAATTTAACCGGCTTAGAATTTTTTTGTTGAAAACAGTTGCTTTCCTATTAAAAAAATTTAAAGCTTATTTTTCTGACCGGCTCAGTTAAATTCCTGGCTTCGCCACTGGGTGAACGTCTTGGCTGTCCCACATAGAGGGCACAACCTATTGCCCGGGCCGTTACGTTTTGACACCTCAACCCCCGAAGGAAGGCGATCATGTAGCAGTTGCCACACAAAAATATACAAGCTCAGGGGTAAGGGTGACTTTTAGAGGTGGGTCGTCCATGGTAGCTCCGGACCCTAGAAGAGAGTCCTATAAGACGGACTAACTGAGAAAGCTTCCGAGGTATACTGTGTAACACCCTTGAATCAGCCATGTGCAGGTTTCAATGATTCTCTCCAAACCTGCATAGAAACGATTCAAGGATGCCCACCAAACACTTGTGCGCGGGTGGAAAATAAAGTAATATCATTACAGAATAGTTTACGATGGAACTCACAGAACATATATATATATATATATATATATATATACAACAAGGACTCAATGAGTTAAGAATACAGATATACAGTATAAATATCCAAATCACCTTGGAAACGATACAACATCTGAGTACGTATAAAAAGCAAATTGAGCTAAGGGACCTGAAGAATAACCAATGACGTCTATAACCCTGCCCAGGCCAAGCCAGAATGGTACCCTTGCTAACGTAGTTGAACTTATACCTGTTAAAACAAAATGGGTGCCGACAAGGGGCAAAAGAAAAAGAGAGTGGTCAGTACTGAGGCCAGTACACCGCATTCTTAAATTCGGCAGCTCTCGCCTATATAGATATGGTGTACTGAAGTGACAGCGAATCATGCACTACATAACCTATAAAGACTCGATACAACTGTCGGCTATTAGAGAGGGATAAGAAAGACCTATTCAGAACCAACCTGATACTAACACCAAACATAACCATCCTAGTATTTCTCCCTCGCGACCACACGAGAAAGTCATTCTGAGGAAACTCACACAGTTGTCAGTTTTATTCTTTCATTCCATATTGGTTATCCAACTTATTAGTCATGACAGATCCAAGTCAAATTATAATAGTTATTCTTTAGTTATAGTTGTATATAATAAAGAAATTGTGCTCCAAGTCATCCATAACCATGGACACAGTTTTTCAAAAAGATTTAGCCCTGTAGGGATGCACAAAAATTTACACAGGCACTTCCACTTTTTTTGTCAGATCAATTGACATACACCCATCGGTATGTCGGTGGGGCTTCGGACATGACGCTTTCCCGGACCCAAAGAAAGTACATGGCCACCCGAAAGAGCTACTCGTACGAGGTATAACTAATCCTCGTACGGATCCCGAGGTTGCATGCACTTGTCACACGAGCAGAGGTAATAGACAATATATTCCCGTGACAGAGTGCTGCACATACAAATAGTAATAAACGTTTATCGAGCAAGAAGTAATAAACATGTCATACATGGCATAGGTACAGTACGTAACGTATAAAGCCCGAGCTAGTTTTGTGTCCAGTACAGTACTTTGAAATCAGGTAATAAGCCGATAGGAGCGCTCAGCCATCCCACAACTGGTTAGTGCGCTCAGTCTCGGAACAGGTGTCAATAACTCGGGTCCTAGATGGACACAAGTGGGTGGATAAAAACCAAATAATATCTATTACCCACCGGTGCCTCTGCATTATATCTATTTTTAGCATTTTAATTGACAAGTTATAATTAAAGCCATGATCACCTCCACCATTAAGCATCTACCAACCGCCCAACAACAGTGAAACTCGACGACTCGAACCAACATCTGAGAAAGCAACTACGACTTGCAAGACCAATCGTCTACCAAACAACGGGTAATAGGAGGTGTCCAAAGCAATATAGAGGCTGCAAGAAATATAAATGGTACGAAAACTAAAGCATCGCAACTCGAATAGCAATAGATCAACAGGAGAAAATAAAAACTATAAATGCAAAATAGGTAGAAAGGGGAAGAATGATCGCCTGTAAAACATAGCCGAAGATTCATCTAAAGATCAGTTCGACACTCACATCAACTAATCGGTCTAATCCGTGAAGAAACAAAGCACTAAAAAAACACCGGATGTACTATTTAATACTACGACAGAAGATCGGGCATGATGCATGACATGACAAATATACGATGCGACTAGACAATATTAAGCGGAACCGGAATCCCGACAATTAATTAGATGGTTCATGTTGTTTAGTTACACACAATTTAAATGTTGTTTTTACATGATGAACCCGCAAGCATGGCAAGGAGTGGTCTACCCAATTTTAAATGGAACCAGGGCATATAAATATTAATCCCTCGCTTGTATTCCATAAGTTGCACATTAGGTTTTATGCAAACTATGCCCAAACCACAAGATGCAAGGTGCAAATAGGGATATGGATGGCATATTTGTATTCTATGCACTTTTCTGATAAACTTTCATATAGAATGCTTTTTATTTCGGATTACCAATTGGGAGATATGATTTATAGAAGATATAGACATATTCTGGAATTTCAGAAAAATAAACAGAGGATGGGCCTGATCTAGAAGTTGGCTCGCTACCTACAGCACTAGGCGAAGGAAAACAGATGGGCCGGGCCGTCCGTGGCTGATAGAGTTCTGGTGGGCTGCTGTCCTGGCGCCAACAGTCGTTGACGGCTGGGTCCCGGCTGTCAGTGGCTGAGGAAAAATGCAAAAAGATTGGATTATTGCCTGAGCAAGGCTCGAACCCGAGATCTGCAGGCTGTGTCAAAGACCAGAACCACTGGACTATTAAGCTGATCACGAAGAACTTATAGGTTCCTTTCCTTTTGAACGAGGTTGGCCGGCGAGGAGATGGTGCACACGCGTCGGACCGAAACGCTGAGGCTGCCGGTGATGATGACCAGGACGAGACGACGCTGGCCGGCGTGAGGTCACGGATGTCCGAAAGACCTGCAGGGTTGATCAAATGACAGCTCTAGCCCAAGGTGGAAGAAGACACACACGAACACACTTGAAAAAGAAAACACGCAGAGGTTTCCAGCACACGCACTTGTGCTCTCTTTCTCTTCTATTCCTCTCACCAAACAAACTAGTTACAGGGGCCTATATGTAGTACATGCACCGTTACACTCAGTCAAGGCCACGACTGATGATCTCCACTAGCTAAAAGATAGGAACCAGTAACCACGATGGCCAAACTACTCGGCCACTCCCCTCGCAGCTGGAGACAACGGGTGATTACCAGGTCCTCGTCTAATCCTATCCATCAGCTGACTCTACCGATCTATGCATGTGTATCTCTCCTCCTACATACTAGGCATGCAACTAACACATTCAGACTTGGCACCGTACAGGCACAGTACCAAGCTAAACTTTAACACAACTAACAAGCAAATAAACATGAGCTAATGATCGGGATAACAAGGTTAACTCCAACAATCACCTCCTTAACCTTGTTATCTTTTATTTAGATTCCATGACGACCTTCAAAGCAGCGCCGGATGCTCGTCGACGTCCGCGATGGCAAGATGAGCCTGCTCCTTCCTCGGCTCCGTGCAATCCCTGGAAAAATGCCCATAGTTCTGGCAGTTGTAGCAGCGGACCTTCTTGATGTCGAAAGTGTTTTTCTTCTTGCTGGCGCCGCTGCGGTCGCGAGCACGCCACTCCTGCTCTGTGAGGAGCAAACGACCTCCACCGCCATGGTCGTCGTTGCCGGCACCCTCGTCCGCATCGCTCCGGTCTTTCGCCGTCTTGAGCCTTCCCACAAGCTCCTCCATGGACATGGTTTTAAGATCAAGAAGCTGCTCAATAGCAATAGCTACCTGGGTGTACTTGGATGGCACGATGCGGAGAAGCTTCTTCACGACCTTCTCCTCCTTGAACTTCTTGCCGAGGGTGCGTATCTTGTTGGCGAGCCCGTTCATGCGCATGGCGAGCTCGTCGATCGTCTCCCCGCTCCTCATGCGGACGGCATCAAACTCCTTGAGGAGAGTCTGTGCCTTGGCCTCACAGACACGTGCATCGCCCACACGCATGGACTTGATGGCGTCTCATGCCTCCTTCGCCGTCGCCTTCACGGCAAGCGTGGAGTGCATCTCCGGCGACACGGCTCGCAGAATTGCCGCAAGCGCCGCCCGGTCCTCGCTGAAGCTCCCGGTTCCCTCGATGGTGTCCCACACACCTTGGGACTCCATGTTGACCTTCATGATCAACGCCCACTCGAAGTAGTTCGTCGCCGTCAATGGCGGGTAGACGACGGTGCTGCTGGCCTGGTGGACAATGCGCTGCTGCACCACCACCTCGCGGCCACTACGCCGCGTTGGGCTCCGGCCACGGCGTACCGGCGAGGCTGAGCCACCACGGCGACCCGGCGGGCGTGACGGAGTGCGTGATCCTTCTCCGGCCATGGCTCCGATACCAAATGTAGGAGCTGCACCTTGCAGCCCCTCTTGATCTTCTCTGTAACTCTTAAACACTCTCACTTTGTCTCTCAACACAAGAACACACACACACCATAGACCAAGAAAAAACACAAGCTTTGCCGTGAGACTCCCTTGACAGCCACAAATGCTACATCTTTCCTCTCTTTCTCATTTTTCAACTCAACAGATTACATGGTCTTAAATAACCAGACTCCACGGTGTATGCAGCCACCACTCGCGCCCCTAACTCCTAGATCCACTAATCTCTCCACTAGCTAAGTTGCATGCACAAGTATAGCACTTGCATGGCATCGTCTCAACGGCCACGACCTGGCCAAAACAACACGCATGTAGCTAGTCTCTATCTGGACTAATTCTAAACTATGCCAAACCAGTAGCTTATCTACACACATGAGCAAAACTTTGTGTGTGCAGACCGCCTCAGCTTCCGGCCGGTGACTATTACACAAAATAAACATGATTAAACTCTAAACTCAACGCTAATAACAAGATTAGTTCTAACAAGGGAGTGAGGTGCAGCAGGATCAATAGCACAAGAGGAGCGGCAGGAGTGGATACGTCCCCGGCGACGCGATCACGAACGCCCATGGTGGCGAGGCTGCAGAAAACGGGAAGGGATAGGGACATGCAGAGGGGGAGGGCGGGGCTCACCATAGAGACGCGGACGTCACAGGTCGCTACTTGACGACGACCGACAGCGGCGGAACAGCGGGTAGAGGTCGCGCTTTTCTCGGACAGAGGTAGACAGCGTCGCAGTTGGCGTCCATGGTGACAGTCTGAGCAGCTCCTGCTCCTGGTATTCGACGTAGGGGAATAGTGCGGCGTCCTGTTTCAATTCCCCTTCTCAGGAGAGCTTGGCATAGTCCAAGGCGACGACATGGACAAGATCCGAGCTCCGGCCTTGGGGCTTCGGTGGATTTTGGTTGCGGTGGAAAAAGAAAAACAAGGAGGACGCGGGGGAGATGGGTGGCGGCGCGAGGCGGAAGAGAGGGAAAAAACTAAGGTTCCTGGGGTCCTTGTGGGGGATTTAAAGGAGGGGAGAGGGAGTGGTTGAGGTGAGAAGGCTCGGTCATGGAGGAGGGCACGCCGAAAACTTCTTTCTACCGGCGCCGGTACTGCCGGCGTCGCATCCGCCGCTCAACCCCGCAGAGCACTTTAAGATTCGCGCAGACCGTTACTCTCCTTCCGTTTCCCTCCGTCCCGCAGATCCCGAGTGAACCCCACAGCACACGTCTGACAGACGACGCGCGTGGCTTTCCTTCCCCTCCACAGACTTCTTCTCTCTCCCTCTCGTCAGATCTGAGAAAGTCGGGCAGCAGCGAGCTCCGGCCACAGCGAGCGTCGGATGGAGCTCCGGCCACCGCGAATGGCGAGGTGCCGGCTGGACCGAGCCGTCCACATCGAGCTGACCGCTGGAGTGCGGGCTTCCTCGAACGGCGAGGTGGCGGCCCGAGCGCGGCTTCCTCAGACGCAGGGCAGTCGCCGGCGAGGAGAGATCGCAGTCGTTCGGGGCACGAACGCTCCAGCCGATCCCCGGGCTCCCCTCCGGCGGTCGGTTCCCCTCCGTCGAAATCCCCTCCGGCGGTGGGTTCCTCTCCGGTCCGGTCTCCCATCCCAGCACGCAACTGGAGGCCAAGAAAGCTGATGCCTGTGCCCTGCAGATCCGGTGTCCAATCCCCAGCGACCTCACGGCGCAGGGCAGAGCAGCAGATTCATCCGGTGTCCAATCCCCGACCAGCAATTTCTCTGGAAGACGACGAAGACGCCTACAATAGCGATAGCGTGTGGGAATCCATTTTGTTGCTAATTACCCTTTTTGTTTTTAATTACTGCACCAAGTCACTAATTGCAGGATGCTAATTAGTAGACCAAGCGACGTGTTTTGTTTAATCGCACACAATGGATAATGACGAACTTTCTAGAGTGACCAAGCGATAGTCATTCTTGTAGCATATATTTTCTTGTCATGCATTATTGCTATAGACTACTAGTACACTTGTTATTTTTTTTTCTCCCTTTGATGCATAATAAGTGTGCTCATCCAGTACAAAATTTGTACTAGTTTAGTACTAGATGAGCAATACTTATTATAAATCGGAGCAAGTACTAATCTTACATGATTGATTTATTACCTGCTTGTACCGGCAATTTGAAGCGTCTATATTCATGTAGCACAAACCGGATGGTAGATTATTGCCCTACCTGCAACTACTACGCTGAGATCCGCATCGGCCATGAGCGCATCGGTCTCGGCACGTTCGAGACCGCGCACGAGGTAGCGTGCGTGTTCGAGACCACGCCCTCGAGCGTCGTCTTCCCATCGACCATGTTTCAAACAATTCGAACCACCACTTTAAACATTTAAAACCACTAAAACATGTTTAAAACATTTGAAACCACTAATACATGTTTCAATCAATTGAAACCACCACATAAAAAGAACCGGAATCACATGACAAAGTTTCTTTTAATTAAAACTACAAAACCATGTTTTAAACAATTGAAACCACTAATTCAAAAGTTTGAAACCACTGAAACAGGTTTCAAACATTTGAAACCACTAATACATATTTGAAATAATTGAAATCATCGCATAGAAAGAACCAGAACCACAAGACCAAGTTTCATGTAATTAAAACCATAAAATCATGTTTCAAACAATTGAAACCACCACTTCAAACATTTGAAATCACTAAAACATGTTTGAAATATTTGAAACCACTAATACATATTTGAAACTATTAAAACCACCATATAAGAAAAATCGAAACCACAAGACCAAGTTTTATTTAATTGAAACCACGAAACCATGTTCGAAACAATTGAAACCGCCACTTCAAACATTTGAAACCACTAAAACATGTTTCAAACAATTGAACCACTAAAATATATTTTAAACATTTGAAACCACTAATACATGTTTGAAACAATTGAAACCACCACATAAGAAGAACCGGAACCAAAAGACCAAGTTTCATTTCATTGAAACCACAAAACCATGTTTGAAATAATTGAAACCACCACTCCAAATATTTGAAACCACTAAAACTTCTTTCAAACATTTGAAACCACTAATACATGTTTGAAACAATTGACACCACCCCATAAGAAGAACCGTAACCATAAGACCAAGTTTTATTTAATTGAAACCACAAAACCATGTTTGAAACACTTGAAACCATCACTTCAAACATTTCAAACCACTAAAATATGTTTGAAACATTTGAAACAACTACTACATGTTTGAAACAATTGAAACCACGACGTAAAAAAACCGGAACCATAAGACCACGTTTCCTTTAATTAAACCATAAAACCATGTTCGAAACAATTGAAACCACCACTTCAAACATTTAAAACCTCTAAAACATGTTTAAAACAATCGAAACCATTAAAACATGTTTTAAACATTTGAAACCATTAATGCATGTTTGAAACAATTGAAACCACCACATGATAAGAATCGGAATCACAAGACCACAAAACCATGTTCAAAACCATTGAAACCACCACTTCAAACATTTGAAACGACAAAAACATGTTTGAAACAATTTAAACCACTAAAACATATTTTAAATATCTGAAACCACAAATACATGTTTAAAACAATTGAAACCACCATATAAAAAGAACCCAAACCACAAGACCAAGTTTCATTTCATTAAAACCACAAAACCATGTTTAAAATAATTGAAACCACCATTCCAAATATTTAAAACCACTAAAACATGTTTGAAACATTTAAAACCATTAATACATGTTTGAAACAATTGAAACCACCACATAAGAAGAACCAGAACCACAAGACCAAGTTTAATTTAAATAAAACCACAAAACCATGTTTCAAACAATTGAAACCACCATTTCAAACATTCAAAACCACTAAAACATGTTTGAAACGTTTGAAACCACTAATACATGTTTGAAACAATTGAAACCACCACATAGAAAGAACCAGAACCACAAGACCAAGTTTCATTTCATTAAAACCACAAAACCATGTTTTAAACAATTGAAACCACCAATTTAATAAATTGAAACCACTAAAACATGTTTCAAACATTTGAAACCACTAATAAATGTTTGAAACAATTGAAATCACCACATAGAGAGAATTGAAACCACAAGACCAAGTTTAATTCAATTGAAACCACAAAACCATGTTTGAAACAATTGAAACTACCACTTCAGACATTTGAAACCACTAAAACATGTTTGAAACATTTAAAATCACTAATATATGTTTGAAACAATTGAAACCACCACGTAAGAAAAACCAGAACCACAATACAAAGTTTTATTTAATTGAAACCACAAAACCATCTTTGAGACAATTGAAACCACCACTTCAAACATTTGAAACAACTAAAATATGTTTGAAACAATTGAAACCACCATATAAGAAGAACCGGAACCATAAGACCAAGTTTCATTTAATTGAAACCATAAAACCATGTTTAAAACATTTGAAACGACCACTACAAACAATTGAAACCACTAAAACATGTTTCAAACATTTGGAATCACTAAAACATGTTCGAATCAATTGAAACCACCACATAGAAAGAACCGGAACCACAAGACCAAGTTTCATTTCATTAAAAACCACCAAACCATGTTTGAAGCAATTAAAACCACCACTTCAAACATTTGAAACCACTAAAACATGTTTGAAACATTTGAAACCACTAATACATGTCTGAAACAATTGAAACCACCACATAGAAAGAACCGGAACCACAAGACCAGGTTTCATTTTATTGAAACCACAAAACCATGTTTGAAACAATTGAAACCATCAATTCAAAAAATTGAAACCACTAAAACATGTTTCATATATTTGAAACCAGTAATAAATGTTTGAAACAATTGAAACCACCACATAGAAAAAACCGGAACCACAAGACCAAGTTTCATTTAATTAAAACCACAAAACCATGTTTGAAACAATTGAAACCACCACTCCAAACATTTAAAACCACTAAAACATGTTTGAAACATTTGAAATCACTAATACATGTTTGAAATAATGGAAACCACCATGAAAGAAAAATCAGAACCACAATACAAAGTTTTATTTATTTGAAACCACAAAACCATCTTTGAAACAATTGAAACCACCACTTCAAACATTTGAAACAACTAAAACATGTTTGAAACAATTGAAACCACCAATATATGTTTGAAACAATTGAAACTATCACATAAGAAGAACCGGAACCACAAGACCAAGTTTCATTTAATTGAAACCATAAAACCATGTTTGAAACATTTGAAATCACCACTACAAACAGTTGAAACCACTAAAACAAGTTTCAAACATTTGGAATCACTAATACATGTTTGAATCAATTGAAACCACCACATTAAAAAAAACGGAACCACAAGAACAGTTTCATTTAATTAAAACCATCAAACCATGTTTGAAACAATTAAAACCACCACTTCAAATATTTGAAACCACTAAAATATGTTTGAAACATTTGAAACCACTAATACATGTTTGAAACAATTGAAACCACCACATAGAAAGAACCGGAACCACAAGACCAAATTTTATTTCATTGAAGCCACAAAACCATGTTCGAAACAATTGAAACCAGCAATTCAAAAAATTGAAACCACTAAAGCATGTTTCAAATATTTGAAACCACTAATAAATGTTTGAAACAATTAAAACCACCACATAGAAAGAACCGGAACCATAAAACCAAGTTTCATTTAATTGAAACCATAAAACCATGTTTCACACGGTTGAAACCACCACTTCAAACATTTAAAACCACTAAAACATGTTTAAAACATTTGAAACCACTAATACATGTTTGAAAAAATTGAAACCACCGCGTAAGAAAAATCGGAACCACAAGAAGATGATTGAAACAATCGAAACCATCGCACAAGATTTTATTAACATTTGTTGTAATTTTAGCGGTGGCCATGACGGTCCTCGTCGGTGACGAGGCGTGGAGGGGACGAGGAACTCCGCCTCCTCGAGGGACAGGATATCGGGGAAGTTGAGATCGCGCCGCGGACACCTCCGCGGCTAACTCCGACCTATCGTACGTGTCGATGGTGAAGCGGAAACCGCCAGTGTGCAACTCGGCGTAGAACGTCCCGTTGGGGTGCACGCGTATGCCTCCGAAGTCCGACGATCCACTTCGGTGAGGAGGCATCCCGGAGAGGCGCGATGTCGCGTGGCAAGCGAATAGAAGGCGGAGTGCGTGGCGAGTGAGGAGAGGAGAGGAGCGGTTGCGTGAAGAGGAGAGGAATCTTCAGTGATAGTTGAGCAGCGCGTACTCGTCCGGTTTACAACGCGCGCCCGAAACGACGCCCAAGTTTTGACGTTCAGGGTAGCGCAATACCGTGCGGCAAAGTTTTTAGAGCGCGGGAATTTTTGGCGCGTCCGCTGGTGAAGCGCAAGAGGCTACTCGTGCGCTAAATCGGAGTTATTTATAGCGTGTCCACGGTATGGACCGCATGTTGAAAATGCTCTTAGAGTACTCTCTCCGTTATGGGGTTTAGGTCCCACCACTAAAAGTACCCCCTCCATCCAAAAATAACTAATTTGGTTTTTTCTAAATTCAAATATATCTATACACTAAAATACGTCTAGATACATTCGAATCTAGACAAAATTAATTATTTTGGTCTAATTAAGACCCTCTAATTAATCACTTCACACCCTCTAATTAATCGCGCATCAGATTGACCCGTGCATGCCTTATTGTCACACTGGATTAGTTAACGAGTTTTTTGCTAAAGCTAGAATTAAGAAGGAAGTAGTTTATGCCCAGCGCTAGAATTAAGGAGGGCCAAGCAATCAATGAGATGTCATGCGGCTGCCAGCGTCCCAGGAGAATACAACGCACGTGGGTGGGGTCCAGCCAAAAGTAAAAAATCTATGCAAACAGACGTAGCAAACGACGTCTACTCAGAAAAAAAAGGGCACGAATCTCGAAAAGACAATGAGTGGTAGATCGGACGCCGGCACATACCGGCGCCGGTAGAATCACCGGGTTCGGGGGGCACGCCTTCTGCATGACTGTTTCGATGGGAAGACGACAAAGAGAGGAGGCTCCCTCCATCGAACCGGTAAGCGCAAGGGATCCCAGGTGGGCTGCGCGGTGGAGATAAAAAGGTCTGGGTGGGCTGCTTGCAATGGGCCAGGGGCTGCGGGGTGGGCTTCTTTCTCTTCCCCTTAAAACATTTTTCTTTTTAGCTTTGTTACTTTTACAAAATCTTTTGAACTATTTTGAATTCTTTTCAGGGATTTTGAATAGAGGGGAAAAGAGAACACATAGGAGATTTTAAGATTGTAAAGAGGCAAGGAATTGGCAAAAACAAGAAAGGTGATGCCCACATAAGATTGATTTGGGCATTTATACAAGATAGGGATTTTTAGGGTTTTGAAACAACAACAAAACCATTTATAAAATAGTGAACCCTAGCAAAGGATCCTCAACCTTGTAGAAAACAAAATAGAGGACACAAAGAGGGAGAGAGCAGTGGTGATAGCAAACACAAAGAAAGAAACCAACAAGATACAAATGCAATGCAACATATTAATGCACCAATTTGAAATATGATCCATGCAATGTGACATGATGACCATGATGATGGTGCTATGATGATGCAACAAGATATAATGACAAGCAATTTTCTAGTAGGGGTTTTACCCAGGGTGCTATATACTGGCTCTATGATATCTTGTCCCTCTCCTCTGATCAGGATAGTATTACCCCCTTGGATGTGAGGTGTGCCCGCCACGGTTTAGCCTTAGACTGAACCTTCACGACCATGGGAGCAAGGTCCCTGATAAGCACCCGAGAGTCTCCCATGGGCATCCCAGATAGGTAATAGGGAAGTCCACCAACCGATAGTTCAGTTGATCTGCAATGCGTTGCCTATCCTCATCTGAGAAGCCCAAGATCATCACCTCGCTCTTGTCGAAGTTGATCTCGAGCCCTGACATGGATTCAAAGCACATGAGAAGAAACTTGAAGCTAATGATGTCAAGGTACGAGTCCTACACCATGATCATAGTATCATCCGCATATTGGAGGTGGGTAATGCCACCTCTAGGGATAAGATGCCCTACCACGCTCGAGATGTTGCTAGCGGTCTTGGCCTTATCCAGGATCTCAGCCAGGGCATCCACTATAGAGTTAAAGAGGAGGGGCGAATTCAGGTCCCATTGTCTAACTCCATAGGAGGGTTTGAAATATGGACCCACTTTCCCATTAACATTGATAGCGGTGCTACCACTCATGACGAATTGCATGATCCAACAAATCACTCTATCGTCTAGCCCTCGTCGCTCCAGTACTTGTCTAAGGAATGCCTAGTCTAGACTATCGTAGGCCTTTTGAAAGTCTAGCTTGAGGAACACCCCTTTCTGATGGCTTGTCTTAACCTCATGAATAATTTCATGGAGGTAAAGAACTCCATCATGAATCAAGCATCCGTTCAAGAAGGCAAATTGAAGTGGACGAGTCAGGCGTTCCATGATCAGGGTGAGTCTGATGGTGCAGACCTTTGCAAAGATGTGTTGAATGATATTAATTACCGTGATTGGTCTAAATTGGCAAATACCTGTGCCCCACTAGCTTGGGGATCAAGGTAATCACACCAAAGTTAAGCCTAGACATCACAAGAGTCCCTGAGTAGAACTCCTGAAACATCGGCATAACGACCGGGTGCAACTGCTCCTAGAAGGTCTGGAAGAAGATCACCGACAGCCCATCTAAACCAGGGGATGAGTTTGCTTTCATGGACTTGGTGGCCTCGGCTACCTCGATATGGAGAAAAGCAAGCATGAGCTCCATATTTTTCTTCATGGTCACCTTGGAGCCCTCAGGCCAAAAGTCTATAGCCAGTGCCAGTCCCGACCTAGGGGAAGCCAAGAAGAGGTCCTGGTAGAACGCATAAATATGGGATGAGATCTCCCTCTGATCCTCTAGGAGAGAATCTACATCCTAGAGGCACGAGATTAAGCATTTCCTATGCCTGCCATTTGCGATGGCATGGAAGTAGGTTGTGTTCGACTCCCTAGAGGGTCCAGTTTTGCCAACTCCTCTGTCTCCAGAATGCCTCCTCTCCCTTGTAGATATCCATAATGGAGGTCTCTAGGGAGTACCTATGGGACCAGGCATCCGCCAAAATCCCCACCAAATCTGCTTCTTGATCCAAGGCCTAGATCTCTTGCAAAATAGTCCTTCTACCCTCTTATCACGGCCCCCAGGTTTGCCCCACACCCTCTCATGAGTTGGCGTGATAGCTTAGCATAGTGGTTCTAGACATCAACCGCACAGTACATGCGGGGGGCAGAGGCGGCTGCCTCTGTCCATCTAGACCGAATCGCCTCCACCAAACCTCGTTGTGTAAGCCAGAAGTTCTCAAAGTGGAAGTAGTTTAGTCTAGGTGGGCCCCTCCTCTTGATGACAAGAGGAAGGGGTATGGTCAGAGCCAACCCTGGTGACTGCGCGGGGCGAACTGATGGCCCAAAATATATCGAGCTTGTTGGGGAACCCCAAGAGGAAGGTATGATGAGCACAGCAGCAAGTTTTCCCTTAGTTATGAAACCAAGGTTATCAATCCAGTAGGAGCAAGGAAACACCTCAAAGGTGTTGCTAGCTGAACTTTAGCAGGGCGCACTACCGGTGCCAGCAGCAACGTGGAGACCTGCACAACACAACCACAGAACTTTGCCCCCAACTTGCGATGAGGTTGTCAATCTCACCGGTTTTGCTGAAAACAAAGGATTAAACGTATCGAGTGGAAGAAAGTAATAGTTTGTAGAAAGTAAACAAAAAGCAGTAAATAGTTGATTGTAGATTGATGGTAAAAGAAAGGACCGGGGTCCATAGTTCACTAGGTGGCTCTCCTTAAGATAGATGACATGTTGGGTGAACAAATTACAGCGGGGCAATTGACAAACATCGAGAAAGCAATATGCATATACTAATCATATTGACTCCTTTGAGATTCGATTGGGCATTACAACATTATACATAGATCGTAATCCAACTGCATCTATGACTAATAATCCACCGTCAGGTTATCATCCAAACCCCCTCCAGTATTAAGTTGCAAGCAACGGATAATTGCATTATGCATTGCATGTAAAGTAAAAAATACGATTGTTCTATGAACACATGATTGTTGTTTTCTTCCTAGTAGCAACAGCACATCTAGTACCTTAGAGATTTCTGTCACTTCCCTAGATTACTAGAGGCATGAACCCACTATCAAGCATAAATACTAACTCTTGGACTTGCTAGCATCTACTTGGCCAAGATAGCTACTAACAACGGAAAGCATGCAAGATCACAAATAACAAAGACATGATAGAATCAATAATCAATCTGAAATAGCATCTCAATATCCATCGGATCCCCGCAAACACAACATGCAGAATTACAAATAGATGATCTTGATCATGAACGGAGCTCACAAGATCTAAACATGATAGAACAAAGGAGGAGAACCATCCATCTAGCTACTACATGGACCCGTTGTCCAGAGATGAACTACTCACGCATCACACCGGAGGCTTGCATGATGATGAAGAAGGCCTCCAGGGTGAATTCCCCTCTCCACAGGGTGCCGGGAAGAGCTTCAGATCCCTCCCGATCTAGGGATGGAGATGACGGCGGCTACAGACTCTTTCGTGGAATTTTGATCGGGTAGTTAGGGTTTTTGTATCGGAGGCATCTTATAGGCGGAAGGAGAGGCCGAGGGGGTGCCTGGGCTATCCACACCACCCCCTGGCGCGGGCCAGGTGGTGTGGCCGCCCTCTGGCCCCTCCCCGTCTCGTATTCTAGCTCCGGGTGTCCCTCGGTGAAAAACTGACTTTGGCTTTTGTCCCGTCCAATTCCGAGAATATTCATTTTCTGACTTTCCTGGAACCAAAAACAGCAGAAAACAGGCAGGTGGCACTGTGGCTCTTGTTAATAGGTTAGTCCAAGAAAGTGTATAGAAAGTACTCCAAAGTGTGGACAAAACATAAGAAAGTAGATAAAACCAAGCATGGAACATCAAATATTATGGATACGTTAGCAACGTATCAACATCCCCAAGCTTAACTCTTGCTCGTCCTCGAGTAGGTAAGTGATAAAAAGAAAGAATAATTTTTGAGGTGACATGCACCATCATAAACTTGATCAAAGTATTTGTAAAACAATGATAGCTGGGATCATAGTACTTCAATCATAACATGAAAGACAAAGTTCTAGCAATAAGGCAAAGCAACTAAGTTGCAACATGAAAAGGCATAAACAAAAGATTCATGAATAACAATGCTTTGCAAGACATTTGTTTGTTTCACATAAAGAAAACATAGCATAGTAGCATTCAGCTTGTCCCTCATAGAGTAGCAAACATAAATGCATAGGACACCTTCAAAGTTCATAAGAGTGACTAGATACAAATAGTTAAAAAAAGCAATATCGAAGCTATGCATCAATCAACAATTCTTGGGACAATGCACATAGAACTAAGAATGGCCACTATGCTCTCAAAGTAGGTGCATAAAGATAGAAGGTGGAGACTCAACATAAAAGTAAAAGAAGGGCCTTCATAGAAGGAAGTAGGGATTCAAGTTTCATAAAGGGCTTCCAAAAATTATGGTACTTATTAGCTTTCAACTCTCATTGCCCCTATCATAAGCATCTTGAAGGCGATTAAGGTTAAAGTGACACAACTAAGAGGATATGCTTGACAAGTTATAAGCTGAAATATCATGCCCCTTACTTACGAAGACCGAACCTCATGCTACTCAACTTTAGTCACAAGTAAGCTCTTGTCATTGTAAGTACATATGTATCATAAAGAACCGCCAACGGGGTACCCCTTGCACATGATACATGAGCTATCCCATAATCAAAATGACAAGGCAAGCAGACAATGAGCATCTCAGCGATCTTTTTATTTGCTATTTGCATAGGTTTTTATTGAGGATGCTTCATGGAGTGCTCATTATGGTTATGCTGCAAGTTTCCGCCATGATTAGGCATGGCTTAGGCTAGCGGCCCAGGCATTTCTCTAACACATATACAAACTCCATGATCTTACAAGTTCCACTTTTATTTCACACCACCGGGATCCATAAGCAAAAGAACATGATATCAACGGGGTACAAAGTACAAGTGCAATGTTGAAAGAGTTCCCCATGATACATGGTTCTGCTAACTTCAACTTATAAAGTGCAAGCATATATGCAACAAAGATGGACACAATGGTTCAAGTTTATTAAATGCAAGAAGGTTAAGTGTGCCATCAAGTTCGTGAGAGCTTTAATCACTAGTTTTCTCATAACAAGTTTAATTCGGAAGGTAGATAAAAACATGAATATACTTGGAATAGCATATGCTAATAGGTAGGTATGGTGGACTCTTTGTAATAACTTGGTTTTAGGAGTTGGATGCATGAGTGGAACTCATACTTGGTTATGGAGGCTAGCAAAAGATTGGGAGCGACCAACTAAGAGAGCAATACTGGCCATAATCATGCAGAGCGACAAAACATCATTGATAAAAGCATAAAGTGAGACTACAAGTTGAAAACTAAATGATCATAAAGGCTTATGGTGACTTGGGATAGTCATAACATGGTGTGAGCATGTGCCAAGTCAACTCAAATAAAGCATCAAAGGAGAATACCACAATACTATGCTTTAATATGCCAAAACAACGCATGATTCTTTCAAGGCACATTAAGAAATCTTAATTGTTTATAACAAGTCATGCTACATCAAAGAATACTAAGCATAAAGCCAAAACAATATATAGCATGACATGAGAAAGCCTAAGTCACAGTCAAAAACAAGCTCTCTTTACCACTTAAGCATGAACTTTCCTACTCTTTTCCAATCCAAACCAAACTATTTGAAAACCAATGCATGATAGAGGGGGTCCAACCAATTTATTCAGCAAACTAAGAAAACTAAGCAAACGAAAAACCAAAACAAAAACGAAAAATAATACGCTCCAAGAACAACACAACTGTGCATGAAACAATAAAAATGAAGTGTTTGGAAGAAACCTGGGGTTTTTATTGATGAAGGAGGGGATGCCTTGGGCATCCCCAAGCTTTGACGCTTGTACTGCTTGGATATTTCTTAGGGTGACCGGGTGGTGTGGCCAGCCCCTGGCCCCTCTCTGTCTCGTATTCTAGCACTTGATCCCTTCCGAAAAAATAGGCACTTTGGCTTTTGTCCCGTCCAATTCCGAGAATATTCATTTTCTGACTTTCCTGGAACCAAAAACAGTAGAAAACAGGCAGCTGACACTGTGGCTCTTGTTAATAGGTTAGTCCAAGAAATCATATGAAAAGTACTCCAAAGTTGGAACAAAACACAAGAAAGTGGATAAAACTAAGCATGGAACATCAAAAATTATATATACATTTGCAATGTATCAACATCCCCAAGCTTAAGTCCTGCTCGTCCTCGAGTAGGTAAGTGATAAAAAGAAATATTTTTTGAGGTGACATGCACCATCAAAAACTTGATCAAAGTATTTGCAAAACACTCAAAGCTGGGATCATAGTACTTCAATCATAACATGAAAGACAAAGTTCTAGCAATAAGCAAAGAAACTATGATGCAACATGAAAAGGCACAAACAAAAGATTCATGAATAACAATGCTTTGCAAGACGTTTGTTTGTTTCACATAAAGAAAACATAGCATAAAAGTATTCAGCTTGTCCCTCAATAGAGTAGCAAATATAAATGCATAGGACACCTTCAAAGTTCATAAGAGTGACTAGATACAATAGTTTCAAACAAGCAATAACAAGTTATGCATCAATCAACTAGTCTTGGGACAATGCACATAGAACTAATAATGGCCACTATGCTCTCAAAGTAGGTGCATAAAGATAGAAGGTGGAGACTCAATATAATGGTGGAAGAAAGGCCTTTTGTAAAAAGGAAGTAGGGATTCAAGTCTCATAAAGAGCTTCCAAAAATTATGATACTTAAAGCTTTTAGCTCTCATTTCCCCTATCATAAGCATCTTGAAGTGATTAAGGTTAAAGTGAACAAACTATGGTGTACATGCTTGACGAAGTATAAGTCAGAAATCTCATGTCCCTTGTATACGAGGGCCGCTCCTCATGCTACTCAAGTTTAGTCATCGGTAAGTTCTTGTCATTGTAAGTACATGTGTATCATTGAGAACCACCAATGGGGTACCCCTTGCCTGATGATACGGAAGAATCCCCATATCAAAATGACAAGGCAAGCAGACAACGAGCATCTCAGCATTCTTCTTATTTACCATGGGAATATGGTGCTTTTTTCTCTCTTTCCTCTTTTCATAGTATCTTTTTTTTATTTTCTCTTTTTTTTCAATATAGGACTCTTTTTTTATAAGAAGAATGCTTCATAGACAACTCATTATGGTTACGCTGCAGGTTTCCACCATGTCAGCATGGATTAGACCAGCAGCCCAGGCGTTTCTCTAACACATATACATAACTCCATGGACTTACAAGCTCCCCTTTCATTTCACACCGATGACATCCATATACAAAAGAGCATGATATCAACTAGGCACAAGTACCAAGTGCAATGTTGAAAGCGTTCCCCATGAAAGCATGGTCCTGCTAATTCCCAACAAATATGTGCAAGCATATACAATATAGACAACACAATGGTTCAAGTTTATTAAGGGCAAGAAAAGTAAAGTGTGCCATCAAGTTCGTGAGAGCTTTAATCACTAGTTTTCTCATAACAAGAGGAAGGTAAACAAAAGCATGAATATACTTGGAATAGCACAAGCTAGTAGGTAGGTATGGTGGACTCTTTGGAATAACTTGGTTTAGGGAGTTGGATGCATGAGTGGAACTCATACTTGGTGGTGGAGGCTAGCAAAAGACTGGGAGCGACAAACTAAGAGAGCAATAATGGCCATAATCATGCAGAGCGACAAAACATCATTGATCAAAGCATAAAGTGATACTACAAGTTGAAAACTAAAGGATCATAAAGGCTATGGTGACTTGAGATAGTCATAACATGGTGTGAGCATGTGCCAAGTCAACCCAAATAAAGCATCAAAGGAGAATACCACTATACTATGCTTTAATATGCTAAAACAATGCATGATTCATCCAAGGAACATTAAGCAATCTCAATTGTTTATAACAATTCATGCTACAGCAAAGAATACTAAGCATAAAGCCAAAACAATATCAAGCATGGCATGCCAAAGCATAGGCCACAGTCAAAAAGAGCTCTTTTTACCACATAAGCATGAACTTTCCTACTCTTTTCCAAACCAAACCAAACTAAATGCAAACCAAAGTGTGAAAGAGGGGGTCCAACCAACTTATTCAGAAAACTAAGCAAACCAAAGCAAACGAAAACCAAAACGAAAATGAAAAAGAAGACGCTCCAAGAAAAACACAACTGTGCATGAAACAATAAAAATGAAGTGTTTGGAAGAAACCTGGGATTTTTATTGATGAAGAAGGGGATGCCTTGGGCATCCCCAAGCTTTGACGCTTGTACTTCTTGGATATTTCTTGGGGTGACACGCGTGGCATCCCCAAGCTTGAGCTTTAGTCCATCCTTCATCTCATTACTCATTCCTTCCATACACCTGAAAATTTTCCTTCATACAAAACTTCACACAATCTTTATTAGCAACATTAGTGCACTTAAGATAAATAAGTCTTAAGGTTCAGTTCTAACACCAAATAAACTTCCATTAGAACACTAGCTACTGTAGCACTTCCCTCAAAAAGCTCAATTCCCCAAAAGAACTCAAGAAGGAACCAACAAGAAGCAAATGCAGAAAATGGCAGAAATCTGTCAAAACAGACCAGCAGGTAAAGACGAATTTTTTCAAAGACCTTCTATTGCTCAAATCAAAAAGTGTTGAACTAACAAAAGTTAGATAACAACCTGGGGCAGAAGCACAAAACATTACAGCTGAATCCGACATACAGAGCTCTCTCAGGAATGTTTACGGTGAAGCACAGAAATCTGTTTCGGGACAGCAACTTTTCCAATCATTACTTCACTCTCATTAGAGGTTACTCTTGGCACAAAAAGCAAATAAAAAGGATAAGGAGAGGTTATTACAGAGATAATAATTTCCAAGACTCATCTAAAATTCTTGGGTTATCTCCCAATAAGTACTTTTCTTTAACGCCTTTAAGTTAGGCATGAAAATTTGAGAAGATGCTCTCATAGGAAATATGAATTGAAGTAAAAGAGAGCATCAAGAAGCAAATCCAAAACACATTTAAGTCTAACCCACTTCCTATGCATAGGAATCTTGTATGCAAATAAATGCACAAAGAGCAAAGTGACAGGCATAGGAAGGTAAAATAAAAGTAACTTCAAAACTTTCAGCACATAGAGAGGTGTTTCATTACCATAAAACTTCTACAACCATATTTTCCTCTCTCATAATAATTTTCAGTAGCCTCATGAATAAACTCAACAATATAACTATGACATAAGGCATGCTTTTCATGATCTACAAGCACTAGAGCTTTATTATAAACAATTTTCAAAAGAATCTTCGGGAAAATAACATTCACCCTCCTTTAATAAGCATGGGGGACAATCAAAAAATGTAAGGGATAAAGAGTTACTATCATTAGAAGGTAGGCATGGGTAGATCCATTCTTCCTCCTTTTGTCCATCACTCTCCTCCTCTTTTTCATCTAATGAGCTTTCAGGTTTAGCAATTTCTTCTTCCATGGAGGTTCTAGCAGGCGGTGGTTCACCTATTACCTTAGCAGTCATAATACTGTTCCCAAATAGGAAATTGAGTGAGCTATCCATAATGAAATAGTGATTGGGGCAGAGCTAGTCATAAAGGCAACTTAAGAAAGGAACTAATTTTTTTGTGTTTTTGAAATAAGAAAGCAAACAAGTAAAACTATTTTTTTTGTGTTTTTGAAGAACAAAACAAGCAAACAAAGAAAAAAGAAACTAAGCAAAACAAAAACAAAAAAGTAAAGAGATTGGTTATGAGGGACTCCCCTTGTGAAGATGTCCTTGACTCCCCGGCAATGGCGCTAGAAAAATCTTTAATGGCGTGTAGTTGACGTGGGAGTTTCTTCTTCTTCGTTCCCCGACAACAGCGCCAGAAAAATCTTTGCTGGCTCGTAGTTGATGTAGAGCTCGTTGGGAACCCCAAGAGGAAGGTATGATGAGCACAGCAGCAAGTTTTCCCTCAGTTATGAGACTAAGGTTTAATCGAACCAGTAGGAGCAAGGAAACACCCCAAAGGTGTTACTAGCTGAGCTTTGGCAGGGCGCACTACCGGTGCTAGTAGCAACGTGGAGACCTACACAACACAACCATAGAACTTTGTCCCCAACTTGCGATGAGGTTGTCAATCTCACCGTGTTTTGTGGAAAACAAAGGATTAAACGTATCAAATGGAAAGAAGTAAAAGTTTGCAGAAAGTAAACACAAAGCAATAAAAGATTGTAGATTGTATGTAAAGTAAAGGACCGGGATCCATAGTTCACTAGAGGTGGCTCTCCTTAGATAGATAACATGCTGGGTGAACAAATTACAACGGGGCAATTGACAAACACCGAGAAAGCAATACATGCATATACTAATCATCTTGACTCCTCTGAGACTTGATTGGGCATTACAACATAATACATAGACCGCCATCCAACTGCATCTATGACTAATAATCCACCTTCAGGTTATCATCTGAACCCCCTCCAGTATTAAGTTGCAAGCAACAGATTATTGCTTTATGAACTGCGTGTAAAGTAAACAATACAATTGTTCTATGAACAAAGGATCGTTGTTTTCTCCCTAGTAGCAACATCACATCTAGTACCTTAGAGATTTCTGTCACTTCCCCAGATTACCAGAGGCATGAACCCACTATCGAGCATAAATACTAACTCTTGGAGTTGCTAGCATCTACTCGACTAAGATAGCTACTAACAACGAAAAGCATGCAAGATCTCAAATAACAAAGACATGATAGAATCAATAATCAATATGAAATAGCATCTCAATATCCATCGGATCCCCGTAAACACAACATGTATGGATTACAAATAGATGATCTTGATCATGAATGGAGCTCACAAGATCTAAACATGAAAGCACAAAGGAGGAGAAACCAGCCATCTAGCTACTACATGGATCCGTAGTCCAAGGATGAATTACTCACGCATCACACCGGAGGCTTGCATGGTGATGAAGAAGGCCTCCAGGGTGAATTCCCCTCTCTGGAAGGGTGCCAGGAAGAGCTTTAGATCCCTCCCGATCTAGGGATGGAGATGACGGTGGCTACAGACTCTTTCGTGGATTTTTGATCGGGTACTTAGGGTTTTCGTCCCGAGGGCAACTTATAGGCGGAAGGAGAGGCCGAGGGGGTGCCGAGAGCCACCACACCACCCCCTGGCACGGGCCAGGCCTGGCTGCTGTGACTGTGGTGTGGCTGCCCCTGGCCCCTCTCCGTCTCAGATTCGCACTTGATCCCTTCGGAAAAATAGGCACTTTGGCTTTTGTCCCGTCAATTCGAGAATATTCATTTTCCGACTTTCCGGAACCAAAAACAGCAGAAAAGCAGGTAATGTGGCACTTGTTAATAGGTTAGTCCAAGAAATCATATGAAAAGTACTCCAAAGTTGGAACAAAACACAAGAAAGTGGATAAAACTAAGCATGGAACATCAAAAATTATAGATACATTTGCAATGTATCAGCAGCCATTTTATTAATCAAAGAAGATTGTGCTTCAGACAAAGATGATATATTTCTTTGATCATTAGAAAGTTTCAATTGTAAACTAGGAATTTCCCTATTCAAACTCTCAAGTTGATGACTAATGTTCTTCAAAAGTATAGATTGTTCCTCCATAGTTTTAGTAAATAATTTGTTTTGTTCATATTGCATTTGCATGAAGTTTTTAGTGGCTCTTTCAAATTCTAAAATTCTTCCTTCACTAGGTGTTCCAGGTTTGCCATTATAACCATAAGTATTATTAGGAGGGTAAGGCCTATAATTGTTATTACCATAAGCATTGTTGCCAAAATTATTATTTCTTATAAAGTTCACATCAACTTGCTCTTCTTGAGCAACCAAAGAGGCTAAGGGAACATTATTTGGATCAATATGGGCTTTCCCATTAACAAGCATAGACATAATAACATCAATCTTATCACTCAAGGAGGAGGTTTCTTCAACAGAATTTACCTTCTTATCTTGTAGAGCTCTTTCAGTGTGCCATTCGGAATAGTTAACCATCATATTATCCAGAAGCTTTGTGGCAGCACCCAAAGTAATGGTAATAAAGGTACCTCCAGCAGCAGAATCCAATAGATTTCTTGAAGAATAGTTCAATCATGCATAAAAGGTTTGGATAATCATCCAAGCAGTCAGTCCATGAGTGGGGCAATTCTTTACCAAAGATTTCATTATTTCCCAAGCTTGAGCAACATGTTCATTATCAGATTGTTTAAACTTCATTATTTCACTTCTCATAGATATAATCTTAGCAGGTGGATAGTATTTTCCAATGAAAGCATCTTTGCATTTAGTCCAAGAATCAATACTATTCCTAGTCAAGGAATTCAACTATTCTTTAGCTTTTCCTCTCGAAGAGAAAGGAAACAATTTAAGCTTAATAATATCCCCATCTATATCCCTATGCTTTTGCATCTCACATAGTTCAACAAAGTTATTTAGATGAGCGGCAACATCTTCATTACCAATACCAGAAAATTGTTCTCTCATAACAAGATTGAGTAAAGCAGGTTTTATTTCAAAGATAGTAGCTTCAGGAACAGGTGGAGCAATAGGTGTGCTCATAAAATCATTGTTGTTGGTGCTAGTGAAGTCACACAACTTAGTATTTTCAAGAGTAGTCATTTTTTGTGTGTTTTTAATAAAGAAAGCAAACTAGTAAAACTATTTTTTTTGTGTGTTTTTGATAAATAAACAAGCAAACAAAGCAATAAATAAACTAAGCAAAACAAAGACAACAAAGTAAAGAGATTGGTTATGAGGGACTCCCCTTGTGAAGAAGTCCTTGACTCCCCGGCAACGGTGCCAGAAAAAGAGCTTGATGGCCCAAAATATATCGAGCTCGTTGGGGAACCCCAAGAGGAAGGTATGATGAGCATAACAACAAGTTTTCCCTCAGTTATGAAACTAAGGTTATCAATCCAGTAGGAGCAGGGAAACACCTCAAAGGTGTTGCTAGCTAAACTTTGGCAGGACGCACTACCGGTGCCAGCAGCAACATGGAGACCTGCACAACACAACCATAGAACTTTGCCCCAACTTGCGATGAGGTTGTCAATCTCACCGGTTTTGCTGAAAACAAAGGATTAAACATATCAAGTGGAAGAAAGTAATACTTTGCAGAAAGTAAACAAAAAGCAGTAAACAGTTGATTGTAGATTGATGGTAAAAGAAAGGACCGGGGTCCATAGTTCACTAGTGGTGGCTCTCCTTAAGATAGATGACATGTTGGGTGAACAAATTACAGCGGGGAAGTTGACAAACATCGAGAAAGCAATATGCATATACTAATCATCTTGACTCCTTTGAGATTTGATTGGGCATTACAACATTATACATAGACCATAATCCAACTGCATCTATGACTAGTAATCCACCTTCATGTTATCATCCGAACCCCCTCCAGTATTAAGTTACAAGCAACGGATAATTGCATTATGCATTGTGTGTAAAGTAAACAATACGATTGTTCTATGAACAAAGGATTGTTGTTTTCTCCCTAGTAGCAACAACACATCTAGTATCTTAGAGATTTCTGTCACTTCCCAAGATTACTAGAGGCATGAACCCACTATTGAGCATAAATACTAACTCTTGGAGTTGCTAGCATCTACTTGGCCAAGATAGCTACTAACAACGGAAAGCATGCAAGATCACAAATAACAAAGACATGATAGAATCAATAATCAATCTAAAATAGCATCTCAATATCCATCGGATCCCCGCAAACACAACATGCAGAATTACAAATAGATGATCTTTATCATGAATGGAGCTCACAAGATCTAAACATGATAGCACAAAGGAGGAGAACCAGCCATCTATCTACTACATGGACCCGTAGTCCAGAGATGAACTACTCATGCATCACACCGGAGCTTGCATGATGATGAAGAAGGCCTCCAGGGTGAATTCCCCTCTCCGGCAGGGTGCCGAGAAGAGCTTCAGATCCCTCCTGATCTTGGGATGGAGATGACAGCGGCTACAGACTCTTTCGTGGAATTTTGATCGGGTACTTAGGGTTTCTGTATCCGAGGCATCTTATAGGCGGAAGGAGAGGCCGAGGGGGTGCCTGGGCTGGCCACACCACCCCTGGCGCGGGCCAGGCCTGGCCGTGCAGCCAGGTGGTGTGGCCGCCCTTTGGCCCCTCTCCGTCTCGTATTCTGGCTCTAGGTGTCCCTCGGTGAAAAACTGACTTTGGCTTTTGTCCCGTCCAATTACGAGAATATTCATTTTCTGACTTTCCTGGAACCAAAAACAGCAGAAAACAAGCAGCTGACACTATGGCTCTTGTTAATAGGTTAGTCCAAGAAAGTGTATAGAAAGTACTCCAAAGTGTGGACAAAACATAAGAAAGTAGATAAAACCAAGCATGGAACATCAAAAATTATGGATACGTTAGCAATGTTTCACGAACACATCGGGAAGGCCACCTCCCATTCCACCATGACAAAGAGTCTATCAAGGACACTACGGATCGGGTCTAGTGGCTTGTTGGTCCAAGTAAACCTGTCCCCAACTCTGGTGATCTCTCTAAGGGGGAGGTTCGTGATGCAATCGTTTAATAGGCGAATCCTATGGAGGTCCATGTTCAGTGAGCTCTTGTCCTCGGTAGAGCGAATAAGGTTAAAGTCCCCTACAACAATTACAAGGGTCTATGTCCACTCCATCTTAGATTTGAGCTTGTGCAAGAATTTAGGGACCTCCTATGGTCTATGGGGCCATAAACAATGATCGCCTCCCATTTGAGGTACGATTGTCTATGGGTGATCGAGGGCCATGCTCACAAAGAATTCCTCGCAGTCCATATCCTCTACCTCGAAGGTATCCTCCTTGACGCCAAGGAGGATTCCACCCGAGTGGCCACACGCTAGAAGCCAAGTCTATACGAACTTGTGGCGGCAAAGGCCGTCTAACTGCACTATCGAGAAGTCCTGACGGATCGTCTCCTGAAGCCCCACGATATCCACATCTTCTTGGCATAAGTACTCCTTGATTTGACGATGCCGACCGTCCTACCTGAACCCCCGGATGATCCAAATGAACGCTCATATCGCTCTGAGAATGTTCATGAGGGCTATCACTTGCTTGAGGCCCCCTTACTGGGGGCAGAGCGGGCGCAGCCAGCCGGGGGTTGGTGAGTAGGAGCGTTGGGCGGCCTCCCACGAGGTCTCCCTGCCAGGGAAGTCCTCATAGCAGCCCCGCCACAATCAGGCCAGAGAGGTGGAGCCGTGATAGACCCGGTTCGCTTGAACCAGGTCCTTACAGCATAAGGGCCCATTCTTGCGTGCTCCCGTGCATCACGAGCATGGGATGCAGCTATCTGACCCTTGCACACCTCTCTAGCCTTGATGGCCACTATCTGTTTAACCCGGGGACCCTTCTCTCCTCGAAAGACAATGCTGCTGTCTAAAGCTACCACACCCAATTGTTCTAGTGGAACCTCCTCCAGAAATGACAACTTGGACCCAGAAGGCAAATGCGAAAAAGAACTATGTAATGGAGGGACTGAATAAGTACCTGAGAACTCGTCGCGAGCCATCACCCTCTAGGTAGCCCTCTCTACCACCACGGCTCCAGACCAGTCCCATCGACCCGAGCGCTAGCGATGCGCTCGTTGTGGCACGAAAGAGGAGGAGGGTCCTAGCAAGGACCCCGAGTGTAACGTCCCCTAGGGCCAAGCACGATAGGGGTGGTGTCGACCATGACTGACCCTCAACGTCGAGGTCCAGCGTGTCGAGGCAGAAGGAGTAGCACACCAACCCTGGGAGCGAGCGACGAGTGGGGGAACTTGTCGAGCCCCACACTCCCCGAGGTATCCTTAGGCAATGATGATAGCTGGGGAGGAGGGTGAGTCACTACTTCTGCCCTAGACTACACATCTCCCAAGAATAGCTGGGTCTTGTCGAAGTTGGTATCGTATTGCACGATGTCGAGGTAAAGCAGCGTCTCCTGAATGGGGCAGGCACAACAAGGAACATCCACCGGAGCCATCTTGGCGGGTGCACTCTGAGAGAGGGGTATCATGTCCGAGGAGAAGGGGCCAGTAACTGATGTGGCGTGCCTCAAGGATGGGTGGAATGTACCTCCATCGGAGCCCTGCTCCGGCTGCTGAGGGAGCGGGGAGGGGGGCTCCAGCGATAGGGACTTGTCCGCCTTAGCAGACTCATCACTCGAAGAGTCGTTCTCAGATGCCCCCGCCCTGTCCCAAGGTTGCCAACCGAGGGTGGGGAGTGGGACGGGGAGCCTGCCCCAAGGGAGTCAGGGGCGGTGTCCAGCTCCATAAAAGGTCCCTGCCTGTGCGGTCAAAGAAGAATCATGGAATCGTCACTAGGAACACAGAGGGATCTGGGCAAAGCAGGCGCATCCAGATATCCTCGTGTCCCGCGAGGGAGCGAGTGTCCACCTCCAAGAACTTGCCCACAGTTTGAGAAATAAGGGCGACAATCCCCTCCCACCTCACCTCTATCAGCACCCCAAACAGATGGATCCAGACCTCAAAAAGCATGGTAGTGGCCTCCTAGTCTGCGGTGGAGGGCCTGATCAGAACCTTCAGCTGGTGGATCAGTAGGGTGAAGGAGGCTCCGAGGGCACACATGTGTAGAATCGCCACTGAGGGGAATGATACTGCGAACTCGATGGCTGAGACCCGCCTCAATGGCCACTCGTGGCCCGGGAGAACCTCACAGAGCTCATGGTAGATCAGCTCCTCCATAACCTCAAGCTGCAGTGGTTGGTCCTACTCCAGAATCGTCACCATCGCTAGGGTCTCCGGGGCCATCATCTGCACGACCCCATATAAATGTAGTAAAATCCCCCGTTCACCCCGTGGCCATAGTACTCGAGGCACTCACGACCATACTGAGGTGCTGGTGGTGGCACCGCACCAATGGAGGTAGAGGACAACTGCGTGGCCATGCCCGGGGCGATCGGCTATGACGTAGGTGCCTTCTTCTTCTTCTTCTTCTTCTTGTTCTTCTTCTTCTTTTGGGGCCTCGTGGGGCTCGCGCCACCTGTCGCCGTCTGACCCGGGGGATTCGGGACCGAGCGGTGGCCCTGCCCATCGTGCCATGAGGGCACATCCGAGCAGACCGGTTCCTCCGACTTCCTCGGTTACCCCCGCAAGCTGCGAGGGCATACTTCCGGAGCCGTGCCTCACACTGGACGACATCAGGAGATGGCGACCTGCCCTTGGTCTCCTGGACCAACCCTTTCTCCTGCCGTTATTAGCGTGGAGGGGAGCAGGAGGATCTACGACCTACAGCGGGGCAGGCATGAGGCGGGGAGAGATGCTGCTGGTGGCGTCTGATGTTGGGAAACGTGCAGAGCCAGGCCGAAAACAAAACTTTTCTGCTCCGGCTAGAACTCCGGAGAGCAACCCCAAGATCTGATCAAGGTCAAAGTAAATAGCTCGTACCTCTGGATGTGTAGGTGTGGAAGCTGAGGAAGCGCGTCGCGGTGTTGCCGTACGTTCCCCTCGTCTCATATGACTCTAGTGAATTGCTCTATCCTGGGACCAGCTCGCCATTGGCTCTATGCTCCTCCTCCTTCTGCCTCAGACTTCGCCGTCCAATGTAGCCGACAAGCACCGCAGGTGTGGTGCCTATGCTGTCTCACACACGTATAAGGTGGAACACCAGCAAGTGAGATGCTAGTCCCAGTCTTGCCGCCATGAGACAGGAAGGTGGAATTGCCCAGTCTAGCAAAACCCTAGGAAGCAACACTGAATTGTCTTGTCCACCGCCACCCACCTTAATTTATATAGGCGAGTAGGTGAGGGCACATAACACTTGTGTCCCTTGGTCCTAAACCCTAACCCTAGTCAAAGTGGGTCCAACCCATTGGCATGTGTCCCTGTCCGAACAAGTCCAACTTGCTGGCATGTGGTAGTAGGATCATCATTCACCTAGTTCCACTCTCTTAAGTGTGTGATCCCGCAGGCTTATGGTAACTCGGACACAACTTAGTAATCATTCAGTCAGAGAAGTAGCTTAGTGAATTTCCGACTAGAGCTGAGAATTGGTAGTGGCCTCTACCAAGACTTGTCGACTCCCGGTTTACGCAAGTGCCCTCAATGTGATGATCTGTTCGAGTCTCTTTGCCTCACGATATTGGTGATAAAACGGAGGGGAGATTCCGTCATCCTAGTGCTGGTTTAACTCTCTTCTCATTGTAGTGATAACTGATTCCCTCCGGCTTCATTAAGTCGGACTACCTCGATCAACACTTGATCGAGTAGCGCACGGCCATGCTTCTAAATCATATCACACGAGAGGGCCCATAGAATATCTCTCCGATATGGAGGGGCAAATTATGTCTTGGCTGATCCACGTCACACAGCTTTCTTCGAAGTCGGCCCAAGACCATCCTTGTGACTCCTAGTTATGGTGAGTGTTAGATGGAGTCAAAGGCGGCTTTTCCACAACTCGGATTGTGGGATCCCCTCAGGTCTAAGAATTCCATTGTGTTAGTCGGGGTGTATGACAGTGTGATCATGTCCTACTAACCTTTAGATCAGTCCTGCTATCGGACCTCTTCCGACTAGCCAATGCAAGGCAGATAGCATCTCCATGCTCATGACACGTGAACCATTGTCATCTTCTGACTTACAAATTAGTCTCGGTAGTGGGTTTCCCTCCCAACCTCAAACGACTAAGGACAAACTCGCTAGAGCTAGATATAAGTATGCGGTTCCACACTTGCAACAATTGCAATGACACATACAACTAGATCTAATCCGGATACTGGGTTACAAATACAAGGCTGAATGTGAGCCTCTAGGGAATCATTCCTAACAGTGTCCTACTTGCACTAGAGTCGAGCACTCATGCATCTCCAGGATTTAGGTATATCATTCCCATGACTCTAACGTGCACATCAAACTTAGGTTGTGGAAGCGGTTTGGTCAACAAGTCTATAACATTTGCATCCATGTGTACCTTATAGCTTAATTTCTCCGCGATCAATGAACTGCCAAATCAAGTGATATTTCATGAGTATGTGCTTGTTTTTCTGGTGTGCCCGTGGCTCCTTAGCTTGTGAAATAGCACCAGTATTCTCATAGTACACGTCTAACAGTCTGGACGAGCCCGAAACAACCCCGATTTCAATCAGAAATTTTCTGATCTAGACTCCTTTTGCCGCCTCTGAGGCAACAACATACTCAACTTCCATAGTAGAATCGACCACCGATTCTTTCTTGAAACTTTTCCAGCTCATTTCACCTCCATTCACTATGAACACATAGCCGGATTGCAAGCGCGAGTCATCCAGTCCGGTCTGAAAGCTAGCATCCGTGTAACCCTTTACACCTAGCTCTTCCTCACCACCATAAACTAGGAACTAATATTGAGTACGTCTCAACTACTTAAAGATATTCTTTACTGCTATCTAGTGGCTTTCGCCAGGATTTGATTGATATCTGCTCGTTACAATTAGTGAATAGGAAATATCCGACCTAGTACATACCATCACATACATGATCAATCCTACCGCTGAAGCATAAGGGATCCTTTCCATCTGACTTCGCTCGTCAGCCGACACTGGGCATTGAGTCTTACTAAGTTGGATTCCATGCGCCATCGGTAAGAACCCCTTCTTAGCCGAATCCATATTGAACTTCTTCAATATCTTATCTAGATATGTACTCCGTCTCAAGCCTATGAGTCTCTGAGATCTATCTCTATAGATCTTAATTCACAATATAAATGCCGCCTCACCCAAGTCCTTCATTTGGAAACACCTACATACAGTAGCAGGAAAACAACTGAGCTTTCACTAAAGTTCCAAAGAATTCTTAGTTTCTTGCAACATTAGAACATTGTTTCCGACTACCAATATGTCATCTACATACAGTAGCAGAAAAACAACCGAGCTTTCACTAAACTTCCTATATAGCAAAAAACCACTTCATCAAAATGAATGTTCCAACTCTGCCCTGCTTGCTTCAATTCAGAGATGTATTTTCGAAGCCTGCAAACTCTGTTAGGACTATCAGGATCGATAAAACCCTCGGACCGTATCATATACACGTCCTTGGTTAAATTTTCATTAAGGAAAGATGTTTTGATATCCATCTTCCATATCTCCCAATCGAATTATGTAGCTAGTGCTAATATGATCCTCATCGACTTAAGCATCGCCACTGGCGAGAAAGTCTCATCATAGTCAACTCCTTCAACTTGTCGGAACCCTTTCATGACAAGCCGTGCTTTATAGACAAAAATATTTTCGTCTTGGTCATTTTTCCTCTTAAAGACCCATTTGCTCTCGATGGATCTTGCATCATCTAGCAGATCAACCAAGTTCCAAACTTGATTGTCATCCATGGACTTTAACTCGGATCTCATAGCTCCAAGCCATGACTCGGAATCAGCACTTCCCATCACATCCTAATAAGTAGTTGGCTCATCGCCATCTAGCGTAAGTATGTATCCACATAGTCTTGTTATGGCTCAAGATATCTTGAGCTCATTGGGGAACCCCAAGAGGAAGGTATGATGAGCACAACAACAAGTTTCCCTCAGTTATGAAACCAAGGTTATCGAACCAATAGGATCAAGGAAACACCTCCAAGGTGTTATTTTTCCAACTTGGAATCCTGCACAACACAACCACAGAACTTTGCCCCCAACTTACAGTGAGGTTGTAGATCTCACCGGTTTTGCTAAAAACAAAGGATTAAACGTATTGTGTGGAAGATAGTAATAGCTTATAGAAAGTAAACAGAAATAGTAAATAGATTGTAGATTAATGGTAAAAGAATGGACTGGGGTCCATAGTTCACTAGTAGTGATTCTCCTTAAGATATATGACATGTTGGGTGAAAAAATTACAGCAGGGCAATTGACAAACATCGAGAAAGCATACATGCATATACTAATCATCTTGACTCCTATGAGATTTGATTGGGCATTACAACATTATACATAGACCATAATCCAACTACATCTATGACTAATAATCCACCTTCAGGTTATCATCCGAACCCCCTCCAGTATTAAGTTGCAAGCAACATATAATTGCATTAAGCAAAGTGTGTGAAGTAAACAATACGATTGTTCTATGAATAAAGGATTGTTGTTTTCTCCCTAGTAGCAACAGCACATCTAGTACCTTAGAGATTTCTGTCACTTCCCCAGATTCCTAGAGGCATGAACCCACTATCGAGCATAAATACTCCCTCTTGGAGTTGCTAGCATCTACTTGGCCAAGATAGCTACTAACAACGGAGAGCATGCAAGATCACAAATAACAAAGACATGACAGAATCAATAATCAATCTGAAATAGCATCTCAATATCCATCGGATCCCCGCAAACACAACATGTAGGATTATAAATAGATGATTTTGATCATGAACGGACCTCACAAGATCTAAACATGGTAGCACAAAGGAGAAGAACCAAGCATCTAGCTACTACATGGACCCGTAGTCCAGGGATGAACTACTCACGCATCACCGGAGGCAGGCATGGTGATGAAGAAGGCCTCTAGGGTGATCTCTCCCCTCCGACAGGGTCCTGGGAAGAGCTTCAGATCCCTCCCGATCTAGGGATAGAGATGGCGGTGACTACAGACTCTTTCATAGAATTTTGATCGGGTACTTAGGGTTTTCGTCCTGGAGGCAATATATAGGCGAAGGGGCAAGGTAGGTGGAGTGCCAGGGGGCCCACACCACCTGGTGGTGTGGCTAGGGCTGGCTGCACCACCACCAAGTGTGGCCGGCCTGGCTCCCCTCTTTGTCTCCCCTCCGGACTCCGTGTTCCTTCTGGTGAAATATTGACTTGGGCTTTTGTCTGGTCTAATTCTGAGAATATTTCCTTACTATCTTTTCTGAAACCAAAATGAAAGCAGTGCAACCGCCGTGGCATCTTGTTAATAGGTTAGTTCCAGAAAATGTGTAAAAATACTCCAAAGTGTGGACAAAACATAAGAAAGTAGATATAAAACAAGCATGGAACATCAAAAATTATAGATACGTTTGCAACGTATCATCTTGCTGATGATCTTCATGGCTCTAGTGCATTTGCCGTCTTAGGCACAATGTCCGGCTCAACCTCCAAGGTTCTCGACTTGTCCTGAGTTGGTGAATCCCGAATTTCTTCAAGCTGCAACCTATTCCCACTATCTTTCCGGCTTAGAAACTTTTTCTCCAGAAAGGCACCGTTTCAACTGACAAACATTTTGCCCTCTTCTCGGTTGTAGAAATATTAACCCAAAGTTTCCTTAGGATAGCCTATGAAAACTACCTTATCCGACTTGGGGCTGAGCTTGTCGGATTGTAATTTCTTGACAAAAGCTTCACATCCCTAAATCATGATAAAAGCCAAGGTCAGCTTCTTGCCCGTCCACATGTAATATGGTGTCTTTTCTACTAATTTAGATGGTACTTTGTTTAGTGTTATCACTACCTTCTCTTGATAAAAACCCCATAATGATAAAGGTAGATCCGTCTTACTCATCATCGACCTTACCATGTCTAACAAGGTTTAGTTCCGCCTTTTCGACACACCATTTCTCTGAGATGTTCCCGGTGGGGTGAGCTATGGAACTATTCCAAAACACTTGAGATGGTCATCAAACTCATGGCTCATATATTCGCATCCACGATCTAATCGCAGAAACTTAATATTCTTGCTAAGTTGGTTTTGTACTTCACTCTGAAACTCTTTGAAATTTCAAAGTTTTTCGACTTCGATTTCATCAGGTAGACATATCCATATCTACTGAAATCATCCGTGAACGTGACAAAATACTCATAACCACATCTGGCTATCGTGCTCATTGGACCACATACATCACCATGTATCAGTTCTAGCAAGCCGGACACCCTCTCACAACTCTTTGCGAAAGGTGTCTTGGTCATCTTTCCCAGCAAACAGGATTCGCATGTTTCGAATGGATCCAAGCCGGACGAATCCAGGAGTCCATCACCATGGAGCTTCTGCATGCGTTTCCAGCTAATATGACGAAGGCGACAATGCCATAGATAAGTAGGACTAAGATCATTTGGCTTCAACCTTTTAGCATTCAAGTTATAGAATGATTTACATTCAAGATCAATCACAAAAAGTCCGGCTTGGACAGATGCATAGCCATGGAACACATTATTCAAATAAAAGGAACAACCATTGTTCTTAATATTTGACTCATAATCCTGCTCCATCAAACATGAGGCAGAAATGATGTTTCGGCTTAGTACTAGAAGATAGTTACACTTATTTAGTTCTAGTACAAATCCTGAAGGTAACTAGAGTTGCATCGTCCCTACGGCTAACGCAACAACTGTTGCTTTGTTTCTCACTCTGATGTAAATCTCCCCTCTCGCCATGCTCCTATGCCTTACCAGTCCCTGCATCGAGTTGAAGAACATGAGAAACCGATCCGGTATCGTATACCCAGGTGCTACTAGGAGTGTCGGCAAGATAAATGTATATAACATTTACAACAAGTGTACCTGAGTTAGAAGTCATACTTCCACTCCTGGCTTTATCCTCCTTGTACTTGTCGCAGTTCCTCTTCTAGTGACCCTCTCCCTTACAGTAAAAGCATACTATACCCGGAGGTTTTGCCAGCTTGCTAGTCACTGAGCCAGCGCTGGGACTTGGATCCACCGTGCCATCTCCCTTTGGCTTGGCTTTCTTAGACTAAGATTTCTTCTTGGTCTTAGAAGCGTTCTGCACCATCAACACTTGATTGGTGCTGCATTTCTTGATGTCGGCCTCTGCTGTCTTGAGCATCCCTTGGAGTTCTCCCAGCTTCTTATCCATACCATGCACATGGTAGTTTGAAATGAACGGACCATAATAACTAGGAAGAGAATTTAGGAGAATGTTGGTAGCAAACTCTTCGCTCAAGGGAAAACCCAGACGATCCAAGGACAACACATATCCGACAATCTTGATCATGTGCGGTCCCAGTGGGTCTCTATCTTTCAGCTTGGACCCAAGCAAGGATCTGGAGTCATTATACCTCTCCATCCTAGCCTGCGTCTAAAACATGCTGTTGAGGTCAAACATCATATCATACGCCTCAACATTTTCGAACTGCTGGTATAGTTTTAGCTCCATGTGAGCGAGCATGAGGCATCTGATTTCTGTCGACTCATCTCGAGCCCGGTGAAAAGTGGTTCTTACAACATTAGTCTCATCATTGCCTGGTTCATCTGGAATCGGATTGTCCAAGACATGTTCCTTCTTATCTTACTGGAGAATGATTCTCAAGTTACAATACCAGTTGGTAGATTTTGTTCCATTCAGCTTGTCCTTATCAAGGATTGTACGCAACGCAAAACTAGAAATCTGAATGGTGCTAGGTGGTGCCATCTACAAACGAATGATGCAAAACACTTAAGACAATGTATATGTAACAGGAGAAGGCAGATTTAACTCTTTAATAGTGGAGACTCCCACTAAGACTGATATCCCTCCGACAGTCGATAGTGATTCATGATCCCGGTCAGTTATCCGACTAGTGAGCCTTTGGGTCACTACTAGCCGGAGAACCTTCCGAGTAGGCAACTGATGGCTCAGTGTTGATGTGGAGCTCGTTGGGGAACCCCAACAGGAAGGTATGATGAGCACAATAGGAAGTTTCCCTCAGTTATGAAACCAAGGTTTAATCGAACCAGTAGGAGCAAGGAAACACCCCAAAGGTGTTGCTAGCCGAGCCTTGGCAGGGCGCACAACTGGTGCTAGTAGCAACGTGGAGACCTGCACAACACAACCACAGAACTCTGCCCCCCAACTTGCGATGAGGTTATCAATCTCACTATTTTGCTGAAAACAAAGGATTAAACGTATCGAATGGAAGGAAGTAATAGTTTGCAGAAAGTAAACACAAAGCAGTAAACAGTTTGTAGATTGTATGTAAAAGAAAGGACCGGGGTCCATAGTTCACTAGAGGTGGCTCTCCTTAAGATAGATAACATGCTGGGTGAACAAATTACAGCGGGGCAATTGATAAACATCGAGAAAGCAATACATGCATATACTAATCATCTTGATTCCTTTGGAACTAGATTAGGCATTACAACATTATACATAGACCGCCATCCAACTGCATCTATGACTAATAATCCACCTTCAGGTTATCATCCGAACCCCCTCTAGTATTAAGTTGCAAGCAACAGATTATTGCTTTACGAATTGCGTGTAATGTAAACAATACGATTGTTCTATGAACAAAGGATTGTTGTTTTCTCCCTAGTAGCAATAGCACATCTAGTACCTTAGATATTTCTGTCACTTCCCCAGATTACCAGAGGCATGAACCTAGTATCGAGCATAAATACTAACTCTTGGAGTTGCTAGCATCTACTTGGCCAAGATAGCTACTAACAACGGAAACCATGCAAGATCACAAATAACAAAGACATGATAGAATCAATAATCAATCTGAAATAGCATCTCAATATCCACCGGATCCCCACAAACACAACATGCAGAATTACAAATAGATGATCTTGATCATGAATGGAGCTCACAAGATCTAGACATGAAAGCACAAAGGAGGAGAACCAGCCATCTAGCTACTACATGGACCCGTAGTCCAGAGATGAACTACTCACGCATCACACCGGAGGCTTGCATGATGATGAAGAAGGCCTCGTGGTGAATTCCCTCTCCGGCGGTGCCGAAGAGCTTCAGATCCTCCCGATCTAGGGATGGAGATGGCTGACTCTGACTCTTTCATGGATTTTTGATCGAGTACTTAGGGTTTTGGTCCTGAGGGCAATATATAGGCGGAAGGAGAGGCCGAGGGGGTGCTGGGGTCGCCCAGACCACCCCCTGGCGCGGGCCAATCAGATCTCTATGCGATACATTTGCAATGGATCAGCAACACCTTGCCAATCAGATCTCTATGCGATTCCTGTTGGATTGTCTGAATCTAACTACCAAGTGCCCTGTAGAGAGAGTTCGAATCTCTCAAACTTTATCAAAGAGAATTGGTAGTGCCCCAAAAATATGAGCCTACTAACAAAAATGTCCGACTTATAGTGTTATAGAAAATGGCGGGGTAATCCGACTAGACCTTCTTTGAGGGAAAGAAGCAAATGAAATTGCAAGTCGGAACCATTCTATCTTACGCGAGCTAACTTTTAGCTGCAAGTTTTGGCAGGATAAAACTGTCCTATTCTTGTCCAACAAGAAAAGAAACTTTCTGGTTTATCTTGGATGTCAGCTATGTGATCTACCACTCAGATCTGGACCAGTTCTAACCAACTTCTTGGCCAAGACAAACCAGATCTGGCCAATGCCCTAGATCAAAACAGATCAAAAAGGAAAAACAAAAACAACGAAAAAGATCCAATCATTCCCACTCGCACATCTCATGCGCAAGAACTAGGCTAAAAACCTAGAGTTGATGCTCTGATACCACTATTGGGCAACATGCAGGGCTAGGCTGAAAACAAAAAATTTCTGCTCCGGCTAGAACTCCAGCGAGCCACCCCAAGATCCAGCCAGGGTCAAAGGCAATAGCTCGTACCTCTCTAAGCGCAGGTGTGGAAGCTGAGGAAGCGCGTTGCGCTGGTGTCATACATTCCCCTCGTCTCGTCCAGCTTCGACGAACTACTTGATCTTGTGACCACCTCGTCGCTGGCTCCGTGATCCTCCTCCTTCCGCCTCCAACTTTGCTAACAAGCACCGCAGGTGTGGTGCCTCTGCTATCTCACACAAGTACAAGGTAGAACAACAACAAGTGAGATGCTAGTCTCGGTCTTGCTGCTGCGAGACATGAAGGTGGAATTTCCAAGTCTAGCAAAACCCTAGGAAGCAGCACTGGATTGTCTTGTTTGCCACCACCCACCTTCCTTAATATAGGCGAGTAGGTGAGGGCACACAACACTTGTTTCCCTCGGTCCTAGACCCTAACCCTAGTTAAAGTGAGTCCAACCCATTGACACGTGTCCCTGTCCGAACAAGTCGAACTTGCATGTAACATCCCAATTTCAGCAATCTTGATTAGTTGTCCAGAATGCAAAAATTAGGGGGAACAAAACTTTTTTTTGTTTAGTGATGCAGTGTTTTATTGCTTTCTTGTTGGTGCTTATGCATCTGGTTGTGTATTAGATGATATACTCCTTACCTCACCCTCAATTGACAAAAGATATTTCACAAAACTGTCTTGGCTTATTTTACATATTCTCAAATGTTCTGGCATTCCAAAACCAAAGCCAAGATACCTTTGCAACAATAGTTATATTCTTAGCTTCTATTAACAAAATTATCGAGACCTATATGATATAATCTCCTTATGTTTTCAAGACAGAAACTTCAACTACTCTTATCCCTAGGCTTTCCAAAACATTTTATAAAACCTTGAACTCTATTATTTGTAGAAATACCAAGGGACTCTTATCTTCCTCAAAACACAACCCTTTTCAAAATACCTATCCTTACTTCAAGCTAGGCTTGATGTTAACCCTGGCAGTAGTTTGTTCTGCTAGAAAGATGAATTGCCTTGATCTGATGTATGACTTGTTTTCTTAGGAATTAGAGTGAGCTACCCTAGGTGCTCATCCTATAGGAGAAATCTAAACTAAGATCACAAATCCTAAGAAAATTTCCAAAGATGGATCTGATCCCTAGTCACTAAAATGGTAATCTAAACCCTTAACCAAATCCATTTAGGGCAAATTCCTTCTAATAGTTTCCAACTCAATGAAGACCAACTATGAGAATGGATACTCTCTACTCAATCTACACTTCAACATCATCCACTTGGTGATGATTTGGAACCTTGCATCCTCTCAAAATCATCCTCTTTTGTATTCTAGTCAAAAATGCTAAATCTGCCAAAAATGGCTAAGTCTGGAAAACTTTTATCAACATCACATCTTTGAGTCCCTCTCTTTCTCAACCCTTGTGCATTTTTGGAAATGCACTTGAACCATCTTGTAAACAATATTAAATACTCCCAAGGACCACACTTGACCTTGGATAGGCCATCTTTTAATCCACTTATCCTTGATAGTTTTGCAGGCAAGAAATTAATCTTTCCTGCAAATCTTATCAAAATGCCTACTTTGGTAGCAGCTCACATCTTCATGCTACCTTATTTTGACCAACTCCTTGGATGAGTGTTCTCTACTTATGAAGGTCTATATATCTATACTTCACTTGTTTCAATTGGATCCTTGTGCTTCTAAAATGCACATGGTTTTTGAAGCTATTTATTAATCTACTTTGGCACCCTTATTTTTAGCCAACTTTGGCATCAATCCTAGGAAAGCTCAACCATGATCAACCTCAACTATTTGCACCATGGTGATCTACATAACTTGGTCTATCTATCCATATAGCCCATGTCCCAAGGGGATCTACAAAATACAACATGGTTTTGATGGTATTAAAATAATAATGCCCAAGATCATCTATTTCATGTTTTCTCCCAAAATCAAGTTTGATTCCCAAAACCCAAGGATGTAAATGATTGATACATCATGTGGACATAATTTACCTTGGATATTAAGATTTATCAAATATTATCCATAATTATTTTGACTCAAAAATTATTTAATTCCTTTCATTTACAAAAACTCAAAAACTCTCTCTAGGAAAGAAAGTTTGTTTTTCTCCAAGTCACTTCTCCAACTTCCGGCTCATTTGAGGCCTACATATCATACCCTATACTCGAAATTCAAAATTAATTTTTTTTGAAGAGTTTTAATAATTCTTTTTCTCTATTTTATTAAATGGCAGAAACAAGAAAATATTTACTTTAAATACTTTTCTGCCTTAATAAATTTTGAGAAAATTATCCAATGTTTGAATTAATGCTTGGGACCATCTAAAACAAAATCTCACCCTGTCCAATTCAAAAACCTCAAATGAATATAATAAAATAGATTCAACATTATTTGGATAATTAATATAAACTGGACCAAAATTTATCTTAAAATTCCCAAATAAATCCTGGAGTTTTACCTTGACCATACCCATCTACCAGAACCAAAAACCCATCTTGCTAAGATCAGAAATCAAAACTTTCATTCATGAACATCCATATGGCAAAAAGGTGATACGTTGACAAAACTTGATGTAAACTCCATCCAACCAACTTCAATCCCATTCCTTGGCACCTACAACAACCAAAAAAAACCTCTGGTAGAAACCACTATAGCTGATCACTGTAGCACAAGCTTGCCTCTTGACATTGGTGTCTGAAAGGAAGAGAGAGAGACAAGCACAACATGACATAGCTATTAAAGCTTGCAGCAGCAGCCTCCCTCCCTCTCTGCATTTCTACATGACCAGAACCCCACCTCACCGCCCCTGCTGCCCAATCACCAGCCAGCTACTTATCTCTTACTCCCCATGGAGATAGTCCATGTGAGACCACCTCCCTCTCAAATAAATAGGACAGCGCCACCCCAGCTCCTCTTCCCTCCCTCATTTCTCTCCCCGACCTTCAGAATCTCACCCCCACGAGCCCCAGCTCATCCCAGATCTTCCTAGCTCCAGAAGAAAAAGAAGCTTCCCTCTCGGCCTCCTTCGAGAGGTGATGTATCTGGTCGATCGCGACCTTCCCCACCTCACCCTTCTCTCTGATCTACTCCCTAGATCTAACTTAACCCCTCCCTTTCTCTCCTTTTGTCACAGGAGCATCAGAACCACCACAACCATTCCATGTTTGAAGCCCTGCCGTCGGGGATGACGCGCATGCGCACCTTTGGCCGCTCTGACCTAACACTAGGACCGCGGCCAAACCTTGCCCCTCCCCTTCATCATGCAGACGCCCAGGTGGTTCTTCGGCAAAGCTTCCAAGCGCACACCTGCCGTCGTCGCACATAACTCTCCTCCTGACGCGGAACCCTTGGCTGCCTCCCATCGCCAAGGTCACCAACATTCACCATGTCACCCCACTTTGCCGGAGACGGCCCTAGTGAGCTCCCTGAACCCCGTCACCACGACCTAGGGTTCGACCCTATTTTCCATGGCTCAGCGAGGAAGATGAGCCTCGGCCATCCATCACCTCTTAATCCAATGGTGGGCATCCCACGATACCCGTTCGCGCTCATGTTCCGCTGACCCACGGGCCTGGCATGTCAGGCCTTTTGAAATCCTCTCTCGCGCACAGGGGAGCGGATTCGAGCTAGTATCCCCCAGTGTGACCCATGAGCTTCCAAGATATGGTCCACACTCTCCCCTGTATCCTTTTTAATTAAACCATACTCCCAGATATGCAAGAAAATTTCTCTATTTAAATGCTTTTGAAAATGGAAATTACTATATTTTGACTAGATCTAAATTCCTACATGTTCCTGCATGTTTTGGTCAACATGCAGAACAAATATTCTGCCAAAAATAATTTCTGTTATTATCTGGAGTTATATCTACTAAAACAGTACCTTTTTCAATAAATATTTTCCTTAGTGAGTTTCTCAATTCCAATTAGGGTAAATCAAACTCCCTCTGGTAGGTATTTCATGTATCTATCTCATGGACTTGGCCTCATGCCAAGTGGACCTTTAGTGTTACTACAGTAAATATAATAAAAGATCCCCATTTTTGCATTTACAAAATTCCCTAGGTAAATATGCAGCACACATTGAGTTGATTCCAACTCTCAGTGATGTGGTACTACAAGGCCTACCAAACTCTAGGAGATCAAATATTATTGAGCCCGTAATGAATTTTGGTGAATTAAACCTCTCTATGTAGGGTTATTTTAGTAGATAAATCACTACAAGAGTTTTACAACTCTACAAATGATGAATACAACTTATACATAAATCTATTTGAAATACCTACCATGTCAACTTGGATTCATATCCAAAGCTTCTGTATATTAAACCAGGTTAAAAAGACAAATTGCTTGCATAACTGACTTTGGGAATTTCCCAAGGGCATTCTGGTAATTATTTTGAGGTGCTTCCAACTCTCAAAAATCACAAACTCAAATATGTACAAAAAAATCTGAGGACAAATTTATTTGAGCTCCAAATCATTTTTTGGTGAATTATTCACCTAAACTATGGTTATTTCCACTATAAAATTCATATCTAATTAAAGAGAAGTGATAAAATGATGAAACTACTTATGTTGGCCTTGTTATTTAAATACCTATCTGTTGATATCATTTTTGTACATTGATATCATACAAACCCAAGCATTAGTTCAAAACCCCTTCATTAAGTGGTATTTGACAATTGATTCATGAAAGAAAATCCACAAATGCAAATAAAGTAATTCCAATGGCTATAAACTCAAGTTATCAAAACCTACTAAAGTGAGTAATCTGTTGTATGTTTATTTGTTGTATTGTATTGGTGCTTGTATGCCTTGTGTTGATTGTGCCCTTGTTTGCTTGCATGTATGATCCCCGATGACGATAGTTGCGATTATATCAAAGACCAGAAGAAGATTATTATTGGTCATTATGGTATTCTAAGCAGAAGTCTAGGGACATATTGACATATTGCTAATCATAGGAAAGACATCTTCTTGCTCATAAGCCTTGTCCTATTGTTTTACCTATGCATGTTTTACCTACTGTTTATGAAAACTACATTATTTCATTATATGATGATCTATATCTGGTAGTGGCTTGTCTCCTCCAAACCATTACACGTTTGTACTACTAAGTACAACCCCCTTGATGACACCTACTTGTCCCTAGTATAGTGATGGTGTACAACACCATACCCTTTTGGAGACCCCGTTTTAGCTGAAGCAAAACTATATGATGGGAAGACCCCGGGAAAAGTTCTACAAAATGTTTTATGGAAAAATCTTGGTAAGGTTTGACCTACCAAGAGAAGTTTGAGAAAATAAAAAGCTTTTATTTTACAAAAGAAAGAGGAGCAAAATGTTTTCAAAAACGCACCCAGTTCTTTGCAGCTTTAGCTATAACAACTTAACCCGTGCAACCACATTACTCCTATATGGGAAGGGGCTAGACTCGAAGTTTGTTCACTCTAGTATAGGTTGCCTCACAACTACTACAGGGGATTGCGATCCCTGGAGGGTGGGCCTTCTCCAGAAAAGGTCCATGTGAGTCATCGACCATGATAAGGAATGAACGGTTTGCGGGCCGCCATGCGTTTACTATGAATGACTCATAGGGTAGGCACTTATACTGGAGTGGGCAACATTGTGCATCGGGGAATAAGACTGGTAGGTAATCAAACCAATCATATCTCCATATGACTCTTGTTAATATTTTGATTCTTATGTTCTATACTCTAGACGTTGTAGGTGTTAGAGATATGCCCAAGAGGCAATAATAAAAGTGGTTATTATTATATCTTTGTGTTTATGATGAATGTTTGCATCCCATGCTATAATTGTATTATAAGGAAACACTAATACATGTGTGTTTTGTAAACATAAAAGAGTCCCTAGTAAGCCTCTTGTTAAACTAGCTCGTTGATTAATTGATGATCATGGTTTCCTGATCATGGACATTGGATGTCATTAATAACAAGGTTATATCATTAGGAGAATGATGTAATGGACACACACACCCATAGTAAGCGTAGCATAAGATCAAGTCATTAAGTTCACATTGCTATAAGCTTTCGATACATAGTAACCTAATCCTTCGACCATGAGGTTGTGTTAATCACCATCACCGGATGGGTACTTTGATGACATCAAACACCACTTCATAACTGGGTGGTTATAAAGGTATCATTGGGTATTCTGAAAGTATGTGTTGAAGCGCATGGACCAAGATTGGGATTTGTCCATCCATATGACGGATAGATATGCTCTGGGCCCTCTCGGTGGAATGTCATCTAGTTAGCTTGCAAGCATGTGGTCACAAGGGATGGCATGACACGGAACGAGTAAAGAGTGCTTATCAGTAACAAGGTAGAACTAGGTATGGAGATACCAACGATCAAACCTCGGATAAGTAGAGTATCGCGTGACAAAGGGAATTGGTTTCGTATGTTAATGGTTCTATCGATCACGAAGTCATCGTTGAGTATGTGGGAGCCGTTATGGATCTCCAGATCCCGCTGATGGTTATTGATCGGAGAGGTGTCTTCATCATGTCCACTTATTCACGAATCGTAGGGTGACACATTTAAGGTTCGAAGTTGTTTTAAGTAGATATTGAATGCGCGTTGGAGACCGAATGTTGTTCGGAGTGTCGGATTGGATCCGGGACATCACGAGGAGATCCGGAATTGTCCGGAGAATAAGATTCATATAATGGGGATCATTTTCTAAGTTAGGAAATGTTCCAGAGTGTTTGTATGGGGATTCTAGAAGGTTTCAGAATGTTCCGGAAGGTTCTAGAAGATATCTTGGAGTTTATTTGAAAACCGAGATAAGGTAAGATAAGATAAGATAAGGGAAGTTTAAAGGGGAAACTTGGGGGGGAAGGACTCTCCCCCCAAGCTCCCTAGTGCGCCGGCCCTAAGGGGTGGGCCTAGGGGTGGGAACCCTAGGCCTCACCCCTCCCTCTATCTATAGAGGGTGGGCGCCACCCTCCTGCCCTTCCCACTCCAAACCCTAGCCGCCTCTCTCTTCCTCCTTCCATCTGCTCTGGCTTAGGCGAAGCCCTGCAGAATTCTCTACTCCACCACCACCACCACGCCGTCGTGCTGCTGGGATTGCGTGGAGAAGATCTACTACCTCCGCTGCTCGCTGGAACAGGGAGAGGAAGGTGCCGACTCACGCGTGTGACCGTCTGCGGAAGCGCTGCCGGAACGCGGCGCCGGAAGGATCATCTACTCGATCTTGAGATCGGCAAGTGATCGACTACATCAACCACGAGATCCGATCTTGAACAAGGCTTTGGAAACTACAAGGGTTAGTACAGATCTATCTCGTTGCACTTGTCTAATAGATTAGATCTTGGCTTTTATCTAGATTAGATCTGGGTTTTGTTCGTTCTTGCGGTAGAATTTTTTTGTTTTCCAAGCTACGAACCCATCAGTAGGTAGTATGTCAAGTGAACCTTAGTTTACTAGCAGTGTGACAGTTTCACACCCACATTATGAACATCGCTAGGTGTTGGGGGGATACCCCCGGGTAGGGTCACGCTGGGGTTTAAAGTGTTGGGTTTGCAGCATAGAAAACAAAAATTTTCCTACGATGAGAACTACACGCCAAGATCTATCTACTAGATACAAGCAACGGGTGGATATACATCCATAGAGAACTTACCCTCAAAGACAACAGAGTTTTGTTAATGAGTTGGAACTCGTGGTTGATGTAGTCGTACGCTTGCCGATCTCAAGATCGTGTGGAAGTCCTAGCGCCACAAATCAGCATCGCATCCGTCCTCGCACACACGTTCATGCCACTGAACAACCTCCACCTCCTCGCTCCAGCAAATCATCAGAAGCAGCAATCCTTCCAGACGCAATGCCACCAGGAACATGTATCTCGCTAATCCAAGACCATGGGGAATATATCTAGAGGGGGAGAGAGATCCTTCACGAGGAGGTGTGCTTGGTGAGGGAGGAGAGGGGGGCCTTTTATAGGAGAGGTGGGGATCCTCCCCTCCCATGGCCGGCGCCCATGGGGGGGGGGGGTGCCCCCACCTCTTCCTCATTCATGTGGTGGAAGCTCCACTCACATCAATTTAGCCTCCACCCAAAGTTCCACTCACATGCATTAAATTTCCACCAAATTTAATGCAACTCTCATTTAATAAAACTCTTTTATTTATTTTATTCAGAATTTTGTTAATTACTTTAATGAACAAACATTCACATAAAACCCCTTGTAACATTTCAATATCACATGTAGAACCAGTTTCTGCAATTTCACCCAAAACAATTCCGGTTTCCATCGAAATAATTCCAGCGCTTTGCAATTCTTTCGTCTGAAACATATGTGCTCATAAATGGTGTTTGGAAAACCTTAAGTGTGTCACCCTACGGTTCACGAATAATGTAGACATGATTGAGACTCCTGTCAAATCAATAATCAGAAGCGGGACCTGGAGATCCATACTGACTCCTGCACATTCAACGATGACTTCTGTGATCATGAGAACCTTCAATGCTAGTAACTTAATCCCTTTGTCTCATGATATATTACATGTCCGAGATTCGATCATCGGTATCCAAATACCTAGTTTGATCTCGGTACCGGCATGCACTCTTCTCTCGTTCCCGTGATATAACATTCTAGTGATCACATCACTTGCTTGCAAGCTATCTTAATGTGATATCACCGAGAGGGCCTAGAGTATATCTATCCGTCATCAGGATTGAAAAATTCCACTCTTGATCCATGAGCCTCAACATGACATCTTCGGAGTATCTGAACCCACCTTTATAGTCACCCTTTTACGGTGTGACGTTTGATGTTATCAAGTTACTCTTATGATGTCAGCAATTAACATGATCTCATGGTCTAAGAATAAAGATTACTTCGTATGATGTTATAGCAATATAAACATAATGACTTTGATCGTAATGCTATACTTCGGATGAATGTTCATCACATCATTTCACAAATGTTGTGACCTCGTTATTAACAACATCCAATGTCCATGATCAGGAAACTTTGATCATCTTGTTAATCAACGAGCTAGTCTATAAGAGAGGCATAACTAGGAACCTTTTATTTGTTTATTACACACCCATGTATTGATGTTTCCTATCAATACAATTATAGCATGCAAAATAAACATCTATCATATACAAGGAATACATAATAACAACTTTATTATTGCCTCTCAGGGCATATTTCCTTCAGTCTCCCACTTGCACTAGAGACAATAATCTAGTTCACATAGTGATAAATCTAACACCCATGGAGTTATGGTGTTGATCATGTTTTTCCCTAGGGAGAACTTTAGTCAACTGATCTGCTACATTTAGGTCCGTGTGTACTTTACAAATCTTTATATCTCCATCCTTGACATGCTCGCGGATGGAGTGAAAGCGGCGCTTAATATGCTTGGAATTCTTGTGAGACCTTGGTTCCTTGGCGTTGGCTATGGCTCCATTGTTGTCACAATAGATCACCATTGGGTCCAATGCACTAGGAATCACACCCAGTTCCGTTATGAACTCCTTCATCCAAACCGCTTCCTGCACCGCTTCTGAAGCAGCAACATATTCTGCCTCCATCGTTGATCCAACCACCACATGTTGTTTAGAACTCCTCCAACTAACTGCTGCTCCGTTCAAGAGAAATACATATCCGGATTGAGACTTAGACTCATCCGGATCGGTGTCAAAGCTAGCATCGACATAACACTTAGCGACTAGCTCTTCTTCACCTTCATATACAAGAAACATATCCTTAGTTCTTCTTAAGTACTTAAGGATATTCTTGACCGCTATCCAGTCTTCCGAACCTGGATCAGATTGGTACCTACTAGTCAAACTAATAGCATGTGCCACATTCGGTCTTGTACATATCATGGCGTACATTATAGAGCCTATGGCTAAGGCATAAGGGATCTTATCCATTATCTCTATTTCTTCCGCCGTAGCCGGACTTTGAGTCTTACTCAATATCTTGCCTTGCAACATAGGTAAGAACCCCTTCTTACTTCCTTCCATATTAAACTTCTTTAATATCTTACCAAGGTATGTACTTTGCGATAGCCCAATTAGGCGCCTTGATCTATCTCTATAGATTTTAATGCCTAATATATATGAAGCTTCACCAAGGTCCTTCATCGAAAATTTGGTGTTTAGATAACTTTTAACACTGTTTAAAAGATCTATATCATTTCCAATCAATAATATGTCATTCACATATAATATCAGAAATGCCACATTTCTCCCACTCACTTTCTTGTAAATGCAAGCCTCTCCATAAGTTTGGACAAATCCAAACTCTGATCACCTCATCAAAACGGAGATTCCAACTCCGGGATGCTTGCTCCAGTCCATAGATGGATCGCTGAAGCTTGCATACCTTATCAACATCCTTAGGATCGACAAAACCTTTAGGTTGTATCATATACAACTCTTCTTCAATATTACCATTGAGGAACGCAGTTTTGACATCCATCTGCCATATTTCATAATCGAAATATGCAGCAATTGCTAACATAATCCTAAACGACTTTAGCATCGCTACGGGAGCGAATGTCTCATCGTAGTCAACTCCTTGAATTTGTCGAAACCCCATTGCGACAAGTCGAGCTTTATAGATGGTCACATTACCATCAGCATCAATTTTTCTTTTGAAAATCCATTTATTCTCAACGGCCTTTCGATCGTGAGGTAAGTCCACCAAGGTCCAAACCTGGTTTTCGTACATGGATTCCATCTCAGAATTCATGGCTTCTAGACATTTGTTGGAATACGGGCTCATCATCGCTTCTTCATACGTTGCAGGTTTATCTATTTCATCAATCATGAAATTTATAACAGGATTTCCGTATAGTTTAGGAGCTGCACGTGTCCTGCTTGACCTACGAGGATCGGTAGTGTCCTCTTTCAGAGTTTCATGATTATTATCATTAGCTCTCTCTTCATCAGGTGAAGTCAACTCCGAAACAATTTTTGGTGCTGCGCCACTCGCCATTTCATGAAAAGAAGGTTCAATAACCTCTTCGAGTTCTACCTTCCGACTACTCACACCTTTCGTGAGAAACTCCTCAAGAAAGGATCCATTCTTGGCAACAAAAACCTTGCCCTCGGATCTGTGATAGAAGGTATACCCAATCGTTTCTTTAGGGTATCCTATGAAGATGCATTTTTCCGCTTTGGGTTTGAGTTTATCCGGCTGAAGTTTCTTCACATAAACATCGCATCCCCAAACTTTAAGAAATGAAAACTTAGGTTTGTTTCCAAACCATAATTCATACGGTGTCGTTTCAACGGATTTAGATGGTGCCCGATTTAAAGTGAATGCAGCGGTTTCCAGTGCATAACCCCAAAATGACAGTGGCAAGTCAGTCAGAGACATCATAGATCGAACCATATCCAATAAAGTACGATTACGATGTTCCGACACATCATTATGTTGTGGTGTTCCGGAAGGCGTGAGTTGTGAAACTATTCCACAGTCTTTCATATGTGTGCTCAACTCGTACTAAGATACTCTCCTCCATGGTCAGACCGAAGAAATTTGATCTTTTTGTTACGATGATTTTCCACTTCATTTTGAAATTCTTTGAACTTTTCAAAGGTTTCAGACTCATGTTTCATCAAATACATATACCCGTATCTACTCAAATCATCCGTGAAAGTAACAAAATAACGATATCCACCTCGCGCCGACACACTCATTGGTCCACATACACCAGTATGTATGATTTCCAATAAATCTATCGCCCGTTCCATTGAACTGGAAAACGACGTTCTAGTCATCTTGCCCATAAGGCATGGCTCACATGTATCAAATGATTCAAAATCAAGTGATTCCAAAAGTCCATCAGAATGGAGTTTCATGCGTTTAACGCCAATATGACCTAGACGGCAGTGCCACATATATGCAGATATATCATTATCAAGTTTAATTCTTTTAGAATCAACATTATGAATATGCGTAATACTACTATCGAGATCCAATAGAAATAAACCATTCATCACATGTGCATGACCATAAAAGATATCATTCATATAAATCGAACAACCATTATTTTTAGATTTAAAGGAATAACCACTTCGCATCAAAAAATATCCGGATACAATGTTCATGCTCAATGCAGGCACCAAATAACAATTATTTAGATTTATCACTAATCCCGACGGCATATGGAGAGGCAGCGTTTCGACGACGATCACATCAACTCTTGATCCATTGCCGACCCGCATCGTGACCTCATCCCTTACTAGTTGTTGCTTGTTTCGCAGCCCCTGAATCAAGTTACATATATTAGCAACCGATCTCGTATCAAATACCCAGGTGCTACTGCGAGTACTAGTCAAGTACACATCAATAACATGTATATCACATATACCTTTGTTTTTCTTGCCGGCCTTCTTGTCCGCCAGCTTGGGGCAGTTGCGCTTCCAATGGCCAGTCCCCTTGTAATAGTAGCACTCGGTATCAGACTTAGGGCCAGCTCGGGATTTCTTCTCAGGTGTGGCAACAGATTTGCCGCCCTTCTTTCCCTTCTGCTTGCCTTTCTTGTATTTCGTGAAACCGGTGGTCTTATTGATCATCAATACTTGATGTTCTTTCCTAATGTCCACTTCTGTAGTTTTAAGCATTGACAGAAGCTCAGGAACAGACTTCTTCATGCCCTGCATGTTATAGTTCATCACGAAGCTCTTGTAGCTAGGTGGCAGAGATTGGAGAACATGATGTATGCCTAGGTCAATGGGAATCGTTATTCCCAAGGACACAAGCTTATCGGCGTACCAAGACATTTTGAGTACGTGCTCACTAACGGAGTTGTTCTCCTCCATCATGCAGCTAAAGAACTTTTCAGAAGCATTATAACTCTCTACGGTAGCATGGGTATCGAAAATCATTTTCAACTCTCCCATGGTATCAAAAGCATTGCCATTTTCGAAATGTTTTCGAAGTTCTGGCTCTAGCCCATACAGTATGCTGCAACGAACTAAGTTGTGGTCCTAATGACGAGTCATATAGACATTCTTTTCCTTGTCAGGGGCATCAGGAGCTAGTGGGGGGCCTAGCGGCGCATCTAGCACATATTGCTTTTGTGCAGCAGTGAGGAGAATCCTCAAATTCATAGCCCAGTTGGTGAAGTTGCTACCATTCGTAGCAAGTTTCTCTTTCTCCATGAACACATTGAAATTAAAAGCAGGTGGTGCCATCTACAACAGAATTTGTAAAGTTTATTTAGACTAAGTTTATGATAGATTGAGTTCAACTAATCCAAATTACTAATGAACTCCCACTCAAAAACGAAATCCCTCGTGCCTTTTTGGTGATTACATGAACCAAATCCACTACACCAAGTTCGATCATCACGTGAGTCGGTGTAGCTTCAAAGGCGAGCATCTTTATGGGCATCATATCAACCATATGACTCATGCTTAACCTTTCGGTCCGTGTTCCGAGGCCATGTATGTACATGCTAGGCTCGCCAAGTAAGAACCTTAGTACCCGCGTGTGTAAAACTGTCTTACACCTGTTGTATGAAAGCGTAGAGTCGAGTACACCCGATCATCACGTGATGTCTCAAAACGCGATCCATAGAACGGTGCATACTCAAGGAAGAACATATTTTTATCTTGATATCTAAATGAGGGATCATCTTACAATGCTACCAAAAGCGCCAAACTAGCAGTATAAGATGCTAACATCTAATGTGTAAAGTGAGATGATATGGTCCATGCATTTGATCTCTATCATTTGCATCGTGGTATGATCTCTATCATTCCTTTGTGTGTAAGGCCAAGGTCTATGGAACATACACGTTAAGTGTGTTGTAAGAGTATCTACCATATCAAGACACTAGCCCAGCAACGATCTAAACTAGACGCCTTTAATTTATCCATTGCAAGTTTTACATGGCTTACGGCTTTCGGAGATAAACCGGTCTTACCTAGGAACATGGAACCACAATGAGGATAACCAAGTTATTAGCAACTCGTTGTAAATTAGATATTGACTATAGTAGGAGAGACAGACACCTGCCAGCCACTTATGCAAAACTAGTTGCATGTCAGTCGTGGAACCGGTCTCATGTGCGATGACATGTAAGGTTAGTCCGGGTCGCTTCATCCCACTATGCCACCAATATCCAAAATACATGAAAGAAGCAATAACATGATCATCATCACCAACATATAAACATATGTGTACTACCCGTGCCAAGCACCTACGCATAGATCAGACTCTGATACCACTTTTGGGTTCGCAGCATAGGAAACAAAATTTTTCCTACGATGAGAACTATACGCCAAGATCTATCTCCTAGATACAAGAAACGGGTGGATATACATCCATAGAGAACTTACCCTCGAAGGCAACGGAGTTTTGTTAACGAGTTGGAACTCGTGGATGATGTAGTCGTACGCTTGCCGATCTCAAGATCGTGTGGAAGTCCTAGCGCCGTAAATCAGCAGCGCATCCGTCCTCGCACACACGTTCAGGCCACCGAACAACCTCCACCTCCTCGCTCCAGCGAATCAGCGGAAGCAACAACTCCTTCCAGATGCAATGCCACCGGGAACATGTGTCTCGCTAATCCGAGACCATGGGGAATATATCTAGAGGGGGAGAGAGATCCTTCACGAGGAGGTGTGCTTTGTGAGGGACAAGAGGGGGGCCTTTTATAAGAAAGGGGGGCTCATCCCCTCCCATGTCCGGCGCCCATGGGGGGGGGGGTGCCCCCACCTCTTCCTCATTCATGTGGTGGAAGCTCCACTCACATCAATTTAGCCTCCACCCAAAGTTCCACTCACATGCATTAAATTTCCACCAAATTTAATGCTACTCTCATTTAATAAAACTCTTTTATTTATTTTATTCAGAATTTTGTTAATTAATTTAATTAACAAACATTCACATAAAACCCCTTGTAACATTTCAATATCACATGTAGAACCAGTTTCTGCAATTTCACCCGAAACAATTCCGGTTTCCATCGAAATAATTCCAGCTCCTTGCAATTCTTTCGTCTGAAATATATGTGCTCCAAAATGGTGTTTGGCAACCCTTAAGTGTGTCATCCTATGGTTCGCGAATAATGTAGACATGATTGAGACTCCTCTCAAATCAATAATCAGAAGCGGGACTTGGAGATCCATACTGACTCCTGCACATTCAACGATGACTTCTGTGATCGTGAGAACCTTTGATGCTAGTAACTTAATCCATTTGTCTCATGATGTATTACATGTCCGAGATTTGATCATCGGTATCCAAATACCTAGTTTGATCTCGTTACCGGCATGCACTCTTTTCTTGTTCCCGTGATATAACATTCTAGTGATCACATCACTTGCTTGCAAGCTATCTTAATGTGATATCACCAAGAGGGCCCAGAGTATATCTATCCGTCATTGGGATTGACAAATTCCACTCTTTATCCATGAGCCTCAACATGACATCTTCGGAGTATCTGAACCCACCTTTATAGTCACCTTTTTACGGTGTGACGTTTGATGTTATGAAGTTACTCTTCTGATGTCAGCAATTAAGATGATCTCATGGTCTAAGGATAAAGATTACTTCGTATGATGTTATAGCAATATAAACATAATGACTTTGATTGTAATGCTATACTTCAGATGAATGTTCATCACATCATTTCACAAATGTTGTGACCTCGTTATTAACAACATCCAATGTCCATGATCAGGAAACTTTGATCATCTTGTTAATCAACGAGCTAGTCTATAAGAGAGGCATAACTAGGAACCTTTTATTTGTTTATTAAACACACATGTATTGACGTTTCCTATCAATACAATTATAGCATGCAAAATAAACATCTATCATATACAAGGAATACATAATAACAACTTTATTATTGCCTCTTAGGGCATATTTCCTTCATAAAGTCCGAGTTAGCCGAGGTACGGCGTGGCCAAAGCAAGTGCTGGCCGGGTCATCTCAAGGCAGGCCGACTTATGGGGTAACCTGGCCTGGTGGGCGTTTGCCTAACATTAATCTGGTCGGCATAAAATATATGTCGGCTATACTGATTTACCTTGTTTGCAGGTACCCTCATAGCCGGGTTAGCTACATGCTATCCGGATTACCACTTGGCTTCCAAGGGAAGGAAGGAATCTCTTGTTGGTCAAAAGGTGGCCTTTGCCCACTGAAGCATGAGCGAAGCAGGTCAGAGGCGAGGACTAGCGGGGCGTGGCCGACAAAGGTGATGTAGCCAGTGTCGGCTGACGCAACCGATGTTGGCTGACACCAAAAGCAGAGCAGCTCACAGAGGATTACGTCCATGGTCCGGACTAGCCGTTTAAAGTGAATAAAGAAGCATCTTGCTTTAGCCAAAGGGCATATTCGGGGAATATGCCTCCACATGTGCCCTATCTTTGTAACCTGGGCTCGCCTATATAAGGAGCACCAAGGCCTCTGTAGAAGGGGATCGATCATTTTCTCTGTTTAAGATAGAACTCTAGAGCACTGTAGTGGGGGTAAGAGAACTAGTCTCCTTCTCATGAACAGCTAAAGGAGCCCTTGTAATCCACCATTGATAGAGTAAAAATACAAACACTTATGTGTAGAATCACCACACTATCCCTCCTGGGATTCCTCTAGTGCACATTGGCCCCATCTTTCGCCTATCCATGGCATCTGCCGTGCCACCACCACGACAGTTGGCACCCACCGTGGGGCTAGCGGCGCTAGTAGGAGTAAAAATCCGGATGGGAAACATCTTCAGCACCGGCGAGCGTGTCGTCTCTAGGCTGGTATAGCGCTTTGGAGCACTGGACTATGTCAGCGACAATGCAGGGAGCTTCGACAGGCGTCCTCCTCCGCGTAATGGCCTCTTTATCAAGCTTGGAACCCACAAGATCTATGTTGGCATTGACGAGTCCTGCGTTCATCTGCGGCACGTCGTCGAGGGAGGCGAGCCACCTCTCAGCACAGCTCGTGGTGTGCATATCACTCGCCCCGCTAGCAGTGTTGAGATCATGATGATCGCGCTAGACGTAAGAGCAAGCAAGGACCCGGTGCCAGATCCATAGGTTACGCGAAAGCAGGCAAGGTCAAGGTTTCCTCCCCTAGAAAGGCCTGAGAATGTACTGCAGCAGGCAATAGATAGCTTCTCAACACCAATAGCTCCAGTAGTAGATCCAGCTCAGGCACAAGTTGAGTTAGAGGAAACTAGGCAGAGAATGCTAGCTGGTGCGAAAAAAGTAGCTGAGTTTTAGCAGTCGTTGAACATTACTCTGCGCGAGTATGCAAAGGCAAACCTCCTAGGTGGAGTAAAAATCTGGGGTAGGAACCTAATTACTAAAATTGACAAGGAGTATGAGCCTAGGCCGGGTCAGACAACAACCATAGTCATAGGAGGGCTAGAGAGGTACAGTACCCCGGCAAAGAATCTCAAGGCCGCCAATGCAACTGTGTCCGAGTTAGAAGGCTTAACTGGAGAGGCCCGAAAAAGGCAACATGAGAGGGTAAACCACTTGTTGAGGGTAGCATGCCAGTAGAGTGAGGAAATAAACAAGGAAAACCCAGCGCAGCCCGAAGCATCACATGTGGTTTAGTTGGCGAGAAATAACCCGACCAAGTCTGCTGGAGCTGCATCCTCTCTGGGTCACGGTCCTAGGAGAGAAGAAGTGGTAATTTTGGGTAGAAGAGACAAACAGATGGTCCCATATGACCCGGTAAAGGCAGGAAAAGGAAAGGCAGTGCAAGTTGATGAGGATCGCCACGGCGCTAGCCGAGGTGAGGCTAGCCAGGGTAACCGTGACCAAGGCAATGCCAGTTAGAGGAATGTTGTTAACAACAATGACGGACAGCATAATCTGGTGGAAGCAGGGCAAAATGTGCCTCAGCAACATCAGCAGCAGTACGCGCCATAGAAGGAGAGAAGTGCATGCCAAGCAATGCAACTGCAAAACGCTTGTCTGGATTAGGTAGGTAAAACGATGGTTACTCGTCTATGGTCAACGATGGGTTCCCAAGACCAGAGCACCATGTGATTGGATCGAGGCTAGGAACATGAACTTGCAGTCGGATGATGCAAGGCTGAAGCTGGACCGAATTTATAGGTCGGAGATGATCGAGGTGCAAGGCCCTCCAGGTCCGGCATGCTTTGGACCTCGGATCATGAGGGAACCACCAGTACCAAACTTTCAGCTTGCTAGAGGAACAAAGACATATGATGGTAGCACCAAGCCAGAGGACTGGCTCATTGACTATGTGGCATCGGTTAAAATTGCAACAGGTAACTTGAGATGGGCAGTGAGATATGTGCGCCAAATGTTGGAAGGACCAGCAAGGGTTTGGCTGAACAACTTGCCGTCAGGGAGCATTAACTGTTGGCTGGATTTTGAGGAGTTTTTCATCAGCAACTTATCAAGCACATATAAGAGACCGAATAAGCCACAGACTTTAGAGTTATGCATGCAAAGACCGAATGAGCCGGACCGAGATTTTCTGACTTGGTGGTGCAACATGCGCAATTCATGTGAAGGGGTAATTGAGTCACAAGCGATTGCGTGGTTCGCCCAAGTATGTAGATATGGGAGTATGATGTGGCAAAGGTTGCAGCGAGATATGCCAACTATCCTAGCTGAGAAATCCAGATCGCGGATTCATATGCTTTGGGAGATCCGACCCAACCCCGTCTAATGTCAAGCGAGTCAAATGAGGAGTACTACCCCAGGGATGGCTCCGGATCATCCAAGAGAAATGATTTCCGGGGTAAAAGAAGGGATGAGCGTTTGGATTACAGATATAGCTCGCAGCAAGTGGCAGCTGTGGATCAGGATTGGCCAAATGCTGGCGCGAGCCAGCGCCAGAAAACTAGAGGGCAGCACTGGCAGCAAAAGGGTGAAGGCAAGAAGCCTTGGACTCTAGAACAGAAGAAACAGTGGCGGGAAAGAAAATATCGTAGGAGGTACACATTCAAGTCTATGTTGGACTAGGCCTGCAAATTCCATACACCAAGTCCAAATAGTTCGACGAATCATATGACCCGGCAATGTGAGTGGCTGAGGAAGCTAGAACAGGGTAGCTCGGGGAATGCTCAGGCACCTCGGAATGAAGCACCTCGGCATGATGCACCTCGGAGTGAGGCACCTCGGCAACAACTGCTCACTGGGGGAGTGGACAATGATGTCTACGCACTTCTATTCTTGTAGACAGTTGTTGGGCCTCCAAGTGCAGAGGTTTGTAGAACAGCAGCAAGTTTTCCCTTAAGTGGATCACCCAAGGTTTATCGAACTCAGGGAGGAAGTGGTCAAAGGTATTCCCTCTCAAGCAACCCTGCAATCAAGATACAAGAAGTGTCTTGTGTCCCCAACACACCCAATACACTTGTCAGGTGTATATGTGCACTAGTTCGGCGAAGAGATAGTGAAATACAAGTGGTATGGATAATTATAAGTGGTAACGGTGATAGAAAATAGCTTGATGGCGTGGAAAAGACTAAAGTAAAACTAAAATAAAGATAGAAGCAAGCAAACATGTAATAGATCTAATAGCAAACGGTGTTTTAGTGCTTAGAAACAAGGCCTAGGGACCATACTTTCACTAGTGAACACTCTCATATAAATATATTCTCTTTATGATACTACTCTTAACTACTCTCCGGTTGAACACTCTAATCGATGGTAGGGCTATAACATCACACCTCAAAGTTCGCTTTTCGCATCTAGATAACCCCACACTGTCACCTTGAGTACTATATGGTTCAAACAAACACCACAATTTTATAAAGACATCCAACTCCAAATATAACTCATAACAAGTATTTGTAATCTCTAGCCTAAGTGCCACCATGTGTGCATGCTGTCACTTTCACACACATGGGGAGAGCAGAGATCTATTAAAGCACTTGAGTAGCAAAGTAGATCTACTTGATTACAAAGCTCATGATCACAATATGATCATGCATAGAGAGAGATGAACACATAGCTACCGGTAGAACCCTTAGCCTCGAGAGAGAACTACTCCCTCCTCATCATGGGAATCAACAATGGTGATAGAGATGGTGGTGGAGATCGATGGAGATGGTTCCGGGGGCATTTCCCCTTCCCGGCAGGGTGCCGGAACAGAGACTTTCTGTCCCCCAAATCTACCCTTCGGTGGCGGCGGCCCTGTGGAACTTTTCGTGGATTTCTGATTGACCATCTAGGGTTTTGGTATCGGGAGGCTCTTATAGGCGAAGGAGGCAAGGTCGGTGGCCGGCTAGGGGGCCCACACCATGCCCTGGCGCGGCCTGGGCTGGCCCGTGCCTAGGGTGTGTGGCCACCCTGTGGCCCCTCTCCGACTCTCCTTCTGGCTCCATGAGTCTTCCGGGAAAATAGGAACTTTGGCTTTTGTCCCGTCCAATTCCGAGAATATTCATTTTCTGACTTTCCTGGAACCAAAAACAGCAGAAAACAGGCAACTGGCACTGTGGCTCTTGTTAATAGGTTAGTCCAAGAAAGTGTATATAAAGTACTCCAAAGTTGGAACAAAACATAAGAAAGTAGATAAAAACCAAGCATGGAACATCAAAAATTATAGATATATTTGCAATATATCAACATCCCCAAGCTTAACTCCTGCTCGTCCTCGAGTAGGTAAGTGATAAAAAGAAAGAATAATTTTTGAGGTGACATGCACCATCATAAACTTGATCAGAGTATTTGTAAAACATTCAAAGCTGGGATCATAGTACTTCAATCATAACATGAAAGACAAAGTTCTAGCAATAAGACAAAGAAGCTATGATGCAACATGAAAAGGCACAAACAAAAGATTCATGAATAACAATGCTTTGCAATACGTTTGTTTGTTTCACATAAAGAAACATAGCATAATGGCATTCAGCTTGTCCCTCATAGAGTAGCAAGTATAAATGCATAGGACACCTTCAAAGTTCATAAGAGTGACTAGATACAAATAGTTTAAGAATAAGAAATATCAAAGCTATGCATCAATCAACAAGTCTTGGGACAATGCACACAGCACTAAGAATGGCCACTATGATCTCAAAGTAGGTGCATAAAGATAGAAGGTGGAGACTCAACATAAAAGTAAAAGAAAGGCCTTCATAGAAGGAAGCAGAGATTCAAGTTTCATAAAGAGCTTCCAAAAATTATGGTACTTAATAGCTTTCAACTCCCATTGCCCCTATCATAAGCATCTTGAAGTGATTAAGGTTAAAGTGAACAAACTATGGTGTACATGCTTGACGAAGTATAAGTTAGGAATCGCATGTCCCTTGAATACGAGGGCCGCTCCTCATGCTACTCAAGTTTAGTCACCGGTAAGTTCTTTTCATTGTAAGTACATGTGTATCATAGAGAACCGCCAACGAGGTACCCCTTGCCCGAGGATACAGAAGAATCCCCATATCAAAATGACAAGGCAAGAAGACAACGAGCATCTCAGAAATCTTCTTATTTACCATGGGAATATGGTGCTTTTTTATCTCTTTCCTCTTTTCATAATCTTTTTTTTTCTCTTTTTTCTCAATATAGGACTCCTTTTTTATAAGAAGAATGCTTCATAGACAGCTCATTATGGTTACGCTGCAGGTTTCCACCATGTCAGCATGGATTAGACCAGCGGCCCAGGCATTTCTCTAACACATATACATAACTCCATGGACTTACAAGCTCCCCTTTCATTTCACACCGACTACATCCATATACAAAAGAGCATGATATCAACTAGGTAGAAGTACCAAGTGCAATGTTGAAAGCGTTCCCCATGACAGCATGGTTCTGCTAATCCCCAACAAATAAGTGCAAGCATATACAACATAGACGACACAATGGTTCAAGTTTATTAAGGGCAAGAAAAGTAAAGTGTGCCATCAAGTTCGTGAGAGCTTTAATCACTAGTTTTCTCATAACAAGTTTAATTTGGAAGGTAAACAAAAACATGAATATACTTGGAATAGCTTAAGCTAGTAGGTAGGTATGGTGGACTCTTTGGAATACCTTGGTTTAAGGAGTTGGATGCATGAGTGGAACTCATACTTGGTTGTGGAGGCTAGCAAAAGACTGGGAGCGACCAACTAAGAGAGTAATAATGGCCATAATCATGCAGAGCGACAACACATCATTGATCAAAGCATAAAGTGATACTACAAGTTGAAAACTAAAGGATCATAAAGGCTTAGGGTGACTTGGGATAGTCATAACATGGTGTGAGTATGTGCCAAGTCAACCCAAATAAAACATCAAAGGAGAATACCACAATACTATGCTTTAATATGCTCAAACAACGCATGATTCTTCCAAGGCACATTAAGCAATCTCAATTGTTTATAACAATTCATGCTACAACAAAGAATACTAAGCATAAAGCGAAAACAATATCAAGCATGGCATGACAAAGCATAGGCCACAGTCAAAAACAAGCTCTCTTTACCACTTAAGCATGAACTTTCCTACTCTTTTCCAAACCAAACCAAACTATTTGAAAACCAATGTATGAAAGAGGGGGTCCAACCAATTTATTCAGAAAACTAAGCAAACCAAGCAAACGAAAAACCAAAACGAAAACGAAAAAGAAGACGCTCCAAGAACAACACAACTGTGCATGAAACAATAAAAATGAAGCGTTTGGAAGAAACCTGGGATTTTTATTAATGAAGAAGGGGATGCCTTGGGCATCCCCAAGCTTTGACGCTTGTACTTCTTGGATATTTCTTGGGGTGACACGCGTGGCATCCCCAAGCTTGAGGTTTAGTCCATCCTTCATCTCATTACTCATTCCTTCCATACACCTGAAATTCTTCCTTCATACAAAACTTCACACAATCTTTATTAGCAACATTAGTGCACTCAAGATAATAAGTCTTTAGGTTCAGTTCTAACAGCAATAAAAACTTCCAATTAAAACACAATCTACTGTAGCACTTCCCTCAAAAAGCTCAATTTCCCAAAAGAACTCAAAAAGGAACCAACAAGAAGCAAATGCAAATAATGGTAGAAATCTGTCAAAACAGACCAGAAGGTAAAGACGACTTTTTTCGAAGACCTTCTATTGCTCAAATCAAAAAGTGTTGAACTAACGAAAGTTAGGTAACAATCTGGGACAGAAGCAAAAAAATTCACGCCTCAAAATAACGTACAGAGATTTTACAGAATTTTTACGGTGAAGCACAGAAATCTGTTTCGGGACAGCAACTTTCCCAATCATTACTTCTCTCTCATTAGAGATTACTCTTGGCACAAAAAGCAAATAAAAAGGATAAGGAGAGGTTATTACAGAGGTAATAACTTCCAAGACTCATTTAAAACTTTTGGGTTATCTCCCAATAAGTACTTTTCTTTAACGCCTTGAAGTTAGGCATGATAGTGTGAGAAGATGCTCACATAAAAAATATGAATTGAAGAAAAAGAGAGCATCAAGAAGCAAATTCAAAACACATTTAAGTCTAACCCACTTCCTATGCATAGGAATCTTGTAAAGAAACAAGTCATGAAAGCATAAAACAACAAGCATAGGAAAGAAAAATAAGTGCAATTTCAAGACTTTCAACATAAAGAGGGGAAACTCAATGTTATTGAGATGCATAAAACCATGTTTACCTCTAACATAATAACTTTCAGTAGCATCATGAATAAAATTAACAATATAACTATCACATGAAACATTCTTATCATGAGCCACATGCTTAAAAGAATTAATACTCCCCACATAAACATAGTCATTCTTATTAATTATAGTGGGGGCAAATTCAATAAAATAGCTATCATTATTATTCTCATCACCATAATCATCAAATATAGGAGGCATATTGTAATCATAACTAATTTCCTCCTCAATAGTAGGTGGACTGAAAATATCATATTCATCATTGCAATCATCATATATTGGAGGTATAGTATCATCATAAGCAATAGAATAGTTATCTTCCAAAGTGTGTTCATTTGTAAACATATCATCATTGGAAGGATCATGGATAGCAGTAATAGTATAGCAATTATTAAAATCATCATTTTCAGAATTGGTACCGAAGAGATTTTCAATATCAAAGGTAGTGTGATTTTCCCAATCATGATCACTACTATAGGTAATAGGCATAGGAACATCATCGAGTTCAGACTCATCAAAAACTATAACAGGAGCAACATGATTAGGGGAAAATACCGTTTCCTCTCTCCTTTTACTCCTCCTTTTCTTCTTTTTCTTCTCCTCTTTAGGAGGGAGAGGCTTGAAAGTAAGCTTCTCCATATACTCTGGTTCATTGTTAGAGACAATAGAAGAAACTTTGGAGGATTCCTCCTTTTCATTAATAAGACCAAAACACATATTAGTCATGTCATATTTTGGTAAGATCTCATCTTTTATAATATTTTGTAGGTAAGTATTTGTGTGGAAATTATCAACACAATAAAGATGACAACCATGCATGGCACTATTCATATCAAAAGCACCCATATCTACCAACGAGGTTTTTCTTGATAACTCTTCACACCCCAAAAATAATGTAAGTTCATCATGCTGATTAGGAGTGATCATGTCATCACAATACAAACTTGCAGTACTCATTGGATTAGAAGGGTTATTATTATGGCCTGAGCATTGAAAATTGAAATGACCCACTTCAAAGCAAAGTTCACAAATAAAAGGATAGAGGGCACAAACCTTTTTACCAAGATCATTTAGAGCCCTATACCACGTTCTAGTTTTTTCATTCCTGTGGGTGATACAATATTCTTCTTCAATTTGATTATTCTCACAAGGTCTATGTATTCCACAAAAATTAACATGCTTATAAGAAGTAGTACTTTCAGAGGTTTGAGCATGTTTATTGCTATCATTAATAACAATTTCATTTTCCATGCAAGTGTCTTTATAAGGCTCAAGATACATGTCCCATTTTTCTTTAGGAGCATTAATATGAGAAGCAAAGGTTCTATAACAATCAACAAGAATTTGAGGATCAAGACCATATTTAGCACTAAGCTCTTGAAAATCAATAGTTTCAGCAAAAGACTTAATGCAATCATACTCATAGTTTATACCTGGTTCTTTACCTTTGTTGTTATCCCAATCTTCGGTATTGCTTTGAATTGTTTCAAGAAGATCCCACTTAGCTTTGACCTCCTTACTTGTGAAGGATCCCTCTAAACAAGTATCTAGATAGTCCTTGTAATGTCCTGAAAGCCTTGCATAGAAATTATTAATAACAATATTACTGGGGAGCTCATGAATGGGACATTTGAGCATTAGTGACTTCAATCTCCCCCATGCTTGGGCAATACTTTCTCCATCATGTGGATGAAAATTATAAATGTAATTCCTATCTTTATGAATTTCATGAGGAGGATAAAATTTAGAGTAAAAGAGAGATTCAAGTTCCTTCCACTCCAAATGATGAGGATCATCTAGTATCTCATACCCCTCCCTTGCTTTGCCCTTAAGTGAAATAGGGAATAGCTTCCTCTTAACTTGGTTCATTGAAATACCTGCACACCTGAACAACTCGCATAATTCATGTATAAGGAGTAAATGATCACCAGGATGGACAGTTCCATCTCCAAAATAGCAGTTATTCATAACACGTTCAACAATTTTTATAGGTATTTTAAAAGGCATGCTTTCAGTATGTGGATTTAAAATATCACAAGTATCATCAGAATTACCACATATGGGAGATAAAGTATCATCAAAGCAAATTTTCTTCTTCAAAGCTGGGGAACTAAAAAGATCATTTCCAAAAAAACTAACTTCCCCAAGCTTAGACGTTTCCATAGCATTAGTAACAAAGGTGTTCAAAAGATTCATACTAATAACATTGCGATTAGCATGCAAAGAAAGTTCCATAGTTTTTTTAATTTTCCTTTCAGACAATACATGTTCTATATTAGGAAAAATACTAAAAAGCTCTCTAATTTTTTTGTTGTTTTCCAGTAAGCCTAACTAGTGAAACAAGAAACAAAAAGACAAATTGCAGAATCTAAAGGAAATAACTTCGAGCACTCACACCGAAGGATGTGAGTACCTTTTACCTTACCTCCCCAGCAACGGCACCAGAAAATAGGCGTTTGCCGTGGGAGGTTCTTCTTCTTTAATCCTCCGGTGTGAATACCTTTTACCTTACCTCCCCGGCAACGGCGCCAGAAAATAGCTTGATGTCTACACACTTCTATTCTTGTAAACAGTTGTTGGGCCTCCAAGTGTAGAGGTTTGTAGAACAACAGCAAGTTTTCCCTTAAGTGGATCACCCAAGGTTTATCGAACTCAGGGAGGAAGTGGTCAAAGGTATTCCCTCTCAAGCAACCCTGCAATCAAGATACAAGAAGTCTCTTGTGTCCCCAACACACCCAATACACTTGTCAGGTGTATAGGTGCACTAGTTCGGTGAAGAGATAGTGAAATACAAGTGGTATGGATAATTATAAGTGGTAACGGTGATAGAAAATAGCTTGATGGCGTGGAAAAGACTAAAGTAAAACTGAAATAAAGATAGAAGCAAGCAAACATGTAATATATCTAATAGCAAACGGTGTTTCAGTGCTTAGAAACAAGGCCTAGGGACCATACTTTCACTAGTGAACACTCTCATATAAATATATTCTCTTTATGATACTACTCTTAACTACTCTCCGGTTGAACACTCTAATCGATGGTAGGGCTATAACAGCACACCTCAAAGTTCGCTTTCCGCATCTAGATAACCCCACACTGTCACCTTGAGTACTAGATGGTTCAAACAAACACCACAATTTCATAAGACATCCAACGCCAAATATAACTCATAACAAGTATTTGTAATCTCTAGCCTAAGTGCCACCATGGTGTGCACGCTGTCACTTTCACACACATGGGGAGAGCAGAGATCTATTAAAGCACTTGAGTAGCAAAGTAGATCTACTTGATTACAAAGCTCATGATCACAATATGATCATGCATAGAGAGAGATGAACACATAGCTACCGGTAGAACCCTTAGCCTCGAGAGAGAACTACTCCCTCCTCATCATGGGAATCAACAATGGTGATAGAGATGGTGGTGGAGATCAATGGAGATGGCTCCGGGGGCACTTCCCTGTCCCGGCAGGGTGCCGGAAAAGAGACTTTCTGTCCCCCGAATCTCACCTTCAGTGGCGGCGGCGCTGCGGAACTTTTCGTGGATTTCTGATTGACTATCTAGGGTTTTGGTATCAGGAGGCTCTTATAGGCGGGGGAGGCAAGGTCGGTGGCCGGCTAGGGGGCCCACACCATGCCCTGGCGCGGCCTGGGCTAGCCCGCGCCTAGGGGGTGTGGCCACCCTGTGGCCCCTCTCCGACTCTCCTTCTGGCTCCGTGAGTCTTTCGGGAAAATAGGAACTTTGGCTTTTGTCCCGTCCAATTCCGAGAATATTCATTTTCTGACTTTCCTAGAACCAAAAACAGCAGAAAACAAGCATCTGGCACTGTGGCTCTTGTTAATAGGTTAGTACAAGAAAGTGTATAGAAAGTACTCCAAAGTTGGAACAAAACATAAGAAAGTAGATAAAAACCAAGCATGGAACATCAAAAATTATAGATACATTTGCAATGTATCAGACAACAACTAATGTTGCCTCTACCTCCACCGAGGTATGAAAATCAGGAAAGAAGAGATACAGTGCATTAGGTGAATAACTAGCAACTGCAAGACCAAGGTTACCATGGTAATGAAGGAAGAAATGAATACATGGAACATCACCAAATCTACTGCGTGTTCACCACAGAGGAGACTGATAGAAAATTCTTACAGCACCGACATATGGAGGTGAACGCAGTAATGCCGGCTCTGACGAGGTATATGCCTTGGTCGGATCAGGAAATTACTTGGAGTATCAAGGATCACCCCAGGCTCATGCCAAGTCCAGGATCATACGCGCTGGTGTTGGATCCACATTCATTGGTCCCAATATTAATGTGAGGTTTTCCAAGGTGGTGATAGACAATGGCAGTAGCATTAACATCATGTACATGGATACCATGCACAAGTTGGGAATCTCGGAGAATATGCTCCAAGCAACAAGGACCACTTTCCATCGTATAGTACCAGGTATCTCCTGTGAACCAATTGGTAAAGTACGGGTTGATGTATTATTCGGCACGAGAGACGATTGCCGGACTGAAAACTTGGAGTTTGAGGTGGTGAACTTGGAAAGCGCTTATCACACATTACTCGGCAGGCCTACTCTAAACAAGTTCATGGCAAGTACTGACATCAGCTACTTGAAGATGAAACTGCCCGAACCAAGAGGAGTGATTACAGTATCAAGGGACTTTAGGCGTTCGATTGAGTGCGCTTCCGCTGGATCTAACCTGGCCGAGTCACTCGTCATTGCTCAAAAGAAAAGGAGAACTCGGGTGGTGGCGGCATTGGCTCAGTCCGCGCAGCAGCATATGCCAGCTCTGACCAACCCACATGGAAGTGTGTCATTTCAAGCGATAAAGGATACAAAGAAGGTGCCCATTGATGATCAGTTCCCAGAGCGCACCGTAACCATTGGTGCCGGGTTAGGCGACAAATAGGAAAGTGAGCTCGTCAACTTCCTCCGTGAGAATCAGGATATCTTTGCTTGGTCCACACAGGATCTGCAAGGTGTGCCGAGGGAGTTGGTCGAGCACTCTTTGAATGTGAGACCCGGGGCTAAGCCGGTGAAGCAACCTCTCCGCCGCTTCGCCGAGGATAGGAGGAAAGTCATTGGAGATGAGATAACTAGGCTCCTTGCATCTAGATTTATCATGGAAATGCTTTACCCGGATTGGCTTTCTAATCTGGTGCAGGTGGAAAAGAAGAAGGATGATCCAAATGTGGCTATGGTGTGGCGTATGTGCATTGATTACACGAACCTAAATAAGGCGTGTCCAAAAGATCCATTTCCTCTGCCAAGGATAGATCAGGTCATAGACTCAACTGCTGGATGTGAATTGTTGTCGTTCATAGATGCATATTCTGGTTTCCACCAGATACCTCTTAATCCAGATGATCAAATAAAGATTGTATTTATCACCCCTTATGGGGCTTATTGCTATCGCACTATGTCGTTTGGGTTACGTGATGAAGGAGCAACATATCAGCGATGCATGCAAAAATGTTACATGACCAAATAGGTCAAAATGTGCAAGTTTATGTGGATGATGTTGTGATAAAAACTAAGGAAAGCAATACGCTCCTTGATGATATTCGGCAGACGTTCGCGAACCTAAGGCGGTTCCGAATGAATCTTAATCCAGAGAAATGTACCTTTGGTGTGCTGGCTGGGAAATTACTCGGTTTTCTCATGTCCAGCCGAGGTATTGAAGCTAACCCCACAAAAATATGGGCTATAGAAAGAATGGAGCTGCCAAAGTCTCTTAATGATGTGCAGAAGTTCACTGGGTGCCTGACATCGTTAAGTCGGTTTGTAAGTCGGTTGGGAGAGAAGGCATTGCCCCTCTACCAGTTAATGAAAAAGGCAGACAAGTTTACACGGACACCACAAGCAGATAGTGCTTTCCACGAGTTAAAAAAATGCTGTCCTCTACACCGGTATTAGCCACCCACTACCTAAAGAGCCAATGTTGCTCTATATAGCCGCAACCAACCGAGTTGTAAGTGCATATGGTGTATATATGGTCGGTGTATTACCTGAGCGAAGTACTATCGGCTTCAAAGTAGAATTATCCTCACTACCAAAAGATGGCATATGGTGTATATATGGCGGCCAAAAAACTCAAACATTACTTTGAGGAACACCCCATCAAGGTGATATGTGAGGCACCCATATCAGAGATTATGAGCAACAAGGACGCTAGTGACCGAATCGCAAAATGGGAAATCGAGTTAGAAGAGATGCGATCAACTCACAAGCTGTGGCAGATTTCTTTGTGGACTGGGCCGAGATGCAATATGAACCACCTTTACCGGACTCCAATTACTAGCGAATGCACTTTGACGGGTCAAATCTGAAAGAAGGACTGGGGGTCGGGGTAGTGCTTACCTCGCCCAAAAAAGATCAGTTGAAATATGTCCTCCAAATCCATTTCAGTACATCAAACAACATTGCACAATACGAAGCACTTGTGCATGGGCTTAAAGTAGCAAAGGAAGTGGGAATACGTTGGATACAATGCTTTGGAGACTCGGATTTGGTGGTGCATCAAGTGTCTGGCAATTGGGATGCTCTCGATGCAAACATGTCCCTTTACAGATTCCATGTTCAAAAGATTAGTGGGTTCTTTGAGGGATGTGAATTCCATCACGTACCTCGGATTGAAAATGAGGCAGCCGGCGTATTGTCTAAGTTGGGGTCATCCCGGCAACCAATCCCGCCCAATGTTGCTTTGGAGCACCTAGGAAAACCATCAATTACACCATCACCGGAATCTGACTCAATTTATGTCCCAGCAATTTCCAGATCAGAACCTACACCTATGGAAATAGACTGGGGAAGCACCTCAGTGAACCCAGAGACTGCTTCGACAAACCCGGGGACTACCACCCAGAACACGGGGACTACCTTGCAGAACCTGGGGACTATTCAGCCAGATCCGGTGGAAGTTATGTCGGTGGAAGCAATGGAAATTGATGAGGAGCTTTTCCCTGTCAAGCCTATACCTGCATGGGCTAAACCAATATTTGATTTCCTAAAAGAGGGAAACTTTCCGGATGATGAGATACACTCAAGGCAAACTTAGAGAAGAGTAAAGGCTTACACCATTATTAACACCGAATTATACAAAAGGAGTGTCACAAGTGTTTTGCAACAATGTGTAAACCCGGAAGAAGGGTTTGATATACTCCGAGATATTCATCAAGGAGAATGTGGTCATCATGCATCTTCAAGAGCATTGGTGGCAAATGCTTTCTGGCATGGATTTTATTGGCCAAGTGCCTTGGAGCACATCTGGTGAGAAAATGCAACGGCTACCAAATATACGCCACCAAGACCCATATGCCTATGTCGGAACTCAAAACCATACCTATCACCTGGCCATTTGCTGTATGGTGCCTGGATATGGTAGGACCATTCAAGCCAGCAAAGGGAGGCATGATCCATATCTTGGTTATGGTGGAAAAATTCACTAAATGGATTGAGGTAAAGCCAATCAGGAAATGTGATGGGGTAACAGCTGTGACGTTTGTCAAAGATATAATCTTTAGATATAGCTATCCCCACAGTATCATAACTAACAATGGCACGAATTTTCCTGAATGAGCATTTGCAAGGTTTTGCCGAGAAAAGAAGATCCGGCTAGATATTGCCTCTATGGCACACCCCACATCGAACGGGCAAGTTGAGAGATCCAACGGACTAGTCTTGTCCGGGATAAAACCCCGGATCATTGAGCCCCTGCAAAGATCAGCAGGGTGCTGGATAGAAGAACTACTAGCGGTACTGTGGAGTTTGAGAACAACTCCAAATCGATCAACAACTATACACCATTTTTTCTGGTATATGGGGTAGAAGCTATATTACAAGCTGACATAGAGCATGATTCGCCAAGGGTCACCCAATACATAGAAGCCGAAGTGCGTGAAGCCCGACAAAATGATGTTGATCTATTGGAAGAAGTGAGAGAACTGGCCTTGTCAAGATCCGCCATATATCAGCAAAATCTCCGACGCTACCATAGCTGGAAAGTAAACCCCCGAGTTTTCCTAGAAGGTGATCTCGTACTTCGGCTAGTGCAGCGCATTGCTGGCATGCATAAGTTATCCCCTCCATGGGAAGGACATTTCATTATAAGCAATGCTTTGCACAATGATTCCTACTATCTTATCAATGCACAACCACAGGGGAAGAACAAGGCGGATATGTCTGGCGAGGAAACTAAGCGTCCATGGAATGTAGCTCTACTTCCTCCATTTTACACCTAGAAATGAGGTGAATGTATCCGAGTTACTCATATGTCGGTATATATGTCGACAATGAGCATGTCAATGAAACTTCAGCACCCCTAGCAGAAACTCGAGGACTACCTTAATAATTGTCTTTTCTGTATTTACTTTTTATATGTCGGCTGGCATAAGTTACTTACACCTTAGCTAGATTAGTAGTGTGTAAGCACCAAAAACCCAACTCTTCGACTTTGCTGTTGTCCAACAAGAATTGGCTTCATGGCAAGTAAGAGAACAAGTTTGGAATTGCAAAGCAGATGAAAAACGACTAAGGAAAGGAATGTAATCGAGCCGACATTTGTTATTCAGACTAACCCTGTACTTACCTTATTTATGTTAAGTCGGATTATTTTGAGCTAATATCAAAGTTTCAAGTATTGTTGAGTCAATTTTTGAACCTCGGACTCGTAAGTCAAAAACCGAATCAAGGTAGACGCGAGCCGAGTCATAGAATTGGGGGAACAAGAAAAGGAAACTCGGGAACTTTGCCCAAGTTAATCCGGCATTAATAACTTAGTAGCAAAACACAAGAAATTGTAGCAAAACAAACCATAATACTTAAATACATCTGCGCCTGGCATACCGGGGATCTAATAAATATCAAAGTGTTTTGGTTAGCTCATGGAGCGCGGGCAGGAGCCGGATTGACGGTCGAAGGAGCCGGATCACTGTTTGAGGGAAGAGGTACTTCGGCATCAGTAGGCGTGGCACAGGTCCCTGCCTCATCTTCAGGGATAACCTCCTCATCCTCCGGGTCTTCAGTATCATCACCGAGCTCAGAAGCTTCCTCTTCATCTTCTTCGCCCTCAGCACCATCTGACACATAGGCATCATCCGCGGCATTGAGGAAGCTCGGACCCTCGTTCCAGCAATGGCAGAAGGCATATTGGAGGAGATTGTTGGCGCAAGCTTTGCATTTGGCAATGCACTCCGGATCATTGGACCACTTGGACCCGGTGCGCGGGCGTTCAAGCAACCCAAGGTCCAGCGTCTCATACCAGGAGAGAACGAAATTCAGTGCCGTATCAGCTCCGACACGTGTCGCAGATTCTCGCCATAGGTTCAGCTGAGTCTCGCACTCCATCAGCTTGGATATGAAAGCCGTACTACCTCTAGGAGTGGGATCAGTAGGACAAAGAGCATTGAACATCCGGATTGCTGCTGGCATGATGTCCGCGCCATAATTTTTCATCAATTCAACACGGGCGGCGAGGTTCACCAGCAAGTCCTTTGTGTTGTAAGGAATGGACCCAGAGGCAGGGTCGGCTGGGATACCCTGCTGTGCGCGAGACTTGGCTACAGCAACAGAAGCAAGGGATTCACTCATTGGGAACTTGCCTGCAAACAAAACGACAAATGACAGTGAGCAAGGGCATATGAACCGGAGCGACAAGTGCCGGAAGGAGGAAGAGAACTCACGGGAAATCTGGGAAAGGATCCGAGTGAGCTCATTCTGTTCATTGGTGTTCTTCGCTTGGAGATTCTCATACTCAGTGGTCACCGACTTAAGTGTGATGCCGACTTCCTTTAGCAGATCATTGTTCTTTTCGAGCTGAGTTTTTAAACGCTCCTTCTCCTCAGAGAACTCCTGGTTGGCCTTATCCAGCTCTGATTTGTGGAGATCCTTGAGATTCTAGATTTTGGTGTTCAGCCGAGTAATCTCATTATCCTTGAGGCAAAGCTGAGCGATCTTATCATCTTTCTTTTTTAATTCGGCCTCATGCTTGCCTGCTTGTTCGAGAAAGTGAAGCATCATGTCAGGAATAGGCACGCTATCCTGAAGCGTAACTGCAATCATGGGTTGACCCGGCAAAACCGAGTTATAAATATCTGCCGAGCCAAGGTAAAAGTACACAAAGATTAAGTGTCCAAGACGAATTACATGTAGTGACATGGATATGATTACTCGGATGCTTATGATTCACTACCCTATATTGGGTAAAAGGCTTACGGCCCATGAAGGTTTCAGATAGCCCAAGAAAGCAACCGACAAAGGTTTTGACTATATTAGGAAAGAAACTATGAACCGACATTGTGTTGGTATTGTAATCGCGTGTGTATGAAACCTATCCGCATACAACTTTGAGACGCGGCCTATTATATATAGGACTGGCACTTGTAATAGTGCGATTTCCCCATTCAGGCGACTTTGACTTCATTGTTTTCCTAACATCCGACGAAATCCCCAGCGTTTTCTTTTCTGCGAAACCCCAAGTCCATCATTATGGGCATTGCCGAGGTTACCCCTCGTCAATTGGAGCCGTCTGTGGGAAACCTGAACGATAGAACCGCGGATTCGGCGGACCACTCTCCATCAAGCATCAACCCGACGAAAGCAGATCCACACCCTCCCACCCTAGTATTGGTACCCACCGATTTCAACGGCGGATCCGATCTAATCGTCGGAAGTTTCTACTTCCAAGTAGAAGACCCGCAAGAATCACACCCCTTAGCCCTGATCACATCAGAACCATCGGTGAAAAAACCTACGTCTACAGCGGTACTAGCATCTTTTGTTGGGTCCTCCATGGACGCCATAACACATATCGAAGCAGGCGAAGAAAGCGAGCAAATCGAGATGGATCTAGGGGACCTTGATGGTCCTTATGACAATCTCTCCTTCGGATCAGACCCACAACTAACCCACCACACGAAGCAAGCCCGGAAAAGTTAGAACCTGAAGAAAGCAGTGTAAACATCGACTTCAGAATAAGGATGGCGAAGATTTACCTAGAACTACAATATCAGAATATTGACAGCGCATTCTTTGGAGCAGAAGACGATGTCACCAGCCCACGTATAACACGCCACCAAGTGTGCATGGTCGACGGGAACACCTCAACACCACGCAACTCTAACGATAACCCTATCCTCGACCCCAACGATATTTTATTAGATGACAATGCAGGAAATCACAACAATGAAGGGGACCACGGAAACGAAGGAGAAATGGTGGATAACCGCATAGTCCAAGGAAGAGGCAGAGAGCCACATGAAGGAGAGAGGCGAACTCTTCAGCTACCAGCAGCGGCATGGCAAAGGGCAAGGGAAGCAATTTCGGGAGCAGTCCCAATGACAGCAGACACTTCACACGAGGATTTATTAGCATATCAATATCTGCTTCATCACAAGAAGAGAGATCTACTCAGGATGCAAAGACAAATCGATGAAAGAAAGAGATTAGCCGACGAATCCATCTTACGACAGGCACAGCTAAGCTCCACCCGAGGATCAGGGAGCGTAACAGGAAGAGCACTACTAGGAAGGAGAACATCTCGACTAGCGAATATCCCTAAAGCAGAGAGAGGCGAACTCATCGACGATCTAGATCTATCGTTCATGTCGATCGATCAAGTAGGAAACATCAAGGCAAAAACGTCCCAAGCAGTCATTGTGGCTGCACAAACATATCTACTCACAACTCAGCCCGCACCCGACGATCCCCGTGTGGCCCTTCACCACTCCGCCCTGATGAACCTTAGCATGGTGGGAGCTTCCCTTGCAGAAGCAGAACAAGGAACCATGCGACAGCACGATAGATCCCCACACCGTCACAACAGTCCTCGGCAAGTGGGACACACCGGTCAATCTCGATCGCCACACCAGGCACATCTTGTGGCACCCGAGCCATGAAGCGGCACAAGAAACAACAACACGCAACACAGGAATGATGGATCAAGAGACGAAAACCATAGCTGAAGATACCACGACAACGAAGATGATTCTGAACTATGCGGCGCCAGCTCTTTCACTCAGAGGATTCACAAAACATCAGTACCCAAGGACTTCAAACTTCCACACGACCGCCACAAGTACGATGGACTCCAGGAACCCGAAGCATGGTTAACAGACTATTTGGCCACTATCAAGTTGCAAGGCGGCTCCACAACCACCGCAATGCAAAGCTTACAACTGCACCTCACCGGTGCCGCAAGATCATGGCTCAGACAATTACCCAAAGATTCCATCGGCAGCTGGAATGACCTGGAAGATAAGTTCATCGGACACTTCCAATCCACGTTTAAACGACCAGAATCCTTGGAGCAGTTGCGAGCATGCAAACAAAAATCTGGGGAATCAATAAGAGCATTCATCCAATGATAGAATATCATCAAAAACTCAGCTGAGTCCATATCCGACGAAAGGGCCATCGACGCCTTCAACGACGGCCTCCACCGTCGGGAATTCATAGAAGAACTGAGATGGGTTAAACCCAAAACAATCTCACGGCTAATGGAAATAGCAAATCGCTGGGCTGATGGGGAGGATGCGCTGCATAATAAGCGCACATGATCACCCAAAGAAGACAGAGATAAACGTGGCAACGACAGAAGGAGAAGGAACAACGATGGAAACACGAGACCAAGTTATGTTGCAACCGGTTTTTCGGGTGTAGGGAACAATAGAAGCAACGACTACAACGGCGGGTACCGCCAGAACAAGGATGACGTCGGAGGAAGCCAGTCAGCACAGTGGTATCAGCCAAGAGCACGAGACCCACCAATGTCCGCGATGCAAATGCTGGAAGGACCCTGTAACATGCACTTTTACATCCACTCAGCAGACATGCGACAATCTAACAATCTCATGAAGACTGGCGAACATTCTTGAAGATACAGGAGCTGTGTAATGCAAAAGCAACTGAAGCGGTGAACCGAGGATACACATCTACACCTGGCACATTAGCCATCGGCGCACCACCACCACCACCACCAGCGGCACCACCACAAAACACAAATGATCAAAAAAATTACCCTAGGTCAAAAGGAGCAATATCCATGATTCAAAAAGGGCATCCATCCAACAGAACCCAGAAGCTCATTACACGGCAAATCAATATGGCGGAAACAACAACATCAACCACACCCGAATATCTCCATTGGTCCGAGCAAGAAATCACATTCAGTAGAGCCGACCACCTGCTTCGGGTCCCATGACCAGGTCACTCCGCCTTGATAGTCGAAGCACAAATTGGCGGGTTTAATATGAGCAAAGTCTTAATGGACGCAGGAAGCAGCATCAATCTGATCTACGCAAAAACATTACGAACAATGGGCTACCCCTAGACAATCTCGCGCCAACAGAAACATCTTTCCACGGAATAGTACCAGGTAAAGCCGAAATTCCTTTAGGCAAAGTATTTCTTAACGTTGTTTTTGGTTCCAAAGTAAATTTTAGGCTAGAAAACTCGAATTCGAAGTTATGGACTGGCCATCTGATGGCTCAGTGTACGGCGCCAGAAAAGTGCTGGTGCGGTGTTGATGTAGAGCTCGTTGGGAACCCCAAGAGGAAGGTATGATGAGCATAGCAACAAGTTTCCCTCAGTATGAAACCAAGGTTTAATCGAACCAGTAGGAGCAAGAAAACACCCCAAAGGTGTTGCTAGCTAAGCCTTGGCAGGGCGCACTACCGGTGCTAGTAGCAACGTGGAGACCTGGACAACACAACCACATAACTCTGTCCCCAACTTGCGATGAGGTTGTCAATCTCACCGTGTTTTGCTGAAAACAAAGGATTAAACGTATCGAATGGAAAGAAGTAATAGTTTGCAGAAAGTAAACACAAAGCAGTAAACAATTTATAGATTGTATGTAAAGAAAAGGACCGGGATCCATAGTTCACTAGAGGTGGCTCTCCTTAGATAGATAACATGCTGGGTGAACAAATTACAGTGGGGTAATTGACAAACATCGAGAAAGCAATACATGCATATACTAATCATCTTGACTCCTTTGAGACTTGATTAGGCATTACAACATTATACATAGACAACCATCCAACTGCATCTATGACTAATAATTCACCTTCAGGTTATTAAGTTACAAGCAACAGATTATTGCTTTACTAATTGCGTGTAAAGTAAACAATACGATTGTTCTATGAACAAAGGATTGTTGTTTTCTCCCTAGTAACAACAACACATCTAGTACCTTAGAGATTTCTGTCACTTCCCTAGATTACCAGAGGCATGAACCCACTATCGAGCATCAATGCTAACTCTTGGAGTTGCTAGCATCTATTTGGCCAAGATAGCTACTAACAACGGAAAGCATGCAAGATCACAAATAACAAAGACATGATAGAATCAATAATCAATCTGAAATAGCATCTCAATTTCCATCGGATCCTCACAAACACAACATGCAGAATTACAAATAGATGATCTTGATCATGAACGGAGCTCACAAGATCTAGACATGAAAGCACAAAGGAGGAGAACCAGCCATCTAGCTACTACATGGATCTGTAGTCCAAGGATGCACTACTCACGCATCACACCGGAGGCTTGCATGGTGATGAAGAAGGCCTCCAGGGTGAATTCCTCTCTCCGGCAGGGTGTCGGGAAGAGCTTTAGATCCCTCCCGATCTAGGGATGGAGATGACAGCGGCTACAGACTCTTTCGTGGATTTTTGATCGGGCCCTTAGGGTTTTTGTCCCAAGGGCATCTTATAGGCGAAAGTGGAGGCCGAGGGGGTGCCGCGTGGCCAGGTGGTGTGGTGGCCCCCTGGCCCCTCTCTGTCTCGTACTCTAGCATCTGATGACTTCTGGAAAAATAGGCACTTTGGCTTTTGTCCCGTCCAATTCCGAGAATATTCATTTTCAGACTTTCCTGGAACCAAAAACAGCAGAAAACAGGCAGCTGGCACTGTGGCTCTTGTTAATAGGTTAGTCCAAGAAATCATATGAAAAGTACTCCAAAGTGTGGACAAAACACAAGAAAGTGGATAAAACCAAGCATGGAACATCAAAAATTATAGATACATTTGCAATGTGTCAACATCCCCAAGCTTAACTCCTGCTCGTCCTCGAGTATGTAAGTGATAAAAAGAAAGAATAATTTTTGAGGTGACATGCACCATCAAAGACTTGATCAAAGTATTTGTAAAACATTCAAAGTTGGGATCAGAGTACTTCAATCAAATCATGAAAGACAAAGTTCTAGCAATAAGACAAAGAAACTATGATGAAACATGATAAGGCACAAACAAAAGATTCATGAATAACAATGCTTTGCAAGACGTTTGTTTGTTTCACATAAAGAAAACATAGCATAATAGTATTCAGCTTGTCCCTCATAGAGTAGCAAATATAAATGCATAGGACACCTTCAAAGTTCATAAGAGTGACTAGATACAAATAGTTTAAACCAAGCAATATCAAGATATGCATCATTCAACTAGTCTTGGGACAATGCACATAGAACTAAGAATGGCCACTATGATCTGAAAGTAAGTGCATAAAGGTAGAAGGTGGAGACTCAATATAATGGTGGAAGAAAGGCCTTCATAGAAGGAAGTAGGGATTCAAGTCTTATAAAGAGCTTCCAAAAATTATAGTACTTATAGCTTTCAGCTCTCATTGCCCCTATCATAAGCATCTTGAAGGTGATTAAGGTTAAAGTGACACAACTAAGAGGATATGCTTGACAAGTTATAAACCAAAATCTCATGCCCCTTACTTACGAAGACCGATCCTCATGCTACTCAACTTTAGTCACAAGTAAGCTCTTATCATTGTAAGTACATATGTATCATAAAAAACCGCCAACGGGGTACCCCTTGCACATGATACAGGAGCTATCCCATAATCAAAATGACAAGGCAAGCAGACAATGAGCATCTCAGCAAACTTTTTATTTGCTATTTGCATAGGTTTTTATTGAGGATGCTTCATAGAGTGCTCATTATGGTCATGCTGCAAGTTTCCACCATGATTAGGCGTGTCTTAGGCTAGCGGCCCAGGCGTTTCTCTAACACACATACAAACTCCATGATCTTACAAGTTCCACTTTTATTTCACACTACCGAGATCCGTAAGCAAAAGAACATGATATCTACGGGGTACAAAGTACAAGTGCAATGTTGAAAGCGTTCCCCATGATACATGGTTCTGCTAATTTCAACTTATAAAGCGCAAGCATATACGCAACAAAGAAGGACCCAATGGTTCAAGTTTATTAGATACAAAAAAGTAAAGTGTGCCATCAAGTTCGTGAGAGCTTTAATCACTAGTTTTCTCATAATTTATTTTGGAAGGTAAACAAAAGCATGAATATACTTGGAATAGCATAAGCTAGTAGGTAGGTATGGTGGACTCTTTGGAATAACTTGGTTTAGGGAGTTGGATGCATGAGTGGAACTCATACTTTGTTGTGGAGGCTAGCAAAAGACTAGGAGCGACAAACTAAGAGACCAATAATGGCCATAATCATGCAGAGCGACAAAACATCATTGATCAAAGCATAAAGTGATACTACAAGATGAAAACTAAAGGATCATAAAGGCTTATGGTGACTTGAGATAGTCATAACATGGTGTGAGCATGCGCCAAGTCAACCCAAATAAAGAATCAAAGGAGAATACCACTATACTATGCTTTAATATGCTAAAACAACGCATGATTCATCCAAGGCACATTAAGCAATCTCAATTGTTTATAACAAGTCATGCTACAGCAAATAATACTAAGCATAAAGCCAAAACAATATCAAGCATGGCATGACAAAGCATAGGTCACAGTCAAAAACGAGCTCTTTTTACCACATAAGCATGAACTTTCCTACTCTTTTCCAAACCAAACCAAACCAAACTATTTGCAAACCAATGTATGAAAGAGGGGGTCCAACCAATTTATTCAGAAAACTAAGCAAACAAAAGCAAACGAAAACAAAAAATAAGACGCTCGAAGAACAACACAACTATGCATGAAACAATAAAAATGAAGCGTTTGAAAGAAACCTGGGATTTTTATTGATGAAGAAGGGGATGCCTTGGGCATCCCCAAGCTTTGACGCTTGTACTTCTTGGATATTTCTTGGGGTGACACGCGTGGCATCCCCAAGATTGAGCTTTAGTCCATCCTTCATCTCATTACTCATTCCTTCCATACACCTGAAATTTTTCCTTCATACAAAACTTCACACAATCTTTATTAGCAACATTAGTGCACTCAAGATAAATAAGTCTTAAGGTTCAGTTCTAACACCAAATAAATTTCCATTAGAACACTAGCTATTGTAGCACTTCCCTCAAAAAGCTCAATTCCCCAAAAGAACTCAAAAAGGAACCAACAAGAAGCAAATGCAGAAAATGGCAGAAATCTATCAAAACAGACCAGCAGGTAAAGACAAATTTTTTCGAAGATCTTCTGTTGTTCAAATCAAAAAGTGTTGAACTAACGAAAGTTAGATAATAACCTGGAGCAGAAGCACAAAAATTCACGCCTCAAAAAGACGTTCAAAGATTGTATACGAATTTTTACGGTGAAGCACAGAAATCTGTTTCGGGACAACAACTTTCCCAATCATTACTTCTGTCTCATTAGAGGTTACTCTTGGCACAAAAAGCAAATAAAAAGGATAAGGAGCGGTTATTACTGAAGTAATAACTTCCATGACTCATCTAAAACTTTTGTGTTATCTCCCAATAAGTATTTTTCTTTAACGCCTTTAAGTTAGGCATAACAAGCAAGAAGGAATCAAGTGTTCTCAAATGAAGAAGCATTAAAACCAAATTTTTTGCCCTTACCTCTCTTACTTTTATTCTTAACCTTGGGGAAAATATGATTGTTTGGTGGAGAAGAAAGGTGCATGGTCCCCTTTCCCACATCTATTATTGCTCCAAGGAGTTCTAATAGGGACCTTCCAAGTGTAATTTTTCCTTTTCCTACACATTCAATAACAAGATAATCCGTAGAAATCATTTTCCCAAGGATCTTTGTAAACACTCCTTCAGCTATTCCAATAGGTAATATGGTAGCATTATTAGCAAGAGATATTTCTTTTCCTCCTTCAGTAAGCCCCCAAAGATTCAAAGATTCATAAATATCTTTGGGCATACGACAAAATTCAGACATGATATCACAACGAGCTTGAAAAGTTTCAGTGTTTATCTCAATCTTTACTGTAGGGAGCCACTTTGATGGTTCAGAATTTATTGGGACATAATTGTGATGATCCCTAAGTGTATTATAGCAATCTTTTAAGCTAGAAGTGCTAGTCTCAAGAGTGTTCAATCTAGCAAATATTCTTGCGAAAGAAATATCAGTTTGGCTAGGCAAGTTGTAAGTGAGGATCAATTTCTTTATAGAATTAATAGCATCATCCTCATTAAATTGGAGGAAATCTCCTCCCACAATAGCATCTAAAGCATATCTATAGCAAAGAGCAATCCCAAGGTAAAAACTGCTAAGGAACAAGCTTCGAGTCATTTTAGGCTCAGTTTTTTCATGTAGATCAGAGATTCTAGACCGAGCTACCTTAAAACTTTCCTCAATTCCTTGTTTAAAAGTGAAAATCATTTCCTCGGGTGACATAGTGACTAGATCACGGCTAGACATAGTGGCAACTTAAGAAAGGAACTAATTTTTTTGTGTTTTTGAAATAAGAAAGCAAACTAGTAAAACTATTTTTTTTGTGTTTTTGATAACAAAACAAGCAAACAAAGCAAAACAAAAAATAACAAAGTAAAGAGATTGGTTATGAGGGACTCCCCTTGTGAAGATGTCCTTGACTCCCCGGCAACGACGCCAGAAAAATGCTTGATGGCTTAGTGTACGGCACCAGAAAAGTGCTGGTGCGGTGTTGATGTAGAGCTCGTTGGGAACCCCAAGAGGAAGGTATGATGAGCACAACAGCAAGTTTCCCTCAGTATGAAACCAAGGTTTAATCGAACCAGTAGGAGCAAGGAAACACCCCAAAGGTGTTGCTAGCTGAGCTTGCGAGGACGCACTACCGGTGCTAGTAGCAACGTGGAGACCTGCACAACACAACCACAGAACTCTGTCCCCAACTTGCGATGAGGTTGTCAATCTCACCGTGTTTTGCTGAAAACAAAGGATTAAACGTATCGAATGGAAAGAAGTAATAGTTTGCAGAAAGTAAACACAAAGCAGTAAACAGTTTATAGATTGTATGTAAAGAAAAGGACCGGGATCCATAGTTCACTAGAGGTGGCTCTCCTTAGATAGATAACATGCTGGGTGAACAAATTACAACGGGGCAATTGACAAACATCGAGAAAGCAATACATGCATATACTAATCATCTTGACTCCTTTGAGACTTGATTGGGCATTACAACATTATACATAGACCGCCATCCAACTACATCTATGACTAATAATCCACCTTCAGGTTATCATCCGAACCCCCTCCAGTATTAAGTTGCAAGCAACAGATTATTGCTTTATGAATTGCATGTAAAGTAAACAATACGATTATTCTATGAACAAAGGATTGTTGTTTTCTCCCTAGTAGCAACAACACATCTAGTACCTTAGAGATTTCTGTCACTTCCCTAGATTACCAGAGGCATGAACCCACTATCAAGCATAAATACTAACTCTTGGAGTTGCTAGCATCTACTTGGCCAAGATAGCTACTAGCAACGGAAAGCATGCAAGATCACAAATAACAAAGACATGATAGAATCAATAATCAATCTGAAATAGCATCTCAATATCCATCGGATCCCCGCAAACACAACATGCAGAACTACAAATAGATGATCTTGATCATGAACGGAGCTCACAAGATCTAGACATGAAAGCACAAAGGAGGAGAACCAGCCATCTAGCTACTACATGGATCCGTAGTCCAAGGATGAACTACTCACGCATCACACCGGATGCTTGCATGGTGATGAAGAAGGCCTCTAGGGTGAATTCCCCTCTCCGTGGTGCGGAAGAGCTTCAGATCCTCCCGATCTAGGGATGGAGATGGCGACTCTGAGACTCTTCGTGGATTTTGATCGGGCCCTTAGGGTTTTCGTCGAGGGCATCTTATAGGCGAAAAGGAGGCCGAGGGTGCAGGCTGGCGGACCACCTGGCGTGGCGAGATGGGCCGTCTTGAGGTGGTGTGGTGTCCCTTGGCCCCTCTCTGTCTTGTACCCTGGCATCTGATGACTTCCGCAAAAATAGGCACTTTGGCTTTTGTCCCGTCCAATTCCGAGAATATTCTTCTGACTTTCCTGGAAAAAAAACAGCAGAAAACAGGCAGTTGGCACTGTGGCTCTTGTTAATAGGTTAGTCCAAGAAATCATATGAAAATTACTCCAAAGTGTGGACAAAACACAAGAAAGTGGATAAAACCAAGCATGGAACATAAAAAATTATAGATACATTTGCAATGTATCACCATCACAATATCATGTGATCCTGAGACGACCAACTTTCGCACGATTTATGGCAGTACCGCACTACGCGTACTTAGTCATGAAAATGCTAGCACCAAAGGGAATCATCACAGTAAAAGGAAGCTTCACGCATGCCAAAAATTGTGATTGGGAGTTCAACAAAAAATTATGAATCCTTCGGGATGGCAATGGAGTTCGAACAACTCAAAACTTCAGCAATTGTAGAACCACTGGAAGTAGCATGTGTCAATCCTGATCAGGCCTTTGACACGGCAAAAGACACAAAGGAAGTACAGATCCACCTCGTCGACCCAACAAAAACAACATTTGTGGCTTCCAATCTTGATCCTGCATAGGAAAGCGCGCTCATCGAGTTCCTCTGTGAGCACTGGGAGATCTTCGCATGGCTACCTTCTGACATGCCGGGAATTACCAGGGAACTCGCTGAGTACGCATTAATTTTGGATCAAAAGGCGAAGCTAGTAAAGCAACCGCTTCATAGATTCTCAAAACCAAAGTGCAAAGCCATTGGAAAGGAGCTTCATCGCCTTACTAACGCCAACTTTATCAAACAATTAACAAAAGCAGAGTGGGTCACAAATCCAGTATGTGTTCCTAAGAAAAATACTACAGAACTTCGGATGTACATCGATTTTACTGTAGTGAACAAACATTGTCCAAAATATCACTTCCCATTACCGCGAATCAACCAAATAATCGATGCAGCCGCGGGATGTGAACATCTTCCTTTCTTGGATGCTTACTCAGGATACCACCAGATTAGGATGAAGGAAGAAGATTAGGAGAAAATGGCGTTTATCACGCCTTATGGTGTATTTTGCTACACAACAATGCCATTTGGCCTCAAGAACACTGGAGCAACATATCAGCGAATGATGCAGAAGTGTCTAGGAAGCCAAATAGGCACAAACATACAAGTATATATCAATGACGTCATAGTTACAACAAGACAAGGATCTGCACTCATCAAGGACCTCGAAGAAACATTCAAAAATCTCGACAAGTTTAGCATCAAACTAAACCCGAAGAAATGCTCCTTTAGAGTCCCAGCAGGGCAACTCCTCAGATATTTGGTATCAGCCAGAGGAATTGAGGCTAATCCTGAGAAAATACAAGCAATCCTAACAATGAAGAATCCAACAAATCTACGTGGGGTGTAGCAGCTGGCAGGACGGGTAGCGACACTCAGTCGTTTCATTGCAAGATTAGGAGAAAAGGCGTTACCATTCTACGCCCTTATGAGGAAATCTAAAAAAATCGAATGGACGAAAGAAGCTCAGCACGCCTTTGAAGATCTCAAAAGGACACTCTCGACATCTCCTGTCGTCGTGTCGCCAAAATAAAAAGAACCTCTACTGCTTTATATCGCTACCACAAATCAGGTGGTCAGCACGGTGTTGGTCATGGAGTGACCCGAAGAAGGAAAACCCATGGTATGTAGAGGCCAGTCTACTTCCTGAGCAAGGTCTTATCGCCATCCAAACAAAGGTACCCACATTACCAAAAACTAGCATATGGGGTATTTATTACAGCACGAAAACTATGCCATTACTTTTCAGAACATCCGATCATAGTTGTCAATGAAGCACCTTTGTCAAGCATCCTCAACAATCCAGAAGCAACTGTACGTGTCTCTCTATGGGGCATCGAGTTATCCCCTCGAGATATCATGTGTGAGAAGCGTAAGGCAATGAAGTCGCAAGTTCCGCCGGATTTCATCACAGAATGGACAGAGTTGCAATGTACAGGTCCACCAGACCTTTCTAGTGCCTGGACAATGTACTTTGATGGATAAAAAAGAACGAAAGGAGCAGGAGCATGGGTCATACTAGTATCACCACAAGGATACAAAATGCGCTATATACTTTGGATGAGCTTTGCAAACACATCCAATAACGAAGCGGAATACGAGGCTTTGTTGCACAACATGCGGATGGCCAAAGCTTGCGGTGTAACTCGCCTCAAAATCTTTGGAGATTCCAACCTTGTGGCATAACAAGCAATGAACAAGTGTGACACTATCAGTAAAAATATGATTGCTTACTGATATCTATATGGTGTTATGGAAGCTCAATTTGATGGGTGCGAAGTATCACACATAGGGAGAGCAAGCAATGAAGAAGCTGACAACCTAGCAAACATCGGATCCTTGTGCTTACCAATACCACCAGGAGTTTTTTGGGAGGAAATAACGGAGCAATCCATCAAAGCAAAAAGAGTTTCCGAGATTGTAGCACCAAAAATAGGGAAAAAGAAGCATCTGCAAAAAGACTCGAGGGCTCCATCAAAAACCAGAGTATGGAAGAGGCGGCTGAAGAAGAAGAGCAGGAAATTGGAGAGGTCATGCTAATTGAGCCTACCTGGATGCAACCATATATAGCATATATGACTAAGGGAGAACTACCCGAAGATGTGATAGAAGCCCGACGAATCACCCGAAGATCAAAGGCCTTCAGAATAATCAAAGGATAGTTGTACAAAAGGAGTATTTCGGGTGTGTTGCAGCGTAGCCTAACACCCGAAGAAGGAAAAATCATACTCAAAGATATACATGAAGGAGTTTGTGGTCACCATGCTAGTAGCCGAGCAATTGCTGCCAAAGCATTCAGGGCGGGATTTTACTGGCTCACTGCATTTCAAGATGCAAAAGATATCGTCAGAACATGTGAAGCATGCCAACGATTTGCAACAAAGCCTAGAGCACCCGCCACTGAGTTAAATCCTGTACCTTTGGCTTGGACTTCTTCTCAGTGGGGACTCGATATGGTGGGAAAACTTCACAAATCAGGGCATGTCTTTCTGCTAGTAGCTGTCGACAAATTTACTAAATGGATCAAAGCAATGCCTGTCACCACCCAAGACGGAACTTCGGCTGTGAATTTTATTAAATCCATAGTATTTTGGTTTGGCGTACCGAACAACATCATCATGGACAATGGGACCAATTTCACTTCCAATGAGTTCAAAGAGTACTGCTAGGAGATGGGTATCGAAGTAAGCTACGCTTCGGTAGCTCACCCACAAATGAATGGACAGGTAGAAAAATCCAATGGATTAGTTACCGCTGGACTCAAGAAAAGACTACTAGCACCGCTTGACAGAGCAAAAGGAGCATGGGTTGATGAATTACCATCTTCCTTATGGAGTTTACATACAACTCCAAATAATTTGACACAAGAGACACCTTTCTTCCTGGTCCATGGCGCAGAAGCCGTGCTTCCTGTTGAGGTGTCACATGAATCCCCAAGAGTAGCTGCATATGATGAAGAGGAATCAAGAGAAACACTTGAAGATGATGTAGATGCACTTGATGAAGCTTGATATGAAGCCCTACAAATAGAAACTATGTACCAGCAAACCTGCGCAATTACCACACCAGAAGACTGCGGCCTAGGTCCTTTGCAGTAGGGGACCTAGTTCTTTGCCTCAAGCAAGATGGCCACAAGAAGTTAGAATCACCATGGAAAGGACCATACATCATCACAGAAGTTATTCCCAGAGGAGCATATCAACTACAAGACAAGTAGACAGGAGTAAATTACTCAAATCCATGGAATGTAGCACAACTACCATGCTTTTATGAATGAGATTACTTAAAATACGATAAGAGTTATAGTTTAGTTTCTTAAGCCAGAATATCCAGACCAACGGCTAGAGGCCATTCGACAAAAGAAATAATGTATCATCGATTTTTCGTCTTATATATAAAGAGATAAGTTTTTCGTACCTTGAGCTCCTTAGTATTGTTCAAAAGATCTATGTTTTCCGTCAAGCTAAAAACAACTATGAGCCTATGTCCAGATACAGGCATATGAACATAGCCTCGGGGGCCACTCCCATCAGGAGCGCTAGCGCGCACTCGATAGAAATACAATTGCGTATAAAACAAAAATATTCATGATTGAAAATACCTTTGAGTTTTACATCAATGTATCCTCAAAAGAGAGATTACTCCCATCGGGAGCCAGTTTAAAGCATTAAAACTATCTGATAAATCAGAAATATTGGTAGCCCAGCAGGCCAGCTGCCAAAAAAGACATAAATCTCGGATCTCGCTCAGACACGACAAAAATCCGGATGCCGTGTTCAGAAACATGAAGGTAAGACCCCAGGATTCGTCCTGTGTGGCCTGGTAATCGCACAAGAATGCACTCTCCCAGTAAAATATCCGTATCAATGATACGATGAAAAATCCTGACGGACGTGTTGGGTACCCGATAAAAATAAAAACTAGAATTTAGTATTCGATAAGACCTCAGCGGCTCGAACTGAATTACACCAGTAGAAATTTCCGGATTCGAGCCCCGGGACTTGAATTTGATGTAGGACAACCTTGTTTTTGCCCAGAGCAATTAACTGATTCCCGATCCGTCGGAAGCATCAGACTCATTGTACCAAAATCCCTACAAAAATAAAATCAAGGAAGAGAAATAAAAGAAAATAAGGAAAAAAGAAACTTTGAGACTCAACCTAAAACTGCGGTTCAAGTAGAGTCTCGGAGGCTACTGACATGGATATGATTACTCGGATGCTTATGATTCGCTACCCTATATTGGGTAAAAGGCGCAAGCTTATCGCCAAATGTCCCTTCTATTAAGAAGACCCCCCAGAGGCTTACGGCCCATGAAGGTTTCAGATAGAAGCCCAAGAAAGCAACCGACAAAGGTTTTGACTGTATTAGGAAAGAAGCTATGAACCGACATTGTGTTGGTATTGTAATCACGCGTGTATGACACCTATCCGCATACTGCTTTGAGACCTGGCCTATTATATATAGGACGGGAGAAGCCCAAGCGAGGGTACCGAAATCTAGAAGACAACTTGTAATAGTGCAATTTCCCCAATATTCAGGCGACTTTGACTTCATTGTTTTCCTGACATCCGACGAAATCCCTAGCGTTCTCTTTTTCGCGAAACCCCAAGTCCATCATTATGGTCATTGGCGAGGTTACCCCTCATCATGTAGCCTGATCTTGCGCATGATGGTGTTTTCAGCCTCATCCGGATGACAAGTTAATACGGACGATAGTTAACACAAAGAAGAAAGACTAAAAATTTCAAAGTGAAGTGACTTACACTTTTTCTTCAGTTCGCCAAGAAGTTTGTCATGCTTGGAATGTAGGTCCTTAAAAGTGTCCAGCAGGCGCTAGAACTCCACGGTGCGGAGGTTGGTGGTGATCTGGAAAGAAAAGAGATGTTAGTTCAGAAATGAGGAAGGATATTTGAAGTCTACAAGATCCGGGCCATGTGGAACTTAACCCTGCTCTAGGTGTGTGGATATTCGAAGTCTACAAGATCTGGGCCAAGCGGAACTTAACCCAGCTCTAGGTATGTGGATATTCAAAGTCTACAAGATCCGGGCCAAATGAAACTTAACCCGACTCTAGGTGTGTGGATATTCGAAGTCTACAAGATCCGGGCCAAGTGGAACTTAACCCGGCTCTAGGTGTGTGGATATTCGAAGTCTACAAGATCCGGGCCAAGCGGAACTTAACCCGGCTCTAGGTATGTGGATATTCAAAGTCTACAAGATCTGGGCCAAGTGGAACTTAACTCGGCTCTAGGTATGTGGATATTCAAAGTCTACAAGATCTGGGCCAAGTGGAACTTGGCTCTAGGTGAGTGGATATTCGAATCTACAAGATCCGAGCCAAGTGGAACTTAACCTGGCTCTAGGTGTGTGGATATTTGAAAATAAGGACTTGCGCTAGTTTTCTAAGAGCATCTGGCCGAGTAATGAATTACTCCCCCGGAGGCTCGGGGACTAGTGGGTATATCTCTAAGTGTTTGCATATGTAAAAGGCTTAACGAAAAAGGGATTACCTCCATCATCCGACCAGCAAGGGAAATGGCCTTGGTGGCAGTGTTCAGTTGAGCGCTGAATTCCGCAGGACCAAACTTCTCCGGCAGATCATCTTGGGGGTTAATAAATTCAGGGTCATTCCAATTTTTGATGTATTCGATGAGCGCCGGACTGTAATTTTCCCTGCTAAGCGCCTGGCTCGTTACTAGACCCTTAGCATGGGCTTCCCTCCTTGCGGCATGGGTAGCAACCAGGCTAGTATGCAAGGTTAGTTGCTTGCTAGCCTCTGATCCAGCGGCGAGAGACCCGGCGACCGCGCCCCCTTCTTGGTCATGGACACAAGGGTGCATTGTACAGACTCAATGTTGGCGCAGGGAGCTCTTGGATACCTCAACTGTCTTCTTGCCCTTGCTGGCAGATTTCGGCTGCTGCGAAGTGGCCGAGGTTGCTAACCCAGATGGGGCCTGCGAGGCAGGCCGGAAGATGTCCTTGATCGATATAGCCGATCCGGATGTAGCTGCCTGGGGTTTTCTCTTGGGCGCTGCTGTTGGTGTTGTTGCTGTTGTTGCTGCTGGCGCTGGTGCTTATGTTGGTGCTATCATTGCTCTTTGGTCTGGTGTGCTGGTGTTGATCTTTGGTGCTAGTGCTGCTGGAGAAGAAGGGATGAAGCTGGTCTTGAAGCTGGCACCTCGGATGAAGAAGGTGGTGGCTGAACCGAAGAACTAGGAGCGTTTGGCATGGCCGCATCCTAGGCAGCTCCACTACCCCCGCATCAACGTTACCCACCTCGTGCGAGGTGGGCTCAGGTTCGGCATAGCCGCAGAGTCCTCTAGGATAGGAATCAGCGGATGAACGTCGTTTGTCGCGAGGGGGAGATGAGGCACTCCGGATAGGAGAGGAGATGTCGGGGCCACTTTTGGGGATCACCCTAAGAGCCCTGCCCAGTTAAGCAAAGAACAACAAGTTACAAAGAGGAATAGAGACAAGTGATATGCAGAAGTAGTAAAGCAAGACCCGGAAAAGGCCATGGAAGGAAAGGTGACTTACTCGGCCGAGGTCGGAGGCTCCCGAGGCTTGGGTGTTCTCCGGACATTGGCCTTGGGCACGGGCTTGCCCGCACCCTTAACCCCATATTTCTCCTACCTCTTCTTGGTCAGGGGCGCTTCCGAAGCTGGGGCCGAGGTAGTCGAACGATTTTGGGAAGGGTCAAGAGCCGGATCCTCCACGTCAAGAGGATGGATCTCGTGGACCTAACTGGCCGGGTTAGCTGAAGCCGAGGTAACCGGAAACATGTAAGAGATGGGCACCGGATCAAGTACCTCAATAATTTCAACATCTGAGTCGTCGTCATCTGGCCAATCCATAAAGAAGAGGCCTTACTAGAGGTTTGCCTTGTGCCGTCTAGAGTAGGCAAGAATCTCTCCAGGTCAGGCTCGTTCGTGTCCGGCTCCGCACGGTCCTCCACCCATTTTAGGGCTGGCTCCTTGCCGTCCTCAATTGTCTGCTGGAGATACAACTGAGAGCAAAAGTACTAAATGGTCAAGTTAGGATACAATCCGACCTACCGCAGGACTCAGAAAAATATCGGGAGAAGAACATACCTTAGGTGGCAAGTTATCCCGGGTGAAGGGCGCGAGCCCCCACTTCCATGCCTCGGAGAACTCCTTCTCTACCTTGAAGATGGCTTTAACCCGGCGGAATACCTCGGAGTTGCTAAGCTCAAAAGAGGAGGTCCGGTTGGGGTCAAGGGGACCACTCAAATGGCAAATCTTGTGGGAATGTTTTTGTAAGGGGGAGACCCGGCTGCGGACAAAGGTGATCATGATGTCCTCGCTGTGCAGCTGCAGCTCGACAAGCTCCTTGACCCGACGATCAACCTAGTCCACCAGAGTCGTAGGTCGCTTCGGCATCTTCTCCCACAAAGAGGTGTCCGGAGGACCCATCTTGAAGGGGAGTAGCCGGATCAAGTCCTCATCCGTGCTATTCCGGACGTAGAAGAAGGTCCGGGCCTAGCCCTTGCATGATTCAAGGCCGGTAACCCGGGGGAAGGCAGAGTTCTTGCGGGGAGAGATCGAGGCTCCACCGCATTGCGTCAAGTGTTTGTGTGCCGGGGCAAGAATAGGATCAGGGATGACATTTCTCTTAATACCAAAGAACTTAATATAAAGTTCTTTGGTGGGCCAGAGGCCAACATATCCCTCTATGCCGGAGGCGAAAGAGGAAAGGGATGTGATTGCATTGGTAGGAACATGGTGAGGCTGAAGCTGGTAAATGTTGATGAAATCATGGAAAAAGTCACTCATGGGAAGGACGAAGCCACGCTGAAAGTCAGAGAGAAAGACGACGAACTCACCTGGATTTGGAGAAGGAGCGATCTCCTGGGAGGCGAGGCTGCAAGTAACACCAGCGAGATTGCGGCGGGTTTCCTCCTCCTCCTCAACAACAATGGAGGTTTCCTCTTCAGTCATCTCCATATTGGGGTCTGATGACCCACAAGTATCGGGGGTGTATCGCAGTATTTTCGATAAGTAAGAGTGTCAAATCCAACGAGGAGCAGAAGGTGCTGGCTAGTGGTATGGATCAGGAATTCTCTGCAAATACTTAGCAAACGGATTTTTAGGGGTTTTCGATAAAGCAAGTAAACAAAGTACGAGTAAATAAAATATAGTAGGAATAAATGCAGCAAGTGGCCCAATCCTTTATGCAGCAAAGGACAAGCCGGTTGTATTACTTAAGATGACCAAACGTTCTCGAGGACACATGGGAAGATTGTCAAGTGCTTTCGCTTCATATAGTTGATTAATCTTCTTTAGCTTGCTAAGTGTTGTGTGGGTGAACCTGTGCTAATGTACCGCCCCATCCAAGACTAATACATACTTGTGATTATACCCCTTGCAAACATCCGTAAGTACAAGAAAGTAATTAAGGTAGAAACCTAACCACAACTTTAAACTCTAAGACCCTTACGTCCCTTGTGCAATGGTTTCCTAACGGGGTTCGATTTACATCGACAACCCCTACGATTAGTAGCCAAATACACAATGCATTCCCCTAGGCCCATATAGGTGAAGTGTTATGTAGTCGATGTTCACATGACACCACTAGAAGAAGTACACCACAACTTAAATAACAATCTATTGAATCTTTCTCAACACAACTCCACTACTAACAACATGACTTCTCCCATGTCCTCAAGACCAAAACGAACTACTCACAAGACATCACATGGATCATGATCAGAGATGGAATAATGATGTATAACAATCTGAACATAAACAATAATTCAATGGTTCTCTCAATAGCATCAACTACAAAGAGTAATCAACATCGGGAAAGTTTCCCCTATGAACTATGCAAGATTCAACGCAATTGTTACAGCAATATGGAGATGGTGATGAGGGTGCTGATGGTGATGATGGTGGTGATGATGATGATCCCGATGAAGTCCAGCTTGATGATGGTGTTGATGGCGACGATCTCGCCTCTCCAGGAAGGAATTTCCCCGGTAGAAATCTGTCTGCCGGAGAGATCTTTCTCTCTTGGTGTTTTCCGCCCTGCAGAGGCGGCGGAATCTTTCTGTGGTCGCTCCCCGAGTCTTAGGGTTTCGGGAGGATGATATACGCCAGAGGAGAGAGGCTGGAGTGGGCCAGGGTGGCCACACCACCTCTAGGCGCGGCCTAGGGCTGCCCGCGCCAGGGGGTGGTGTGGGCCCTCTGTGGCCCACCTCCACTCCGTCTTCTGGCATCCTTAGTCTTCTGGAAAAATAGGATTTTCCGTATATTTTCCCGGATTTTCTAATCTTCGTGAATTTTTCCTCCAAACAACACCTTTTCCATCTGAATCCTGACTGCAACGGTCCATGCTCCAAAAGTCATCATCCATGCAAAAACAGATGAAATAACATAAGTATCACCTCTCAATACGAAATATATCAATGAATAATAGTGAATTAAGACATAGAATAGTGATGCAAAATGGACGTATCAACCCCCCCCCCCCAAGCTTAGACTTCGCTTGTCCCCAAGCGAAACTGAGCTCAATAAACATGGCCTCAGGTTTATGGAGTGAAGAGTCGATAAAAGAATACGGGCAAGAAGCATCACATTCATCAAATACATGGATCATAATAGAAGAAAACTCACTATTATATAACTTAACTTGTAATGAGTAAAGGAAACACAATAAAGATACATAAAGTGAATCATAATTGGTAATGGCAAACTTAGCTCTTGGTCGATAGTTGATAATTTGCTGGAGTTCACAAATAGCTGGTTTTCAAAGATAGCTTTCAAAGCAGTAAACATCAAGATAAGAGCAATGTGCAAAGCAAGGAACATAAGAAACATGATTGAATAAATCATCATATGAATGAATGAAACACAACAACTCAAAATACTTGCTGAGATAGAAGGGAATAGGTTTACTGACTCAACTAAAAAGTAAAAGTAAAGGCCCTTCACAGAGGGAAGCAGGGATTGCAAGTCTCATAACGAGCTCCCAAAAATTATGATACTTACTAGCATTCAGCTCTCATTGCCCCTATCATAGGCATCTTTTGGTGATTAAGGTTAAAGTGACACAACTAAGAGGATATGCTTGACAAGTTATAAATTGAAGTCCCATGCCCCTTACTTATGAGTACCGAACCTCATGCTACTCAACTTCAGTCACGAGCAAGCTCTTGTCATTGTAAATACATGTGTATCATTAAGGACCGCCAACGGGGTATCCCTTGCACATGACACAGGAGCTATCCCATAATCAAAATGACAAGGCAAGCAGACAGTGAGCATCTCAGCGATCTTTTTATTTGCTATTTGTATAGGTTTTATTGAGGATGCTTCATAGAATGCTCACTATAGTTATGCTACAAGTTTCCACCATGATTAGGCATGGCTTAGGCTAGCGGACCAGGCGTTTCTCTAACACACATATAAACTCCATGATCTTACAAGTTCCTCTTTTATTTCACACCGCCGGGATCCATAAGCAAAAGAATATGATATCAACTAGGTACAAAGTACCAAATGAAGTGTTGAAAGCGGTCCCCATGATACATGGTTTGGCTAACTTCAACTCATAAAGCGCAAGCATATACGCAACAAAGAAGGACCTAATGGTTCAAGTTTATTAAATGCAAGAAAGTAAAGTGTGCCATCAAGTTCGTGAGAGCTTTACTCACTAATTTTCACATAACAAGTTTAATTTGGGAGGTAGATAAAACAAGAATTTACTTGGAATAACAATAATGCTAATAGGTAGGTATGGTGGACACAAATGGCAAAGGTTTTGGTTTAAAGGAGGTGGATGCACGAGAAGAATACCCTCTCAGTACAGGTTTTTGGCTAGCAAGGCTTGGTAGCAAGTATAAGAGTAGAAGGAAACAAACAAACATACAAGTGATAAAGACAAACATGCAATCTTCCTTGGAAGCACAAAAGATCTTAACTAGAGTATACTAGACTTATGAGAAAATCAAGAAAGAAACATGATGAAATTATATTTCTTTAGAGTACTTTTTATCTTTTTCATTCAACTCTCAAAATTAGTGTGCTACTGACCGAGCCAGGTTTGCCAAAACCAACAAAATTAACTCAATGATCCAAGAGTGATACCAATACTAACAACAAGATCAATCATATAACCACGAATTGAAAACTAATATAAGCTATGCAAGAGAGTAAATGATAGAACTTCTCATTAATATTCCATAATGGAAACTCACACCAAGGGATACACATCTAACGAGAGAGGGGACACTTCCATAATGCAAACCATCCTACATAATAACTCCTCTATTCATGATACGACTCTACTAATAAGGTAAAAAGAATAGAAGATAGTGACATGATACCGCGACACTCCCCCAAGCTTGGAACAAACCAAGGGGATGCCAAACCTAATGACGAATTACTCCTTCGATGGTGGTGGTATCCTCTCGATGAGCTTCTTGACCAATTTCCCCAAGTCCTCAATCTCGAAAGTGAGATTACGAATCAGCTGTGAGTTTTGCTCAATGTGGCTCATGATCATGTCATGTTGAGAATTCCAGCTCTTGCTATTCTTTCCCCACTCTTCCTCCTTGAAGTCTTCTTTTCCTGCATGGCTAGAACGAGGCAAATCCCAATTGGAGGGTAATTTCCCTTTGGGCATATTCTGGTATTGATGCTCATGGATAAGGGTATTGAAATGATTCTTGGTGTGTGGAGGAAGTGACCGTGGAGCCAAACTGTGACGAGGAGCTTTTCCCCCAGTCTGCATCCACGCAGTCCTTCTAACCCTGGTAGGTTCCATCACCACTCCAATGCTTGCAATGGTAGTGCCGGTGAGCGTATGTTGGCCTTGCTCCTCTTCATCTTCACTTTTGATCTCCTTCTCCTTCCCGGGGTCTTGGAGGTCTTCCTCCATAGGCTCCTTCCCTTTATCCTTGGCGGACACCATTGTGCTTCTAAACCTTCAAAGAGTATGTCCTGGCAGAAACAGATCAAAATGAAAACACGACGAAAACACGATATACGAACCTCGAAAGATCCGGGGAGTTATATATTACGAAGTTTCATAAAAAGAGGAAAGTACTGGGTGAAAACGAGTTAGAGGCAGAGTCCGGGGTGGACTCACCACCTGATGGCGCGGCCAGAGGTGGGCCGTTTCCGTCCCTTTTTCGCTTCGTAGCTTTCCTTATCGACTGAAAACTGCAAAAATATAGTTGGATTGTATTTTCGCGGAACTTTTCTTACCAGAACTATTACCTATTTGAAAACGGACTCTGCAGGTCTCTGAATTTGTTATCTAGTAGATTCTTTCGGACTCACCACTTGAATAACATCAATATCTTCATCTTCATACACTTATTACTTGAGTCATAAAACCCTTCTCTTCCTTATTACACCATTGTCTCCACTTCCTGGAAATTTCTTTCACACAATTCTCATTAGCAACATTAGTATATATAAAGTGATAAAACCTTTTAAGTTCAACTTCAACTGAAAGCCATCAAAACAAAAGCTACTATAGCAACTCCTTCTGAAAACCCAAAAAGAATTCAAAAAGGAAATCGAATAAAGAAGCAAATGCAAGAGTGGCTAAATCTGTCAAAACAGACCAGCAGGTAAAGATCGATTTTTTCGAAAATCTTCTGTTGCTCAAATAAAAAAGTGCAAAACTAACGAAAGTTAAATAACACCCTGGGGCAGAAGAACAAAAAATGGCAGCTCAATCCGATATATGGAAATCTCTCACGAATTTTTACGGTGAAGCACAAAAATCTGTTTCGCGACAGCAACTCCCAAATATTACTTCTCTCTCATTAGAGGTTGATCTTGACACAAAAACCAAACAAAACGGATAAGGAGCGGTTATTACCTGAAGTAATAACTTCCAAGACTCAAAGAAACAAAAAAAAACTGAAAGCAAAAACAAATTGGGTTGTCTCCCAAAGAACTCTTTCTTTATAGCCATTAAGATGGGCACGATAATTTTGAAGATGCTCACATAGGAATATGAATTGAGGTGAAAAGAGAGCATTAAGAAGCAAAAATACACACATTTAAGTCTAACCCACTTCCTATGCAAGGGAATTTTGTAAACAAACAAATTGTTGAAACCAGAGGCTACTTGCATAAGAAGGCAAAAGAAGTGCAACATAGAAACTTTCAGCATAAAACGAGGAAACTTGATATTATTGAGATGCATAAAACACCTTTCCCTCTCTTATAGTAACTTTCAGTATCATGCATAAACTTAACAATATAGCTATCACAAGGACCATCGTAACAATGATCACTTATTCTAACAGAAAACACAGGAATACTAGCTCTCATAACACTACTATGTGAAACACTATTAGAGGTATCCTTGCAAAGGATAGTGTGTCCCTCTTCTTTATATTTAGTAACAAAGTCTTTCACATTTGCTATTATAGGTTCATCAACCATTTGTTTATCAGGTTCAACAGCTTTGCTTATATTTTCATTAACCATACTAGCTATCATAGAATGTTCCTTTACCTTAACTGGAAAAGGCATTTTCTCAATATAAGGTTCAGGTAAACTTGATTAGCAGTATAAACTTTAGTATTTCTTGCAGGAACACTCTTAGAAATATCTTTATAAGGTTCATGATAGTTATTCCACTTCTTTTTAGGCACTTCAATGTAGGAAGCAAAAGCCTTAAAATAAGAAGAAATAGCTTGAGAGTCTAGACCATAAGCATTTTTAATATTTTGAAAGTCATCAGTTCCCATAAAAGATTCAATGCATTCATAATCATAATTTATACCTGACTTTCTCCCTTTGTCATTCTCCCAAGCTTCAGCATTACCTTGAATACGGTCCAGAAGATCCCATTTAGCTTCTTCTTCCATGCGAGTGATTGATCCAGCACAAGAAGCATCCAATAAATCCTTATCATGTAGAGGGAGCCTTGCATAAAAGTTATTGATAATAATATTGTTGGGGAGCTCATGAATGGGACATTTGAGCATTAGTAACTTCAATCTCCCCCAAGCTTCAGCTGTACTCTCTCCATCAAGAGGCCAAAAGTTGTATATTTGATTCCGATCTTTATGAATCTCACTAGGAGGATAAAACTTTGAATAAAAGAGAGGTACTATTTCCTCCCATTCTAGAGCTTGACCATTATTCAGCAGCTTATACCATTCCTCAGCTCTTCCTTTCAGCGATAATGAGAATAACTTCTTCTTAACTTGATCTATAGTAATACCTGCACACTTGAACAACTCGCATAATTCGTGATCACCGGGATGGACAGTTCCATCTCCAACATAGTAGTTATCCATAACACGATCAATAATTCTTGTAGGTATTTTAAAAACATCATTCTCAGCAGGTAGTGCTGGTTTATCTACTACCTTAGCAGTGGTAGTAGCATTACCAAATAAGAAACTCAGTGAATTATCCATAACAAAAATAAAGCAACTAATAGAAGTAAACAATACTCACAGTAGAAGTTTCCTTTACCAGTTCCACTCTCCAATAGCACTTCACTCCCCGGCAACGGCGCCAGAAAATAGTCTTGATGACCCACAAGTATAGGGGGTGTATCGCAGTATTTTCGATAAGTAAGAGTGTCGAACCCAACGAGGAGCAGAAGGTGCTGGCTAGTGGTATGGATAAGGAATTCTCTGCAATATACTTAGCAAACGGATTTTTAGGGGTTTTCGATAAAGCAAGTAAACAAAGTACGAGTAAATAAAAGACAGTAGGAATAAATGCAGCAAGTGGCCCAATCCTTTATGCAGCAAAGAACAAGCTGGTTGTATTACTTAAGATGACCAAACGTTCTCGAGGACACATGGGAAGACCGTCAAGTGCTTTCGCTTCATATAGTTGATTAATCTTCTTTAGCTTGCTAAGTGTTGTGTGGGTGAACCTATGCTAATGTACTGCCCCATCCAAGACTAATACATACTTGTGATTATACCCCTTGCAAACATCCGTAAGTACAAGAAAGTAATTAAGGTAGAAACCTAACCACAACTTTAAACTCTAAGACCCTTACGTCCCTTGTGCAATGGTTTCCTAACAGGGGTTTAGGTTTCTGTCACTCCGGTAATCCCTACGATTAGTAGCCAAATACACAATGCATTCCCCTAGGCCCATATAGGTGAAGTGTCATGTAGTCGACTTTCACACGACACCACTAGAAGAAGTACACCACAACTTAAATAACAATCTATTGAATCTTTCTCAACACAACTCCACTACTAACAACATGACTTCTCCCATGTCCTCAAGAACAAAACGAACTACTCACAAGACATCATATGGATCATGATCAGAGATGGAATAATGATGTATAACAATCTGAACATAAAGAATAATTCAATGATTCACTCAATAGCATCAACTATAAAGAGTAATCAACACCGGGAAAGTTTCCCCTATGAACTATGCAAGATTCAACGCAATTTTTACAGCAATATGGAGATGGTGATGAGGGTGCTGATGGTGATGATGGTGGTGATGATGATGATGATCCTGATGAAGTCCAGCTTGATGATGGTGTTGATGGCGACGATCTCCCCTCTCCGGAAAGGAATTTCCTCGGCAGAAATCTGTCTGCTGGAGAGATCTTTCTCTCTCAGTGTTTTCCGCCCCGCAGAGGCGGCGGAATCTTTCTATGGTCGCTCTCCGAGTCTTAGGGTTTCGGGAGGATGATATACGCTAGAGGAGAGAGGCTGGAGTGGGCCAGGGTGGCCACACCACCTCTAGGCGCGGCCTAGGGCTGCCCGCGCCAGGGGGTTGTGTGGCCCCCCTGTGGCCCACCTCCACTCCGTCTTCTGGCATCCTTAGTCTTCTGGAAAAATAGGATTTTCCGTATATTTTCCCGGAGTTTCTGATCTTCACGAATTTTGCCTCCAAACAACACCTTTTCCATCAGAATCCTGACTGCAGCGGTCCATGCTCCAAAAGTCATCAACCATGCAAAAACAGATGAATTAACATAAGTATCACCTCTCAATACGAAATATATCAATGAATAATAGTGAATTAAGACATAGAATAGTGATGCAAAATGGACGTATCAGGGTCTTCGAAAGAATTGTCCGTGGTGGGGAACACTGGTTTAGAGCTGCAACGCCCCATGGTGAAGAGCCTGCGATGGAGCGGTGGCACGATCGTGAAAGAGCGGTAGGGCACGGCAGTGGTGGCACTATGCTCAAGCAGAAGCGGCGGCGGCGACGTTGATGTGGAGAAGAAGGGGCGATGGGCAGGAGCGCGTGCGAAGTAGGGGAACTTCCCCAAGAACCGCCCCTGTCCCCTATTTAACCACGCCTCTGGAGCGCATAGTGGGATTAACCGCTGTAGCACGGCCACACGATGTGGCTGTGTATTCTACCAACAGACGAATCAAGTCCGCGCCACACCAAGGGCCACATGGAGCAGCGAATCCCATGATGCGATGTTATGATACAGTTAATGAGGGGGCGGCCATGATGTTATGTGCGCATAGCTTATTCACGACAATCAATACGATCGCGCAGTAGCGATGGCCCTTAAAATGAGGCAAAGTGATGATTACCCTCCACGTGGGATGTAGGGAAGCGTATGAGAGAAGGAAAGATAACTCGGATACATGGATAGTGACCCGGCCAATGAGGAATAACTCGAATCGAGCCAAGCGAATGTCGAACTGAAGTGACCAGGTTACAAAATAACTCGGCAGGGGAAGTGCAGATTTGGATAAGAGGAACCTACGGTGGCCTTAGCAGCTGAAGTTGCTAAGACCGCACCAGCTTTGGGAACTAATGTTGGGGGGATACCCCCGGGTAGGGTCACGCCGGGGTGTAAAGTCCGAGTTAGCCAAGGTACGGCGTGGCCAAAGCAAGTGCTGGTCGGGTCACCTCAAGGAAGGCCGACTTACGGGGTAACCCGGCCAGGTGGGCATTTGCCTAACATTAATCTGGCCGGCATAAAGTATATGTCGGCTATATTGATCTACCTTGTTTGCAGGTACCCTCGTAGCCGGGTTAGCTACATGCTAGCCAGATTACCACTTGGCTTCCAAGGGAAGGAAGGAATCTCTCATTGGTCAAAAGGAGGCGTTTTCCCACTGAAACATGAGTGAAGCAAGGCAGAGGCAAGGACCAGTGGGGCATGGGCGACAAAGGTGACGTAGCCAGTGTCGGCTGACGCCAAAAGTGGAGGAGCTCACAGAGGATTACGTCCATCGTCCGGACTAGCTGTTTAAAGTGAATAAAGAAGCATCTTGCTTTAGCCAAAGGGCATATTCGGGGAATATGCCTCCACGTGTGCCCTAGCTTTGTAACCTGGGTTTGCCTATATAAGGAGCACCAAGGACTCTCTAGAAGGGGATCGATTATTTTCTCTATTTAAGGTAGAACTCCAGAGCACTGTAGTGGGGGTAAGAGAACTAGTTTCCTTCTCATGAACAGATCAAGGATCCCTTGTAATCCACCATTGATAGAGTAAAAATACAAATACTTGTGTATAGAATCACCACACTATCGCTCCCTGAATTCCTCTAGTGCACATTGACCCCTTCTTTAGCCTATCCATGGCATCTATCGTGCAACCACCACGACACTAGGTGCACCCATGTTACATGACCCACACCAGTTCAAAGCCTATGTTATGTGTTACGTCCATAACGTATCTATAATTTTTGATGGTTTTATGCTAATAATATGCTTTTGACACTCCTTTTTTGTATAAAGTTTATGATTTATTTGGACTAACCTACTAATAGTTGCAAAAGTGCACAATGTTCTTTTTTTACACTTTGATGTGTAGGAATTACCAAGAATACAAGTGGAAACCTTGTTGGAGTCAAATTAGGATTTTTCTAGAAATCTGTCTCAGAACTCTTTTTGAAGATGATCACGTTTCGGGTCGAAGACAGCGTCAAAAGGAAAACTCTTCAACTACAAAGTTGTTGGAAATTTCGCGATAAACGAGCTGGACATAAAATTTAGCTGATTCCGAGTCCAGACGGGCCTTTTTGGCCCGATTTACTGCAGCCCAAGATGGGGTGACGGAAATCCGAGAAGCTATATAAAGGGAGGAAACCTAATTCGCCCAGGCCATCTCCACAACTAGCTTTACTTTCTTGTTATTTATTATCATGCAAAGTTATCTCTATTACTCGTATTGTTGCTCTAGTTTTATTTCCTAGATAATGCAAACCTTTAGTGTGCGTAGAGTTGTATTAGTGGTTGATAGAACTTGAGAGAATATTTATCCTACATTTAGCTCCTCGTTGGGTTCGACACTCTTACTTATCGAAAAGGCTACACACGATCCACTATACTTGTGGGTTATCAAGATCTTTTATGGCGCCGTTGCCGGGGAGCAATAGCGTGTGGGTCAATATTCTTGTGTGCACTTGTTTGCTTTATCTCTAAGTAGGTTTTACTTTTAGTTTTAAGTTGTTCTCTATCTTAGTATGGATAGGGAATGCGAATTACAAAAAAAATTAGTTGTACTTGTTACCTAAAAGCGTTTTCAAAAAGGAAATTGATTGGAAAGATGAGTAATGGTTAAGTGGGGGTCGACCTTGAACACCTTTGTTCATGCCTATGAAACCAAAACAAATCTTTCCATGGAATCTTTTCAGTTAAAAACTTGTAGGAATGCATGAAGCCTTGAAAAATAAATATATTTCTGGTATTGAACTTAATGCTTATTCATTCGAAAATACTTGAATCTTGCTCCTATGCCTAACTTAAAGATGTTAAAGAAAAGTACTTATTGGAAGATAACACAAAAGTTTTAGATGAGTCTTGGAAGTTATTACCTCTATAATAACCGCTCCTTATCCTTTTTATTTGCTTTTTGTGCCAAGAGTAACCTCTAATGAGAGAGCAGTAATGCTTGGGAAAGTTGCTGTCCTGAAACAGATTTTTGTGCTTCGCTGTAAAAATTCATGTAAAATCTCTGTATGTCGGTTTGAGCTGTGAATTTTTCTGCTTCTAACCCAGGTTGTTATCTAACTTTCGTTAGTTCAACACTTTTCAATTTGAGCAACAGAAGGTCTTTGAACAAATTGATCTTTACCTGCTGGTCTGTTTTGATAGATTTCTGCCATTATTTGCATTTGCTTCTTGTTGATTCCTTTTTGGGTTCTTTTTGGGGAATTGAGCTTTTTGAGGGAAGTTATACAGTAGCTTGCGTTTTAATGGAATCTTTATTGGTGTTGTAACTGAACCCAAAGACTTATTATCTTGAGTGCACTAATGTTGCTAATAAAGATTGTGTGAAGTTTCTATGAAGGAAAAATTTCAGGTGTATGGAAAGAGTGATGTAATGAGATGAAGAATGGACTAAAGCTCAAGCTTAGGGATTCCACGTGTGTCACCCCAAGAAATATCCTAGAAGTACAAGCGTCAAAGCTTGGGGATGCCCAAGGCATCCCCTTCTTCATCAATAAAAATCTCAGGTTTCTTCCAAACACTTCATTTTTATTGTATCATGCATAGTTGTGTTGTTCTTGGAGAGTCTTCGTTTTCATTTTATTTTGCTTGGTTTTCTTAGTTTGCTTGAATAAATTGGTTGGACCCCCTATTTTATACATTAGTTTTCAAATAAGTGTGGTTTGGATTGGAAAAGAGCAGGAAAAGTTCATGCTTAAGTGGTAAAAGGAGCTCGTTTTTTACGGTGGCCTATGCTTTGTCATGTCATGCTTGATATTGTTTTGTCTTTATGCTTAGTGATTTTTGCTGTAGCATGACATGTTATAAACAATTGAGATTGCTTAATGTGCCTTGAAAGAATCATGCGTTGTTTTAGCATATTAAAGCGTAGTATTGTGGTATTCTCCTTTGATGTTTTATTTGGGTTGACTTGGCGCATGCTCACACCATGTTATGACTATCCCAAGTCACCATAGCCTTTATGATCCTTTAGTTTTCGACTTGTAATATCACTTTATGCTTTAATTAATGATGTTTTGTCGCTTTGCATGATTATGGCCATTATTGCTCTTTTAGTTGGTCGCTCCTAGTCTTTTGCTAGCCTCCATAACCAAGTATGAGTTCCACTCATGCATCCAACTCCAAATAAAACCAAGTTATCCCAAAAAGTCCACCATACCTACCTATTAGAATTTGCTATTCCAAGTATATTCATGCTTTCATCTACCTTCCGAATTAAACTTGTTATGTGAAAATTAGTGATTAAAGCTCTCACGAACTTGATGGCACACTTTATTTTCTTTCACTTAATAAACTTGAACCATTATGTCCAGCTTTGTTGCGTATATGCTTGCGCTTTATAAGTTGAAGTTAGCAGAACCATGTATCATGGGGAACGCTTTCAACATTGCACTTATATTCCATTGATATCATGATTTTTTTGCTTATGGATCCCGACGGTGTGAAATAAAAGGGGAAATTGTAAGATCATGGAGTTTGTATGTGTGTTAGAGAAATGTCTGGGCCACTAGCCTAAGCCATGCCTAATCATGGTGGAAACTTGCAGCATAACCATAATGAGCACTCTATGAAGCATCTTCAATAAAAACCTATGCAAATAGCAAATAAAAAGATTGCTGAGATGCTCATTATTTGCTTGCCTTATCATTTTGATTATGGGATAGCTCATGTATCATGTGCAAGGGGTACCCCGTTGGCGGTTCTCTATGATACATCTGTATTTACAATGACAAGAGCTTACTTGTGACTGAAGTTGAGTAGCATAAGGTTCGGTACTCGTAAGTAAGGGGCATGAGATTTCAACTTATAACTTGTCAAGCATATCCTCTTAGTAGTGTCACTTTAACCTTAATCACCTAAATATGCTTATGATATGGGCAATGAGAGCTGAAATCTAATAAGTACCATAATTTTTGGAAACTCTTTATGAGACTTGAATCCCTGCTTCCTTCTAAGAAGGAATTTTTTTAACTTTTATGTTGAGTCTCCATCTTCTATATTTATGAACCTATTAAGAGAGTATAGTGGCCATTCTTAGTTTAATATGCATTGTCCCAAGACTTGTTGATTGATGAATAATTTTGATATTGCTTGTTCTTAAACTATTTGTATCTAGTCACCCTTATGAACTTTGAAGGTGTCCTATACATTTATGTTTTGCTACTCTATGAGGGACAAGCTGAATACCATTCTCATTATGCTTTTTTATGTGAAACAAACAAACATCTTACAAAGCATTGTTATTCATGAACATTTTGTTTGTGTTTTTTCATGTTACAACATAGTTGCTATGTCTTATTATTAGAACTCTATCTTTCATGATTCATGTTTAGAGTACCTTAATCCCAGCTATAAATGCTTTTACAATAATGATGATCAAGATTATGTTGTCTGCATGTCACATCAAAAATTATATTGTTTTAATCGTTTACCTACTCGAGGACGAGCAGGAACTAAGCTTGGGGATGTTGATACGTCCATAACGTATCTATAATTTTTGATGGTTTTATGCTAATAATATGCTTTTGACGCTCCTTTTTGTATAAAGTTTATGATTTATTTGGACTAACCTACTCATAGTTCCAAAAGTGCACAATGTTCTTATTTTACACTTTGATATGTAGGAATTACCAAGAATACAAGTGGAAACCTTGTCGGAATCAAATTGGGATTTTTCCAGAAATCTATCTCAAAACTCTTTTTTAAGATGGTCACTTTTCGGGTCGAAGACAACGTCAAACAGAAAACTCTTTAACTACAAAGTTGTTGGAAATTTTGTGACAAATGTTCTAGACATAAAATTTAGCTGATTGCGAGTCCAAACGGGCCTTTTAGGCCTGATTTACTGCAGCCCAAGATGGGGTGACGGGAATCCGAGAAGCTATATAAAGGGAGGAAACCTAATTCGCCCAGGCCATCTCCACCCACGAATTTGCAGCCACCACAATTACCACCACTATTCCACACTCATGGTTCTATTAGTTTAGTGTATTTTATTGCTGCAACAACTAGCTTTACTTTCTTGTTATTTATTATCATGCAAAGCTATCTCTATTACTCGTATTGTTGCTCTAGTTTTATTTCCTAGATAATGCAAACCTTTAGTGTGCGTAGAGTTGTATAAGTGGTTGATAGAACTTGAGAGAATATTTATCCTACTTTTAGCTCCTCGTTGGGTTCGACACTCTTACTTATCGAAAAGGCTACACACATCGCGCAAATAAATTATGTGGTGCCTAACTTAGGGGAAACACATTATTAGTTGATAATTTTAAGTGAGAGATAACCCTATTTATTACGACTACCATGCAACAAATAAATTGCATAAAAGGATTAACATCACATGCAATTGGTATAGCACTTTGCTTCTATGATATCCATCATGAACTTCTTCTGGCTTCATGTACTCCTCCATGCACCGTGGGCATAGCATCGAGGTCCATCGTTGCTTGATTGTTATCGCCAATCCTTGTTGTTACAACTATTGCTACTCTAGCTAATAAAGTCAAAACAACTATGGCTATTACAATAATATAATGACAATCATCGCGCCTCCTATACCTCATGCCCTACGAGGTTACAACATAATACATCTCATACATCACATTACAAGCATCACATTTCTATACCACATCACTTCCCTGCAAAAACAAGTTAGATGCCTCTAACATGCTTTGCTAACTTACGGGGCTCTATAGTTACGTAGAGATCTAGTCATTACCTACGTGGTAAGTAAGCATCATCATTGATCGACTTGCTTTTTTGACTTGTTCGGGGTGTGACCCCATTTCTTCTATATGTGTGACCCTCATGTGAACTTCACCAAATTCACATATGCCCAATGTGCAAAATTTCTCTCGACTATTGTAAAAAAACAAGCACCCAACAAAGTTGTTTTGTGCACCCGAAGTACACTTCATAAACCAATCTCGATCCGAAGATCGTAAAGTCGGCTCGGGTCGCTAATCACACAGTACTGTCAAGATCCAAATTGCAACAATTGGGTAGCAAGAACGAGATTAGCAATTCTGGAATTCGATGATTCCTCTATTTATACCTGTGCCTATGCATAGACTGCTCTGATACCACAGTTGGGGAACGTGCTACGGAAAACAAAAAATTCTAGCACATAACCAAGATCCAATGCAAGGGTGATGTAACAGAGCATACCCTCATAGATCGAACTAGCGGAGGTTTCTCGATGATGAGGTTGATCGTGTGTCGATCCCCGCAACAAGCCTTAGTGAGTCGTGAGGAGATGTATATCCCACGGACGGCTCCGAAGAACTAGTGCTCCAAGTGTCACACCTCTACCGTATCCACACGTACAACCAGGATGGCACCATGTCAAGGCGAGATCAAAAACTCGCGGCCGAAGCGAGAACGAGTCGATGAAGATCCAGCAACACTCTATCGTCCGTCAAAATTAGATCTAGATGTGGTATAAGAAGGAGCTACTATGGGCGTTGGTGAAGATCTCCTCCACGCGACGAAGACGACAACACGGGGAAGAGGAAGAGGACCGGGCCGAGGCGGTGGCGGAGCGGTGGTGGTGGTGGTCGCTTCAGCTAGGGCGTGGATTAGTCTGTCTTGCCCTTGGCCCTCTCTCCTAAATATATAGGCGGATTCTCTCCTCCATGGAGAAGAGTAGGACTAGGATTCGTATCCTACAAGGACTCCTCCTTTTTTCCTTTTCTTCCACCAATATGAGAGAGAAAGAGGAAGTCCGTATCCAATACAGAGTCTGCATCAAATATGGAGTCCTCCCAAAAACCAACTTGGGGGGCAAGTTTGAGACCGAGGAGGACTCCTCCCTCCTGCTCGGCCTCGCCCTGCCCCACCTCCTCCACCCTCCAGCCTAGGAGAAGGCCCTGGCCGATTCGGCCAAGGTTTCCTCCCCCCGCGCGCGTGTTGGCCTAGTAGTCCCATGCGTCCCTTCGACCCATGGGACCCACTGGGATATTAATAAATAATAATTTCTTATTTATTATTAATATAAATATTTATTCTGAAGCTTTCTTAATTAACTTCCAGACACCTCCATATTAATTCAAAACCTTCCTAAAATATTCCTAGCATCCTGTTTTAATGTCCGAAACCATTCTTTCCACTCTTGGCGATATCTCGGACTCTTCCAGAATATTCTGAGACGCTTAAAAATATCCTTTTGGAATTACTTGATCCAACTATCTCATTCGTACTCACATTCTAAATGTCATAAACGTATTAAGTGTGTGACCCGGTAGGTTTGGATATTTGCGGACATGTCCGGAACTCATTCCGCTGACAATGATTACTATCAGTGTCTTGATACAAGTAACAACCCCTGCAAATAACATGAAGTTCTTTATCGTGTGAACCATAGTATTGTAGCTGATACATATCACATTGATTCGTCGATACTTTACACTACCCGAGATGAAACACTAGGTTATTCTCATTACCTGGCATGCAATCTTTACTCATACCACACTATCGATGTTTCTATGTTCAACAACTTGATCAGGTGCCCGGCCAGATAATAAAGAACATCATAGTACATGAGCAGGCCCAAAGTCTATCTCTCCATCGTCAGGAGTATCACATCCCACAAGCACATCATTTGAATAATTGGCGAACCATCTGGTACAAACAAGCATCAACTTTATAATTACTCCAATAAGAGCAACATTTGGATAATCTTGTCATGTCCATATTGTTCCCAAGTCCACATGTGTTTTGTGGTCAAAAGATTTCTAGTAAAGGCAATACAATGCCATGCGAGATTAAAGCGATAAATATATTGATGATGAGTTTCATGGTATCTCATGTTTGGGTCTATCCATCATTGTTGTTCTCCAACAACTCCGATCACATATGTCATTAGCAACACCACAATCATATTGTCACTTTTCCCATAGTTAGGAAACCAAAACTATCATTGACATACATACCAGTCATAGAGATAGGACTAGGGATATCTTTATTTGGTGTTTATCATCCCACACATGTATTAGGGTTTTCCTCCAAATACACATTATTTGTAACTAATACAATTATAGCACAGAATGACAAACTTAATTATGAAACAGAAATATGAATAATAACACATTTATTATTGTCTCTAGGGCATATTTCCATCATGGACCACCACCTGTAGGTATACTTTATATTTATGAGAAAGCTATTGGAGAAAAGTAAAATTTAAGTTTTTAAGGAAAGGGAGATAGCAATGCAAGTTATTCTTGTGTTCTATGCTTCATGTGCTTTGATTGAATAGTTATTCGCTAGTGTCATATTTAGTGATATTTCTTCTTTGTGCATTGATGGTTAACTTTGAGTTATAATAAATGTGTAGCATTATGGACATTATGCATGATTGTGACATTATAACTTTCCAATGGCCAAGAAAAAGAAAAAGAAAAAGAAAGAAAAACACAAGAAAAGTCTTGTTGTATCCAAATACCTTGAGCCATACTTCTCCACAAAATCTCCACTATACCTACCAATGTAGCAAAAATGCTATTCCAAGTATAGTATATGTGTCGTGTCTTTGCATTTGTGCAATTCAAAGATCATGGAAAAGTAGCAGTCTACGGTGGAGTTCATTTATGTAAGTTAAATGTTTGACAATTTATTAGTTGGGGTTAAGTTAAACCATGCTGTCATGGAGCAATACTTTCAACATTGCACCATATTTAAGTTTTTGTCATACACCTTAGGTTATGCATATCTTTCTGATGTGAAATGAGTGCGGGTTATCATGTTAAAGATTCGAGTGTGCATATTTGTTAGAGAAGAGCATTGGGCCGCTAACCGAAACCATTCCTAATCATGGTAGAAGTTTCAGCATGGACTTCCTCATTAGCTTTCACAAGTTTAATTTACTACTCAGTTGGTACTTTAAGAGGAGCTCATTTTTTTTGTTGTCCTGTCGTCCCGGTATGTATTGCCTTTGCAAAAAGATGAGAATCTCAAAAGGCATTGTGTACATGTGGCATGGAGGTACCCCTTTGTGAGCACTAGGTTAAAACAGTATGCATATGATGAGAGTCTATGGTAATTCTAAAGTTGAGTAGTGTGTGGTGGAAGGTACTATTAACAACATGGTATGAGACTTGAAACTTGTAAGGGGTTAATCATGTGAACCATATTTGCTCTTTACTACTGTCGACATGGGTTGCACAATTCTAAAATTTATTTTGTCTTTATCATCAAAGCTTGGCACATATATTCCCTACTTACTTTTATTAGCCACTTGTTCAAAAGAAAAATAAAAGAGAAGAAAGAAGGAAATAAATAAAAAGTTCCGAGCATAAGAACTTACATGTTTAATGTCCATAGTACTTTCATTTGTTTTTGCACTTTGTCATTGATTGTTGGACATCATTGAATTGAATTAGAAGTACCACTTGATATCTCATTTGCTTGTTGCTATTCATTAAAGTTTGAATCATTTATCATATGTATTACTACTTGTTATTTTCATAGAAGTGATAAACTCCAAAGTTCTTATTTAGTTTTATCACCTTCATACTCGAGGACGAGCATGGGTTAAGCTTGGGGATGTTGATGCATGCAAAATTCATGCATGAACTTTGTAGTTTATTGATGCATATTCCAACATATTAAGATGTTATTGGATGTTGTAATCATGTTTTGCATTGATTTATGGGGATTTTCCATCAATCCCCCTTATTTTGGTTATAACTCTGTAGGACAGTAAAACCCGGTTTTGCGTATTTTGACGTTCCCGAAACCATCCCGAACTCAATTTGACCTAGGATTTTTCAGGCGTTAATCATGAGAACTTTATGGAGCACAATAAGTCAACTAGGGAGGCCACGAGGCCCATTTGAGCATAGGTGGCACGAGCCCTAGGCCTGACTGCGCCACCCATGCTCGTTTGGTCCTCGGACCTCCGATGTCATCCGTCTTCATATCAGATTGATCAGCTTGACCAAAAAACGCATATATATAGACCCTCCCAAAGTGTTCTCGCAAACGGGGCGGTAGAGAAACACAAAACCACAAAACACAGGTTGTTCCAGTGAAGATTGGAGGGGGAAACATTGTCGGAGTCACCCCTGATCGCTTATCCAACTTCTCCGACATCACCAACACTGCCACCATCATGAAGAGGGAATAGTCCACCTCTGGACTATGGGTTTGTGGCAGTACCTTGTTCTATTTCTCTCTTATGCTATGATGTTTAGATGCCATATGAGCTGCCCAACATGATTATGGTGCATATTATGTAATTCCTATGTGGTGGATCTTTATTTTATTGGATGATCTATGCGATGTGATATGTTATTATGTTCTTGATGTATGAGTAGATGCATATTGTTTCCCTGTTCTTTATTACTTGTTTTGATACAACATGTATGCGAGGGCACGAGAGGGGGGTGGTGTGTATTAGATGGAGTAACTAGGTAGTAGTAGTGAATTGTGATAGAATTCTTGATCTTCTATGGTTTTCACCAATTCCGTGGTTACCTCACTAGGGATAAAAGAATGCACGTGCTATAATTTCTTAGTGACAGCTGAGAATTCCAAGTTACATTCATAGACAAATTGTTCTATTGTAATATATCCAAGTGGTAGCATATTTTTTGTTCACCATCATGTCAAATACCTAAGGATATACTCTGTTAATTCTTAATACTAGATTGCTTGAAGTTTATTCCTTTCTAATGGAGTATAAGTAAGATGTGTAGTATCATCTTTATGTTAGGACGTGATGCCCATATGAATATTATCAAGTAACATAATAAAAATCATGTCGATGTTTCGGTCATCTATCTTGCGCTTAATGCCACCACAACTTTATGAGAGAGTAGACAAGTGAACCCATGAACCCAGGTCCATTGTTCCCATTAGCGCAAACTCCTTGTCTTGTCCTCTTGCATTTAGAGGATTGGGACACTTTTATTAGTATTTTGTTACATTTTACTTTATTCCATTAAATCAACCTCCTGCGTATCGATACTCATACTTCCACATTGAGAGATGCTACATTGATCCCCCGCTCTTGGGGGTTATCACGTACCTAGTCACCGTCCTTCCACTGCCATGTAAGGTTACGTTGTGTCCTGCCTCTCAAGTGTTAGGGGACGGGAGGGCGCGCTTTTAGGCATCCGAGGGTGCTCTCCCAACTCGTAGAGTCGATCAGATTTTATCCCAGGGCCATCAATAATGACATAGTGGTCATCTCCCTGAATGACCTTGCCTTGTCAGGATGGGAAAGAGGCGTTGTCAGGCATCCGAGGGTGCCCTCTATCTTCTGTCCGAGCTTTGAGGATGCCCGTAGCTCGATGCGTGACCGGGTCAATAGGCAATGTCCCTGGGGCCATCTCCTTCCCCACACAAGACAATAAATGCGCCTAATACTCAAGTCATGGTGAAGTAATGATGATGCGGAGGTGCCCTCGGGGGCACCACTGACTCTCTTGAATTTAGTGGAGGTTCCGTGGATTCGTGATGCTCAAGTTGTGATGACCGAGAGGAGGCTCAGGTTTCATACCAGGGCCTTTAGCGATGACTTCATTAGTCATCTTCCTTCATGGGTCTCGTCGAGGCTGGATCGAGGATATGTGCTTTCAGGCACCTAAGGGGCGGCCTACAACTAACTCCTGAGCCTAGGAGAATCCCCCATCTCGGTACCAGATCGGGGCTATCATCGATGCCCCTATGGACATCTTCTCCCACCTCCTGACTAGTATGGTGTTCGCTAGATGAATAGTGTAGAGATGGAGAGGGGCCAAGGTGCCACTTGGGGGCGCCCCTGGGTTGTTTGGAGAAAGCGCCGCTTGGCACCGGACATCGTCGATGGTACTTTCTTTCCACCCCTAGTTGCCCGCAAAGGGCTGCTAAGGTTGCGAGGGTCGGGAGGAGGCGCTTTAGAGCATCCGATGTCACTTCCCCAACTCGCGGTTAGGTAGGCTCACCTAGCTCAGGTCTTACACTAGGGTCCTCGGCGATGACCTCAGTCATCTTTCTCCACGAGCCTCACCTTATCGCTCTGTCGAGTTTCGGGGAGGCCCTCGACTCGACGCGAGATCGTGGCCATCGGTGATGTCCCTTGGACCATCTTCTCCCTATCCCCTGGCAAGCAGTGCACTTGCTCGTGCGGGTGCTCCTGCTCGGGGCTCCCCACGTCTGGCACACTAGTGCATGCGCTGCTTGGAGCTGAGTGTATCCACTCGTCCTATCATCAAGGACGGAAGGAGGATGCTCTCTCTTCCGCACAACCTCACTCGTCCGCCACGGAGAAGAGCTCCACCACAGAACTGAAGATCTAGGTTACCATTCTCTCTCCGATTAGAGGGCTGTGCACCCCTCGGAAGAATGCCAACTTCAACTTTTCGACGGATTCCTCTAGGAGGAAGGAAAGGATTCGGGCGAACCGTCTCAAGAAATCATGCAGATGGTCATGCATTCTCTACCTGACTCCAAGGAGGTCGCTATAGTTGAGACCTCGATGTCACCTCCTTGCCATAGAGCCTACTACGTGGCTGCCTTGGGGGAGATGGCGATGCGCTCCGGCGATGGAATCTCCTTAAACGCTTACCCAGCAGACTGAGCGAGTGCTCAAACGGTAGAAAGCCAGACGATGTGCCAAGGAGGTCCGCCACCTTCTTGTCAGATCCAAGGAGGTGGAAGGTCGCCCACGCACCAGGGTGTAGTGGCCTAGGCATGGTGACGATGGTGAAGAGAACTTACGCCAGATGTGCCCCCTACCTGGTGCGCTAGATGTCGTGTCCAAGATTTTGACACTGGGGATGGGAGGTCCCCTTTTTAGTTCGGTAAGGGGCGCAAAGTATGGCGAGCTCAATCAGCAAATGAGAAGAACACAGAATCACACAAAGACACATGTTTTTACCCAGGTTCAAGCTGCATTGTGTGAGACCCTAGGTTCCGCAACGATGATCTATCTAATGGGAGATGAAATGGTTATAGAGATTGTTCCCAAGGAAGGACTCACTGGTTCCTTCCTAGCTAACTTATTTATTGCCCTCCTCTTTCAACCTCTCCCTCTTATAATGGCGAGGGGTGTCTGTCAAGGCGGATACCCACACGTCGTAACACATAGTGCATGTCCTCAATAAGGATGGAAATTTTACCCACGAGTATGGGTACCCGCGGGTACCGTACCCGCATGGGTAAGGTATGAGCATACTTTTATACCCACGAGTAATACCCAGACCCTACCCATTAAGTCATGGGTACGGGCACGGGTATATACTTGTACCCATAGGTATATACACATACCCTGCCCGTTTAAACTGACATGTCGAACTTACTTGTAGAGTTTCAACCTATGCGACCGATAAGGCTAGGGATGAGTATGAGATTACGACTTTTAAACTTTGATACTTTCATGTAGTCATCTATCTATTAGTAAGTAGAGATAATTGTCTTTTTTTAAATATGCCATTGTTGAAAGTAAAATTGTGAATAACTTGTGTACTATTGGATCTACCCGTCAGGTACCCAATGGGTATGGGTATCCGCCGGTTATGGGTATGGGTAAGTTTTATACCTGCAGGTATGGGTATGGATAAACTTTTGTACTTGCTGACTACACGGGTATGAGTATGGTATTGCTCTATCCTGTTCATACCCTACCCATTTCCATCATTAGTCCTCAACATGGCATGATTGTCTATATTATCATGGACTATGGCCGCCATGTCTCCGCGCAGATATTGTCATGTCAAGAGAGCTGGGTTTTGCTTGGTTGGCCCCGGGACACTTGATGGGTGCGAGGTCCATCCTAGGGAGGCGCGTCTCCTCTCGATCGGGCGTCACCCTTGTTGGGCATGTCCTGGGACGGACCACACCCAGGAATCTTCGCGGGGCACCTTGGTTCCTCGAGAGACGACATCATCCATCCATTTGTATTCCATTCATATTACCATGATAATGTTGATTGTCTCCATGTGTGAGTAGTTTCCTTTGTTCTTGAGGAGATGGAGAAACCCTAACAAACATTATGTGTTGAAATAAAGATGATCTATAACTTAGGTTTATGGTGTATGTATTAATTAACTCTCTTGGTATTATGTGGATGTGCACCACATAAGAACTGCCTTTGGGAATGGAGATATAATTACCTGTAGGTATGTGGTGGTGTTGACGGTGTTTTAAGTGACATGTCACACAAGATCATCATCCATGTGGTTAACAGGGATACGAGGGGACTCACAAAACTTTGCACATAACCGTGGGGTCAACCTTTAATAGATGGGGATTAGGGTGGTTGACCTATGATCATAGTTGTGGTTATGAGGGATAAAATATCAGATTGCTAGTCTATGATCATCTAATTTGGAGTTTCGCCCATACATAGGCATGAACAAAGACATAGATCTACCATAATTATAATTAATCTATTTGCTAGTGGTGGATCTAAAACTTCCTGAAAATGTTATAGATCTATTGCAGTTTCAAGTCCTTTATATCACGAATCTTTCTCTTTGTTTACATTTCTTAGTTTACTATTATTCTATTCATACACACCATTACTCCGAACACTCTCGCTAGAAATCAAAAACAACATTTAGCACTCTTTGATTGATAGTAACGAGGGGCATTACAACCTCTACCAGTAGCTCTCTGTTGTTTGATACTCTTATTTAGCTAGTAGCGGACTGTACACTTGCGGTCATCACTACCCCTAGGGGAATCGCCATGAAAAAGAGTAGTTTCGTAGGTGCGCTGACAATATTTTATTTATGGGGAGTGTCAGTTCCCAGCAGCGCCCTAGAGACCAAACATTCAAAAATCTAAATTTAGTCAAATTCGAATGAAATACGGCGATTTTGATTGATATTTGGCAAGTTTTACAAGTCCGAGGTGTCAGGATCCTTCTTCAGCCTAACAGGGCGAAGGATCCCATGGGGTGGTGATGATGCGCGATGCTCACGGATGATGATGCCCCCACCACCGCACGCGTGGGTGCATGACCTATCGTCGGGCTCTGGGGGCCGTGCTCGACGTCTTCGGCGGTTAGAGCATGCGCTACTGGTACCTAGCCACGATGTGCTCTAGAACGGAAGTGAGGGTGCGCCCTGGTGCACCTCACTAGAGCCTACAACCCACAGAGTTTTGCTCGGCGGCGGTGGGCCATCGCCCTCGTACATCGCAAGATCCTTCTCGCGACGGTTGCGGAAGTATGCATTCCACGTGATCTTGTTGCCAGGGTCCCAACATGGTTCGGTGTGCTTCTCTAGCGTCAACTCACCATAGTAGATCTGCTGGATCTCAGCGATATGCTCTATGCCAGCGGTACTAGTATGCCGGCAGGGCTCAGCCCCCAGTTGCTCGGATAGCGAAAATCCGGCGGCGCTAGGTAGTTGGCCTCATACAGAGCGCGAGCCTCCTAGTCGTGGAGCCAGTAGCGCCCAAACTTGTTGGCTTCCGAAGGATCGTTGGGGAAGCGCTCAGCCATGGTATGCTGTTTGGAAGCTAAAGGTAGAGCATGGATGGCGAACGGCGGATGACGATGCGGCGCAGGGAGATATATAGCGACGGGAGCAAGAGCGAGAGCGGTGGGAGAAAAGGCGGGAGCGGTGTAGAAGAGGGCACGGTGGCACGCAATAACATTGTCGCATGCCATACGACATGGTGTGTCGTCCCTTCGCCTAAAAAGCTGACAACGGCAGGCCTTAACGAGGTTGCGGGAGACGAGGAAGTAGGCGATGACTGGGTTGTTTCACTGCAAGGGCGGGGCCACCATTCGCGAAATGTTTTTCGCGCACTTTTCGCTTCTACCGGTGCCCCGCTCCCCTGTGTGTTGGGTTTGGCCTGGGTACGCTGGATGTAAACTTGGCTCGTGCCGGTGAAAAACATGCTCCTAAGGGCGCCTAGAAGATTTTGCGGCACCAAGTACCAAAAAAGGCCGTTTGGGAGTGTTCCGGGGAGGGAGGGGCCGGCTAGAGATTTTTTCGACGCCGGTACCAAAAAAGGTCGTCTTGGAGCCTTCAGGAGAGGGAGGGGCCGGCTAGAGATGCTCTTAAATTTGATATCATGGAATACAAACACGGCAACGACGATGGCCGCTCGCAGCCTTGATTCCGTGGTCGTCTCGGCGGCGGCAATGATCGCGCGGGCAGGTTGGACGGCTCGGGTTGTATGCGGAAAGACTGTTGTATGTTCATACGTCCACCCGACTCGTATGTCTATACTTAGATATAGAGGGTTTTGGATATGGGTATGAACCGGGCTTATACGGGTTAGGTGGAGGGGTTGTATTGGAGCAAATCCCACAGGGTGTTAGATATTTTGTAGTCTTCTGCCAAAAAAAAGTAAAAAAGCTGTAACGTCACCCTGCCACCCTGCAGCTCGCAGCAAAAAGCAAAACAGAAATGTACGGAGACAGTCAGACGGAGACCAAGGGAGGAGCCGCACATAAATAGGCCACCAAGACGCGCTCCCCCTGCCCTCTCGTCGTCTGGGTTCTTCTTTCCTCTGCGAGAGGTGGGTTCTCCCTCAACCCCTCTCCTCTTATTCTTCTCGTTCCCCATCTTCTGTCGTCTGCGAGAGAGATAATCCAGATGGATCTTTGCATTATTGGTCTGTGCGGCAGGCAGCGTTCACCTTGAAAAGAAGAAGTTATCGTGGTGTATCTACTTACTCGCTGCTGATAATCTTTGCTCTTGCGAGCGAATTGTTTATATCTAGTCCCTGGATCCTTGTACTATTTGTGTGTGCGTGGCGATAGAGATCATGTTGTGTGGCTCTTAATCTTTTCGAAAAAAAGTGAGTTCATGTCCTATGGATCTACTTCCATTCTGTACCTAATTTTTGCTCTTCCGCGCTCTAGTATGAAGGTTATCCTCATGCATGTATGCTTAATTGTTCTGTGTGCCTACGACTAGGAGAAATAGCGTTAGTTACATCGTCATCACTGTTTCAAGAGAAACATGCAACATCTTTTTGTATGGTACTGGATCCATTTCAGGATGCATGGTGGTTTTCTTTTATATTGTTGGATTCAGTCCTCTTATTGCAATCTGTTTTCTTTCTTTTGATGAAAATTCCAGATGCTGCTACAGGGGGAGACGATGGGGCAGGCCCAGCTGATCCTCGGGTACCTCGGCCAGATTTCTGCTTGCGTTGTGCTTGTGACGCCTGCGTAAGTTCGCTCACATTTATTTACATGCATATACCAGCAAAAAAAATGAATATGACTAAGGCGCCTCTCATCAAGCAACGGGTAGAATCTTGACCAGCTAGATCTGTTATCTCTTGATTTAGCGGTCGCTTTGTGTTATGACATCAATCCTTGAAACTTTTTTTTTTCGACTATCAATCCCTGAAACATAGTACTACTACTATCATGTTATCGCAAGTTCCTTTCTTTCTGTAAGCACCAAGTACACAGGCAGACCCTCACAGGAAGAGCAATATCTTTGGCAGGTGCACTACACTGAGAGACGCCTGGAACGCCGGCACGGTTGGGGAGCGGTCACCACTTCCGTTTCTCGCCGCTCTCTTCAACTCAGGGGTGTGGATACTGTGTGGTCGGATCGCCGCCGACAAGTTCGTCACCTGGCTTAATGTCATCATAGCGTGTGTTCAGGCAGTATACTTCAGCTACTTCTTGTACAAGTCCACCGCCGCCCAACGCTGGCTCTGGATGAGGTACTTCTGTGGTGCGCTGATCGGGTACGGCTGTACGCTCTGCTTCTACTTCGCCGGCCGGACATCCCACTTCAGCGCGCTCTGTGGCGCGAGCGGCGTGGTGTTGACCTTCATCCCGCTACTCAACCTGGTGATGAGCATCCTCTCATTATTGTTTCTCATGCTAACACACTGATCTGATGTCTTGTAGTACGCACGTGTTCATCTGTGCTTAAATATATTATATATATGTGTGTGTAGCCCACCGCATGGCGCTCTGTGAGCATGCTCAGCATGCCCCCGCTGCCGGTGCCCCTGGCCTCACTGATCAACGGCGTCGTCTGGACCTCATACGCTTGGTCATGCCCCAAGGTGCTTGTTTCTCTCGCGGTAAGCTCTCTAGCTCCCAAGCATACAGAATTACTGTAGTAGTACAATGCAAACCACCTCATCCTAGTATCGCCTATCAATATTTTGTTTGTGTCGTTAGGCTCCTCCCATATCCAACGTGGTGAGCGCGTCCGTCCAGATACTCCTCCACGGTTTCTGCCACGTCCTCCAGTGGCCAGAACTGGAGGAGCTCGAGGTGTGCCTGCTAGATGAGCAGGACGGGGAGGTTTGATGCATTACCGTTTCTCAGAACAGTGAGCGAACGATTACTTCATCTATAAGCTTGACATTTCATCGCGATTTTGTTACTGCCTCGCGCTTCCACTAGTGTAGAGCCATGTGGCTACTGGATTTTGATCCATGATGTTGCCTTTTGCTATGTATCTTTAATTAGGGTATTGGTACTGTTCATCTTTGAGCTGAGATTTGAGGAGGATTATGCGATCTGTTACTGCATCCATTAGTAGAACCATGTGGCTGTCTGATGTTGATCCCTGATGTTGCCTTCTACTATAGTATATATCTTTCGAGTATTGGTACTGTTCATCTTTGAGCTGAGATTTGACGGCGATTATGCGATCTGTTACACTGCTTCTTACATCCATTAGTACGTAGCCATGTGGCTACCGGATGTTGATCCTTAACATTGCCTTTGCTATATACCAGTATCTCTAGAGTATTGGTGGTACTGTTCGTTCCAGATACTAAATCCTTCCCAGCTTTAGCGTCCACTAGGCGCATGCAGCGCGTTTTCAGGTTTATTTGGCCTGAACTTATTGATATTGTTGAGTAAGTTTAGACTAACTATGTTCATATCCTGGTATATGGGTTGGACAGCCAGCCAACCAGGCTCCACGGAGGCGTCCTGTCCACTGTACTCAGAGAGCCTCGCTTCATCGGGTTTCTCTGCTTGCTGCATGCTGCATGGACTTTCTCTTCTTGTGGTGCTGGTAGCCAGCAAGATGCGATAGCCGATAGTGTACGTATGGGCGCGGAAGCGAACGAATCTGATCTTGGTGGAGGAGGCCTTGATGTCGGACTACGCTCCTGGAACTCCATGCAGCTAAGCTGAATCCTTGTAGCTAGTATTATTACCTTCCAGAAACAAAAGAAAAAAAGAACAATTTATTGCTACGAGAACACCAAGCATTTCATATCAGATACAGTGAACAAAAAGCATATATAGTACTTCACGAGAGCCGTGTATCCATTATATATTCTACAACAAGCATGAAGCCTTGCCAAGTTGCAATCACAGAGAGTGTCAGATTAATAATGGATTGGATGAACGAACCCACTGAGTTTTTGAAACATAACAAAGAGATCACAGGGATATTTCTTCTTTAATTCCTTGATACATCTTACACATTTAGTCCTGGCATATGTATGACTGAATCAGAATATAACCTTCAAAAAGTGATCAATGTTGTACTAATTTCTAGCCGACCATGTGACAACACATTTGGAAGTTTTCCTAGGGCTCCAAAAGAAGGCAGAGAAAAGGCTCCATCAGGCATAGTATTTGCACAGCACCATCTGCGAGCACTGATCGGCTACCGCCAATGCAATTAGGTTTACCCAACTTTCGACATGTTTGCTAACTTCATCTGCTGCATGATTATACATAACAGGCACGTGAGATCCTGATTATCCAGGTCTGCTATCCTTCAGTCTGTGAATTTGGGTATGCAAATATGGTTCCGAGTACTAGTAGTACCACCAACAGCCAACAGGCAACCCAATGTAATATTTACCTAGTGGGAAACTGCCAAGAAAGCTAAATGCATAATCTAGTACTCCAACATCACAATCAGAGATATGTTAGCAAGCATAACTATTACCTAGGTTGTGTTGCCCTAATCTCCAGTTGCATATATTTTCAAAGGCCGCTTGCTGAGAAAGGTCCCGGGACTTACTGGCTAGCACATATGGTGGTGTGCTAGCTGGTCAGGCTTCAAGACTCACTTACTCCTATATTAATTTGGTTCCCGGAATCGGCATCTCAGTGTGCATCTCCTTTAAATAATAAACCATGGAAATCTTGGTTAGAAAAGTTACAAGCTTGCTTAAGTAGGTATACATGAAGAACACTTGCATTGGTCATTAACAAGATTTTTTCCATCCATTTTTCAATAGGTTTCAGTCACATACGCAACGGAAGAAGAGGCTCGAATCTTAACATTTTCTTTGCTTCTACCTTCTTTATCCAGCATGCTATTTTTCAGTTTCTCCAAAGACAACTTAATTACCATACGGAGTTCAATTAATGACCGACACAACAAGCATATTTCAACTATCGCACATATGGAACTTCATGCCAATAATACGTGTACCACGTCTTATTATAACATTGGAAGATATTCAGATGTTAAATCACATTGTTGGCATCTCGGTACTCAACCTTTGCGAGTCTTTTGATTGCCGAGTCCTTACTCACAGTTTTATTCCTCTCATACATAAAATCCAACTCTACCACATTTCATATGCAATTTGTTTCATTTGCAACATGGTAAAATATATCATGGTCGATGTACAAACTAATCATACCTAATGTTTTTGAGTTTATCACTCTATATTCCTCTTTTATGACATTGGTGCAATATCTTCTTTTGCAATTGGATTGTACAAATCCTTGCAATAAAAAATGTCTTCATTCACAACCTTCCATAGCGAGTAATTGGAGGAATCAAGTCCTATCATACTACTTGTGGTGGTGCCTTCTTCCATGGCCATTAGGAGTACCACCTCCATCAACAATCAAGTGGTGGCGCCTTCTTCCATAGCCACTAAGTACTACTATTTGATTTTGCAACTACCTAAATATGTATTTCATTCAAAAAAAATTGAGTAGAGGTGATACCCCCGACCTCAACAAAATGATGAACATAGGCTTCTTTATTTATTATTCAACATAGCCTTACAAACAAAATACAGAGATCAAACTGAACCCACCTCACAAAAGACTTACAAAAACTATAAACTTGATAAAGGGGATGGCCATGTCGCTGCCATTGCCCTGACCTAACACCTACACACATCATCGTATAATCGAAGGCCTCACCCAACCATCCATCGGTGGCCCGGTACCACAAACCGGTATGGAAAACCCTTAGCATGCACCAGAAGTCGCTGCTGCCATCTTCCATCAAGCCATCTTCAAGACAGGGATCAAGGCATTGACCTTGCCAGACCTACCGTCGATGCCACCATTGCACAAGACAACGCCACTACCCTACGCGCGTACATCATCACAAGTGCGCCTTCGAGACCCCGATGCACCATGCCGCCAAGACCTGCCACCGTCGAATTGGTAGATGCATCACCGATCCACCTTGGTCAGTGCGCAAGAAGCACGCGGGACAGACGTCAAGCCACCAAAGCCATCCAGTTGTCCATCTGGCTCATGTATGTCTCCAGAGATGATGCCTTCACGGGGGTGACGGCGCAGGAATGTTTCCATCATCCGATCCAGAAAGCCTGAATCTGGGGTTTCCCCTAGAACTCATATGGAACAAGAAATGTCTCCACAATGCCTCTAATGAAGTAAACAACGCCCACAAACATCACCATTGATAGTAGATCCTCGCACTTATCACCGAGTGGGCCATCAGCTCCTCCTCACCGCTATCGACTGCCATGCCCCAAGGGAGTGTCCAATCTCCCTGAGAGCCACCATGAGGATGGAGCCATTGCCTGAATCCTGTCACCGTCAAGATGGAATGTCCAAAGAAAAGGAGTCCGCTTCGCTGCGCGGCCTATGACATGGCCACACACGCGATGAGGAACCCTGTTGCTTCCCTTGCAACTGTGTTCGCCTAGCCACGACCATTATGAGGTTGTCGCCCTGGAGATCCGACTCCGCCTTGCACTCCGTCTTCCAGAGTCAGGCGCCGCACTCGGTCCGGAGGTCCCCTCCATATAAAGGCCCTGAGGCAAGGATACAGTCCCGCCGTCCGCCATCTGCTACGCAGTGCTTTTTCCATCATCTTCCTTCGGTGGAGGAGGGGTTAGGAGAGATGAGAGTGGAGGAGGCGGCAACTAGGATTTCACCCGAGCCCACCACCTGAGTGAGGGGCCTCTTTCGTGACTCATGGTCTCGTCGATATGTACTCTGTACAAAAATACCTAAGCATGGAGGTTGTATACACCAAATACAAACATCCAATTTGTGTGGGACTCACTTTAATTAAAGGGTTTATTACAACGGTGTCCCTAGTTCACTTGGAAATTGTTACTATGCCACTACGAATCGGCTAATTGGATATATGTCATCAGCCGACGCAGTTTCATTATGTCTGTGACCCTAGACAGATGTGATGTCGGTTGACGTTACATTGCGCTTGTTTTCCATCTATTTGACTCATTTTCTTACATGTGGGACCTCCCCCTTGCCCCAGCAGTAGCGATAGAAAAATAAGCTATATTGCCTTCTGACATATGGGACTAAGCACACAACCCACGGGTAGTAGTGAAAAACAATTAGATTTGTATTCCTTCTTACGTGCGGGGCCCAATACTTAGACTGACATGTCAGCAACGGGGAAATAACAATCAACAAAGTCTATCTCCGAGGCCTCGCAAGCCCCTACGCGGCCGCTCTAGGCATGCCGAACGACTATACAGCTATATCGGTCATGTTATGTTAAACTTAGTACCATGATATGGTTGATCATATGCACTCAAAAGCATGTGTCTATTGGTATAGGAACGTTAGATGCATGGAAAGAAACGAGTGTGAGCTCAATTTAGAGCGAACATTAGTGATGCATTCTAGGATTTTGTCGATTGAACTAGACGGAACTGCGGGCCCAGCACTTGGCCACGTTAGCAACATTGAAGGAACGATTAATAAAGTTTATCCCCGAGCCCTAGCCTCGAAGTGGCTACTTTAGGCATGTCAAACGGCTACATAGTCATGTCGGTCATGTTTTATTGATCTTGGTTCCGTGATATGGTTGATCGCACCAACTCAGAAGCACACGTCTATTGGTACATGAATGTTATATTCATGGAAATAAACGAGTTTGAGCTTAGTTTAAAGTGAACGTGAGTAACATATTTTAGGTGTTTCTGATTGAACTATATGGGACTGCGGGACCTGAGGTACCCAACACATAGCCATGTTAGCAGCGTTGAAAGAACGCTCAAGAAAGTTTGTCCCCAAGCCCTCCCAAGCCTTGAAGTGGCTTCTCTAGGCCGTTGAACGGCTACACAGCCATGTCAGTTACATGCTGCTGATCTCGGTACCATGATAAGGTTGATCATGCACACTCAGAAGCACGCTTCTATTGGTACATGAACATTAGAACCAAGGAAGGAAAATACTTGGAGCCTAATTTTGATCCAATGTTAGTATTGTATGTTAGGTATTTCATGCCAAACTAGATGGGAACTAATCTTACAGATCTTAAATTTCTTGATTTATTAAATCATCATATCTGATGGTTCAGTGCCTGTCAATCTTCATATTCTACCCCTAAGGTGATTTTTGTACTTTGTACGCCTCTTGTTGTTACTCATTGATGGCCCATGACCATGTCCTCTAGCCACACATGGTAACCTACTAAGGTCATCGACAACAAGCAATATGACCCAATGCTTCAAAGCGACCGGCGATCCAGGAACGATGTCGAGCTTGTACTACTTTTGGAGGATGCCTAGGTCCTCAATCTAGGCCTTTAGCTAGAAGAAATGGCTCTACTAGGGCAGCACCTCTAGCACCTCACGCCAAATTTGCGGATGATCTAGTTCAGTGTCTTCGTCTTCATGGCTTCTATAGGAAGGCCTTTGAAGCATAGATTTCATAGCCTTAGGTTGATTCCATCCATGGCGTGGGTCTAGAGATTGTGGATGTGTTTGTAGAGATATGGGTGTTGATGGTAAGCATGTCGTTTGAGTTTATAAGGAATAAATAGTAAGAGAGAAGCATCTGGCCGATGGCAAACGTAACAACTAGTGTTTTGTAGTGAGGCAGAGCTGGATTAATAGGGTATCACTAAGGCATAGGATGCAAATTAGGTGACACTGTTCATTATTCCAGAACTGCATTAATGGGTGAGAGGATTAGCGAGGCAGAGGAAATTTAATGTTCCTAAATCACGGGTTTGAGTTTGTTGGCATTTGTTGCTAAGGGAACAAGTTTATTGGTATTTGATGCTAAGCGACCAAGTTCAGGTGTGTTTGACTATCGACTAAAAAAAAGAGTTTGCACTTATCTGAGAAAACTAAAATAGAAGATTACGAACAGAATACTACTCGAGCATATACTAAAACAGGAGTTTTCATTATTACGGGCAGAAGTATACAATCTACGTAAATGACTACTCGATGCTAGCAGAACTGACAGTAGAACTGTCAGCTCTTCTCTACTATTGGTCTGGCGTCTCCTCTAGCACCGCCACCACCTCCACCATCACTAGCTCGTCCTCCGGTGTCAGCGCCATCCCTCCATCATCGGCAGCTCCGGTATGATGAATATGCCACCATTGGGGAACTAGTCCTAGTAGTTGGTGTGTATGTTGGTGTGGATGAACACCACCATCTTGCAGCCGCAATGGTAGGCGCGGTCGAATAGCAGTGTGGCATCCTTGGGGTTGATGAAGCAGACTATCGACGTCCCATCAGAATTGCTCTTGATCTCGTAAATGTGGTGATCGGGATGGTGGCTGCAGCCCCCGTCAAGGAATGCACAAGCCAGTTGTCACCTGCTCCTCCATGTGCTGAAGGCCCAAATGTGCAGGGAACTATCCTCACGGACCCCGAACGGCTCGAGCTCCTTTACGGTGGGCGGGAGCTAGAAGGTGTCCATGGTTACACTGTTGCGGATAGAGAACTTCCTTGTGTCAATGAGGAAGGGGATTAGAGATGGTAAGGTGTGCTAGGATTGTGGGGAAGGATATAAGTTAAATAGGAGGAGATAAAAAGGGATTAATGGGGTGCATATGAGTGGAACCGATGGGACGCCTCGTTGCTTGTTGGCTCTTTATTCTGAAATCATAATGGCACAACCATGATTTTGGGGGTGCATCAGTGGAGGAGGAGGCAGCGACAGGCGTGCTGCGTGTTGTTCGAGGCGGGTGTGCCGCGTGTTGATCCTTATCGAGTAAGACACCTAGCTGCAGCTATTCCTAAGAGAAATCCAAATTTTTAGTTTAGCATGTAAAACATTTCCATGGTTTTAATAAATACCAATGACACAGGACCCTCTACTCATGTGGTCAAACCTGAAACAAAATTTAAATTTTCTAAAGTTGTTTGGTCTATTCTATGATATAGCAAAGCTCCCAAATTTTTATGTTTACTGCTCCCAACTCCCACTACCAAAATCATGGAAGCCCTCCATGGAATAAGCCCAAACATGGCAGGTTGGTGCCTCTTGGCATTGCAAACAATTTCTCCAACTAGAGATTTCGGGGTTCTATGGAAAAAAACATGATTTATATTTTTTGAATCAATAAATTTGAAGTCTAGGTGGGCTTTTCCAAAGGATGTGCAAGAAATGGTCATATCCAAGGTCGTCTAGCATTTTTCCCAGTGGTGGGTCATGTTGGACAGCCATTCCTACAAGATTAGGATTATTCTCAATGTGAAGCTATATACTGCTTTTTTCAGTAATGCTTGCATAATTCAAAATTTGAACAGTATATACCAAAAAATATTGGTCTCAAGATTCAAACAAAAATGGTTTTGGGGTGCCCTAGAGGTGTTCTAGGCTAGACTAGCATAGAGGGTTCAAAATTCATATACGCTCACGAGGCAGCGCACGCCGGAAAGTTTGGAATTTTTTTGAACCAAATCAAATGAAATTCAAAAAATTGAAAACGTACGAATGGAGTCCTTATTTTTGACCTAGTACCCAGGAAAAATCATAAACAAGACATCCAGATACTTTGAACATGCAAACCTTCAACCGGATATCTATCGAGTAGGAGTTAACTTGGATTTCAACCCTAGTTATCATGCCCTTTGCCAAAATCATGGAATTCCTCCTTGGAATGAGCCGAAACTTGGCAAGTTAGTGACACTTGGCATTGCAAACAACTTCTCCAAATAGGGATTTTTGGTTTCTTTAGAAAAAAACTGGACTCTCCTTTTCTTGAATCAAGAAATTTGAATTCTTAGTGGATTTTTTCGAAGGAGGTACAAGAAATCATCATGTTCAAGGCCATCTAACATTTTTCCCTATGGTAGATCAGGTTGGACGGAAATTCTTAGGAGGTTAGGATGTTTCTCATGGTGGAGCTATATACTAATTTTTTTGTCAGTAATGATTGCATAATTCAAAATTTGAAATGTAGGTACCATAAATATTGGTCTAAAAATTCAAAAAAAATGGTTTTGGGTGTCCCAGAGGTATCCTAGGGTATACCACCATGTAGGATTCAAATTTGGATTCCCTCACGAGGTTGCACAAGTAGGCAAGTTTGGCATTCTTTGAACCAAAACAAATGAAATCCAAACAAAAATCAAAAAATTAAAACTTGTGCATGGAGTCCTTATTTGTGACCTAGTACCTAGGAAAAATCATAAACATGATATCTAGATCCTTTGGACTTGCAAACCTTCAACCGGATATCTACAGAGTAGTAATTAACTTGGGTTTCAACCCTAGTTATCATGTCCACTACCAAAATCATGGCATCCCTTCATGGAATGTGCCCAAACACGGCAGGTTGGTGCCTCTTGGAATTACAAAAAAATTCTCCAATTAGGGATTTCGGGGTTCTATGGAAAAAACTTGACTTTCCTTTTTTTGAATCAAGAAATTTGAATTCTATGTGAATTTTTCCAATGGAGGTGCAAGAAATTTTCATGTCCAAGGCCATCCAACATTTTCCCAAGTGGTAGGCATGGTGGGCAGACATTCTTGGGATATTAGGATTTTTCTCATGGTGGAGCTATATACTGCTTTTTCTTCGATAATGCTTGCATAAATTGAACTTTAGGTACTAGAAATATTGGTCTCAAAATTCAAGCAAAAATGGTTTTGAGTGCCCAGAGGTGTCCTAGGCTGGACCAGCATGGAGGGTTCAAAATTTAGATACCCTCATGAGTTTTTCTTTGAATTACTTGTGCTAATTTGAATGTTGGTCGAACCCCACATAACCACATTGACTAACTCAAAACCTAGAAGTACTCACATAAGCCTAACACCCAACTAGGGTCATTGGATGGTACCCAATGACCAACTGTAGTTGTTGGATCTGCTCTTCTAGAATGTCACCCGTGACTCTAAAACCTAATTATGATGAGTCGTTGGATCCCTACGCTGGACGGTCTAGATTGTGTTTTGTAAGGGTGGTCCGTGGGTAGGTTGTTCCTGCAACCTGATTGTCCACAAACGATGAGGTGATTTAACCCAAATTGGATGCATTTTCTATGTTGCTGGCAAGAAATTTAAAATATCCTAAAAATTCTAAAAGAAACACAAATGTTGTCCACATACATCAGTTACATGTTGCATACAAAATATTCAAATATAGTTCACATCAATAGTTCCCACTCACTAAAAACTCTAAAACCGAGATTATTTCCCCCGCTTCTTTTTACTCCTCTTCCTAGTCTTCAAGCTCGAACTGCATAACAATAGTTGAAGTTGATTGAAATAAAGATGTGAAATTCCAAATTAAACATGTTTTGAAGCTTACCTTTCATCGGGAGAATCATATAAAGATGCAATAGGCAGGAATTTATTAGTTTTCTTGTAGTAAGAAGAAATATCTTCTAGAACATCCTAAATAACTCTAGCAACTTCTTCATATTCTAGTTCACCTTCTTCCTTTTTCTTCCCCTTGCGCTTCCTCTTTTGTTTCTTCTTATTCTTCCCCTCCATAAACTTCTACGATACATTCTCTTCCGTCACCCCTCATTCTCCGGTAACTTGCTACTCATAACCTTCTTCCTACACTTCCTGCATATCATTAGACTGTTGCACTTCCACAATTTGATGCATTTCCACAACTTCATTAAGATCGACTCCTTCCTTTTTCTTCCCCTTATACTTCCTCTATTGTTTTTTCTTATTCTTCCCCTCCTCTAGCAACTTTTGTGATATATTTTCTTTAGGCACCCCTCGTTCTCTAGCAAATTGGTGCTCATGACCTTTGTTCTGCACTTCATGCACATCATCAGACGGTTGCACTTCCATAACTTGCTACATTTCCACAACTTCATCAACCTTAGTTGTCATTTTTATTCCCCTTCTTCTTCCTCTTTTGTTTTGGATTATTATTCTCTCCTTCTAGCTACTCATGGGATACATTGTCTTCCAACACTAGTCTTTCTTCAGCAACTTGCTCATCAAATTCATCCTGCAATTCCTACACATCATCATATTATTACGCTACACATTCTTCATCAACTTGTTGCATTTCCACAATGTCCTCAACCTTAGCATTGCTCTGTTTCTCTAAACAAGAAGCTTCAACTTCTGTCACGGTAGATTTAAATTCTGCCTCCCTAAAGTGAACAAAAACATGGTCATCGTCTTCAAAATCATGTTGAACTGGGTTTTTGCATAATCTCTTAATATGACCAATCCCTCTGTACCGTTTGTAATTCCTTTTCCTTGTTCCTAAACTTAATACCTTTTGAGTGGATGCTTTGATCCTTAGCTTTATAGGCCTACCATGCAGCTTCCTAAGAACTGGTGGTTCAAGTTTGAACCTTGATCGACAATCTCCAAATCATTTTCATCTTTCATCGGTGGTACTTTTTTTTTGCATAAGTTGCATCAAACTTTTACACTAAAAAATAGCTATGAACAAAATTTTCTATTGCACCACCATCACCTCTCAACTTTAGGATGAAGTGCATTGCATGGTGACATGGCAGACTAGTAATTTTCCACTTCTTGCAAGACAATTCTTTTTTCAATGTTTAGAGAGTACCTCCTTTTGGTTCCATGCTTCTATTTTGCATAAACCTTAGCTAATGTATCCGAACTTTTGATCATCCTTATATTTATTGTCTGTGTTGCCCCTGTTCTTGAATTTAGTAACAAAACCACCTCTGGCACTATTTTATGGCCTACAAATTTTCTTGCACATATTCTTTTCCTAAAATCTATCTTCTCCATTATGCATTATCTTATTGCATCTAGCAAAATAACAATTGAAAAAGTGATTTAATGGTCCTAATATTAGCATTGAAGCTCTCTTCAAATTTTTTGCATCACTAGCATTGATAATATTTATGATTAGGATAAATCTATATCGTCATTCATGGAATGTATAGGAAGATCTCCATAATAAGAACATAGAAAGTCATCTATTTTTTCATCCCTAATAACCACTACAACGATCGTAAGCAAGTCACTCCGATCCATCACAATTTAGGGTTTCCCTATGGATATTGATATGAGCTTAGTGAATCCCTCTAATCCCCGTTACCCACATGAATAGCACGCCGACATGTTATGTCACTTAGCACCATACGTACTACCATATGACCAACAGTAGTTCTCTCTCTAGTCCCGGAGGATAATATTACATGGTGAACTTCACATAATATCCAGAGATAAAACTACCACATGGTCATGACTGAAATTATAGATCATCTTTATTTCACAACATAATATTACTAGGGTCTGTCCTTATCTCCCCAGGAACAAGGGAACTACTAAAAAATAAAGGGGATAAACATAATGGCAATAATATGGATGAAAGTATAATTGAATACAAGTGCAAATCCACATGGATTTGGATTACAATCAAGTAAACAAAGGGGATCGATGTTGGAGACAGTGTTGATGATGATGATGATCGTGCGTTGCCCTTCAAGATCCAAGTCCCCTCTTCCTATTGAGTGGTGGTGATGGTGGAGATCTTGTGAGTGGCAGTTGTGGAGGTGGTGGAGCGGCAGGGCTCCACCCCTTAGGCATGTATGTATGCTCTCCCTTTGCGTTTAGGGTTTCCCCTCTTTAAAAAGACTTCTAGAGGCTAGCGAGACGGTTCTAGGATGATCCCTATCGAATATGCCCATGGGGCCTTCAAAAAGGTGGTTCGTTTTGATGAAATAGAGCCAACAGAGGGTGGTACAGGCGGATGGTACGAGAAATCTCCGCCCGTACCGATGCTCGTTAAGCTTGCAGATGCCTGTAGTGTTTTTTCCACAGTTTCTTCATACGAACTCCAGTTGAGGTGTTTTTCGGCTTGTTGGAATCGTATGGATGAGAGCTATAACACCATGTCCTTGGATATGAAATATGATATGATGAAAAATATGACTTTTCCACACCTCATATGGCTAAGTCTGGTGCTTATAACTCCTCCATATTGCATACTCTTGGTTCCTGTTGCCATCCATTATCCATAACACCTACACACATGTCAAAGACAAGAAAAAGTAATAAAATCCTAATAAAAACTAATATCTATGCAAAAATCATATGAATATGAATGAGAACTAGTAATCATTCATAATAGACATAGTTGTAGAAAGATGGAGCATGAGATGAGTGAAAATATGAATGTTTTGTATGCTTAAATATGTGTCATATTTGCACTCATCAACATCCCCAAGCTTAAATATTGCTCATCCTCGAGCAAGCGAGTTGATAACTTAATGCTACCATCTAGCTTACCATTCAAGATTGATGCCTTGTATCCATATTTTGCTGCAAGATAGAACATACTCATACAAAGCATCACAAGCTTAGTTATGTCAAACCACCAGAGGTCAATCAAAACTTATATGCCCATTGTCAAAAGTAAATCTAGCTTGAAAGAAAACTTGTGATCCTCTATTGTGCCTTTATATTTTTGTGTCCTTACTTTGTAAGGTAGAATCGTATCACTAATAGGTGCCAAATACAAATAGAAATAAAGTAGATCTACCAATCATGTCATCTAGTCAAATCTTTCAAGATCAAACTTTAGTTATTGAGCTCTCAGAATATCTATCCCTCTGTAATGAGACTAAGCCAAAAATACTGAGAGAGCATATCAAAATAATCATAGCATTGGAATATCTCATTACACATGCATAAGTCAATCATGGCTATCAAACACTTATTTTCTATTCTTTTCCTTTCTAGACCTTATGTCTTTTAGTAATGAGATCATGCCAAAATTTAATGGTATATTTTGTGTCTCATGGGTGCCAATACTCTTGCCCATCATAGCATTGCTGCTACAGATATTTAATCAACTCATAGCCGAAATTAAGAGGTTTCCCCCATAAGGATATTTTGTAGGCCAACGGAGTTATTAGCATCCCTTGGAGTGTGACAGTGTTATAGAAATGTGTTAAGAAATATCATATTATTTATTAGCAAGTAAAATTTTGGCATGCATCTCAATCACTGATTAAAATTAGCTCCTTCAAACAAATCCTATCAAGAGTGTTATCAATTTGATCATAAAATATATGGGTTACGTATCTATACATCTAAGCTGTGAAGACAATTAAATTTCTTTCCTTTGGCATATACCTCAAAACTTCGAAACATCAATTCCAATTGACAACTCCCTCCATAAGAAAAATATTAAGTATATTACTTTAAACATGATGAGGGTGAGCTACTCATAACTATTTATTTAAAATAAGTCTAGTAGTGATGACAAATAGGTTCCATGGTACTTCTTCATTATATTTTGATCTTCTCAATTATAGAAATCTTGGAAATTATTGTAGAGCATCGAAATATATTTATCAAGCTAGATAAAGGGGAAAAGTGCATCAAATATCTAACTCAACTCTTATGGGGCCTAACAAAAGCAATTTTATCTCTTATATAAATATGAAACAAAAATGTTATTAAGCAAGCATACAAAAATAGCAGGATACATAGTTGCATCAAAACCTTTTAGATATAGAGAACATCGCAAAAGACTCTACACATGCAAAACTAACTTCCCCAAGCTTAGAAATTTCCAAGAACGAAACTTGAGTGGATCACCAAAAGAAAAGAGGAAATGTAGTTATCAAAAGAGAGTGTGAGAAGTGGATACCTCCCAAGCTTAAATGAAAGTAAGGGTGATGCACTTTACCGTTGAGGTACGAATAACCTCTCTTTTGATGGACATGGACCTTTGGTTCAATGAATACTTAATGATGTGGCTGGTGGTCCTAGAGAACCTGGATTTTATTGAGAGTGGTTCGAGTTAGAAGGTTTTGTTAGACACTTGTTGTTGAAGCTTGAATTGAAACAACCAAATGGCTTATGCGAGTATTTGCATGATTAGCACAAACTATACACGTCATCGTACAATTTTCAAGTCCATGTGAAAACAACACACGGAATAGAAGCAAACGATTTGGTATACAAACGAAGTTCGTTAACCCAATCGAGAAACAAAAATAAAAATAAAACATGAAACACAATAGAGAATTATAGGCTAGGAAGTTTCTAAGGTAGATAAAAGAAAATGGAGTACGATAGAACATATAGAAGGTAACCCACAGACCTTGGATCATTGAAACAAAACATTTGGGGGATTATGTCCTTTTTGTACCTATCCCTAGTCCTTGTTGCGTGGTGTCACTCTTTGGTACGAGTGCATTGTATGGGTAGAGTGCTGACGTACTATACCTTGTCTATTTTTTTGCTCCTGAAAAAGTTGGTACGGCCGGTAGGTACGGGCACGGATGTTCCTACATGAGGTCGTTAAGACATATGTACTCTCTCAAGGTTTTTTCTCACGGAAACGAGGCTGGTACAGGCACGTGGTACGGTCACGTTTGCCCGTACCTATGCTTGTTAACCTTGTAATAACTTCGTACCTATGCTTGTTAACCTTGTAATAACTTTTTCTAGTTTCTCCCGACGCGGAGCGAAGCCAGTATAGGCGCACGGAATGGGCGCATCTTCCCAGATTGCTTCTTGTTAAAACTTTTATAAACCTTGAAATAGCATATTCTTTTTGAAAAAAATTATAAGGTCCTGAAATGTTAGCCCATCATCCAAACAAAGTAGACATATATTTTTTGTAGAGAAGTTTTAACCAAGATATGCAACACATGATCAGAGCAACGAATAATTCTACCTTTTGAAGGTTAGTCCCAAGTCAACTCTAATAGTAAATCATGCAAAGATACAAGTGTCAATGCAACATGAATGCAAATAAACTTAATAGACAAAATAAGAAATACACCTAATGACTTTCGAGTTGCCTCTAGGGAAGCACTTTATTTAAAGCCATATAGCCAGGCTTCGATGTTCCACTATTATCCACCTAGATCCCAAGGGATAACAACCCGAGGTGTAGTGGTACTTACCCCAAGCCGAGGGTTAGAGCATCTCATAGAAGAGTACGGTTGGAGTCGTACCCTCTTGTGGTGCATCGACATCATGTAGATGAATAGGTTATCACTTTCAAGCGAGTGTTGATGTACCAAGTGTGGTGAGCATTCCTCCTTATATAACTGTAATGAGAGGATTAGAGATTCAAATATAATATTTGAACTTTTACCTTGGTTACCATAGTAGGGAAACACTTCATAGTATTAGTCCTTTCCAACAGGGAGTAACTCAGGTCCCTGCATGTTAGCATTGAAAGATTCATAGTGAGGTTCTATCTGTAGTTCATCATTATTAATGCTCTTCATATGAGTGTCTATGCACAAGGCCCCCGCAGAAAAATTATCATTAGTTTTAGGATTATAAGAATCATTACTACAGAGAGAGGCATCATAAACAAACAAAGTATATGTAGTGTACCGCTCTTTTTCAATCTCACCTTCTTAGTGCTCCTCCTCTTTATCTCGTGGTTCCTTCAAATGGTTATATTCAAGCACTTCAGCTTTACACAGGATTACTCTCTACCACAAGTGGATTACCACTAAGATGTTCTTGACACTAAGATTCTAACATTGGTAACAATTTGGTATGCTTCATATGAAGCATACTATCACCAGTCTTACTCATTATGGATATTTTAAGAGTAGATCATGGACACCTTTATAAACCAAGTACTCTAAGACATTACCTCTATTGTAAGGTACTAGGGATTCTTCAAGAGTAATGAAACATTGAAAACTAAAGTTCCCAACCGCCATAGATTCATCACAAGTTTCCCGATATGAATTACAAAATGATTTTGCACCACCATATAATAGATCATACAATTTAAACAAATCCATACCAATGGTAGTAGTATGTTCACTATGGTGTACATCCTCTTCTTTTTTCTTCCGTGAATCCTGCAAAAAAATTGGATCTTCCACGGAGGTAGGATCCTCTCATGATAAGTAATCACTAATGCATTACTACTAAAGTTATCATAATAATAAGAGTATATAGGATATACTATTCCATAGATTCTATCAAGTGATTTATCTTATTTATTTATATTTCTCCTGAAAGCTAGCAACTCACAACAACTATTAAGAAGCACAAGTTCTAAAACCTCCATATCAACATAGCATTCATCAATTTTATTATAAGATGCTAATATGTATCAATGTTATCCTTGCATTGATAATGAATATGATGTGTGGATCCGTAGTCTTCACAAAAAAACTTGCATGCGGCACATAATATGGATGAATGATCATTCAACTAATTCAACCATTCTTTTAATGTCTTTTACCTCGTAACAAAATAACAAAAAGTCCCAAACTTTTTCTCCTCCAATGCTAGCTTCATATGTTCAAAAAGAGTATTCTCGGAAAACATGGTTAGTAGCAAAAGTTATTATAAATTTTTATTTCATATTTTTTGTTCTTTTAAATATAAATAAAAGTAGTAAGATAATAGCAACAAATGGAAATAAACTATTTGCAAGTGGGAAGGTAATAACCAAGCGATATGCTCCACGACAATGGCGCCAATTTGATGACAGGTTCCTGCATCAACTAGGGTTATCGCAGTACTTGTAGCAGAAAATATTATTTCTAATGTCCGTCCTATGGAAGCTTTGCAAATGGAAACAACGCAGTCTTGTAGCCACGTTGTCAATGCGGCCACGCTCGCACCCAAAATGGTGTTTTGAAATAGTCTATTCTATAGGTTGCTAGAATAATGGTAATTGAGAGAGTTTAAAGTAACTAAGAAAAAAGTAAATAACAAGAGTAAACAAGAGAGCATGCGAGTTTTGATCGAAGGAGTTGCGATATGACTAAGGAGTTATCAGAGAGTGTAGGTTCCACCACTAGCATTGATAATATTTATAATTAACACAAATCTATATCATCCTTCATGGCATGTATGGGAAGAGCTCCATAATAATATGATCACATAAAGTCATATGTTATTTCATCCCTAATAACCATTGCAATGATCGTAAGCAAGTCACTTCGATCCATCACAGTTAAGGGTTTCCCCATGTATATTGATATGAGCTTAGTGCATCCCTTTTAATCCCTGTTACCCACATGAATAGCACGCTGGCACGTTAGGTCACTTAGCATCATATGTACTACTATATGACCAACGATAGTTCCCTATCTAGTCTTGGAGGCAAATATTACATGGTGAACTTCACATAATATCTAAATATAAAACTAACACATGTTCATGGCTAAAATTATAGATCATCTTTATTTCACAACATAATATTACTAGGATTTGTCCATATCTCCCCAAGAACAAGGGAACTACTCACAAATAAAGGGGATCAACATCATGGCAATAATATGGATGGAAGTATAATTTAATGCAAGTGCAAATCCACAAGGGTTTGGATTACAATCTAGTAAACAAAGGGGATCGACATTGGAGACGGTGTTGATGGTGAAGATTGATGTAATTCCCTTCAATATCCAAGTCCACTCTTCATATTGTGGTGGGGATGGTGGATATCTTATGTGTGGAGGCTATGGAGGCAATGGAGCGGCAGGGCTCCATCCCTCAGGCTTGTGTGGAATCTCTCCCTCTGTGGCTAGGGTTTGCCCACTTTAAATAGACTTTTGGAGGCTTGCGAGGCGGTTGTGGGAAGATCCCTCTCGAATATTCCCATTGGGACTTCACAAAGGAGGTTCAATTTGAAAAAATGGAGCCAACCAAGGGTGGTACAGACGGATAATACGGGCAAGCTCTGCCCATACTGATGCTCATTAAGCTTACAGATGCCTACAGTGTTTTGCGCCATTTCTTCATACGAACTTCGATTGAGGTGTTCTTTAGCTTGTTGGACTCATATGTACGAGGGATCCAAACCAAGGCCTTGGATATTTAATATGATATGGTGGAAAATATTACTTTTCCACACCTCATTTTGCTAAGTCTGGTGCATGTAACTCCTCCATATTGCATTCTCGTTGTTCCTCTTGCCATCCATTATCCATAACACATAAACAGATCTCAAAGACAATGGAAAGTAATAGATCCTAATAAAAACTATAAAAACTAATAGTTGTGCAAAGCTCATATGAAAATGAATGAAAACTAGTAATCATGCATAATAGGCATAGTTTTAGAACATAGAGCATCAGATGAGTGAAAATATAAATGTTTTGTACGATTAAATATGTGTCATATTTGCACTCATCATGCAACACTAGTATTTGAATTCAAATTTCAAAATGAAGTCGTAATTTCCAAAATTTAGTAATTTAAAATGACTTTGTATCATGCATTTTGTTAAACACTCAAACACATATACACACATGAGTTTATATGACTATACAAGTAACAGAGAGTATTGGAATTGAAATTGGAAGTTTGAACAATTCAAACTTGAATTCATATCTTCATAATTAAAATGAACAAATTAAAAAATAAAGTAAATAAGACAATGTTTATGGAAAGAATATTTATTGATATCAATATTGAGACAAGGTTCTTCGCATTGCATTTACAAGAGCAAATTACAAAGAGGATCTGTTCCTAATACAAACTACAAAATAAAAATAAAATAGAAAAACCAAAACTAAACTTCTTATCCACTTTTTTCTCTTCTTATTATTATAGGCCATATTAACCTGTAAAGTAAACAGAGACAAAAACTAAGTTTGGTTTAAATTAAATGTTGGTTCCGCCCTAAGGAAAAACCGTTTGATTTAGAATCCATGGGAATGGTCCAGAAACTTGTCATGAACCTCACAGTTTGAGGTTTTGAGCCAACACGTTACATCAAAAATAACATCAGTAAATAGCCAAAGTAATGCACAAAAAGAGAACCCAATAGATAATATTGTAGATCTTGAGCAAATGCACTAGTGCACAGCAGTAGTAGGCATAATAAGATAGTAGCCAACACAACAAGCTAGAGCCAATGGTATCAGTAGTTAATCGAGTATAAGTTAAAAGTAGAATAGGAAGTGAAGATAGGAAACAATAGTGAGTACAATTAACATAAGAGGAATCAGAACAAGTAAAATTATACCTCAAACTTAGGATTCTTTCAAAATAATCAAATGGTAACTAATGAACACTTGCAGTTCATAAAGCAAAGCTAAGAAAACATAAATAGAAATTTATTAAAACTAATAAAAAATCATTGAAAGTCAAGCTAGAGAGGCGGTATAACAATATTAGTCACTGCATGCAAGCAGTTAGGTGTCAACACAAGATGAACCCTAGGACACTATAAACAGGACCCTAGACCCAACCCTACATCTTACAAATCATCATAGCACAGCTCATAAAAATCACTCTCAGACTAGAGGTTAAGAGAGAGGAAAAATAGCTTTCCACACTCACTAGAGAGGGAGATCTAGAGAGGAGGAAGGAGCAAGAATAGGAGCAAGGAGAAGGAAGAACTACATCAGATATTCCTCAATCGCACTTTTGAATCTTCAAAGGTTTATAGCTAAATTTTGGAAATGAAATAAGCATAGAGAGAGTGAAGTAGTGTGGTAGCACCTGATGACCCACAAGTATAGGGGGTGTATCGCAGTATTTTCGAGGGAAGTGAAACCCAATTTATTGATTCGACACAAGGGGAGCCAAAGAATATTTATAAGCCTTAACAACTGAGTTGTCAATTCAGCTGCACCTGGATTCAATCTTGCTCACAGCAGTTTATCAGTAGCAACAGTTTTGTAGTAGGAATAGTAAAGTAGCAATAGTAGTAAAGCAAAGACAGTAGTAAAAAGCGATGGCAAATGGAATTGAAAAGGTAGGCATAGGGATGGATGGACGGGCGTTGCATGGACAAGACAATTCAAATAGCAATCAGAACATAGGGCAATTGCAGATAAATAAGATAAAGCATCCAAGTACTAGACAATCCTAGGCATGTGTTCCATATATAGTCATACGTGCTCGCAATGAGAACTTGCACAACATATTTTGTCCTGCCAGCCCGTTTGCAGCAGGGCCTCTAGGGAACTACTGGCAATTAAGGTGCTCCTTTTAATAGAGCACCGGAGCAAAGCATTAACACTCCGTGAACACATCTGATCCTCACATCAAAGCCATTCCCTTCCGGTTATCCCGATTTTTGTCACTTCGGGGCCATAGGTTCTGGACAACAATGTGTGTATACAACTTGCAGATAAGACCATAAACAATACTATCATAATGAATCAATAACATGTTCAGATCTGAAATCATGGCACTCGGGCCCTAGTGACAAGCATTAAGCACAACAAGTCGCAACAAAGTCATAAAGCACTAATAAAAGATACTAGGCACCATGCCCTAACAATCTGATGCCATTACATGAACGATCTCATCCAATCCCTACCATCCCCATAGCCTACAGCGGGGGATTACTCACTCATAGATGGGGGAAACATGGATAGTCGATGGAGAAGCGAGGGTGATGATGATGGCGATGATCTCCTCCAATTCCCGTCCGTGAGGTGCCGAACGGAGTTTACGTGTGCTGTGGAATCTGGTGGTGGCGGTGGAGCGGAACTCCTAGAAAAATGTCGACCCCCCCGAAGTTTTTAGGTCAGAAGGCTTCTTATAGGTGAAGAGGGAGATCGAGGGGGTGCCTAGGGCCACCACACCATGCCCTAGCGCGGCTAGGCCCAGCCCGCGCCTGGGGGGGTGTGGCCAGCCCCTGGCGCTCCTCCGTCTCGTATTCTGGCTCCTGGAGTCTTCTGGAAAAATAGGAACTTTGGCTTTTGTCCCGTCCAATTCCGAGAATATTCATTTTCTGACTTTCCTGGAACCAAAAATAGCAGAAAACAGGCAGCTGGCACTATGGCTCTTGTTAATAGGTTAGTCCAAGAAATCATATGAAAAGTACTCCAAAGTGTGGACAAAACACAAGAAAGTGGTTAAAACCAAGCATGGATGTCACATCCCAAGATTTTCCAAATCTTGTAATGTGAAAAATAAAGTAAACAAAATAAGTTTTTGTTGAAAATCAGGGTGAAAAGAAACTTTTGTTTCTAAAAGGAAAACTTTAGCCAAAGTTTGTTAAAGATGGGATTCTAAAGTTTGAATTCAACAAAAATCCAAATCAAGGGAAATGCATTCCTCAATGAATGTATCTGGAAATTTGAACATTTGGAAAGTAATCCAAAACCCTAAACCCTAATGGAAGGAAATCATTTTCCAAAGTATCTCCAAAATCTATGGATTTGATCCATACCAAAATTGATCAACAAATATTCACAAAGGATCAAGAAAGACCTTAGAGATTGGTTTCACTTAGTTTGGAACCATAGACAAAATCTTGTGAATATATTAAGATAAGGAAATTGAAAATCCAAAGCCAATAAAGCCCTACCAATTGGTGAACAATTATAATCCTAAAGGGATTAAAAAAATAAACATTTAATAAAGGAAAATAAATTGTTTTTGGAAATACTATTTGGATCTTTTAAAAAAAGACTTTGTTTTCAAATGAAAAGGTGAGCCAAATTAATTTTGGCCAAACTTTTGTAATGAAATATTTTGTTTTGATAAAATGAGTAAAAGTTTATTTAAATAAAATAATAAGGATTTAAATATCCAATTTTATTTAAGTAAAGGCTTTTCCCATTTTAAATGAACACCAAGTATTTTATTACTACTTTGAAATCTTTTATTAAAAGGTTTTGCTTTGATTAAAATGAGTAAAGGATTATTTAAATAAAATAATGAGGATTTAAATATCCAATTTTCTTTAAGTAAAGGCTTTCCCATTTTAATTAAAACACCAAAACTTATTTATTTATTTAAATAAGTTTCCAAGTATTCTTTTATTTTTCAAATAAAACCTTCTGGTTTGGTTATGAAAATAATTGGATTTCAAATGGAAATTTTATTAAATAAATCAAACCCTAATAACTAAAGATCCACTTTATTTAAATAATAAATGGATCCTAAAATGAATAAAAATGTTATTTTATTTTGAGATTTGGATTATGTTGTTAAACAGAACCAAATTCAAAATACCAAGTTGAATTGTTTGAATTGTTTGGTTGTTTGAAAAATTGAATGAAAATTCAAAACAGAAAAGAAATAGAAAAAGGAAAAGAAGCGAATGAGAAAAAAATAGGAAAAGGACAGCCCAGCCCAGCAACCCACTAAGGCCCAGTCTAGCCCAGTACTCCCTCCCTGAAGAAAAACATTTTACACCCAGATACTGACCCACTGAGTCAACGAAAACCAGGACCCACTCCTCTTCCCCTCACTCGCTGACGAAACGACCCCACCTCTCTCACCCACGCCCGAACCGTTTTTCTTCACCAACTAAACAACCCGCAAAGAGACTGGCAAGTGGACCCCATTCCCTTTCTTTTCCCCACTGACCAGAGGACCCCACCGCCACCTCCTTCTTCTTCCCACGACCACGCCTTCCCCCTCGCTGCCGTTGCGGCCTTCAAACCGCGGATTCAATTCGCCTTAACACGACCGCCGTTACTCGAGTTGATCACGCAGATGGAAACGCCCATGTTCCCCCTATAATTCCCCTCTGACACCTCGCGCTGGCACGCCTTAGACTGCCCCCAATTTCTCCCTGAGCACCCTTTGCTCCGACGAGCCTCCCTCTCGATTCCGGCCAACTCCGACCACCCCTCTGCCTCTACTTCGCGCGAGTGGACTCCTCTCGACCTCACGCATCTCCTAGTACTCCTAGTTCGCCCGCGGGAGCACCAGAACCCCGACTCCAACAAGCCCCGAGCCAGCGCTGCCGTCTGCTCCAACTGCGGCGACATCTCCCCGGTAAACCTGACCTCCCCTCTCATCCTCGTTGACCCGATGATGATCTACAAGCTCATACGAACCTAACGACACCTTCCGTTTGACCTAGGGCGCCCCTATCCTCGCCTCCGTCGTCGACAGTGAGCACCGCCATCTGCTTCCTCTCCGACGAGCCCCACCGGTAAGACCAGACCGCCCCTTCACTCCTCCTTCACGCTCGCATCACCGCTGTACCCTTGCGCGTCTTACAGTTCTTTCCGTTTGTATTCTCGTGATCCACAAGCGTAGCAGCGACAACCCGAGAGCCCCGCCGCGGAACTCCGTGAGCAATCAAGCTCACTCCAGTACGCCCCGCGATAGGAAGACACTACCTCGAGCTTCCCCACGATCTTGCGAACTCGGTGAGCATGCCCTCTTTCTCTCTCGCTTCCTGTATCGCCGGCACCGTCATCGACCGACGACTCCGCCGCCGGTAGCCACCGCAGCGCCGCTCGCAAATGGTCGAGCACGCTAGAACCGTAGGATCTAGATCTGACGGTTACGATAGATCACTTAACCGCGAAGAGGTACGAGTCCTGCGCCGCACGATCTCATTTAGATTCAACGGCTACAGAGCGTGATCCGCAGCGAATCGGTACCGACGAATAGAATTACGCCGCGTGTCCACCAGATCTGTTTAAAAACAGATTTGAAAACAGAAACTTTTGCAAACTTCAAACCTTTGTATCTTTTGATCCACACGTCCAAATTTTACAAATTTGATGTCGTTGGATTCAGGAGAACAAGATCTAACCAACCCTACCCTTAGTTTAGCAAATAGTATCTGTTAGCTTGTTTGATTTTGCAGATTCTTTTGTGTGCTTGCTAACATTAGAAAAATCATTTAAAAATGATTTTAAGATTAAAACCTTTGCCAATTGGTTTGTTGTGACCTTACTGACCCTAGGAACCAACCCATAGTTTGGAAAATGATTTTTGAAAAGTTTAGAATGGATTAATTGGTTTAGTCCATTTCTAGCTAATTAAAAACCATTGTTTTGTTTATGAAAATGCTTTCATAAAGAAAACTTTGAGAAAATATTTTGGACCAAACCTACTGACCCAAACACCAAGTTTTGCAATAGCAACTCATTTGGTGAACCCTATAGGTTAAGGCCTTAGGAAAAACATTTCTTCACCACATAAAAATGACCAAATAGGTGCCTTGTTTGAAAATGGTTTTGAAGTGAAACCTTTTGCTAATAACCTTGCCACTTTGGTAAATGACCAATTTGGATCTTACAAAGTTTAGGAATCTAATAGAGACCCTCTTTGCAAATGACTTTGCCATTTTGGTAAATGACCAATTTTGAACTTACAAAGTTTAGAAGCCTAGTGGAGACCATCCTTACAATAGAACCAACCTTTGCATGCTCATGCATGACTTAGATGTACTCAAATGTCTATGACCCACTAGGAACCCCTTTTTCAAACAAAGTAAAGCTTGGAATGCTTTCATGCATTTCTTTGACTTTGTTGTTTTGTGTGTTGTTTGCTTGACTTTGGTTTGGAATGTGAATTGAATTGTGTTTGCTTGATTGACTTGTAGTGAAGTGTGAGACTAGCAAGATCAAGGAGTGAACCTATACCCTCTACCAAAAAGGCAAGTGATATCATCATGAATATTCCAATCCTATATTTTATATATGCATTAGTATTATTTTTCTAAGTATAGGACTTGCATGGATTTTTGCTAAGTGTAAACTATGCTTTGGGAAAACCTATTAGGTGAAACTTTAGTGAAAATTACCTAAGTCAAGATTCCTATTACTATCATGCTTAGCCTAGCTACTAGAAAACAAGGGTGGTTTATATATTCACACTATGGAAAAATATTCTAAGTCTGAGGACTTGTGTTTTTATTTAACAAAAACAACTAAGTTAATGAATCACCTGGGTGGAATGGAAGGAATGGTATATGTTGAGTGGTTCATAAGGCCATGGACTTGGCTTGTGTATCTCACTTGTGGATGGCCACCCAGGAAACAAAGAGATTTGAGATGTCAAATGTTGAGAAGCTTCAAGTGCAACCACTTGGCAATATGGGCTCTGCCATGATCTTAGGATGCTAGAACTTAGTCTCTTGGACAGTGGGTGGTAGATGGATTGATAGGTTGGAGCGCGTCCATTTTACTAAGGAAAGGCTACTGAAGGATCATGTCTTGGGAAACCAAGGCTTGTGGGGAAAGTGCACCACCTCTGCAAAGTGTAAAACCTAAGTACTTAGCCATGTCCCTGGTAAAGGACAATTTGAGCATCAAGACATGGAAACTTCAAAAATCTCATCACTCCAATTTCTAAATAAAACTTGTGGGTGAACAAGGGTTAAAAGGATCTTCAGTCATTGATTGGTAGATGCCCTGAGTGGATCTGGAGTCTTTGATTGATAGATGCCTTGGGTGTTTTGTGCCAAGCAAAAACTTAGTATTTTCAAAAGTTAAGGAAAAATCTATTTTGAGCAATGCAAGCCTCAACTCCACTTAGCCAAAATGCATATAGATGATAGACTCCACTATACTACCAAAGTATCACTTGCCAATACAATTCCAATGTATTGACCCTTGTGGCTGTAACTTGTAATGTTGCAGGTTTGATTGATTTTAGTGAAGAATGATTGATTGATTAGGATTACAAAGTCTACAACCAACATCTGCCTGTGGCACTTTGAAGATGAAGGACCCAATGCTTATAGTTATTCCGCTGCAATGTAATGTAATAGCCTAATGAGCTATGTATTGATGTAATAAAATTATGTTATTCCTGGTTATAAAGTTGTATTATGACCTTTGTTTCTTGATATTACATCTAAACTGTGGATGCTAGCTGTTGATCCAGGGACTAGCATTGTAAACACAGGGGACTCAATCTTATTAAAGGTTGGGGACCTTACAGATGGTATCAGAGCATTGTGTTGCCTGTAGGATTTGTAACCCTAGGATTGGACAAAAACCCTTAGAAAAATAGGAGTTGTATTTTGTTCCAAAACTTATTTACAAAAACAATCTTGTAAACTCTTTCCTCAACCATTTTGGTTTCAACTCTACTTCTCCTCTATTTCAAACTTGATGGAAAAGCCTACCCTATGACCAAAGACTACACCATGTGCAAAGGACTTCTTCAACTTCATCAACTCTAATGACTTCAACTTCTTCAACATGTACACCAAGGACTTCAACTTGGATATCACTAAAGACTACAAGTCTTGAGTAACATTTCACTTGAAGACTAAGGAAACACAACTTAGAAGAAACCATGAACACTTTTGAAGATTTGTGACCAAGACACAAGAATTCTCCAAGGATACAAAGACCTCATTCAAGAAGAATCAACCAAGAAGGATGGAAAGATCACAAGTGAACCATGTAGATGGACCACCATATTTTAGTTAAGTCAAACCCACCAACTTATGTGGTGTAACAAAAATATTTTGTTGCCTAAGTATGTGCTTGAAACTGTTGTTTGAGTGGAGTGTTTGTTTGTGATTGCTTGCACATTGCTTGTGTGAATTGTGAGGTGTGTGATTAGAATTGATCCCTTAGAAAAATTCTTTTGCCTATTCTAATCCCCCTTCAACCCAAACAGATGACTTCTCCAAGAAACTCCAACATCAATGATGGTGACAACAACAACAACCAAGAGAGGCACATGGGAGAACTCATAGCAACCCAAAACCAATTGACCCAAGTGACAACTCAGCTTTTAGCCAATAACAATGGACTAGACCCAGCCATACAAAGGATTTTGAAACTTCAATCCCAACTGTTGCAAGGATTGGTTACTCAAGTGATCAACATGAGAGAAAACTTTTCCCAAGGAGCTAATGACAACAAGGATGACAAAGATGTTATTCTAGAAGGAACCCAAGTTAGCAATACTTGTGTAGTCAAGGATCATGCAACCAAGGAGCATGAAGATCAATGGCCCAAGAAGAGAGAAAGATCTCCCACTCATGAAGAGCATGAACTAGAAGAACTCCTAGCTTTGGAGAAACCCAAGAAGAAGAGGAAGAAATGCCCCAACCCAAACAAGAAGGATATTACTCAAGAGCAATGTTACACTTGCAAAGAGATGGGACACTATTACAATGAATGCCCAGAAAAGAAAAAGAGCCAAGAAGACAAACAAAAGCTAGTGAAACCCAAGATGAGGAAGGATATTAGCCAAGTGATGTGCAAACACTGCAAGGAATTAGGACATTATGCATCATACTGTCCAGAGAAGCCACCTCAAGACCTCAAACTTATAACCTGTTTCAAATGCAAGGAACTAGGCCATTATGCAAACAATTGTCCAGAAAAGTTGAACAAGCCTATGGAGAAACTCAACCTTGGCCCATGAGTCAAGTAAGGAAATAAAGGACACTATGCAGAAGTTTTCCAAGAAGAAGTTTTCCAAGATTCCAAGCAAGCCAAGATCTAGTTTAGTTGGAAATTTTTTTTAAGGGTGGTAGTACCCTAGTTGTTTTGAGCCAACTTGTAACCCTAGCCTCCCCAAATCTCGGGATGAGATTTCTTTTAAGGGTGGTAGCCTGTCACATCCCAAGATTTTCCAAATCTTGTAATGTGAAAAATAAAGTAAACAAAATAAGTTTTTGTTGAAAATCAGGGTGAAAAGAAACTTTTGTTTCTAAAAGGAAAACTTTAGCCAAAGTTTGTTAAAGATGGGATTCTAAAGTTTGAATTCAACAAAAATCCAAATCAAGGGAAATGCATTCCTCAATGAATGTATCTGGAAATTTGAACATTTGGAAAGTAATCCAAAACCCTAAACCCTAATGGAAGGAAATCATTTTCCAAAGTATCTCCAAAATCTATGGATTTGATCCATACCAAAATTGATCAACAAATATTCACAAAGGATCAAGAAAGACCTTAGAGATTGGTTTCACTTAGTTTGGAACCATAGACAAAATCTTGTGAATATATTAAGATAAGGAAATTGAAAATCCAAAGCCAATAAAGCCCTACCAATTGGTGAACAATTATAATCCTAAAGGGATTAAAAAAATAAACATTTAATAAAGGAAAATAAATTGTTTTTGGAAATACTATTTGGATCTTTTAACAAAAGACTTTGTTTTCAAATGAAAAGGTGAGCCAAATTAATTTTGGCCAAACTTTTGTAATGAAATATTTTGTTTTGATAAAATGAGTAAAAGTTTATTTAAATAAAATAATAAGGATTTAAATATCCAATTTTATTTAAGTAAAGGCTTTTCCCATTTTAAATGAACACCAAGTATTTTATTACTACTTTGAAATCTTTTATTAAAAGGTTTTGCTTTGATTAAAATGAGTAAAGGATTATTTAAATAAAATAATGAGGATTTAAATATCCAATTTTATTTAAGTAAAGGCTTTCCCATTTTAATTAAAACACCAAAACTTATTTATTTATTTAAATAAGTTTCCAAGTATTCTTTTATTTTTCAAATAAAACCTTCTGGTTTGGTTTTGAAAATAATTGGATTTCAAATGGAAATTTTATTAAATAAATCAAACCCTAATAACTAAAGATCCACTTTATTTAAATAATAAATGGATCCTAAAATGAATAAAAATGTTATTTTATTTTGAGATTTGGATTATGTTGTTAAACAGAACCAAATTCAAAATACCAAGTTGAATTGTTTGAATTGTTTGGTTGTTTGAAAAATTGAATGAAAATTCAAAACAGAAAAGAAATAGAAAAAGGAAAAAGAAGCAGACAGAAAAAAATAGGAAAAGGACAGCCCAGCCCAGCAACCCACTAAGGCCCAGTCCAGCCCAGTACTCCCTCCCCGAAGAAAAACATTTTACACCCAGATACTGACCCACTGAGTCAACGAAAACCAGGACCCACTCCTCTTCCCCTCACTCGCTGACGAAACGACCCCACCTCTCTCACCCACGCCCGAACCGTTTTTCTTCACCAACTAAACAACCATAAAGAGGCGCAAGTGGACCCCATTCCCTTTCTTTTCCCCACTGACCAGAGGACCCCACCGCCACCTCCTTCTTCTTCCCCGCGCGCTGACCACGCCTTCCCCCTCGCTGCCGTTGCTGCCTTCAAACCGCGGATTCAATTCGCCTTAACGCGACCGCCGTTACTCGAGTTGATCACGCAGATGGAAACGCCCATGTTCCCCCTATAATTCCCCTCTGACACCTCGCGCTGGCACGCCTTAGACTGCCCCCAATTTCTCCCTGAGCACCCTTTGCTCCGACGAGCCTCCCTCTCGATTCCGGCCAACTCCGACCACCCCTCTGCCTCTACTTCACGCGAGTGGACTCCTCTCGACCTCACGCATCTCCTAGTACTCCTAGTTCGCCCGCGGGAGCACCAGAACCCCGACTCCAACAAGCCCCGAGCCAGCGCCGCCGTCTGCTCCAACTGCGGCGACATCTCCCCGGTAAACCTGACCTCCCCTCTCATCCTCGTTGACCCGATGATGATCTACAAGCTCATACGAACCTAACGACACCTTCCGTTTGACCTAGGGCGCCCCCTATCCTCGCCTCCGTCGTCGACAGTGAGCACCGCCGTCTGCTTCCTCTCCGACGAGCCCCACCGGTAAGACCAGACCACCCCTTCACTCCTCCTTCACGCTCGCATCACCGCTGTACCCTTGCGCGTCTTACAGTGCTTTCCGTTTGTCTTCTCGTGATCCACAGCGACGCCAACGACGACAACCCGAGAGCCCCGCCGCCGCAGCAACTCCGGCGAGCAATCAAGCTCACTCCAGTACGCCCCGCGATAGGAAGACACTACCTCGAGCTTCCCCACGATCTTGCGAACTCGGTGAGCATGCCCTCTTTCTCTCTCGCTTCCTGTATCGCCGGCACCGTCATCGACCGACGACTCCGCCGCCGGTAGCCACCGCAGCGCCGCTCGCAAATGGTCGAGCACGCTAGAACCGTAGGATCTAGATCTGACGGTTACGATAGATCACTTAACCGCGAAGAGGTACGAGTCCTGCGCCGCACGATCTCATTTAGATCCAACGGCTACAGAGCGTGATCCGCAGCGAATCGGTACCGACGAATAGAATTACGCCACGTGTCCACCAGATCTGTTTAAAAACAGATTTGAAAAGCGTAAACTTTGCAAACTTCAAACCTTTGTATCTTTTGATCCACACGTCCAAATTTTACAAATTTGATGTCGTTGGATTCAGGAGAACAAGATCTAACCAACCCTACCCTTAGTTTAGCAAATACTATCTGTTAGCTTGTTTGATTTTGCAGATTCTTTTGTGTGCTTGCTAACATTAGAAAAATCATTTAAAAATGATTTTAAGATTAAAACCTTTGCCAATTGGTTTGTTGTGACCTTGACCCTAGGAACCAACCCATAGTTTGGAAAATGATTTTTGAAAAGTTTAGAATGGATTAATTGGTTTAGTCCATTTCTAGCTAATTAAAAACCATTGTTTTGTTTATGAAAATGCTTTCATAAAGAAAACTTTGAGAAAATATTTTGGACCAAACCTACTGACCCAAACACCAAGTTTTGCAATAGCAACTCATTTGGTGAACCCTATAGGTTAAGGCCTTAGGAAAAACATTTCTTCACCACATAAAAATGACCAAATAGGTGCCTTGTTTGAAAATGGTTTTGAAGTGAAACCTTTTGCTAATAACCTTGTCACTTTGGTAAATGACCAATTTGGATCTTACAAAGTTTAGGAATCTAATAGAGACCCTCTTTGCAAATGACTTTGCCATTTTGGTAAATGACCAATTTGGAACTTACAAAGTTTAGAAGCCTAGTGGAGACCATCCTTACAATAGAACCAACCTTTGCATGCTCATGCATGACTTAGATGTACTCAAATGTCTATGACCCACTAGGAACCCCTTTTTCAAACAAAGTAAAGCTTGGAATGCTTTCATGCATTTCTTTGACTTTGTTGTTTTGTGTGTTGTTTGCTTGACTTTGGTTTGGAATGTGAATTGAATTGTGTTTGCTTGATTGACTTGTAGTGAAGTGTGAGACTAGCAAGATCAAGGAGTGAACCTATACCCTCTACCAAAAAGGCAAGTGATATCATCATGAATATTCCAATCCTATATTTTATATATGCATTAGTATTATTTTTCTAAGTATAGGACTTGCATGGATTTTTGCTAAGTATAAACTATGCTTTGGGAAAACCTATTAGGTGAAACTTTAGTGAAAATTACCTAAGTCAAGATTCCTATTACTATCATGCTTAGCCTAGCTACTAGAAAACAAGGGTGGTTTATATATTCACACTATGGAAAAAATATTCTAAGTCTGAGGACTTGTGTTTTTATTTAACAAAAACAACTAAGTTAATGAATCACCTGGGTGGAATGGAAGGAATGGTATATGTTGAGTGGTTCACAAGGCCATGGACTTGGCTTGTGTATCTCACTTGTGGATGGCCACCCAGGAAACAAAGAGATTTGAGATGTCAAATGTTGAGAAGCTTCAAGTGCAACCACTTGGCAATATGGGCTCTGCCATGATCTTAGGATGCTAGAACTTAGTCTCTTGGACAGTGGGTGGTAGATGGGTTGATAGGTTGGAGCGCGTCCATTTGACTAAGGAAAGGCTACTGAAGGATCATGTCTTGGGAAACCAAGGCTTGTGGGGAAAGTGCACCACCTCTGCAGAGTGTAAAACCTAAGTACTTAGCCATGTCCCTGGTAAAGGACAATTTGAGCATCAAGACATGGAAACTTCAAAAATCTCATCACTCCAATTTCTAAATAAAACTTGTGGGTGAACAAGGGTTAAAAGGATCTTCAGTCATTGATTGGTAGATGCCCTGAGTGGATCTGGAGTCTTTGATTGATAGATGCCTTGGGTGTTTTGTGCCAAGCAAAAACTTAGTATTTTCAAAAGTTAAGGAAAAATCTATTTTGAGCAATGCAAGCCTCAACTCCACTTAGCCAAAATGCATATAGATGATAGACTCCACTATACTACCAAAGTATCACTTGCCAATACAATTCCAATGTATTGACCCTTGTGGCTGTAACTTGTAATGTTGCAGGTTTGATTGATTTTAGTGAAGAATGATTGATTGATTAGGATTACAAAGTCTACAACCAACATCTGCCTGTGGCACTTTGAAGATGAAGGACCCAATGCTTATAGTTATTCCGCTGCAATGTAATGTAATAGCCTAATGAGCTATGTATTGATGTAATAAAATTATGTTATTCCTGGTTATAAAGTTGTATTATGACCTTTGTTTCTTGATATTACATCTAAACTGTGGATGCTAGCTGTTGATCCAGGGACTAGCATTGTAAACACAGGGGACTCAATCTTATTAAAGGTTGGGGACCTTACAATGGAGCAACAAAAATTATAGATACATTTGCAATATATCAACATCCCCAAGCTTAACTCCTGCTCGTCCTCGAGTAGGTAAGTGATAAAAAGAAAGAATAATTTTTGAGGTGACATGCACCATCATAAACTTGATCAAAGTATTTGTAAAACATTGAAAGCTGGGATCATAGCACTTCAATCATAACATGAAAGACAAAGTTCTAGCAATAAGGCAAAGCAACTATGTTGCAACATGAAAAGGCACAAACAAAAGATTCATGAATAACAATGCTTTGCAAGACGTTTGTTTGTTTCACATAAAGAAAACATAGCATAGTGGCAATCAGCTTGTCCCTCATAGAGTAGCAAACATAAATGCATAGGACACCTTCAAAGTTCATAAGAGTGACTAGATACAAATAGTTTAAAACAAACAATATCAAGGTATGCATCAATCAACAAGTCTTGGGACAATGCACATAGAACTAAGAATGGCCACTATGCTCTCAAAGTAGGTGCATAAAGGTAGAAGGTGGAGACTCAATATAATGGTGGAAGAAAGGCCTTCATAGAAGGAAGCAGAGATCCAAGTTACATAAAGAGCTTCCAAAAATTATGGTACTTATAGCTTTAAGCTCTCATTGCCCCTATCATAAGCATCTTGAAGTGATTAAGGTTAAAGTGAACAAACTATGGTGTACATGCTTGACGAAGTATAAGTTAGAAATCGCATGTCCCTTGAATACGAGGGCCGCTCCTCATGCTACTCAAGTTTAGTCACCGGTAAGTTCTTGTCATCGTAAGTACATGTGTATCATAGAGAACCGCCAATGGGGTGCCCCTTGCCCGATGATACGGAAGAATCCCCATATCAAAATGACAAGGCAAGCAGACAACGAGCATCTCAGCAATCTTCTTATTTACCATGGGAATATGGTGCTTTTTCTCTCTTTCCTCTTTTCATAATCTCTTTTTTTTCTTTTTCTCTTTTTTCTCAATATAGGACTCTCTTTTTTTATAAGAAGAATGCTTCATAGGCAGCTCATTATGGTTATGCTATAGGTTTCCACCATGTCAGCATGGATTAGACCAGCGGCCCAGGCGTTTCTCTAACACATATACATAACTCCATGGACTTACAAGCTCCCCTTTCATTTCACACCGACGACATCCATATACAAAAGAGCATGATATCAACTAGGTACAAGTACCAAGTGCAATGTTTGAAAGCGTTCCCCATGACAGCATGGTTCTGCTAATCCCCAACAAATAAGTGCAAGCATATACAACATAGACGACACAATGGTTCAAGTTTATTAAGGGCAAGAAAAGTAAAGTGTGCCATCAAGTTCGTGAGAGCTTTAATCACTAGTTTTCTCATAACAAGTTTAATTTGGAAGGTAAACAAAAGCATGAATATACTTGGAATAACATAAGCTAGTAGGTAGGTATGGTGGACACTTTGGAAATATTTTGTTTAGGGAGTTGGGAACTTGAGTAAAACATACTCAAGGCTTAGCAATAGTAAGAGAGCGACAAACGAGAGAGCAATAATAGCCATAATCATGCAGAGCGACGAAACATCATTGATCAAAGCATAAAGTGATACTACAAGTAGAAAACTAAAGGATCATAAAGGCTTAAGGTGACTTGAGATAGTCATAACATGGTGTGAGCATGCGCCAAGTCAACCCAAATAAAGCTTCAAAGGAGAATACCACTATACTTATGCTTTAATATGCTAAAACAACGCATGATTCATCCAAGGCACATTAAGCAATCTCAATTGTTTATAACAAGTCATGCTACAAAAAATAATACTAAGCATAAAGCCAAAACAATATCAAGCATGACATGACAAAGCATAGGCCACAATCAAAAACAAGCTCTCTTTACCACTTAAGCATGAGCTTTCCTACTCTTTTCCAAACCAAACCAAACTATTTGAACACCAATGCATGAAAGAGGAGGTCCAACCAATTTATTCAGCAAACTAATAAAACCACGCAAACTAAAAACCAAAACAAAAACAAAGAAGAAGACGCACCAAGAAAAACACAACTGTGCATGAAACAATAAAAATAAAGTGTTTGGAAGAAACCTGGGATTTTTATTGATGAAGAAGGGGATGCCTTGGGCATCCCCAAGCTTTGATGCTTGTACTTCTTGGATATTTCTTGGGGTGACACGCATTTCATCCCCAAGCTTGAGCTTTAGTCCATCCTTCATCTCATTACTCATTCCTTCCATACACCTGAAATTTTTCCTTCATATAAAACTTCACACAATCTTTATTAGCAACATTACTGCACTCAAGATAATAGGTCTTAAGGTTCAGTTATAACACCAAATAAACTTCCATTAGAACACTAGCTACTGTAGCACTTCCATCAAAAAGCTCAATTCCCCAAAAGAACTCAAAAAGGAACCAACAAGAAGCAAATGCAGAAAATGGCAGAAATCTGTCAAAACAGACCAGCAGGTAAAGACGAATTTTTTCGAAGACCTTATGTTGCTCAAATCAAAAAGTGTTGAACTAACAAAAGTTAGATAACAACCTGGGGCATAATCACAAAAATTCACGCCTCAAAAGGACGTACAGAGATTCTACACGAATTTGTACGGTGAAGCATAGAAATCTGTTTCGGGACAGCAACTTTCCCAATCATTACTTCTCTCTCATTAGAGGTTAATCTTGGCACAAGAAGCAAATAAAAAGGATAAGGAGCGATTATTACTGAAGTAATAACTTCCAAGACTCATCTAAAACTTTTGGGTTATCTCCTAGTAAGTACTTTTCTTTAATGCCTTTAAGTTAGGCATAAGCAAAAACTAAAAATGGATAGAATAGAAGTAAGCGGAGATAATCATGGTGAAAACATTGTTTTGTTCAATGAAATCCTTTTGTTAACAAGGTTGATCAGGTCTTATTACCAAAACAATTTCATACGAGACAAAACTTTGTATTCCACTAATGATTATTTTACCTCAACCTTGATATCAATGGTCCCAATCATAATAGTTTCAATTTTTTCTCTTGGTATGGGACAATATATTTCTCCAACTTGAATGCCCTCAACATGTTCAATTGAATTCAAAACCATAAGTCCCATCAATATTCTTGGGGAAATAGATAGTATGTTCCTTGTCATTAACATTGAAGGTCACCTTCCCTTGATTACAATTAATAACAGCTCCTGCAGTATTTAAGAAAAGGTCTCCCAAGAACAGTAGACATATTATCATCTTCAAGCATAAAAGTTTGAGAGGATGCTCTCATAAGAAATATGAGTTGACGTAAAAGAGAGCATCAAGAAGCAAATTCAAAACACATTTAAGTCTAACCCACTTCCTATGCATAGGAATTGTGTATGCAAATAAATTCGCAAAGAACAAAGTGACAGGCATAGGAAGATAAAACAAGAGTGACTTCAAAACTTTCAGCACATAGAGAGGTGTTTCAATACCAGGAAAACTTCTACCACCATATTTTCCTCTCTCAAAATATTTTTCAGTAGCCTCATGAATAAACTCAACAATATAACTATCACATAAAGCATGCTTTTCATGATCTACAAGCACTAGAGATTTATGATAAACATCTTCAAAAGAATCCTCAGGAACATAACATTCATCCTCCTTTAGTAAGCATGGGGGACAATCAAATAATGTAAGGGATAAAGAGTTACTCTCATTAAAAGGTAGGCATGGGTAGCTAATCCATTCTTCCTCCTTTTGTTCATCACTCTCCTCCTCTTTTTCATCTAATGAGATTTCAGGTTCATCAATTTCTTCTTCCATAGGATCCTGCAAGGCATTAGTCTCTTCCATTTGTGGAAAGCATCTATTAAAATATTCAAGAATATAGCCATTTTCATCCTTGTAATTATCAAAGCAAAATTTAAGTATACCATAAACCTCATACTTATAAGGTGAATCATCAATATATTCAAGCAAACTAGCAAGTTCAAATGCACCCTTCCAAGCAATAAATTCCTCAATTTGTTCCACATCATAAAAGTCATAATTTCCCTTAACATAAGAAGATATGGTAACATTATCATTATACTCACATTGAAAAGGGAGGTGTTTGTACCTCCTGCAGCAACAAGATTTATCAAAGCAATAAGTAACATTATAAGTAGAGCACACGTTTCTAGCAATGGTATACAATCTATCAATTTGTTCCCATAAGTGTTTCCCTTTTTGTGACAAGCGGTGTTCCTTATAATAAAATTTTTGATCTTCCGTGAACCCACCTTGCCAATAAGCTTCAGTTTCAAAGAAACCAACCATTGACCACAAGCATGACAAAGCAAGATAATAACAAACCAACGAAAATAACAACTAGAGTAGGAACTAAATTTTTTTGTATTTTTGATAAAGAAACAAGCAAACAAGGAGAAAATAAAATTAGCTTGAACAATAGTGATTCTAAGTGGACTTGATAAATAAAGCTATGCTCCCCGGCAACGGCGCTAGAAAATAGTCTTGATGACCCACAAGTATAGGGGGTGTATCGCAGTATTTTCGAGGGAAGTGAAATCCAATTTATTGATTCGACACAAGGGGAGCCAAAGAATATTTATAAGCCTTAATAACTGAGTTGTCAATTCAGCTGCACCTGGAAACAATCTTGCTCACAGCAGTTTATCAGTAGCAACAGTTTTGTAGTAGGAATAGTAAAGTAGCAACAGTAGTAAAGCAAAGACAGTAGTAACAAAAGCGATAGCAATTGGGATTCGAGTGCGGTAGGCATAGGGATGGATGGACGGGCGTTGCATGGACAAGACAATTCAAATAGCAATCAGAACATAGGGCAATTGCAGATAAATAAGATAAAGCATCCAAGTACTAGACAATCCTAGGCATGTGTTCCATATATAGTCATACGTGCTCGCAATGAGAACTTGCACAACATCTTTTGTCCTGCCAGCCCGTTTGCAGCGGGGCCTCTAGGGAACTACTGGCAATTAAGGTGCTCCTTTTAATAGAGCACCGGAGCAAAGCATTAACACTCCGTGAACACATATGATCCTCACATGAAAGCCATTCCCTTCCGGTTATCCCGATTTCTATCACTTCGGGGCCATAGGTTCCGGACAACAACGTGTGTATACAACTTGTAGATAAGACCACAAACAATACTATCATAATGAATCAATAACATGTTCAGATCTGAAATCATGGCACTCGGGCTCTAGTGACAAGCATTAAGCACAACAAGTCGCAACAAAGTCATAAAGCACTAATAAAAGATACTAGGCACCATGCCCTAACAATCTGATGTCATTACATGAACGATCTCATCCAATCCCTACCATCCTCATAGCCTACAGCAGGGTATTACTCACTCATAGATGGGGGGAACATGGATGGTCGATGGAGAAGCGATGGTGATGATCTCCTCCAATTCCCCGTCCCGGCAGGGTGCCAGAATGGAGTTTCTGGTGTTGTTTCGTGGAATCTGGTGGTGGTGGCGGAGCGGAACTCCTTCTGGAAAAACATCGACCCCCCCCCGAAGTTTTTAGGTCAGAAGGCTTCTTATAGGCGAAGAGGGAGATCGAGGGGGTGCCTGGGGCCACCACACCATGCCCTGGCGCGGCCAGGCCCAGCCCGCGCCTGGGGGGGTGTGGCCAGCCCCTGGCCCTCCTCCGTCTCATATTCTGGCTCCTGGAGTCTTCTGGAAAAATAGGCACTTTGGCTTTTGTCCCGTCCAATTCCGAGAATATTCATTTTCTGACTTTCCTGGAACCAAAAATAGCAGAAAACAGACAGCTGGCACTGTGGCTCTTGTTAATAGGTTAGGCCAAGAAATCATATGAAAAGTACTCCAAAGTGTGGACAAAACACAAGAAAGTGGATAAAACCAAGCATGGAGCATCAAAAATTATAGATACATTTGCAATGTATCAGCACCTAGACTAGCTAGGGATAGCAACCGTGCATATCCATTGCAATGTAGATAAGACCATAAACAATACTATCATAATGAATCAATAACATGTTTAGATCTGAAATCATGGCACTCGGGCCCTAGTGACAAGCATTAAGCACAACAAGTCGCAACAAAGTCATAAAGCACTAACAAAAGATACTAGGCACCATGCCCTAACAATCTGATGCCATTACATGAACGATCTCATCCAATCCCTACCATCCCCATAGCCTACAGCGGGGGATTACTCACTCATCGATGGGGGAAACATGGATAGTCGATGGAGAAGCGATGGTGATGATGATGGCGATGATCTCCTCCAATTCCTCGTCCCGGCAAGGTGCCAGAACGGAGTTTCTGGTGCTGTTTCATGGAATCTGGTGGTGGCGGCGGAGCGGAACTCCTTCTAGAAAAATGTCGAACCCCCCAAAGTTTTTAGTTTAGAAGGCTCCTTATAGGTGAAGAGACATGCCGAGGGGGTGCCTGGGGCCCACCACCTGGCGGCGGCCTGCCTAGCTCAGGCCACCAGGTGGTGTGGCCACCCCCTGGCTCTTCTCCGTCTCGTATTCTGGCTCCTAGAGTCTTTGGGTGAAATAGGATTTTTGGCATATTTTCTGGGATTTTTCCTGATAGTTGGTTTTCTGCACAAAAGGTAGACACCAAGGCAATTCTGCTGAAAACAGCGTCAGTCTGCATTAGTTGCATTCAAATCACACAATTTTAGAGGAGAAACAATAACAAAAGTGTTCGGGAAAGTAGATATGTTTTGGACGTATCAGCCCCACAAAAAAATCCTTCTGGATCATGCATAAGGCGGTGGCATTGAGTTGCTTATCCACAACCTCGACTCGAGTCAACTTCTTTGCATCATACGACGAGAATCCTTCTTCCACAACCCTCATTAACTCGATAAATGAGCTGGAAATATGAGACTTCATTAGATATTGCCAATTGGTGAAGTTTGAAGTATAGAACATAGGTGGTGCTCCTTGAGGAATGATGTGAGACATGGGTATAATCGGTTCCGGAGTAATACTTCAACGGTGGGGGGACTACTGAGTAATCCTTTTCCTCCCCTCCTCTTTAGATGTCGAGTCACCGAGTCCCTCCATGCTCTTACTTGGTTGTTTTGTTGTTTGAGAGACAAAGCCGAAACCCAAGTGAGTAGCGACCGCAACGGGAGCGACCTCGGGGGAGGATCTATGGTTTGGGGAGTAGTATCCATGACATTAGGCTTAAATGACTCCAAAAGGGTCATCATTTTCTCGAATTTCGTCAACATGGATGTCTCCAATTGCTTGAGATCATCCATGGTGACCAAATTCTTGGTGGCTTCACCACCACTACCCTCGTCGTCAGCCCTAGTCTCTTAGGCGCTAAATCCTGAAATAAGAGCCTTGGCTCTGATACCAATTTAAAGGAACAACTAAGGTCGACTAGAGGGGGGTGAATAGGAGACTAGCAATTTTTATATTTTTCTTCTTTTAGGATTTGCAAGAATTGAAGTTCTCTAGATATGCAACTAGGTGAACAATCGTATGTGAAGAGAACAACAACAAGTAACAAAGTGGTAAGGACAAGTAGTAAAGGAGAGGAGAGAGTAAACCAGCGAGGAGATACAGAGATGTAATTCCCATACTTCACTTCCAAGGAAGCTACATCTACGTTGGAGAGGTGTTGGGGCCACATAAGGTCACCCAAGCGGCACAAAGGCCTCACCTTATTCTCCAGTGAACTCACCACAAAGGCGAGCTCACGTTCCACTAACCGGTGACCTTGAAGGTGCCAACCGAAACCGTTACAACAAGGTTGAGAGCAGTCTCCACAACTTAATTGGAGTGCCCACAATGACTCCACGAAGCTTCACAACACATGCCTAAGCTTCGAGGACATCCTACACTGTCTATGGTTCCAGGAACCCAAGTGTAACAAGATCCATAATGGATGGGTGGGGGAATCAAATTTCCTTTGGTGAAAGTGTAGATATAGGTCACCTCTCCCACTCCACAAAATCTTAAGAGGTTTGGATGGCTAGGGAGAGAGATCTAGGAAGATTGAGCTCTTTTATTAGTAGTGGAGAGATAATATAAGAGAGTTAGGTGGGGAGGAGGAAGAAGGGCTCCTTAAATATGGCCCTTCAATTTGAATTGTTGCCCACTTTCACGACACCTGTGGTACTACCAGTGGGAGGCTAGAACTTCCGGTCAGGTTAGTCCCAATGGATCGAAAGCTACGAAAACTGCCTCGAAGTACATGTTAGAAATTCCATCAGTGTGACCAGAACTTCCGGTCGGTACTACCGGCCAACTTTCGGTCAAGTTCCATTAATAAGCATTCTCAAAATAGAGAAGTTAGTGGGCGGAAGCCAGGCCTCAATAGAACTGGACCGAAACAAGGCACAAAAGTTCTGGGTCGAGAAAGTCCTAACTGGAACTACCGGTGGCTCGTCGGAAGTACCAATTGTGTAGGTACCATAGGCAACATGGCCATGGAAGTGATGTGGTAGTACAAGCCAGAAGTTCCGTTTAGGAGAGACCAAAACTTCCGACCGGTACTATCGGTCAACTGCTGACCCAAGTTCCGATTAAAGGCTATTGCAAAAAAGAGAGCTTACTATGAGAAACTCCGGTGCACTAGAACTAGGCCGGTACTTGTGCCGGTACTACCACCGACACAAGCCTCGCAAAAACCTACGGGCAAAACTACAAGTGCATGGTCGATACTTCCAGTTAGAACTAGTAACAACTCAAAGCCTCAAACAGATCGCTCTCTCATTGAAAACTAGGAAGGTTGTGGAGGTGCAAATATGGCTTCAAGAGAGAAGTCCACCAACTATGATGTGCACATATATAATTCCTGCAACCTAGGCACACCATTAAACCACAAGTGGAGTTGTCATTAACACCAAAAGACATAGATAGATCAATATCCTTTCAATTGTGCATACTATTTTCCTCTGTCTCGATATTATCATAGTCTAGCAAGGGTTTAGGAAGATACTTTTAGTATGAGCATACTCATCTAGTTCTATAGTTGGGTGTGTGATGTGAAACCATGGATGAAACATCCAAATTTCCTTTTTTGGTTATCAAAATAGTTTCTTATCAAAGGTAGCTTTTAATATAGAAACACTATGTCCATTAGTTTTCACGGGTTGCTACAGCTTTGTTAAGTTCATTTGTATAATGTGTTCGCAATTCGTTCCCCATATAGGGAGTATCATGAAATGTTCTATACATTCTCGAGAGGTGTGCTACTTTTCCAAATAACGTCCCTAGCCTTATTGTCGTAACACACTTCCTTAGGTGTGCGACGTATTACCAAGTTTTTCTGCATTGAACTCGGTCAACGACCATTGTTAAAATGCTATACTTTTGGAGATACTAAAGTTGTCATCTTGTAGCACAAGATGGGACGTTACAGGCTCCCACACACTACAATTCCTCTCACGGAATGCATCCCAAACTTAGTCATTTGAAGTTACACAGAACAAAGAAGAACTTCTGACTTGCTTGTCCCATTCCAAGATTTATGATCAATGCGGTTTGTATGGTGCCTTGGAATAACTGACTACATGTGTTGTTTACTCCTAAATCTCTTGGTACAATGGAATATATTCCCACAACATCTCACATCATGGTTTCTAGTTACCTTCTATAGATATAGTTCATACATGAAACAATATTTGCTTTTGTAGGAACATTTATGATACTTTTGGAAAAGTATTTACAAAAATATAAGGTGTGCAAGATGTAACTTACAATAGTTGTGCAAGGATTAATTTCCACTTATATGCAAGGTTGAACTTGCCTGGTAACTGTGAGATAATGCAGTTTGAAGGTTCAAGTCGACCCTTGACCTCATGTTCTGTAAATATAAAGGTTCTCCATCAATGGAACTGTGGTGTTCTCCATCAATGGATATGCACGGTTGCTATCCCTAGCTAGTCTAGGTGCTGATACATTGCAAATGTATCTATAATTTTTGATGCTCCATGCTTGGTTTTATCCACTTTCTTGTGTTTTGTCCACACTTTGGAGTACTTTTCATATGATTTCTTGGCCTAACCTATTAACAAGAGCCACAATGCCGGTATGCTTTTCTGCTATTTTTGGTTCCAGGAAAGTCAGAAAATGAATATTCTCGGAATTGGACGGGACAAAAGCCAAAGTGCCTATTTTTCCAGAAGACTCCAGGAGCCAGAATATGAGACGGAGGAGGGCCAGGGGCTGGCCACACCCCCCCAGGCGCGGGCTGGGCCTGGCCGCGCCAGGGCATGGTGTGGTGGCCCCAGGCACCCCCTCGATCTCCCTCTTCGCCTATAAGAAGCCTTCTGACCTAAAAACTTCGGGGGGGGTCGATGTTTTTCCAGAAGGAGTTCCGCTCCGCCACCACCACCAGATTCCACGAAACAACACCAGAAACTCCATTCTGGCACCCTGCCGGGACGGGGAATTGGAGGAGATCATCACCATCGCTTCTCCATCGACCATCCATGTTCCCCCCATCTATGAGTGAGTAATACCCTGCTGTAGGCTATGAGGATGGTAGGGATTGGATGAGATCGTTCATGTAATGACATCAGATTGTTAGGGCATGGTGCCTAGTATCTTTTATTAGTGCTTTATGACTTTGTTGCGACTTGTTGTGCTTAATGCTTGTCACTAGAGCCCGAGTGCCATGATTTCAGATCTGAACATGTTATTGATTCATTATGATAGTATTGTTTGTGGTCTTATCTACAAGTTGTATACACATGTTGTTGTCCGGAACCTATGGCCCCGAAGTGACAGAAATCGGGATAATCAGAAGGGAATGGCTTTGATGTGAGGATTACATGTGTTCACGAAGTGTTAATGCTTTGCTCTGGTGCTCTATTAAAAGGAGCACCTTAATTGCCAGTAGTTCCCTTGAGGCCCCGCTGCAAACGGGCTAGCAGGACAAAAGATGTTGTGCAATTTCTCATTGCGAGCACGTATGACTATATATGGAACACATGCCTAGGATTGTCTAGTACTTGGATGCTTTATCTTATTTATCTGCAATTGCCTTATGTTCTGATTGCTATGTGAATTGTCTTGTCCATGCAACGCCCGATCATCCATCCCTATGCCTACCGCACTCAAATCCCACTGTTACTGCTTTTGTTACTACTGTCTTTGCTTTACTACTGCTGCTACTTTGCTATTCCTACTAAAAAACTATTGCTACTGATAAACTGCTATGAGCAAGATTGTTTCCAGGTGCAGCTGAACTGACAACTCAGTTGTTAAGGCTTATAAATATTCTTTGGCTCCCCTTGTGTCGAATCAAAAAATTGGGTTTCACTTCCCTCGAAAATACTGCGATACACCCCCTATACTTGTGGGTCATCAAGACTATTTTCTGGCGCTGTTGCCGGGGAGCATAGCTTTATTTCTCAAGTTCACTTGGATTCTCTATTGTTCGCTGCTATCCATCCATCATGGGTAAGTCTCGTGATGGCAAGGTTCCTATTTTACCATCCACTACAAGAAGAGGTACAGTTCTGAACACCTTTGTTGCTCTTGATTCATCGTCTGTTTTGAGTAAGTTCCTTACACCACCACATACACATGCTACACACACTGCTACTACTGCTGAATCTGAAACTTCTAATGCTTATGATGCTGCTTCTACTGTGGTTGATAAGAGTGAACTATAGCTGGAAATACTGAAACTCCTAATGAATACACTACCACACCTGTTAGCTCACCTGAGTCTAGTGAGAGTTATGATATTGAAGATGGTTATGTTGAGATGACCGATGAGTTTATTAAAGAATGTAAGAACACCTATGATAGGAGCGCTGCTAAGAGTCTCCTTGAGAGGCGTACTATAGGACCCAAATTATATCCTGCTGCTAAGTTTGCTGCTTCTCCCATAAACATTATAGATGAAGATTATGATTTCTCTCTCGATCTATCTTACATAGCTATTTTCGAGAAAGAACCTTTTGTGGGACTAAGAATGAAAGTGCGGTAGCACATATGAATGAAATTTCTACCATGAGTGGCTTGTTTTCTAATGATATTAAGATGTGTACTTACTTTGTTGCTAAGATTTTTCCCTTTTCACTAAAAGGAGAAGCTAAAACTTGGTTTAGTAATTTATCTCTTAGATCTATTGATAGCCCGGAGTGCTTGATTGCTACTTTCCTGTAGAAATATTTTCCTCCTAGTGCTAGACATGCTGTTTTGCAGGAACTTTTTGATTTTAAACAGGGAGATAAAGAGGTATTGCCCGAATCTTGGGCAAGGTTTTGTGCTTTGATTCATGCATAGGCTAGAAGTCCATTACCTAAGAATGAGCTTCTTGATATATTTTATAATGGACTAACCGAAGAATCTACGACATACCTAGATAGTTGTGCTAATTGTGTTTTCAGGAATAGGACTCCTAAGGAAGTTGAGGAATTAATGGCTAAAATAAGCAAGAATTATGAAGATTGGACTCCTCCTAAACAAGCTATACCTGAAGTAATTGTACCCGAACCATCTATTCCGGTGCCTATTCCAACATCAAAGAAGAGGGGAGTTATTGAATTAAATGATGAAGTGATGAAAGAAGCTAAGAAATGTCTTAAGGAGAAGGGAATTAAAGCTGCAGATGTCAAGAATTTACCTCCTATAGAAGAATTATGTAAGCCTATTCCCTACTCATCCACTATTGAGGTACACTCTCTCCAACACTTTGATGAAGGTGATATCCCTTACTCTAAACCTCCTGATCAATGCTTACAAGAATTCGATATCTTTATTGTTAAGCAAGATAACTTTAATAAAAGGGTGCAAAATCATCTAATGGAAAACACTAGAGCTATTGTTGAGTTGAAAGATATTGTGGAAAGAACCTCTAATGATGTTAAAATGATTGTTAAACACTTTCAAATGGTTCAAACTCAAATAGATCAACTCGTTAAAGTGCAAAACGACTTGCTAGTTAATGCTGCTAAAGAAAAACATGCTTATGAAATTAGAACTAGAAGTGGTGCTGCTACCCAGGATCCTCTATATCTTGAGGGGCATCCCAAAAGAATTGAGCAGGATTCTCAACAAGCTGAAAATAGTGGTTCTACTCATAAGAAATAGAAAAAGAAACATAAAACTGTTGTAGAACCCTCTGAACCTGCTATAGATCCTAATAGTATATCTATCTCTGATGCTGAAACTGAAAATGGTAATGAAGAGTTCCCAATGAAGAAAAAGTTGAAGAAGAACCTGAAAACCACACTAAGAATACTAAATACACCAAAGAAGATTTTATTGCTAAGAAACATGGTAGTGAAAGAGAACCTTGGGTCCAAAAACCTATGCCTTTCCCTGATAAGAAACACAAGTCGAAGGAAGATGAACACTATAATAAGTTTTGTGAGTGGATGAAGCCTTTATTTTTGCAAATTCCTTTGACTGATGCTATTAAATTTCCTCCTTTCTCAAAGTATATGAAGGACATTGTCTCGAATAAAAGAAAGATCCCTAATGAAGAAATTTCTACTTTGCTTGCTAATTATTCCTTTAATGGTAAGGTTCCTAAGAAACTTGGAGACCCAGGGATTCCAACTATCCCTTGCTCTATTAAGAACAGTTCTGTTAGAACTGCTTTGTGTGATTTGGGAGCTGGAGTTAGTGTTATGCCTTTCTCTCTCTATAAGAGGCTTCAACTTGAAAAATTAATACCAACTGATATATCTTTGCAAATGGCTTATAAATCTACCACTATTCCTGTGGGTATATGTGAGGATGTACCTGTTCAGGTGGCTCACAATTGCTTGATATTAACTGATTTTGTTGTGCTTGAAATGCCCAAAGGTGATAATATGTCTATTATTCTTGGGAGACCTTTTCTTAATACTGCAGGAGCTGTTATTAATTGTAATCAAGGAAAGGTGACCTTCAATGTTAATGACAAGGAACATACTGTATATTTCCCTAAGAAGATTGAAAGGACTTATGGTTTGAATTGAATTGAACATGTTGAAGGCATTCAAGTTGGAGAAATATATTGTCCCATACCAAGAGAAAAATTTGAAACTATCATGATTGGGATCATTGCTATCAAGGTTGAGGTAACATAATCATTAGTGGAGTACAAAGTTTTGTCTCATATCCAATTGTTTTGGTAGCAAGACTTGATCAACCTTGTTAACAAAAGGATTCCATTAAACAAAACAATGTTTTCATTATGATTATCTCCGTTTATTTCTATCCTTTGCATTTTAGTTTTTGCTTTCGTTTAGTTTTCTTTTTGTTGTTAGTTGCTTGCATGTTAGAACTTCTATAGTTCTAGCCTTGTTTTGTCCTTGCTTCATGTTTCCAAAAAAGAAAAAAATCTGTCTGTCAGAAAAAGCATTCTTCTATTTCTGAAAAATGCCCAAAAATAAAGTGTCTCGAAAAATTCCAGAAAATTCATATTAAATTTTTACGTGAAAAAAGCGGCAGAGGAGTACCTGGGAGGTACTAGGGGGCCCCACCAGGCAGGCACACCACATGGTGGTGCGGCCAGCCTTGGGTGGCGCCATGCCCTGGTGTGGGCCACCCCTGTCCCCCCACTAACTCTCTCACCTACCACTTTCTTCTCTCTCCCGAGTAAGCTCTAGTTCATATCTCAAAATCGCGTTCTTGCTGTGCTTGCACTCGATTTTTTCGATCTCCTTGCTCAGCCCATCTTTCTTGCTGAAATTTGGAGCATTTGTTCCCTAGTATGTGACTCCTCCCCTTGTCCAAGTAGATTTGTGTTTAGTGGATTATATGTTGAGTATTTTGCTGCTATAGGTGACTGGTTATGAGGGCTTGTAAGCTTGTTTGATGCTTAGAGATATAGTTTTGATGCATGTTTAGGCCTCTTGCAAGTCCCTATGAGTAGAATCCTTCATTATATTTACTTTGTAATCACTTGTTTAATAGGTGTTTAAATTTCAGAATAGAAGATGAGTGAACACCACCTAAACCAACATGAGATTTGGGTGCCTGAGGTCATGAAGGTCCACCAGGAGGAGGAAGTTTTTCCCTCCATTTATCCATGCTCTGAGTTCATGAGAGCTGCAGGAATTCTACAAGATTTCCACACTTTGGTTTCTAATGCAGGGTTAGATCACTTTTTGGAAGATGAACCTTGTCAATTTGTGAAGCTAACCATGTCTATGGTGCAGGACTTCCAATTTAGTCACTCTTTGCCTAACCCCATGGTCCATTACAAAATTTACAATATAGCTGTCGACCTTTCTCTTGATGATTTTTGTGCAGCTATTAAGGTACCTCAATGGGGATCATGTAGAAAGATTAAGGAGAGACCTGAACCACTCATGAATTTATACGCAGAAATTTGCCAAGGGAGTAAATTCTCGAAGGAGAGTGGAAAAATCCGTAACATTCATTTTCCCTCCATTCGCTACTTTGCCTACTTTATTGCCAAGTGTGTTCTTGCTAGGAAAACTGCTAATAAGTTATCTTCATTTGATCTAGCATTTATCTTTGCTGCTCTTAGACGAGATATGTCTTACAACTTGGGTGCTTTGATAGCTTTCCGTCTTGCTGCTAACCGTGAGAAAGGTGGAATTTGTGGAGGCCTCATTGCTTCTCGTTTACTAGCATTGCATGGTTTAGTGCCTCATCATCTAGACCTACAGTTTCCCATTGAGAGGCTTGATCTTAATTCCATGATACAACATAAATTTGTTTCCTCGTGGGCTAGTATGAGTGAGTTATCTTATGAAATAACCTTTCTCAAAGTTGGTTGGAGAAAGAGAAAGTCCGAGCGTGTTGTTCTTTTGCCTACACCTGTTTTGTTTAACCTTGATAACAGGGAAGTATGGTCCCTCACTGAGGAGGATCTTGACACGTACTTGGGAGAGCTCTCCCAACAGGAGCAGGACACTAGAAGGGAGGTCACGGATGATTCAGTCCGGCCCTCGAATGAGGGAGAGTCTTCATATCAGCAACCCACTTATGATTGGGGAGCTTCTTGTTCTCATGGGCCCAGCTACAACCATTCTTATCAAGATCCGCCCGCTTGGAACCCCTATTCGTACATAGATTGATACCCACTTATGCCAAAAGCCTAAGCTTGGGGGGAGGTACGTCGACACCGCACTCATCTCCATATCATGTTGCATCGGTACTTTGTATATTCATGTTTTCGTTCTCTTTTTAGTTTTCGTTCTTCTTTGCTTTTGCTTTCTAAAAACACAAAAAGACCAAAAATATTTCTGTTGTTTCTCTTTGGTTTGCTTCTTCTTTTTGCCTGCTTTGTTTGAACTTTTCGAAAAACCCAAAAAGATTTTGCTTTGCTTGTTTTTCCCTTTTGGTTCTTGTTTAAAAATCAAAAACACCAAAAATATTTGTCGTTCTTCTTTGGTTTTTGCGAGTTTGCTACAGGGTTTGGCAGTCCTCAGTGGATATTGGTTTCATATTATTATTCAAGCCACACAAGTGAAGAGCAATAATGAGGATCAATGACAACTTGAGGCATGGTAAGAGGCCGGTAACGAACTCTATATGTTTTCATTTTGTACATATACTCATCATTGTGAGCTTGCTTAGTCCGTTCAAGTAGGGTGTATGTTATCTTTGGATGCTTAGTAGTTCTTGATTTCTTATGATTAGCTCCAGCTCGCTAATAGTTTGTAGCATGTCTTATGAATGTTTGCTTGCATTGCTCTATTCATAAATTGGTATGACACCGTGGTATCCTCCTCGGAATGTTTCATTTGAATTGACTTGGCACATGCTCATGCATGCACATGACTGTGATAATCAGTTAAGCCTTGATGAATTATTTTGCCTTGAGGATCTTGAATCACTTTCATGCCATGAGTAGTCCTGTTTTGTTGCAAGCATGATAATGACAGCTATTGCTCTCTCGTTTGTCGCTCCCTTACTATTGCTAGCCTTCACTTTCACTGAGTATGTTTTACTCAAGTTCCCAACTCCCTAAACCAAATATTTCCAAAGTGTCCACCATACCTACCCATTAGCATCATTTGCTACCTCCGTGCATATTCAATATGCCTTGTTTTGTTCCGAATAAAATGTTTGCTTATTATGAGAAAGTTAGTTAGTAAAGCTCTCACGAACTTGATGGCACACTTTATTTTCTTGCACTTAATAAACCTGAACCATTGCGTCCTTCTTTGTTGCGCATATGCTTGCGCTTTATGAGTTGAAGTTAGCAGAACCATGTATCATGGGGACCGCTTTCAACACTTCATAGGTACTTTGTACCTAGTTTATATCATGTTCTTTTGCTTATAGATCCCGACGGTGTGAAATAAAAGTGGAACTTGTAAGATCATGGAGTTTGTATGTATGTTAGAGAAACGCCTGGGCCGCTAGCCTAAGCCATGCCTAATCATGGTGGAAACTTGCAACATAACCATAATGAGCATTCTATGAATCATCCTCAATAAAAATCTATGCACATAGTAAATAAAAAGATCACCGAGATGCTCATTGTCTGCTTGCCTTGTTATTTTGATTATGGGACAGCTCCCATGTCATGTGCAAGGGGTACCCCGTTGGCGGTTCTCTATGATACGTATATAATTACAATGACAAGAGCTTACTTGTGACTGGAGTTGAGTAGCGTGAGGATCGGTCTTTGTAAGTAAGGGGCATGAGACTTTGATTTATAACTTGTCAAGCATATCCTCTTAGTTGTGTCACTTTCACCTTAACCACATTAAAGATGCTTACGATAGGGGCAATGAGAGCTCAAAGCTAATGAGTACCATACTTTCAGCATTTGGAAGCCTTTCAAATTATTCAAAACCTTTTTCTTTACTTGTTGAGTCTCCACATATTCTTTGAGCAGCTTCTTGAGAGCATAGTTGTCATTCTTTGTGTTTGTTCCATTACTTGATTATTTGTGTTATGACTTTGATGCTTGTATCCTTGATATATTTACTTCTAGTCATCACTTGAACTTCAGAGGTGCCTTGGCATTCATAATCAAAGGCAAGCAAGATACTGAAGGAAATATGCCCTGAGAGGCAATAATAAAGTTGTTATTATGTATTCCTTGTATATGATAGATGTTTATTTTGCATGCTATAATTGTATTGATAGGAAACATCAATACATGTGTGTTTAATAAACAAAAAGGGTTCCTAGTTATGCCTCTCTTATAGACTAGCTTGTTGATTAACAAGAGGATCAAGGTTTCCTGATCATGGACATTGGATGTTGTTAATAACAAGGTCACAACATTTGTGAAATGATGTGATGAACAATCATCCGAAGTATAGCATTACGATCAAGTCATTATATTTATATTGCTATAACATCATACAAAGTAATCTTTATCCTTATACCATGAGATCATGTTAATTGCTAACACCGGAAGAGTATCTTGATAACATCAAACGTCAGACCGTAACAGGGTGACTATAAAGATGGGTTCAGTACTACGAAGGTGTTATGTTGAGGCTCATGGATCAAGAGTGGAATTTGTTAATCCAGATGACGGATAGATATACTCTGGGCCCTCTCGGTGATATCACATTAGGATAGCTTGCAAGCAAGTGATGTGATCACTCGAATGTTATATCACGGGAACGAGAAAAGAGTGCATGTCGGTAACGAGATCAAACTAGGTATGGAGATACCGATGATCCAATCTCGGACATGTAATATATTGAGAGACAAAGGGATTTAGTTACACGCGTTAAAGGTTCTCACGATCACAGGAGTCATCGTTGAATGTGTAGGAGTCAGTACGGATCTCTAGGTCCCGCTGTTGATTATTGATCGGAGAAGGGTCTCGATCATGTTTGCATTATTCGCGAACCGTAGGGTGGCACACTTAAGAGTTACCGGACACCATTTTGGAGCACATATCTTTCAGACGAAAGAATTGCAAAGCGCAGGAATTGTTTTCAATAGAAACCGGAAATTGTTTCGGGTGAAATTGCAGAAGGTGGTTCTGCATGTGATATTGAAATATTGCAAGGGGCTATATGTGAATGTTTGTTAATTAAAGTAATTAACAAAATTCTGAATAAATTTAATAAAAAGAGTTTTATTAAATGAGAGAGCATTAAATTTGTGCATTTAAAGTGGAGACTTTAAAAGGGAATGTGAAGAGGCATTTTAATGTGGAGGGGTTACCACCACATGAATGGGGGAGGTGAGGGGTCACCCCCCATGCGCCAGCCATGGAGAGAGGGGGCACCCCCCTCCTCCTATAAAAGGCCACCCATTCCCTCCTTCATCCTCACACCTCCTTGTGAAGGATCTCTCTCCCCCTCTAGAATTATTCCCCCATGGTCTCGCATTAGCGATACATGTTCCAGTGGCATTTAAATGCGGAAGGAGTTGTGCCGCTGGATCGCTGGAGCAAGGAGGTGGAGGTTGTTCGGTGGCTTGAATGTGTGTGCGAGTGCGGATCTTGGCCTTTGCGGACTTCCTCACGATCTTGAGATCGGCAAGTGTCGACTACATCAACCACGAGTTCCTACTCATTAACAAAACTCGTTGTCTTGAGGTAAGTTCTCCATGGATGTATGTCCACCCGTTGCTCGTATCTAGTAGATAGATCTTGGCGTATAGTTCTCATCGTAGGAAATTTTTGTTTTCTATGCTGCGGACCCAACAAAGGGTATCAGAGCCTGATCTATGCGTAGGTGCTTTGCACGGGTAGTACACATATGTTTATATGTGGGCGATGATGATCATGTTATTGCATCTTGTATGTACTTTGGATATTGGTGGCATAGTGGGATGAAGCGGCCCGGACCAACCTTACATGTCATCGTACATGAGACCGGTTCCATGACTAACATGCAACTAGTTTTGCATAAGTGGCTAGCGGGTGTCTGTCTCTCCTACTATAGTCAATATCTGATTTACAACGAGTTGCTAATAACTTGGTTATCCTCGTTGTGGTTCATGTTCGTAGGTAAGACCGGTTCTATCTCCGAAAGCCCTAAGCCACGTAAAACTTGCAATTGATAAATTAGAGGCGTCTAGTTTAGATCGTTGTTGGGCTAGTGTATTGATATGGTATTGTTGTAAGTAGATGTATGATAGATACTCTTACAACTCACTTAACGTGTAAGTTCCATAGACCTTGGCCTTACACACAAAGGAATGATAGAGATCATACCATGATGCAAATGATAGAGATCAAATGCATGGACCATATCACCTCACTTCACACATTAGCATCTTATATTGCTAGTTTGGCGCTTTTGGTAGCATTATAAGATGATCCCTCATTTAGATATCAAGATAAAATGTGTTCTTCCTTAAGTATGCACCATTTTGTGGATCGTCTTTTGAGGCATCACGTGATGATCGGGTGTTCTCAACTCTACGCTTTCATACAACGGGTGTAAGACAGTTTACACACGCAAATACTAAGGTTCTTACTTGACGAGCCTAGCATGTACAGACATGGCCTCGGAACACGGACCGAAAGGTTAAGCATGAGTCATATAGTTGATATGATGCCCATATAGATGCTCTCCTTTGAAGCTACACCGACTCATGTGATGATCGGACTTGGTGTAGTGGATTTGGTTCATGTAATCACCAAAAGGACACGAGGGATGTCGTTTTTGAGTGGGAGTTCATTAGTAATTTGGATTAATTGAACTCAATCTATCATAAACTTAGTCAAAATATATTTTACAAATTCTGTTGTAGATGGCACCACCTGCTTTTAATTTCAATGTGTTCATGGAGAAAGAGAAGCTTGCTGCGAATGGTAGCAACTTCACCAACTAGGCTATGAATTTGAGGATTCTCCTCACTGCTGCACAAAAGCAATATGTGCTAGAGGTGCCGCTAGGCCCCCCACCAGCTCCTGATGCCCCTGAAAAGGAAAAGAACGTCTATATAACTCGTCAGGAGGACCACAACTTAGTTTATTGCGGCATACTGTATGGGCTAGAGCCAGAAATTCGAAAACGTTTCGAAAATGGCAATGCCTTTGATACCATGGGAGAATTGAAAATGATTTTCGATACCCATGCTGCCGTAGAGAGTTATAATGCTTCTGAAAAGTTCTTTAGCTGCATGATGGAAGAGAACAGCTTCGTTAGTGAGCACGTACTCAAAATTTCTGGGTACGCCGATAAGCTTGTATCCTTGGGAATAACGATTCCCATTGACTTAGGCATACATCGTGTTCTCCAATCTCTGCCACCTAGCTACAAGAGCTTCGTGATGAACTATAATATGCAGGGCATGAAGAAGTCTCTTCCCGAGCTTCTGTCAATGCTTAAGACTGCAGAAGTGGAGATTAGGAAAGAACATCAAGTGTTGATGATCAATAGGACCACCGGCTTCAAGGACAAGAAAGGCAATCACAAGGGAAAGAAGGGTGGCAAGTCTGTTGCCACGCCTGAAAAGGAACCCCGGGATGGCCCTAAGTCTGACACCGAGTGCTACTATTGCAAGGGGACTGGCCATTGGAAGCGCAACTGCCCCAAGTATTTGGCGGACAAGAAGTCCAGCAAGGCAAACAAAGGTATACATGATATACATGTTATTGATGTGTACTTGACTAGTACTCGCAGTAGCACCTGGGTATTTGATACCGGATCGGTTGCTAATATATGTAACTCGGTTCAGGGGCTACGGAACAAGCGACAGCTAGCAAGGGATGAGGTCAGGATGTGGGTCGACAATGGATCAAGAGTTGATGTGATCGCCGTCGGAACGCTGCCTCTCCATATGCCGTCGGGATTAGTTATAAACCTGAATAATTGTTATTTGGTGCCTGCACTAAGCATGAACATTGTATCCGGATCGTGTTTGATGCAAAGTGGTTATTCGTTTAAGTCTAAAAACAATGGTTGTTCGATTTATATGAATAATATCTTTTATGGTCATGCACCTGTGTTGAATGGTTTATTTCTATTGGATCTCGATAGTAGTATTACGCATATTCATAATGTTGATGCTAAAAGGATTAAACTTGATAATGATATATCTACATATATGTGGCACTGCCGCCTAGGTCATATTGGCGTTAAACGCATGAAGAAACTCCATTCTTATGGACTTTTGGAATCACTTGATTTTGAATCATTTGATACATGTGAGCCATGCCTTATGGGCAAGATGACTAGAACGCTGTTTTCCGGTTCAATGGAGCACGGCATGATTTATTGGAAATCATACATACTGATGTGTGTGGACCAATGAGTGTGTCGGCGCGAGGTGGATATCGTTATTTTGTTACTTTCACGGATGATTTGAGTAGATACGGGTATATCTATTTGATGAAACATAAGTCTGAAACCTTTGAAAGGTTCAAAGAATTTCAGAATGAAGTGGAAAATCATCGTAACAGAAAGATCAAATTTCTGCGGTCCGACCGTGGAGGAGAGTATCTTAGTTACGAGTTTAGCACACATATGAACGACTGTGGAATAGTTTCACAACTCACGCCTGCCGGAACACCACAACGTAATGGTGTGTCGAGCGTCGTGTCGTACTTTATTGGATATGGTTCGATCTATGATGTCTCATCGACTTGCCACTGTCATTTTGGGGTTATGCACTAGAAACCACTGCATTCACTTTAAATAGGGCACCATCTAAATCCGTTGAAAAGACACCGTATGAATTATGGTTTGGAAACAAACCTAAGCTATCATTTCTTAAAGTTTGGAGATGCGATGTTTATGTGAAGAAACTTCAACCGGATAAACTCGAACCCAAAGCGGAAAAATGCGTCTTCATAGGATACCCTAAGGAAACGATTGGGTATACCTTCTATCACAGATCCGAGGGCAAGGTCTTTGTTGCCAAGAATGGATCCTTTCTTGAGAAGGAGTTTCTCGCGAAAGGTGTGAGTAGTCGGAAGGTAGAACTCGAAGAGGTTATTGCACCTTCTCTTCATGAAATGGCGAGTAGCGCAGCTCCAGAAGTTGTTTCGGAGTTGACTTCACCTAATGAAGAGAGAGCTAATGATATTGATCATGAAACTCCGAAAGAGGACACTACCGAACCTCGCAGGTCAAGCAGAACACGTGCAGCTCCTGAACTGTATGACAATCCTGTTATGAGTTTCATGATTGATGAAATAGATGACCCTGCTACGTATGAAGAAGCGATGATTAGCCCTGATTCCAACAAATGGCTAGAAGCCATGAAATCCGAGATGGAATCCATGTACGAAAACCAGGTTTGGACCTTGGTGGACTTACCTCACGATCGAAAGGCCGTTGAGAATAAATGGATTTTCAAAAGAAAAATTGATGCTGATGGTAATGTAACCATCTATAAGGCTCGACTTGTCACAAAGGGGTTTCGACAAATTCAAGGAGTTGACTATGATGAGACATTCTCTCCCATAGCGATGCTTAAGTTGGTTAGGATTATGTTAGCAATTGCTACATATTTTGATTATGAAATATGGCAGATGGATGTCAAAACTGTGTTCCTCAATGGTAATATTGAAGAAGAGTTGTATATGATACAACCTAAGGGTTTTGTCGATCCTAAGGATGCTGATAAGGTGTGCAAACTTCAGCGATCCATCTATGGACTGAAGCAAGCATCCCGGAGTTGGAATCTCCGCTTTGATGAGGTGATCAAAGAGTTTGGATTTGTCCAAACTTATGGAGAGGCTTGTATTTACAAGAAAGTGAGTGGGAGCAATGTGGCATTTCTGATATTATATGTGGATGACATATTATTGATTGGAAATGATATAGATCTTTTAAACAGTGTTAAAAGTTATCTAAATAGCAAATTTTCGATGAAGGACCTTGGTGAAGATTCATATATATTAGGCATTAAAATCTATAGAGATAGATCAAGACGCCTAATTGGGCTATCACAGAGTACATACCTTGATAAGATATTAAAGAAGTTTAATATGGACGGAAGTAAGAAGGGGTACTTACCTATGTTGCAAGGCAAGACATTGAGTAAGACTCAAAGTCCGCTGCGGAAGAAAGAGAGATAATGGATAAGATCCCTATGCCTCAGCCATAGGCTCTATAATGTATGCCATGCTATGTACAAGACCGGATGTGGCACATGCTATTAGTTTGACTAGTAGGTACCAATCGATCCAGTTCGTAACCTTTGGATAGCGGTCAAGAATATCCTTAAGTACTTGAGAAGAACTAAGGATATGTTTCTTATATACGAAGGTGAAGAAGAGCTAGTCGCTAAGTGTTATGTTGATGCTAGCTTTGACACTGATCCAGATGACTCTAAGTCTCAATCCGGATACGTATTTCTCTTGAACGGAGCAGCAGTTAGTTGGAGGAGCTCCAAACAACCTGTGGTGGCTGGATCAACGACGGAGGTGGAATATGTTGCTGCTTCAGAAGCAGCACAGGAAGCGGTTTGGATGAAGGAGTTCATAACGGAACTAGGTGTGGTTCCTAGTGCGTTGGACCCAATGGTGATCTATTGTGACAATAATGGAGCCATAGCCAACGCCAAGGAACCAAGGTCTCACAAGAATTCCAAGCATATTAAGTGCCGGTTTCACTCCATCCGCGAGCATGTCAAGGATGGAGATATAAAGATTTGTAAAGTGCACACAGACCTGAATGTAACAGATCCGTTGACTAAAGTACTCCCTAGGGCAAAACATGATCAACACCAGAACTCCATGGGTGTTAGATTTATCACTATATAAACTAGATTATTGTCTCTAGTGCAAGTGGGAGACTGAAGGAAATATACCCTGAGAGGCAATAATAAAGTTGTTATTATGTATTCCTTGTATATGATAGATGTTTATTTTGCATGCTATAATTGTATTGACAGGAAACATCAATACATGTGTGTTTAATAAATAAAAAGGGTTCCTAGTTATGCCTCTCTTATAGACTAGCTTGTTGATTAACAAGATGATCAAGGTTTCCTGATCATGGACATTGGATGTTGTTAATAACAAGGTCACAACATTTGTGAAATGATGTGATGAACATTCATTCGAAGTATAGCATTACGATCAAGTCATTATGTTTATATTGCTATAACATCATACGAAGTAATCTTTATCCTTATACCATGAGATCATGTTAATTGCTAACACCGGAAGAGTATCTTGATAACATCAAACGTCACACCGTAACAGGGTGACTATAAAGATGGGTTCAGTACTACGAAGGTCTTATGTTGAGGCTCATGGATCAAGAGTGGAATTTGTCAATCCAGATGACGGATAGATATACTCTGGGCCCTCTCGGTGATATCACATTAGGATAGCTTGCAAGCAAGTGATGTGATCACTAGAATGTTATATCACGGGAACAAGAAAAGAGTGCATGTCAGTAACGAGATCAAACTAGGTATGGAGATACCGATGATCCAATCTCGGACATGTAATATATTGAGAGACAAAGGGATTTAGTTACAAGCGTTAAAGGTTCTCACAATCACAGGAGTCATCGTTGAATGTGTAGGAGTCGATCTGGATCTCCAGTCCGCTGTTGATTATTGATCGGAGAAGGGTCTCGATCATGTTTGCATTATTCGCGAACCGTAGGGTGGCACACTTCAGAGTTACCGGACACCATTTTGGAGCACATATGTTTCAGACGAAAGAATTGCAAAGCGCAGGAATTGTTTTCAATAGAAACCAGAAATTGTTTCGGGTGAAATTGCAGAAGGTGGTTCTGCATGTGATATTGAAATATTGCAAGGGGCTATATGTGAATGTTTGTTAATTAAAGTAATTAACAAAATTCTGAATAAATTTAATAAAAAGAGTTTTATTAAATGAGAGAGCATTAAATTTGGAGAAATTTAATGCATTTAAAGTGGAGACTTTAAAAGGGAATGTGAAGAGGCATTTTAATGTGGAGGTTACCACATGAATGGGGGAGGTGAGGGGTCACCCCCCCATGCGCCGGCCATGGAGAGAGGGGGCACCCCCCTCCTCCTATAAAAGGCCACCCATTCCCTCCTTCATCCTCACACCTCCTTGTGAATGATCTCTCTCCCCCTCTAGAATTATTCCCCCATGGTCTCAGATTAGCGAGATACATGTTCCCGGTGGCATTTCATCTGGAAGGAGTTGCTGCTTCTGCTGGATCGCTGGAGCGAGGAGGTGGAGGTTGTCCGGTGGCTTGAATGTGTGTGCAGTGATGCGGATCGCTGAGTTGCGGCGCTCGGACTTCCTCACGATCTTGAGATCGGCAAGTGTACGACTACATCAACCACGAGTTCCTACTCGTTAACAAAACTCGTTGTCTTCGAGGGTAAGTTCTCCATGGATGTATGTCCACCCGTTGCTCTGTATCTAGTAGATAGATCTTGGCGTATAGTTCTCATCGTAGGAAAATTTTTGTTTTCTATGTTGCGGACCCAACAGATACCACTATATCGTACCTTTTTATGAGCATTGTAATGTTGCTTATGTTTGTGCTTCATGCTACTTATTATTCTTGAGTTGGAGTCTCTTCATTGCTTGCAATGACTATTAAGTAGACTCACTTGTATACTCTTTATTATGAACTGTTTAAGTAGTTGATCGCATTGCTGAGAATATTTACATCTTATGAAGCAAATTTGTTCGTGAAAGTTCTTTTATCGCACTCAGTTTTCAAATGAACTGCTTGAGGACAAGCAATAAGCTAAGCTTGGGGGGAGTTGATACGTCCAAAACGTATCTACTTTCCCGAACACTTTTGCTATTGTTTCTCCTCTAAACTTGTGTGATTTGAATGAAACTAACACGGACTGGCGCTGTTTTCAGCAGAATTGCCTTGGTGTCTACTTTTTGTGCAGAAAACCAACTATTAGGAAAAATCCCGGAAAATATGCCAAAAATCCTATTTCACCCGAAGACTCCAGGAGCCAGAATACGAGACGAAGAAGAGCCAGGGGTGGCCACACCACCTGGTGGCGCGGGCCAGGTCAGGCCGCGCCACGGGGTGGTGTGGGCCCCCAGGCACCCCCTCGGCCTCTCTCTTCGCCTATAAGGAGCCTTATGACCTAAAAACTTCGGGGGGGTCGACGTTTTTCCAGAAGGAGTTCCGCTCCGCCGCCACCACTAGATTCCACGAAACAGCACCAGAAACTCCCTGCTGGCACCCTGCCGGGATGGGGAATTGGAGGAGATCATCGCCATCATCATCACCATCACTTCTCCATTGACCATCCATGTTTCCCCCATCTATGAGTGAGTAATCCCCCGCTGTAGGCTATGGGGCTGGTAGGGATTGGATGAGATCGTTCATGTAATGGCATCAGATTGTTAGGGCATGGTGCCTAGTATCTTTTATTAGTGCTTTATGACTTTGTTGCGACTTGTTGTGCTTAATGCTTGTCACTAGGGCCCGAGTGCCATGATTTCAGATCTGAACATGTTATTGATTCATTATGATAGTATTGTTTATGGTCTTATCTACCAGTTGTATACACACGTTGTTGTCCGGAACCTATGGCCCCGGCGATGTAAATCGGGATAACCGGAAGGGAATGGCTTTGATGTGAGGATCACATGTGTTCACGGAGTGTTAATGCTTTGCTCCGGTGCTCTATTAAAAGGAGCACCTTAATTGCCAGTAGTTCCCTTGAGGCCCCGCTGCAAACGGGCTGGCAGGACAAAAGATGTTATGCAAGTTCTCATGCGAGCACGTATGACTATATATGGAACACATGCCTAGGATTGTCTAGTACTTGGATGCTTTATCTTATTTATCTGCAATTGCCCTATGTTCTGATTGCTATGTGAATTGTCTTGTCCATGCAACGCCCGTCCATCCATCCCTATGCCTACCGCACTCGAATCCCACTATTACTGCTTTTGTTACTACTGTCTTTGCTTTACTACTGCTGCTACTTTGCTATTCCTACTACAAAATTGTTGGTACTAATAAACTGTTGTGAGCAAGATTGTTTCCAGGTGTAGCTAAACTGACAACTTAGTTGTTAAGGCTTATAAATATTCTTTGGCTCCCCTTGTGTCGAATCAATAAATTGGGTTTCACTTCCCTCGAAAATACTGCGATACACCCCCTATACTTGTGGGTCATCAGGGGCATGATCCAAAAGTCTTTGACTCCCAAGGACTTTTCTCACATTCACCAATTCTCCACCGCCAAAGAATCTTGGGATCATCTCACTGATCTATTCGTGGGGAATGTGAGCATTCAAATCTCCAAGTTCTATGAGGTCAACAATGAGTCCCATGGTTTTGCTATGCAAGATTATGAGACTCCCAAAGACATGTATCAGATACTCAAGGTTCTTTGCATCACCATGAGGGATCTTGGAGCTACCTATGTTGTTGACAAGTTCATGAAGAGAAAGTTTGTTCAAGCCCTCCTTCCTTTGAAGAACAAAATCTCAACTCCATAAAGGGAAGAAGCAACTATCACATCATGACATCACAAGAAGTCTTGAGTGAAGTGATTTCCATGATGATCGCCAAGAAGAATGCAGAATCCACACGTGCTCGAGCTTATGGATCTCAAAAGGTGAATCTTTCCTTGAATTGCAAAGTGGTAGAAGTTGATGAAGAAGAATACACTAGTGAGTGGTCTTAATAGGACATCAAGTATGCCTTAAACGAGCACTTAGCACTTGCATCAAGAGCCTTTTGGAACAAGCCAGGCATGAAATCAAGGTCAAGGGACAACACAAGATTCAACTCAACGATGAAAGATCCTAAAGTTAGGTCTTGCTACAATTGCAATGACAAGAGTCATTTTGTAGCTGGATGTCCCTTTGAGAATAGAGAAGACAATGGTGGTCGTGTTATCCATAATAGCAAGTCAAGACCTCCTCATCCAATGAACAAGAACCTCGCAAACAAGGAAATGGCAATTGTTGTCCATGAAGAATACTTCTCGGGTACGGATGATGATGATAGTGAAATTCAAGATGCTGAGATCATGGGAGTTTCCACTATTTCTACTACTTCTACTACATGAGTGTACCTCTTTAACTCTCCAAATGAGAACATCGTCTACCCCAACCAAAAGTGTCTCATGGACAAAGCCACCATGGTAACACTCACTTCCAAATCCTTTCCCAATGAAAATTCTTTGCATGATTTTGATGGTCTCAAGGTAAAGAAAGAGATGGTAAGCATGTGTGACTTCATTGATCATATGGATGATGATACTAAAACTTGCTTTGAACCTCTTTTAAGCCAAATTGATCATGATAGGGAAATTCTAGATGAAAAAGAAGAACTAATTGACTTGTTAGGTAATGAAAGACAGACCCCCGATGAAATTGCCTCCCTATCACAATCACTTGAGGAAGAACAAAATATGAGATTCGCCATTGAGGAGAGTGTCACTAAGATTTTAGAGGATCATAATTGTTACATGTCTCAACTCATTAAAGAACGTGATCATGCTCTTGCTTTTGTTAAAGTGATGAAGCTTTGTGGCTTAAACTTGACGAGTTGCATATTTTTCCAATCAATCACCATTCCAAAACAACTTGGTCTTCAATGTTGAAACTGCAAGCTTCACGGATCATTGATCCAAGTGCTAATGATTTCCATGTGAATGAAATGCGCTTCACGTCCTTGTCCACTAACCTTGATATGTCGGTTTTCTAGCACTAGACAACATGTCAATGTACCTATCATGGTTCTCCATACAAAAAGTATAGGGATTTCTATTTCTGTGCCTCCGGATTCTTAGTTGTACTCAGTTTTTCCCAAACGCTAAATTTTTCCTCATTTTTGCCCAACCTCTTGTCTAAAACTCTCATAGAGTTTATCCGTCGGCATTACCATTATGTGCTGACGAGTGGGGCCGCGTTGGGCCAGGTCCCGTAGTGACACCTCTCTCCACTTATCCAGATTAGCGTGGGACCCACAACTTATCCACGTGACCACCAGACCCACAACATACCCAGGTTAGTGTTGCAAGATGGGAGCCCGAGCCAGCCCCGCGCCTGTGCCCGTGAGTTGCCTCCCCTTTCTTTTGCGCACCCATTCTTCTTATTCTTCGGTGATGGCATGCCTTCTTCATCCGGCGAGTGATGTCTAGCTTCACTTCGGCCTCCCATTCATACCAAGTTGTTCAGATTTCTCTCTATTTTATTGTTATTCCCTCGAAATTTGGGATTTAGGGTTCATGTTGCCATTTTCAGATCCGAAAGAAATGCGGGTATTGGGGATATACTTCCAGGTATACCCACTATGACTCGCTGGCCAGAGTGGCCCACTTCCGGGTTAGAGCCGTGCTCCATGGGCGGACTAGTGAGAGAGAGAAGGAAGCCCATCCGGCTATGGGAAGGCCCAGAAGACTTACCGACTTAGGCATGTAGGAATTCTTGTAGTCCAATATGTACTATGTACCGACTATGTATCATAGACGGATAGGACTCTCCTGTAACCCTAGGCCAGATGATTATATAAGCCAACCTAGGGACCAGCCTTTAGGGCATGCACTACCAACCATAACTCGCATAGGCGAAACCTCTCTTGTAATCTGTTGTACTTCCGGCTCTACCGATATACTGGATTGCTAGTAGGAGTAGGATTCATCCACCATAGTCGAATCTGAACCTGGGTAAGCTTATGTGCTCATCGTACTGGATAACCGTATGTCTCACACCCCACTTTTTCCCACACCTCGAGGGACCCCCTCATGGCGTATTTGTCTTCAATCCGGCGACAATTGGCACCCACAGTGGGGCAAGTGACCTTCGGATCTGTGTTCTGGGTGGAATCTACACATATCGGAATCAGCAAAACAATTTCCATCATCTGCATCCTCTACGCCAGCGATGTCCCCTTGTACTTCTTGACAAGACCTAGATTCTGTCTAGGGAGGCCGTGACAAGCAAGAACATCCTGTCAATCGGCGAGATCGACATCTACCTCGGTTTTGCTGAACCTTCCCAACCCACCCTAGCAGTGATGATAGAGGCAGAAGAAATCTCTGGATTTACTCTGTCCGGGGAGGCGACAGAGTTCCGGATCTTAGAATACCCCAATCCTACCCATCATGTCCCTGAAGCGGAGATCTGGAGAAAGAAACAATGAGATCTGAAGAAGATCTCCCTCGGGAGATTGAATCTCAGGAAGATCAAAGCTGCAACAGCTCCGGGTCTGGCTCTACCGATGTTGTAGAAGGAAAATTGCTTCTGATGCACACGGTGAAGTGGATGATGTTGAGCAGTGTCAACATGGACGCTATTTTCGAGACCATCAAAAGTTTCAAGCAAGCCAACGCCGAAAGCCTCACACACCTCAGAGCGCATGGATCTCACTTCATCGGCTACGTCAGCTCTAGATCCGGATCTGCCGATGTTGGAGACGACAATGACTCGGTTTTGAACGCCATCGGAACAAGCGTCAACACACTAGTCTCCCAAGGAGAGTCCATGACATCGGTAGATCTCCGGGGGTATGAAGAAGAATTCGGAGAAGAAATTAACTCCATTGCTATGCAATAAGGAGAAGGGTCACATCTGAGTCCGTACAATAGTATGGATGAGGATTACGACGAAAAAATCCCGACTCACAAGATGACATGGATCTCAGAGAAAATCCTAGGGTCCCTATGTCTGAAAGTACTGATGGAAGTTTATCCCCAGGAAATGGACCTAAAGCCATCTTTGAAACAAGGCAAGGAAGAATAAGAAAAATAAGACTCTGAAACAAAACATTCTGGATGAAGAGGAAGAAAAGGTTGAAAGTGCATGTGTGCCCCCATGTGTGGTTTTGGTAATTAATGACAATCTTTATGGACTTATGTTTGCATTGAGTTTTACTTGTAGGATTTGTCCATAAGCAATGCTTGAACCATATGTTGGCTTCAAAGTTGGGAGAAGAATAAAGTAGAGAAGATCAAGTGTTGACCAAGGTTTCAATGAGTGATTCTGAGATTGGTCAAGTAAGAGTTGGGCCTATAGCAAGTGTGTCTTGAAGAATAAAGTTGGAGTGATATCTCTTATGTACCGTCAAGACACCAACATAATGAAGAAAGAAGAAATGTTGTGCAAGTTCAAGATGAGTCATCTCGAAGAGATCATTTGCTTGAAGCTTGCCATCCTATGGTGATCATGGATATGGGAAGATGATATGCCCAAAAGAGAAGCTCTACCATAGTGGAGTATGGGGAGCAATTTGCAAGTCTTCCCCAAGCTAGCGCAACCAATCAAGAAAGGTGTTCCATCTTGAGGTGGGGAAGATCGTCATCATCAAGCTCAAGTGGAATATGCGCAAGTCAAAGGTATGGTCTTAATAGGGTTTCCTTATTACCGGTCTCGTGGTGCTAGTTGGAGAGACCGGTTTGTAGGATAGATAACCGTTCTATCAAGAGGGGCTCTCGAGTGAGTAACTTGATCATATCCTTCGGAGAGAGAGCTAAAACCTTTGCATTCCTGGCATCATCTTTCTTGGTTGTTATTTGGATCTTATCCATGTGAGGTCCTAGATCTTGTGGTAATATTCATAACAAGCTCTAGTTCATCAAAAACAGATTTCCCCTTATACCTTATTGCGTTTTTGATCTTGGAGGTTTTTTCCGGTTTCTCACCAAGAGAGGTATCTCACATCATAATACATGAAATGTTCTCTCTTGATGGTATCCAATATTTCGAACAAAATTGGTTTCAGGTCATTTGGAGTCCGGATGCAAATGTTATGATCATTACAGTTTTATTGTTTCTATCAGGTTTGCCTCTGCAGGTTTTTGGACTAGAGTCTCCAGCGTGCAGAATCAAGTCTACGTCGGACTGTCCGGTCGATTTCTATCAGAGTATCCGGCCTTGCCGGAATGTCCGACTGGTGCTGGAGGAACTATCCAGCCCCGAGGGTTCATCGACCAGCTCGGACATTCAGTATGCCATATCAGACACCACCCGGACTCTGGTCGGACAACGGGCTGGCTGATGTTGGCGAGTCTACCGGCTGTCTGGGTAAGTGGCTCCCAACGGCTCTATTTCCAGGGGCCCTATATAAAGGCCCCTTCTTCTACCTTGAGATGCTGCTCGTTCCAGAATTGAAGAACCCTAACCCTAGAGCCACCAAATCAACAAGAACTCCATCTACAACCATCCAAAGTCCTTGAGCTTTGGAGAATCGGAGGAGGAGGCCTTGATCTACAGCTTCACCAAGAGAGATCTTCATTTCCCCCTCATTCACTTGAGGGCCCCTTGCTCTAGGGTTTCATTGGAAACCCTAAGCCTTGTTTTGGTTTGAATTGATTCTTACAATCTTGTCTTTGATTGTTTGACAGCTTGCTTGTATTCAGGAGCCTCCAATTAAGTTGTGGATGTGTGCCTCGAACTTGTTGTAAAGGTGCCGGCTACCACCTCGAAGGTTGCCGATAGTGGAAGAGTGGATCGATCCCATTGGGGTGAGATTCATCGGAGAATAAGGGAGGCCTTTTGTGGCGTTGGTGGTTTGATACCACCCCCTCTCCAAACGAGATGTACTCCATTGTTGGGAGGAACTCGATAATAATCGTCGTCTCCGCGTGCCTCGGTTATCTCTATACCCGAGCTCTTACTTATGCACCTTACTTTGTGATAGTGTTCGTGCTTGAAGTCTATATCTTGCTATCACATAGTTGGTTGTCTTGCTTAGCATAAGTCGTTGGTGCACATAGGTGAACCCTAGTTGTTCTAGGTTTTGTGCTTGACAAAGCAAACGCTAGTTTAATTCCCCCTATGTTAAGCCCATCTCGAAAAAGTTTTTAAACCACCTTTATACCCCCCCTCTAGGCGACATCTGTATCCTTTCAAAGGTCGACAAGGATATCGAGTTGGAGGATGAAGATGGTGCTTTGATCCCCTAGGAACCGAAGAAATCTTCGGTGGATGTACATGTGGTCACTCCTAGTGCCTGTGAAATCTACGGAGAAGCATTAACGACGTTGATCCCAACTGTTTCGGATCTCACGCTAGAGGATCTAGAGGAAAGGTCTCAGTGATGGGTTCGTAGCATGGAAAACAAAAAATTTCTACCGCAAGAACGAACAAAACTCAGATCTAATCTAGATAAAAGCCAAGATCTAATCTATTAGACATGTGCAACGAGATAGATCTGTACTAACCCTCGTAGATCCGAAAGCGTTACGAGATTAGATCTCGGTGTTGATGTAGTCGATCACTTGCCGATCTCAAGATCATGTGGACGATCCTTCCGGCGCCGCGTTCCGGCAGCGCTTCCGTAGTCGGTCACACGTGTGGAGTCGAAGCAGACCTTCCTCTCCCCGTTCCAGCGAGCAGCGGAGGTAGTATATCTTCTCCACGGAATCCTAGCAGCACGACGGTGTGGTGGTGGTGGTGGAGTAGAGATTTCTGCAGGGCTTCGCCTAAGCCGGAGCAGAGCGAAGGAGGAGGAGAGAGGCGGCGGCTAGGGTTTGTTATTGGAGAGTTCTAGGGGGTGGCGCCCCTCCCCTCTATTTAAAGGAGGGAGGCGCCTTGGGAGGGGGAGTCCTAGTAGGACTCCCCTCCCTCCTTGGCCGGCGGATTGGGAGGGGGGAAGGAATCCTCCTCCCCACGAATCCGTGTCTTGACCCACAAGAACTCCTTGATCCTTTCTTGGTTTTCAAGCAAACTCCAAGAAATCTCCTAGAACCTTCCGGAACATTCCGAAACCTTCTAGAATCCCCATACAAATACTCCGGAACATTTCCTAACTTAGAAAATGATCCCCAATATATGAATCTTATTCTCCGGACAATTCTGGATCTCCTCGTGATGTCCCGGATCCAATCCGAGACTCCGAAAAACATTCGGTCTCCAACGCACATTCCATATCTACTTAAAACAACTTTGAACCTTAAGTGTGTCACCCTACGGTTCGTGAATATGCAGACATGATGGAGACACCTCTCCGATCAATAACCATCAGCGGGATCTGGAGATCCATAACGGCTCCCACATACTCAACGATGACTTCGTGATCGATAGAACCATTAACATACGAAACCAATTCCCTTTGTCACGCGATATTCTACTTATCCGAGGTTTGATCGTCGGTATCTCCATACCTAGTTCTACCTCGTTACTGATAAGTACTCTTTACTCGTTCCATGTTATGTCATCCCTTGTGACCTAGTCACATGCTTGCAAGCTAACTAGATGACATTCCACCGAGAGGGCCCAGAGCATATCTATCCGTCATATGGATGGACAAATCCCAATCTTGGTCCATGCGCTTCAACACATACTTTCAGAATACCCAATGTCACCTTTATAACCACCCAGTTACGAACCGGCGTTTGATGTCATCAAAGTACCCATCCGGTGATGGTGATTAACATAACCTCATGGTCGAAGGATTAGGTTACTATGCATTTGAAAAGCTTGTAGCAAAACGAACTTTAATGACTTGATCTTATGCTATGCTTACTATGGGTGTGTGTCCATCACATCATTCTCCTAATGACATAACCTTGTTATTAATGACATCCAATGTCCATGATCAGGAAACCATGATCATCATTTAATCAACAAGCTAGTTTAACAAGAGGCTTACTAGGGACTCTTTTATGTTTACAAAACACACAAGTATTAATGTTTCCGATTAATACAATTATAGCATGGGATGTAAACATTTATCATAAACATAAAGATATAATAATAACCACTTTATTATTGCCTCTTGGGCATATCTCCAACAGTCTCCCACTTGCACTAGAGTCAATAATCTAGTTAATAACTTGTGCATTCAACACCTATGGCTTTCTGGTGTTGTATAGACACTATTGCTAGTGGTAAACATAATCTTCGGATCTGACACTTCCAGGTCCGTGTGTATTTGCATGTCCTTGCGTCTCTACGCATTACTCATTCTCCAATGAGATGGCATTGTATAAATCTGGTCCTTTGGTGAGACCTTTAGTTCCTTGGGATTAAATCATGCTGATACAATTGTCATACAATGTATCTTCATAGTATTATCCCGCTATGAACCACACCTAGTTTGATAACAAACTACTTGATGCAAATGCCCTCATTTGCTGCTACAATAGCAGTCATATACTTAGCCTTTTGTTGTAGTATCTGTCACAATGTTTTAACTTTGGTACTCAACCAAAACCGTTATGGAACTTCCTTTCCATTACATTGTGCCACCCATAGTTTAAATTGAGATAAACTTAATTTGTGACAAAACTAGTATCAATGCAACAATTTACAATGAACTATTTGTCATCACTATATAAATAATATATTCTTAGTTCTTCCAAAGATCATAGGAATATCCCTACTATTGTCCAATGATCATCTTATGAGTCATTCTGGTATATGCTCATAACATTTAGAGCATAGGACATATCTGGATGTGTACATCTCAAAGAATGATTGATCAAAATATTCTTGTGATTTCACCAAGTGTCAAAACACTTGAATCTCGTGTCAACACACTTGAATCTTGATTCAGTCCTTTCCGCAAGGCCAAGAACCTTTCTTGTTGTTTCCATATTGAACTCATTCAACATCTTATCTATGTACATTTGGCAAAACCATATTAGCGCCTCAATCTATCCATATAGACATTGATGCCTAATTCTTGGGTTATGCCTAAGTCTTTCATCAAAATGAAATTCTTAACCTGTGTCAATAAAAGATACATCATTTCTAATCAACAATATGTCTTTCACATAATGTATTAGAAATATGTCTTAGCGCTCCCACTTAATTTCTTACAAAATGCAAACATCTTCATCGTCTCTGATGAAATTAAACCTTTTAATGGTTTCATCACGGTGAAGATTCCAACTCCGCGATGCTCACTTCAAGCATTGAAGTTTTTCATACTCTTTTAGCATCCTTTGAATTAACAAAACCCTTTGGATCATGTCATGGACACATCCTAGGTAACCATTCTATTAGAAGAACTTGTTTTGTTTGTTCAATTACCATATACCAAAATATATGTAGTGGTTGCTACATTAATCCGTCCAGACTAAATATCGCTATGAAAGATCAAATCTTATCATAGTCAATTCCTTGAACATTGTCGTAAACTCTTTCCGACATGTCGACTATTTCATAGATGTGAAACATCCATGTCTATTTCTTTATAGATCCATATACGACTGTAAGGTCTTGCACCTTTCCAAAGGGTCTTACAAATTCAAAGCTTGATTTCTCGTGTATGGAATTATCACAGATTTTATGGCTTCAAGACACTTAATGAAGTCAGGGCCCATCATTGATTATTTGCATGTAGTCGGTTCATCATTGTCAAACAACAATGATTTAACTCTCAAATCTTGGCATTTGATCACTTACCCGACCTACTTGGTTCAATAGTAACTTAGATCTCCATGACCACAACCTTTGAGGCACATGAGCCATGAGCATTGTTGCTGCCTCCGGGACACTTACCGACGCCGCGCAACTCAGCACATATTAGCCAAGGTTCAACAACCTTGTCAAAGTTCTATTGTCCTCCCACTTAACTTTTCACCAAAAATTCCTTCTCAAGAAACTCGACATTCTAAGTGACAAACACTTTTGTCTTCGGTGTTATGGGAGAATACCCAATGGTTATTCGAAATAACCTACAAAGACATGCTCATCCGACTTTGGTTGTAAACATTTTACTTATGCCTAGCATACCAAAAATTTAAGAAAGGACAACCTGGGTTTTATCCCAAACCATGACTTATATGGTGTCATTTCAACGGATCATGATGGAGCTCTTTTCAATGTAAAAGCGGTAGTCACTAAAGCTTCAATCTTTAAAATATAATGGCAGTTTTATAAATGACACCTTTGATCTTACCATGTCAAACAAGGTTTCATTACATATCTCGAACACTCCATACTCCTATGGTGTTTTGGGAAATGCAAATCCATGGAACGATTCATCAAATCTTAGGTGTTTTGCTAAACTTGTAACTCAAACATCTTTCTTTATGATCCAATCAAAAACTTTTTTATTTTCTTGTTACAATAATTTTCCACTTCATCTTGAAAGTCTTTGAACATTTTCAAATGTTTCATACTTCTTCCGTATTGAGTAAGTATATACATATACTGACTCAAATCTTCGGAGAAAACATATGAAGTTGAAATCCATCGCCTACGACTACACATAATGGACTATATACATCAATATGTACAAATTCCAATCAGTTAGTCGTCCGTTCCTCTTTTGTCCTACGAATGGAGTTTTAATTATCTCCAGGAAAGTATCACAAGCGTCATTTGATCAAAATCAAAGACTCCAAAAATCCATCAACATGGAGTTTCTTCATGTATCCCTAATATAATTTAAACGGTGATGTCACTTTGCAAGTGATCTTTCAATCATTTGTCTTGCGACATTTTAGCATTAGTTTTATGGTCGTTATTTCTCCAACCAGACTTGTATATCATCCATCTATTATGGAATACGGTAATTATTTGAACAACCTTTTGTCGTCATAATACCTGATCAAAATAACAATTATTGAAACAAATCTTGAAGGTAAGCTTTGATGTTAACAAGCAACACAACAACCCTTTGTTTGTTTTCGATGAACATCATCACATATTCTCTTGCTAGTTACTTAGGCCATTGCAGTTCATGAATTGTGTTGTCCTGTATGACACTTCATACCAACCAATTCGGTATCCAATACCGCAGAACCACATTGTTTAACAACCAAGGAATACAGCCATAACATGTATCTTCTATATACCTAAGTTGGATATCTCCAATCTTTTCTTTTCTGCCAAATATTTTATAGATTCTCTTTCAACAATTCCTTTTCTTTTAAAAGAATCTATCAACATCAATAGTGGTTTCATTCACATGACACATAGTACAAAGTGTGTATAGTCAAATACTAATACCTTTGGACTTGCACTTTGAAGTGGATCACCTTCATCAAATGTTTGGCATTCTTTAAAAATTCCATTCTTTAGTAATCTTTTAGTGTAGTAAACATTTTACTTACATCTTCTATTCATCCTTATCATGACAACTTTCATGATCAAGATGCTATAGCTTATAAAGGTGAATTGCGAGTATAATGTTTCTTTTCCAAAACCTTTTGGAGGATTAGGACGACTGGCGTCTTCAACCTTCACAAATTCTCATCAAATATGAGGACATATACTCTATCATGTTGTAACCAACACATTGTTTTAGATATCGCAATACCTTTCACATATGATGGTTTCTGAAACATTGCTTTTAGCTCTTAGATAAACTTGATATTAAAAACAATCTTTTGAGTATCAAGAATCATGGAGGCAAACATGGTACATTAGATACTAACACTGGAATTGTTACTCTTGATTTAATACTGTTTGTTAAACTTCACAGAGTAAATGGAGTTTGCTGAAGGTTTGCAACAGGACTTTTAAACTTTAGACTGACACTCAAAACAATACGATACCAGTTCGTAAAGCAAATATCCAGAATTTCTATAGTTCCACTATCTCAACTATAACTAAGCGTAAGGTGGTGAACGGATGCCAATGACTATAACAAACTATGCAAATTCACTTTGATTGTGTTTATGATAAATTGAGTTTGACTAATCCAAATTACAAATGAACTCCCACTCAAAGAAACATCCCTCCAGTTGTTTTAGTGATTACACGAACCAAATCCACTACACCAAGTCCGATCATCACGTGAGATGATGTAGCTTTAAAGGCGAACAATCAACATGTTCATCATATCATCCATATGACTCATGCTTTACCTTTTGGTATTTCGTGTTCCGAGACCATGTCTGTACATGCTAGGCTCGTCAAGGTTAACTTTAGTATCCGCATGTGCAAATCTGGCTTGCACCCGTTGTATGCACACGTAGAATCTATCACACCCGATCATCACGAGATGCTTCGAAACGACGAGTCTTAGCAACGGTGCCTACTAAGGACGAACACTTTATTACTTGATATTTAGTGAGAGGGATCATCTTATAATGCTACCGTCGCGATCTAAGCAATACAAGATGCATAAAGGATTAACATCACAGGCAATTCATAATTAGTGTGATATGATATGGCCCTTTCTTCTTATGCCTTTGATCTCCATCACCAAAGCGCGAACATGATCTCCATCATCACCAGCATTGCGTCAAGGTCAGTGGCGCCGCTTCATGGTTTGTCCATCATCACTAGCAACTATTACAACTACTTGGAATAAAGTCATTACATGATGAATAGACACGCAGGTCTTAACAGAATTAAAGACAACCATTAGGCTCCTGCCGGTTGCCATATTACAACAAGGATCATTGCATACATCAAATATAATCACAGTCACATGATGGCCATATCACATCACAAAAACCCCTGCAAAAACAAGTTAGACGCCTCTAATTTTCTTTGCATGTTTTACGTGGTTTGGGGCTTTCAAATAAGAACGGATCTTACCTACGAAACTGAACCACAACGTTGATACAAGTGCTATCAAGTGCAAAGTGTAGATTGGATCTATACTATGATGGGAGAGACAGACACCCGCAAAGCCACTTGTGCAAAGCAGGTTACACATCAAGCGTGGAGCAAGTCTCATGTGCGATGACATGTAAGGTTAGCCTGAGCCGCTTCATCCCACCATACCGCAAGATGCAAAGTACACAAAGCAAAAGACGACATGAGCACCAACGCCCACAAAACCATTGTGTTCTACTCGTGCAACAGATCTACGCATAGACACGGCTCTGATACCACTGATGGGTTCGTAGCATGGAAAACAAAAAAATTCTACCGCAAGAACGAACAAAACCCAGATCTAATCTAGATAAAAGCCAAGATCTAATCTATTAGACATGTGCAATGAGATAGATCTGTACTAACCCTCGTAGATCCGAAAGCGTTACGAGATTAGATCTCGGGGTTGATGTAGTCGATCACTTGCCGATCTCAAGATCATGTGGACGATCCTTCCGGCAGCGCTTCCGCAGTCGGTCACACGTGCGGAGTCGAAGCAGACCTTCCTCTCCCCATTCCAGCGAGCAGCGGAGGTAGTAGATCTTCTCCACGGAATCCCAGCAGCACGACGGTGTGGTGGTGGTGGTGGAGTAGAGATTTCTGCAGGGCTTCGCCTAAGCCAGAGCAGAGCGAAGGAGGAGAGAGGCGGCGGCTAGGGTTTGTTATTGGAGAGTTCTAGGGGGTGGCGCCCCCTCCCCTCTATTTAAAGGAGGGAGGCACCATGGGAGGGGGAGTCCTAGTAGGACTCCCCTCCCTCCTTGGCCGGCGGATTGGGAGGGGGGAAGGAATCCTCCTCCCCACGAATCCGTGTCTTGACCCACAAGAACTCCTTGATCCTTTCTTGGTTTTCAAGCAAACTCCAAGAAATCTCCTAGAACCTTCCGGAACATTCCGAAACCTTCTAGAATCCCCATACAAATACTCCGGAACATTTCCTAACTTAGAAAATGATCCCCAATATATGAATCTTATTCTCCGGACAATTCCGGATCTCCTCGTGATGTCTCGGATCCAATCCGAGACTCCGAACAATATTCGGTCTCCAACACACATTCCATATCTACTTAAAACAACTTCGAACCTTAAGTGTGTCACCCTACGGTTCGTGAATATGCAGACATGATGGAGACACCTCTCCGATCAATAACCATCAGCGGGATCTGGAGATCCATAACGGCTCCCACATACTCAACGATGACTTCGTGATCGATAGAACCATTAACATACGAAACCAATTCCCTTTGTCACGCGATATTCTACTTATCCGAGGTTTGATCGTCGGTATCTCCATACCTAGTTCTACCTCGTTACTGATAAGTACTCTTTACTCGTTCCATTTTATGTCATCCCTTGTGACCTAGTCACATGCTTGCAAGCTAACTAGATGACATTCCACCGAGAGGGCCCAGAGCATATCTATCCGTCATATGGATGGACAAATCCCAATCTTGGTCCATGCGCTTCAACACATACTTTCAGAATACCCAATGTCAACTTTATAACCACCCGATTCTAATCGGCGTTTGATGTCATCAAAGTACCCATCCGGTGATGGTGATTAACATAACCTCATGGTCGAAGGATTAGGTTACTATGCATTTGAAAAGCTTGTAGCAAAACGAACTTTAATGACTTGATCTTATGCTATGCTTACTATGGGTGTGTGTCCATCACATCATTCTCCTAATGACATAACCTTGTTATTAATGACATCCAATGTCCATGATCAGGAAACCATGATCATCATTTAATCAACAAGCTAGTTTAACAAGAGGCTTACTAGGGACTCTTTTATGTTTACAAAACACACAAGTATTAATGTTTCCGATTAATACAATTATAGCATGGGATGTAAACATTTATCATAAACATAAAGATATAATAATAACCACTTTATTATTGCCTCTTGGGCATATCTCCAACACTCAGGCCTTAGAAGCAGACCGCTTGCGACTCTTGGATTAAGCATCTCACCTTGTCAAGGAGAAGCAATGCATCAATAGCAACACTGCAGGCACTAGACAGTTCAACTCTCTACAGCATCAGAAGACTAGAAACGGCCCTGTACTAGCCAATAAAAATCTGGATGTCCACAAGAACCTCTGCGAGGGAAAGAACACAAACATAGCCTCCATTCGATAACAAGGGGAACTGTGTACAACACACTAGTGGAAAACACTGTCATGGCCTGAGTGATCCTGGTTAATAATCCAACTCTAGAATAGTTCGGGCAGTGTGTAACACTTCTCAACAAAGGCCTAGAGCAACAGGAGGTTGCCACGTCCTTCAGCGGGAAATTGGTCACGAAATCCGACCAATGCTTCACAGATGTGGATCGGCAACATGAATCAAGGCCCCATCGGGAGCCGGATCAGCATCACTGTTCTAACCCTCGGGATGACACCTACTCAAGGACCGACTTGTAGCATCCCAATTGTCTAACAATTGCAATGCTACTAGCCTAGTCTATATATATGCTACGTTCCTACATATAATTGTTGTATCATAATTATATCATGCTCATGTCATCATGCCACCTTGCATTTGAGCATCATATAAAACCCCTTTCCATTTGCTTCTTCTCTCATATGCATTCATATTACTTGTATTTGCCTCTTGATGAATTGTAGTTGCTTCTTGATAAATTGCTTCATGCCCAAGTTGAGTTGAGGGCATATCTCTTTAATTCTTTCCACCTATTAACTTGTCAATTTCATCTCTCTTTGGAATCCATTCTAATACCACCATACATGTATATGTGGGCCCTAACATTTTGTTCTTGGTATTTATTTCATGCCCATCCATGTATAGTGTATGGATCCACCAATATTATCCTTGTTTTTGTTCACCTCAAATCTTGTTTTGTTTTCTCTTTTCTTACACTACCACATGCATGCATTTGTCTCACATGCATGCAATTGTGCATTATTGCATGTACATGCAATATAAATCCACCTAATCTAGTCACATGAAATATTAGACCATTTTTAACATTTGGCTTTTCTAAAATTCGTTTTGGGATCTTGTTGGATTTTTGTATGGTTTCAAACAAGGTTTGGGGGATAAATTCAAAACCAAACAAATATAAAGAGGGAATCCTATCTCTACCATATCACTAACCATCTACTCCACCTAAACCCTACATGCTTACTTAAACTAGCTAGCTAATCTCTCTCTTCCTCTCCCTCTTTAAACCCTAGATAAACATGACATTACCTAGTCTAATTCCTTGTTTCAACCAAGTCTAAAACCCTAGACTAACTTCCACCCAAGATCCCTGGTTGTCCCAGCCGAGCCTCTCTCTTCCATGTGCCGAACCGCAAGCTGCACCGAGCTGCACCTCCCTTTCTCTGGTCCTACCCCTCCCAACCTGGCCTGTTTTTCTTCTCCCTGGCAGCCACACGTGATCGACCAAGCCATGTCTTTGCACGTGCTCTCGCTCTCTCCTGTTAAAGGAAGCCCCAGCAGCAGCTGGCACAAGTGTCGTCCCCATCCACCCTTCCCCAGATCGGGATCCCGAGCTCGGCGTCGCTCTACCAGAGCCGCACCTCACCGGGAGCGCGGTGGAGCAGGCGTGGAGCACTGCAGCACGTGGGTGCCATCACATCACCAGGACCCTTCCGCCTCTGCAAGCAAACCACCAAGCCGCTCTGCTGCCCGGGACGCTCGCCATCGGCCGCGTTCACCGACGCAGACTCCGGTTCCCTCCCCTCTTCCAGCCGCCCCACTGCATTCTCGACGCCAACCCATAGATCTACGCGTAGAGGGATGAACCAGCTACCTCCAGGATCAAACCACATCCGTTATCTCGCTCTAGTTTGCTCGGAATCGTCGAGAGAAGATCATCTCGATCTCTGTCTCTGAACCGGTCCGTCGGTTAATCTGTAGACCCCTCTGTTCTTCATGATTTTCCCGATGCTGCAGACCTCCTCCGCGAAATCCCCAAACACCAAAGTCGTAGCCCTACATCTCCCCTACCTCCAGAATCAAACGGTGCTTGATTTGGATCTCTACAGGCGAAGATATCATCTGCGAAAGTCGAGACGAAATCTCCTTTTTTCTGAAATTTTCCGTTCAAACCTGAATCCCCTCTGTTGTTCCCTCTACATCGTCGTGTAAGTTGTTCCTTTGGAAAATCTTCCTTATGCAAAGTTGTAGATCTGTGCGAGATCTACAACTTTCGTTTTTACGGCACCTTCAAAATCCTACTAGATTCACCGTCATCTTCATTCGAACGCGGGCCGAATTTCTGCCAAATTCCTAGGTCTCAGATTCAGTTCCGTCAGCCTCGCGGTGAATTTTGCACATAAGCCCCTGTGCTTTTTCCTGCCTCCTTCCGCCGTCCTCGGCTCGCCCACGTGTCGCGTCTGGGCTGGGCGCACACGCAGGTGGCCCTGCTCCTGACCCTGGCCCGCGTGTAGGTCACCGTGGGTAAGTCTGAGCCGGTAACAAAAGTTCCAGATCCTTTTTCTTTTAATAAAAATAATTCCTGAAAATGTTTAATATGTTTTATTATCCATAAATTAATAACTTTTTATTAATAAATCCAAATAATACAAATGATATATGTTTTTGAATCAGAAAAATGTGAGGATTTCAAATCTGCCATCCAATTTAATGTTTGGCTAATTTAAATTTTCGAAATTGTTTAATTGCAATAAAAATGCCTTTTCTTAATTAATTAATAAATTTAATTCTATAACTCCAAATTTGGCAAATAATATGTCTAAATCGATCAGCGCGACGAGCCCGTTCTGTTTATGCATTCCATGTTCTGAATTGCAGCATGCATCATGTCATTATTAAAAATCAGAACTGTTTATGGCAATAAAACTTGACTAAAACTTAATAAACCGCTTTATTCTTGTACCCCACACCTCACCCATGCCATGCTACTTTATTGCCATGTAAATTGTGCATCATTCATCATGGCATGCTTGTTTGCTTGTCGCATTTTATTTATATGCTTGTGCACTTTATTTATGTTGGCCCTTGTTTGTTTGGTTCTTCTTTCAAATAGACGCCGAGCAGAGGAAATATCAGGAACCCTAGGAGTACTATCCAGATCCGTCTCTCGCTTCAACTGAGCTGCCAGGCAAGCACTACCACATGCTTGCATACATATAGTACCTATTGCTTCTATCTTATTCTTGCATCATTGAGTCGCGATTGCATTAAATTGAATCCCAAGTACTGCATAGCCTTACTTTTAAACCCCACCAAGCTTGTTCCTCCATCCCATGAGCCATTACTACAGGAGTTGTTTGAGCCATGCGAGTCGTAGAACATCATGTGTAGGGTATGTGAAAGTCTGATGGATAACGAGGTACATAAACAACTTAACCTGAGTAGTAATGGGATAACTAATGAAAGAGGCACCGGTGAGCAATATCTGTCATTTGGTTTTTCATGCTCACTTGTGTCCCGTAGGACCCCGCGTACTTGATTCCTGTTCCTTGACTATTCGCACTATCCACATCCGGGAGGCCTTATGGACCCCCCTGAGCCAGAGCTTGATTCATTTCTATTTCTTGGGGCCACAACTAGTTTGGGGTTTTACTACTATCCTATACTTATGCCATGCTTTACTGCTTTATTTACGATTGTGCGTGGAGCACCTGTACTGTTTTGGATCGTGACACGTTTTCGCTGTATCGACAAGCCCAGTCACACTTTCGGGTTCCGATGCCATCACCGTCACACAAACCACAGGTCCGTTCCGGAGCTGGCCAACTTCGTTGCAGGTAGCTTAGTGGGGTGGCCCCCTGAAATATTTCTGAATCCTATGATCGCTTTGTCGTGAATGCCTCATTGGGTTTTGAGTTGGTTTTTCCGAGGTTGATCAAGTGTGTGTTGCTATTTGTGCACCCCTGCAGGGTAAATCTTTCTGAAAGCCGTGTCCGCGGTTATGGACGACTTGGAGCACAGTTTCTCAATCATAGACAAGTATAACTAAAGTACCACTTTTAATTTGACTAAATACCTGACTAGTAATAGTGCAATACTCATGGAATGGTTAATAAAACTGCCAACGGATGGGTTGTTCGTCTCGCTGGTGTTTAGAAGGAGGATGGATCTGTTACTTTATACTGTTATAACTGTTGTTTGTAATTAACGGATATCCGTCTATCATTGGTTAGGCGGATGGTTAGCGAGTATCTATAGACTTGTTAGTATTATCTTTTGCTGCAATTGCGTCACCCCAGGTATATGTCCCCTTTAGAGGCATAAAGACTTGCTGAGTACCCCTAGGGTCTCACACGATAAATTGTTTGATTCAGACGAACATGTGTATTCGCAAGATGGATACTGGGTGGAGGAGACATATGATGTTGGCAACGATCACTCGGTGTAGAGATTCCGAGGATGGGGATCCGTGAGATATGTGGGCGGGATGTGCTTACTTATGTGGCATCTTATGCCGATTTGCTTCTTGTCCGTACTCGGATCTTGTTTCCCGCTTCCGCTTGATACTCTGATGTTTGATGTATGAGGAGCTATCCTACACTATTATCTCTATCTAGGATATTTGGATCTTGTCGTATGGCGTTGTAATATTTCTATTTCTTTTAGATGGTATGGCTCTGAGAACTGTTGTAAGGTAGCTTGCATACATACTCACTTGTGTATGTATTTGATCTCTTCGCTTTGTTGCCTCGCGCCGCTCTTGTCCTGATGTTCTTGGAAATGGTTAGGACGGCATTTGTCACACGTGGGTGTCCCTGGCCTCATTGTACTATTTTAACCACTTCTGGTTCATCCAGGCTTGAACTTAGAGCGTAGGGTCCGAGGTTGTTACAACTGGTATCAGAGCGGTCCCACCCTACAGGGTCTTAGCCAAATGGTTGTTGTTAGTCTAGCAAATATTTTGGTAGTTATGTATACTAGGGAAAAACAAAAACGCGAGAGTAGGACTGCTTCCATTTTTCTCCTTACCCACCCACCCACCCTTTTCTGGTAAGGAAGTGTAACATTTTCAATCCTCTTCTAAAAATTCAAACTAGGATTCACGTGCTCTGGGTTTCCGTAGTACCATAGAAAGTGTGTGTGAGTGTGTATCTCCTTGTCTATCTGTTGCATCCAACCTTGTTGTCGCAATCTGCTTTTGGTTATCAACTGTTGGTACAATCCATACTGACAGGCTTTTGTAAATCGACGCGATCTATCCGACTCCTTGTTAACCGGTGCCATCTTGTTAAGGGTGTTCTTCCTTCCAGCATGCTTTCACAGAATGTGGAGTTGCTAATCTCTATCTGATTAGTGGTTTTGCGCATCTATTGGTATTTTAATGCTGAAAAATGAGGAAAAATTTTCTTTGATACATTTGTGTTTCCACACTCCTCTTCAGTCGTGTGTGAAACATTATCTATCTTCCTTTTATCGGCATGTTCATGCTAACTCATTCTTTTGTCACCGGCACTTGATCCTGGATTTTTATTTCGTTTCAAAATCTTCTGGGCTAAGTACATAACTCGCGTCGATCCGATGCTTGTGATTGTAATTTGGTTCTCGATGTAGCTATATGACACTTATCATGAGTGGAGTATGGTTAATGCTATCTATTTTCATCCTCCAGATGATGGCAGTTATCTCCTGTGATTTTGAGTTATACCGTGATCATATCTTTATCATATTCAAGTATCTTTGGCAATCCGGAGTTTTCTCAAGGAACTACGATGGTCTATCATCTGTTTATCATGCTTCACATCTTTTTGGAACTCCATATCTGCAAAATTCTCTTTGATACGAGGGAATTGCATCTTTTCGTCTCTGATAGCTTTTCTTAAGGTATGAGCTATCATCGTTCCTTTATCCAAGATCTCTTCATCTTTGTAACCGGTGATCCGATCGACAATGTGAACCAGGTGGCATTTCTTGTTCTCTTCCGAAGGACCAGATAATCTATTCTGCCAGTGCATCTTTCCAACATGAATCCTTGCTCGCAACGTCGATCTTTCAAAGAGCGTTGAGCTCAGAAAGTGTTTTGAGCATTGTTCGTTCTCCCGCCTCTTTATCTTGATATTCTTGGAAGATTTTGTTCATCCGTGGTGGTATATCTTGATGATATGTTGGCCTATTCTATATAAATGGAAGAACATGGAAGATCATATGTGTCTCTTTCTCTCAAGATGCGAGAACACCGCTTGTGTGCAAAGTTCTCAAAGTGTGAATTCTGGCTTCTTGAAGTCACCTATATCGACCACGTCCTTCTGCTAAATACATCGCTTCAACTCTGGAATCAGCAAGTCCATTGTTAATTCCATCCTCCACCTTCAATCAAACCCGGAGTCTTTCCTTGTTGACGAGTTATCATCGTCGTTCCGCTGAAGAGTTCCCAAGACTGCTAAATCTCTCTCAATCATTTCAAGAAGAACATGGAGTTCTTTTCACCTCTGTCTCGTCAAGTAATCTTTTGAAATCCTCTTGTTCCATCTTCTATCCTCAATCCACCGGATGCCATGAAGAATTTCTAGATCTTTTGTAATCCTTCTGTTCAAGTTGTTGCTATCTTTTCCTTATCTATCGAATCTTGCAGCTGTTCTCCATAATCTTTCTTCATATCCTTGCCGGTGTTTTGGGATCTTCTGACATGACGACAACATCATCATCTTTATCTACTCTGGATCCAACGAATCATTTGCATCATATCTTTGTTTTCCTACGGAGTTCCATGAGTTTTATCAAGTTCTTCAGTCTGTTCGGCAGTTGGGTTGCATGGTTTTCCATTCATGTGCGGAGTAATGCTTTGGGTGCGGGATGGAGTAGCTACCATACCACTACTCTTTTCATTCTCTCTTGTACATTGAATTGGTGAACTAATGCGATTTAACTCATTCCATGGATGTAGAAGTGGCCTTTATTCTTGATACTTCTATTTCGTCCTTGTTTTCCGGAGTGCTCTCTCGAAGAAGATAAGCAATAATCTCTTGTTGGTGATCTCGTCTTTTCTACATGGAGCAAATCATCAATTATCTGGTGGGAATAAACACAAACTCTTTTCTGTCCTCGTCTTTCTACCGGTGCTCGACATTCCCAAACAAGATGGAGGAAAATATCTCTCTCTTTGCTTCATCAATTCTTTTTCTGTGGTAAAGCCAATTATGGTCGATGCCAGCAGCCGCAAATCTATTGCGTTAGCCTCAAGGTTAAATAAAGCAATAAGTATCTCTACAATAAACTCCATATTCTCCATATTCTTTTCTTCTTGGGATTCCACCATAATCTAGCATCACCTCCTTGTCTAGAAGATATATCCGCGCATCTCAATTGTGTGATCCTTGGTTCTTACCGTTGCAACAAGAATCTAATCCGACAATGTCTAACTAAATCTTTCCGTTGATATCAAGGAACTCTATTGTTTGAAGGCAATATTGTTTCCGAAATTCATTTCTCAAATACGAGGGAAGAAACAATGCTATTTTCATAGTGGTATCTAACTTCTCCAAAGTAGCTCCTTTTCCGGCGAGGCAAAGAATCATCGTCATGTGCATCTGTTGATCTCTAATCCTAACGGTGTGTCTTTCTTTATCCATGATACATCGTCCTTCCTTATTCTTTCAAGTGTTTCTATTCTTTATCACGTTTCCTGAAAAACCGGGGCTATGTTCATCCTATCCTTCTTGTCTCACGACAATCCCTCAACTCTTCTAAACCGTGTTTCTCAAGCAAAACGCAAGACTCGCAACAAGTCTAGCAAGCTTTGCAAGGTGTAATGGTTGCACCATTCCGTTGTTCATCATCTTGGGAACGCGAGGATCACCTTCGTTTCGAACACCCGCATTTCCTTGTGTTGTTTTCTTTTTCCTAGGAATCTCGCGGCGAGATTCTTGTTTAGTGGGGGAGAGTTGTAGCATCCCAATTGTCTAACAATTGCAATGCTACTAGCCTAGTCTATATATATGCTACCTTCCTACATATAATTGTTGCATCATAATTATATCATGCTCATGTCATCATGCCACCTTGCATTTGAGCATCATATAAAACCCCTTTCAATTTGCTTCTTCTCTCATATGCATTCATATTACTTGTATTTGCCTCTTGATGAATTGTAGTTGCTTCTTGATAAATTGCTTCATGCCCAAGTTGAGTTGAGGGCATATCTCTTTAATTCTTTCCACCTATTAACTTGTCAATTTCATCTCTCTTTGGAATCCATTCTAATACCACCATACATGTATATGTGGGCCCTACCATTTTGTTCTTGGTATTTATTTCATGCCCATCCATGTATAGTGTATGGATCCACCAATATTATCCTTGTTTTTGTTCACCTCAAATCTTGTTTTGTTTTCTCTTTTCTTACACTACCACATGCATGCATTTGTCTCACATGCATGCAATTGTGCATTATTTCATGTACATGCAATATAAATCCACCTAATCTAGTCACATGAAATATTAGACCCTTTTTAACATTTGGCTTTTCTAAAATTCGTTTTGGGATCTTGTTGGCTTTTTGTATGGTTTCAAACAAGGTTTGGGGGATAAATTCAAAACCAAACAAATATAAAGAGGGAATCCTATCTCTACCATATCACTAACCATCTACTCCACCTAAACCCTACATGCTTACTTAAACTAGCTAGCTAATCTCTCTCTTCCTCTCCCTCTTTAAACCCTAGCTAAACATGAAATTACCTAGTCTAATTCCTTGTTTCAACCTAGTATAAAACCCTAGCCTAACTTCCACTCTAGATCCCTGGCTGTCCCAGCCAAGCCTCTCTCTTCCATGTGCCAAACCGCAAGCTGCACCGGGCTGCACCTCCCTTTCTCTGGTCCGACCCCTCCCAACCTGGCCTGTTTTTCTTCTCCCTGGCAGCCACACGTGATCGACCAAGCCATTTCTTTGCACGTGCTCTCGCTCCCTCCTGTTAAAGCAAGCCCCAGCAGCAGCTGGCACAAGTGTCGTCCCCATCCACCCTTCCCCAGATCAGGATCCCGAGCTCGGCGTCGCTCTACCGGAGCCGCACCTCACCGGGAGCGCGCTGGAGCAGGCGTGGAGCACTGCAGCACGTGGGCGCCATCACGTCGCCAGGACCCTTCCGCCTCTGCAAGCAAACCACCAAGCCGCTCTGCTGCCCACGACGCTCGCCACCGGCCGCGTTCACCGTCGCCCTGCGTTCACGCCACCGCCACCACCATCGCCACCGTTGTCTCCCGGCCGGCCACTACAATGCCGACCACTTCTCGGTGAGCTTCCCTCTCCCTCTCTTCCCTGTCTCGCTTTCCCCTGCTCGCCAGCATGCGCCGATGCCACGCCACACGCGCGCACAGCAGCTACACGGCGCGCCTAGCAGCAGCAACAGCGACGCAGACTACGGTTCCCTCCCCTCTTCCAGCCACCCCACTATGTTCTTGACGCCAACCCATAGATCTACGCGTAGAGGGATGAACCAGCTACCTCCAGGATCAAATCACGTCCATTATCTCGCTCTAGTTTGCTCGGAATCGTCGGGAGAAGATCATCTCGATCTCTGTCTCTGAACCGGTCCGTCGGTTAATCTGCAAACCCCTCTGTTCTTCATGATTTTCCCCGATGCTGCAGACCTCCTCCGCAAAATCCCCAAACACCAAAGTCGTAGCCCTACATCTCCCCTACCTCTAGAATCAAACGGCGCTTGATTTGGATCTCTACAGGCGAAGATATCATCTGCGGAAGTCGAGAAGAAATCTCCATTTTTCTGAAATTTTCCGTTCAAACCTGAATCCCCTCTGTTGTTCCCTCTACATCGTTGCATAAGTTGTTCCTTTGGAAAATCTTCCTTATGCAAAGCTTGTTCCTCCATCCCATGAGCCATTACTAAAGGAGTTGTTTGAGCCATGCGAGTCGTATAACATCATGTGTAGGGTATGTGAGAGTCTGATGGATAACGAGGTACATAAACAACTTGACCTGAGTAGTAATGGGATAACTAATGAAAGAGGCACCGGTGAGCAATATCTGTCATTTGGTTTTTCATGCTCACTTGTGTCCCGTAGGACCCTGCGTACTTGATTCCTGTTCCTTGACTATTCACACTATCCACATCCGGGAGGCCTTATGGACCCCCCTGAGCTAGAGCTTGATTCATTTCTATTTCTTGGGGCCACAGCTACTTTGGGGTTTTATTACTATCATGTACTTATGCCATGCTTTACTGCTTTATTTACGATTGTGCGTGGAGCACCTGTACTGTTTTGGATCGTGACACGTTTCGCTGTATCGACAAGCCCAGTCACACTTTCGGGTTCCCAGTCGTTTACCGCTGTCCACACAAACCCTGGGTCCGTTCCGGAGCTGGCAACTTCGTTGCGGGTAGCTTAGTGGGGTGGCCCCCTGAAATATTTCTGAATCCTGTGATCGCTTTGTTGTGAATGCCTCGTTGGGTTTTGAGTTGGTTTTTCCGAGGTTGATCAAGTGTGTGTTGCTATTTGTGCACCCCTGTAGGGTAAATCTTTCTGAAAGCCGTGTCCACGGTTATGGACGACTTGGAGCACAGTTTCTCGATCATAGACAAGTATAACTAAAGTATCGCTTTTAATTTGAATAAATACCTGACTAGTAATAGTGCAATACTCATGGAATGGTTAATAAAACTGCCAACGGATGGGTTGTTCGTCCGCTTTCGCTGGTGTTTAGAAGGAGGATGGATCTGTTACTTTATACTGTTATAACTGTTGTTTCTAATTAACGGACATCCGTCTATCATTGGTTAGGCGGATGGTTAGCGAGTATCTATAGACTTGTTAGTATTATCTTTTGTTGCAATTGCGTCACCCCAGGTATATGTCCCCTTTAGAGGCATAAAGACTTGCTGAGTACCCCTAGGGTCTCACACGATAAATTGTTTGATTCAGATGAACAGGTGTATTCGCAAGATGGATACTGGGTGGAGGAGACAGATGATGTTGGCAACGATCACTCGGTGTAGAGATTCCAGGGATGGGGATCCGTGAGATCTGTGGGCGGGATGTGCTTACTTATGTGGCATCTTATGCCGATTTGCTTCTTGTACGTACTCGGATCTTGTTTCCCGCTTCCGCTTGATACTCTGATGTTTGATGTATGAGGAGCTATCCTACACTATTATCTCTATCTAGGATATTTGGATCTTGCCGTATAATGTTGCAATATTTCTATTTCTTTTAGATGGTATGGCTCTGAGAACTGTTGTAAGGTAGCTTGCATACATACTCACTTGTGTATGTATTTGATCTCTTCGCCTGTTGCCTACGCCGCTCGCTCTTGTCCCGATGTTCTTGGAAGTGGTTAGGACGGCCGACGGGTCTACACGTGGGTGGCCCCTGGGCCCCTGCTGTACTATTTTAACCACTTCTGGTTCATCCAGGCTTGAATTTAGAGAGTAGGGTCCGAGGTTGTTACACGACTCTTTAGGATAACGACACAGAACTGCGCGTGATTGGAGCAACGTTGCTCCAGTTGCAGCACGAGATGTTGTGGCAGAACTGGTCCCACTGCAACCTTCCCAGCGGCAATCTAACAACCGTAGGGAAGAATATGAAGCATGACGTCGGGAGTGAGATCGGAAACAAATGCCACCTCCTAGACACACAAGCCATCCAACTAAACCTTGCCACAATGACGATAATGCCGGATGAAGAAATGACAGAAACCACGCTGGATCAAACCGGTAGGGTGGCTGTCGTCACGAAGACCCGTCCTAGAACTGACACCACGATGTTCTGGATGGAGGGCAGCAATCAGCCGGAAATAACCCACCAGAGCCTCTGTCTCTACTAGGCAGTGTCCATAATAGCTCCCACTGGAGCCAGGGGACGTCAGGGCAAAGGAGGTGGCAAAAGAAGCAGAGATCCGGTTCCATGGTCCCGCGGCCATGACGAACATCCGAGATGACACACCCTGTCACCAATTGACTCCCCAAACCATATCAACTCAAACATAGAGGCGCGGAGCTACGAGTCGAATGATATATACGTGGGCCCAAAGTGTTTTATACCAAGGGTCCACCAAACCAACTTTTTGGAGGGGTTCGCTATCTCAAGACACATTCAACCGTATGATGGTGTGGCTCAGCCAAATACTTGGCTCCACGATTTCTTACAGGCTTGTTGCATCGCTAAAGGAGGAAATAGCTTGGTCGTAGTGCGATATCTCCCACTTATGCTGCGGAAGACGGCTCGATCGTGGCTCAATGAACTCCCGGAAAATACAATCTACAATTGGTATGATATGCAAAGTGCGTTCTTTTGGAATTTTGAGGGTACCTACATGAGGCCCTACACAGTCGAAGACTTGAAGCATTGCGTTCAGAAAACCGGAGAAACTTGATGGGACTACCTCGGATGATGGATTGACACAAAAACTCCTGCTAGGGAGTTAACAACCAGACCGCGATTAAAGCATTCATCACGGGGCTCCCAGTCAGATTAATGCGTCACCAACTGAAGTGCGACAAGGTTACCAATTTGGGCAAGATGATAGTGATGGCAAGCAAATATGCTGATGTCGATGACGATTTGGAAGGTTTTCTGAATGACCTAGTTGCACCACACACGGCAAAACAACTGAAATAGTAGTAGACCCAAAAGCGCAAGAACACCACGAAAGTCAAGCCTAGTCCGAAAAATGCATCCGTCAATGCAACTTTCGGATATGGAGGCTGAGGAGGGTGTGGAGGTGGCCGGGGACAAGGCCGCGGAGTTCCCCAGGTCCAGGGTAGAGGAGACCAGCAACCTGGTAAGACCTATTCTTGGGCCGACATTGCTAATAACCCATGTGTACATCACACGAACAGGAACGGGGGCTCTTCCCACACAAATGTTGAGTGGCATTTCAATGGCGATATCAAGAAAGACGAATTCGCTGGCTACAGAGCCAAGCGAAGAAAAGGAAAGAAAAATTCTGACAAAGATAAGGAGTCCAAGGAAGATTCTGACATGAAAGAAGCGAATACCATTAATCCCAGGTCGGATGGTAAGAAGGCTTACCCAACCAAGAAAAACACTTATGTCTGCTTCCTCGGATCTCAGCCTGACAAGGTCAAGAAAGAAGTAATGCATGAGCTTAACACAATCGTTTCGTCTGTCACCCAATATCTGGGCTGGTCGGAAGTGAAGATCACCTTTGATTGAAGCGATCATCTTCCTAAGCCTCACAGGCAAGGAAAGTACACTCTGTTCATCAATCCACTTATTGATATCTATGAGTTCCCAAATATGCTCTATGTTAAAACATGCACCACATGACGATATCAGAAACCTAGCTGAATCACAATAGTGTGGTTTTCCATGGAATTGTCCCCGGAAGGCAAGTAAACTCTCTGGAAAAATCACTCTGGATGTTACCTTCAGAACACTGGAGAACTATTGAACTGAACCACTATATTTTGAAGTCATGCCGTTCAAGAGCGCATACCATGCTATCTTTGGTCGTCCGGCCTGTTGGGCCATGTAGAGATAAACAAAAACTTTTCCCTATGTGGTGAACCCAAGATCTAGCTGAGGTAGTAGGCCACGTGGACTACCACTAGACGCGCAGTTGCAGAATCAGTGAAGCATGTCGCTTGATGTAGTGCAGTCCTCACGATCTATTCCGATCCACAATCGTCGAAGTGCTGAACATACAACACCTCTGCCAGTATCGACACATACGAGGAGGAGTGTCGGCGGTGGACTGCTAGGTCCGGTGCAGCGGCGGCAAGACTGAACTAGGGCTAGGGTTTCTCCAACGGTTGGAATGACCTAATCATGCACCTCTCTAGGTAAGTGTGCCCCAGTATATATAGGGAGTGAAAGTGGGCTCCACTCACTTGTGGCATATTCACTAAAGCCCATATTAGTCACTGTGAGTCCAACTCACGAACTTAGTCCGTATCTGATTCGGGTCCAACCCAAACTTCCTCCTGCTTTTCAGTGTGTGACCCGACAGGTTCATGGTAACTCGGACACGATCCGAGTCTCACTCGTAATCGATCAGTCGGTACCGGCTCCGAGAAGAACGTGCCGACTCCCAAGTACCAAAGAGTCATGATGACATACCTGCCAATGCGACTTTCATCTGAGTCCCTTTTGCCTCATGATACATCTTGTCAAGGTATTGGCGAATAATCATCATCCTTCAAATAGCTCAACTCTCTTCTTGATCTGAGATAAGTGATTCATTCGACTAAGTCTTAGTCAACCACCTCAGTTAACACTTAACCGACCTATGCATGGCCATGCTTTCCGAATCATATCTTTTGAGAGGGCCCAGAGAATATCTCTCTAGTTGGAGGGGCAAAATCCCATCTTGGTCATCCACATCACGTAGCCTGATTCTCAGTCGACCCAAACTCTTCCTTTATAACTGCCCAGTGATGGAGCAGCGTTTGACAGAACCTAAGTCGGTGATCCTCAACTCAGATTGTGCAATAACCTCAAGTCTAAGGATTACATTGATTGAGACATACAAATGATGACTTATTCGTTATATCTCAATGTGGGTCAATCCAACTTGCTAGACTCTTTAGCCGAATTCGTGTAAGTCGGAATAGCATCTCCATGCCCATGACAAATGGAACCGAGTCATCAGCCGACTTTTGCATTAGTCTAAGTTGTGTGTCCAACACAACCTCAACGACCAAGGACAACTAGTATGAACAACATGAATATATAGTTCCACAATCGAATCACATATTCAGTGATCTATATCAGTAGTTCATACATGGATAATAACTTTATGAATACATTGGGAATAACATCATCCATGATTGTCTCTAGGGCATATTCCCAACACGGCCTACTGCATTTTATGGCTCGCCCCTGCTACATTTATAATATGATGAAACTTCTAGGCCCCAAAGGCGTTATCACAGTTCAGGGAAACCCGAAGAAAGAACGAGAGTGCGAGGATGGAGCTACCGCTTTCGCCGAAGCCGTACTTCACTTGCCTTCCTCTTCTTTTGTTCTAGACCAGGAATTAAATAGCTGGTTCAGTAAGGACCAGGAATCCTTGATGGAGAGAATATGATCGCGTTCTATGCATGGCTCTCCTCCAAAGATTAACTGGAAAAAGGATGATGAGTCCAAAATTATAGCATATTTACCTTTTTTCTACAGAAGTAGAGTAGGATTTTCAGTATTTTACTACGCATTTGTGCACCTTTTGTCCTTGTGTTAACAACATCCCGAATTACTAAGTCTCTTGTGAATATATCAATTGGAACTGTCATATTATGTAGTAATATGGTATTTCTAAGTGATAAAAGTCATTTAATTGATTTATTCTCGCACCTGGGAGATTGGCAAACGCATAAGAAAGCTCCAAAGCGCATAACGACCACTGGTATGGGCGGAGCTTGCCCATACCGTTCGCCCATACCGTGTGGCAGCACATCCACCTCGTCAAATACTCTCGCCTCGCGAAGACGGATCTGAGATCCGGCATTCACAGAAACTTCTAGCCTCAAAACACCACACTAGAGAGGGGGATTTGGAGGAGGAACTTGGAGAAGGGAAAATCCTTGCTTCTTGACGGATCATTGGAGGACATCGCATCATCCCCTTCATCATCAACCGCTGCATCTCCATCACCATTGCTATTCCCATCTTCCATACATTAGATCTTACTGTAATTCCAGATTCAATTGTGGTTTGCACTAGATTAATCCTCGTACTTTTATCCATCCATTTGATTATGATGATGTCGCTCATTGCTTCCATGTGTGAGTAGTTCCCTTTATTCTTGGGAGAAGGAGAAACCCTAGCACTATTATGAAATGAAATAAAGATGATCTATTACTTGTATCCATGATCCATTAATTTATGATATCGTGTTTGATCTCTCTCTTTAGATGGTATGTGTAGTCGGCTACATATCATTTTCCTTCGGGACTAAAGAGAGGGTGAAATCCTAAGGACGTGTATGGGAGTATGTCTAGTGTTACTCGCGACTACAAGCATTGCCTTATAACCTGCACGGTCTAAGGAGGAATAAAGAGAGATTCACTAGCTAATTAGGATATCCATGGGTAAACCCTTAATTGTGGTGGTCTTTATGAGTGGCTTCTCTAAGGCATCGCGTTGGTTATTTAGAGATGACCTCATTATCTGGCTCAATAAAGTGGCTTCCTACAGGCCTAATTATGATTAAGAAATAAGTTGTCCTAATTATGATTAATTACAACATGCTAGTGGTGAATCCTACATCCTCGAGAACGCTTTAGCCCTATTTAGTTCAAACACCATTCCCAACGCATTCGTTACGTGCTTTGTTTTACCTGTTTTATTTACTTTCTACATTCAACCAAAAACATTTCAAACACCCTTTACTCGAAATCAAAGGCAGCTTACAAGTATCCTTTGGTAGACAATGACGAGGGCATAAAGACCTTAACCAAATAGCTCTGTCTGGGTTCGATACTCTTATTTTGAAACTGGCTACAATCGATTTGTGCACTTGTAGTCATCAAGCTATTTTCTAGCATTGTTGTCGGGGAGCTAAGAGCTTTTGGTCTTTGTTCTTAGTTTCTTATTCTACTAATTGCTTACTAAAGTTTTTTACTAGTTTCATGTAACACCATGGGCGAGTATCCACATACAATTTAACTTGAGGCTATAAAGAACTTTGGTCCACCCATGGATGCTTATTTAAAATCCAATAGCCCTGATGGGTATGATATCAACCCCATGCTTCTGGATCTTTTGCACGCTAAATGGTTTGCAGGGGACAGTACGGAGGATCCATATGAGCATGTAGTGTTCTTTGAAGATACATGTGGGACTTTTCGTATTAATATATTTACTCAGAATGAGGTTAAATCTGCTCTCTTTATTCAAACTCTTATTGATGAGGCCCTCTCTTGGTATATTCGAAGTCCTAAAAAAATTACTGACTCCTGGAAGAGGTTGTCCTCTTCATTCTTAGTTGATTTATCTCCTAGGACAAGAACCCTTGGAGCTAGACGTATCATTACGAATTTTAAGGGAAGACCCGAGGAAAGCCTCCATGAAGGATACATAAGGTTTAGGGGGTTCTTGATCGTTGCCCCCACCACAGCTTCCCACCTTGGTTGCTAATACATACCTTCTACGCAGGTTTGAGTACTGATAATAGAAATGAATTAGACTCCCTTACTAATAGGTCATTTACCAAATTTAACGTTGAAAGAGCCTAGAATTTGCTAGATATAGTTCATAGGATGGAAAAGCTTATTGTGGAGCCGAACTTAATGAAGATAATTCTATAGAGTATGATTGCTTAAGAAAATTTCTAGCATCAGGAAGGGTAGAAAAACTACTAGGAAATGTTAACCTTGGTCCTCGTATGATCATTCAAATTGTTAAAACTATGCTGAGAATTTGCAGATTCCAAAGGAGTGGGAACATTACACGTCACCGTGTAAAGTCAAGCCCCCCATAACTGGTCCCAAGGACATTTTTTCACGAATGGATAAGAGGGTGCTAGTTGAAGATGAAACTATCCTTACAAACAAAATAGAGAATAAAAATGAAGAAACAAAAAGGATAAGAAAATTAACTAGAGATCAGGGAACTATGAAGACAAATATTGGCATAGTAAAAGAACTACTAGAGCACGAGGTGGTTGAGTACGAGGTAATAATGATAAGTAGAGAATCCTCTGATATAATTGGAGGAGGTCAACAGAAAATTCCCTTTTGTTTAGGAGAATCTATTTATGTTGGACTTTGCGACTTAAGATCTTCCATTAACATTATACCTTATTCTATCTATGAGGAGTTATGTTGCCATCTTGATGAACAAGATTTTGAACCATCTATTCTAACCATTTTGCTTTTGGATAGAACCTTGCAGCAAACTCGCAGAATTCTTCGTAATGTTTATATTTCCGTAGGAACATTTGTCTACCCAGTTGACTTTCATATTATTGATATGCCTTTGAATTTATTTCCCCCTGTGATTCTCGGTAGTCAATTTTATAAATCCATGAACATTGATATTAATGACAAGCAACAAGTTATGTCTTTGTAGTTTGGGGGAGAGGTTCTCAAGGTAGATTGCAGGAAATTTACAAAGTTTCCGTATGAGAAGAAGATTGAGATCAAAGAAAAAAACTATTTAAGAATTAGCGGCAATTTACTTTTCACCCCACAAACTGAACTAGAGAGAAGCTTGACGAACAATGATTCACTCCCAAATGATGTTCCAAAATAAAATCTGGATAATATCCTTAATGATGCACCATAAGTGGAGAATCGTTTTAAAGATAAATTTGAAGAATTAGGAAGAAAAGGAGACGAGGACCTTCCTCCTTTAATTTTAAAACCTCTCCCTCTAGGGCGCAGGTATGAATTTTTAGACAAAGAAGGTAAGTGTCCTATAATTATCAATTATAAACTCTCTCCTAAGGAAAATAACAAATTATTAGAAGTACTTGTCTAACAACGTGAAGCTTTTGGATACACCCTTAGCGATATATAAGGGATTGATCCTTGCATAGTTACCCATAAAATACCTATGATTGAGTATGTTAAACCTTTTATTGACACTCAAAAGAGGTTGAACCCCAGAATAAAAGAAGTGGTGAGAAAGGAGGTCATACGCATGTTAGACACTGGTACGATTTATCCAATTTCTAATAGTAAATGGGTTAGTCCAACTCATTGCATACCCAAAGAAGGATGTATAACCATAATTAATAATGATAAGGATGAGATAATCCCTACTAGAACAATAGCGGGGTACAAAATGTGTATAGACTTTAGAAAACTAAATAAGGAAACCATGAAGAGTCATCATCAGATACCTCTCATGAATTGCATTTTAGAAAGATTTTCTAGCAACTCTTATTTTTGTTTTCTTTATGGTTATTCGGAATATTTGCAAATTGCTATTCAACCTGAAGACCAAGAGAAGACTACTTTTACTTGCCCTTATGGAACCTATGCTTACAGACTAATGCCCTTTGGTTTATGTAACACCGCTGCTACTTTTCAAGAATGTGTTTAGAAGATATTTGACAGTTTCTGTCAACACCCGGATTTTTAATCCCAGATGCCCGTTATGCCATACTTCGCAATCCTAGGATTACCATTTTTGCGAGACATAACGGATTGGATATCACAGTACATCATCCATTACAAACCATACATAAGGTTTTACACAAATAAGGATCTCATGATCCAGTCTTTAACACAACAAGCAGCGGAAATAAACGATAGCGTAGCGGTGGGGTCCATCTTCAGGGGCACAGGCAATGCTGATGAAGGCAGATAGTCCTAGTTATCATAGCCGTCCTGCTGACCATCATCTTGATAATCTCCTTCATAGTCTGGCCATGATAATAGCCAGGGACAAAAGCCATGAGTACTCTTTAAGTACTCGCAAACTACTACTAACAAGGGGTATAATTCTAAGTTAAAGTACTGAATCTAAGTTAACTATCAAGTTAAGCTTGAAACCTAAGCTGAGTTCTGAAGAAAGAAAAGATAAAGTAGAGTTCTAGAATCACTTAAGTTGGAAAGCTTTTATCATCAACACAACCCTGTTGTGGTCAAGTCAAAGTTCATCATTCATTTCCAAGTTATGTAGAAAACATCTGACAACAAAACAGTATGGCCATTCCAACAGTCCATAACCGCGGACGCGGCTATTTGAATAGTTTGACATTCTGCAGAGGTGGTACACTTTCACCACAAGATTCGATACATCTGTCAGGGATAACCCTGAATCATCATACTTAGTATGCAGATAATCAAACATAACCTTCCCTTTACACACCCTAGTACAAGCACCTCTCCTATGAGTATGGCCTCCCAACCATGACCATCAGTCATCTTGGGCACTGCATAGGTGGACACCATTGAGAGTAGCCTCAGCTCAAACCTCTCCCGTGAGGGAACTAATACTAATGCATATAAATTTCCAGCTAAGCCTTACCCAATTCAGGTAATGTGGTTGTACGGTAAATTTGGAATGGTATCGCATCCGAATCCAACCATCAGTTTTATAAAAGGGTTAAGGATCATGCCTCATCATTTTCATCATCATAAACCATTTGTGTTTCTCAACACATGTCAAAACATCTCAATAGAATGACTCGTCATTCCAAGGTTTTCATAATTCATTTTCACCAAGTGCTCCCATCTAAAGTGACTCAAATTTTTGATCTATACTAAGGTACTAAGTTAAGAGTGTTCGCTAAGGTGGAAAGATGGGATCAATCTCATGCCATAGAATGACATCTATAGGTTTCTAAGTAGGTCAAGTTTTATACTCTTTATGGTACCTTCAAAATTAAGTAAAGAACTTTGTGTAAACTAAGGGACGCTAAAACTTGTCAATAAGACTTGGGGTACTAATAGTTAAACGGGTGTGATCAAAGCATGCTTAAGGCATCTTTGCTAAACCATCTAGTTTTATTCTAGCTTGCTAACAATCGCTTGCTAAAGTATGTTTTTGCAAGGGTTAGCTTGCCACTAATAGCTTGCCTTAGTTGGTGCAGTGGTTGAAGTTTTCTTCTTCTTCTTGGTAGAACTCCTCCTCCTCGAAGGCTTGGTCGGTACTAGCGTCTATAAATACATAGGTAGGAGACAATCACCAACAAAACTTAACTAGGCTAAGTAACATTCTAAAACACACAATTGATGATCTATTATCATCACAAACATCACAAGTTTAATTCAATAGTTTCAACCTTTTTATTTTGGAAAAGTAATTTCTACTCATTGAAATATTAACTAAAATTTAATATTCACCACCAAAATATGGGATCATGTGGACCCATGTCCTCACCACATATTCTAACATGTGGGAATGGGATTTAAGGGTTGGATCAATATTACTTTGGTTTAAGTTCATTATTTAATGATTTAAAGTGACTAGAAATGCCTATATAGCACTATTTTGGTACTAGTCCAAAGTTACTGCATGTAAACCTTAATATTATTACATATTTAGATAGATATGATGAAATATGATTTTTGAGAGTTGGAATCAACTCAAAAGCTAACTTGGTTGATTTTATAAAAATGTTTCAAGTTGCAAAAGCTTCTGTCTTCTTATTTTTATTAGGAGAAATCTACAACTCTAAATGAATTAAATCCAACGGGCTTGGATAGATCATTTAAATACCTTTCAGACAAAATTAGTTTCATGCAATTTGGATTTGTCAAACTCACAGAATTGAATTTTGAAACACTGGACAGAAACTATATTCTAACTAAAAAGATAAATCCAGATTTGAATCTGTGGGCTAACGCGGGAAAGGGAATGGGCCGGCCTAGTGGCGCTCCGCGGCGCGGGGCTTAGCTAACAGGGGGGTCCCACTTGTCAGCGGCACTTAAAACGTGAAGCGGTACGCGCGCTGTGGGCCATGCGATTAGAGGCTAGATCTACGGCTGAGGGTCGTCGTCAACGAGTCGCCGGGCGTGACTCGAACCCTAGCGGCTCGGTGGGGTCTCTTTGAGGCGTGCAGGGCTCCAGCGGGGTCATGGCGTCTTGGCGAACAAAGTGGAAGATGATGGCGAGGCGAGGCGTGGTCGCGGCGGAGCTTGGGGTGGCCGGAATCAACAGCACCCATTCTTCTCCCGAGGCGGCGGCTCCGGCTCCAATTCCGGCGAGCTCCTGCTCCACTTGCTCCGGCGAGAGGTGGGTGAGGTCCAGAGAGGTGAGGGGAGTGGAATGGTGTGAGTCTTTGGTGCTGGGGAGGGCTCCTTTTATAGGCGCGGCTGAGCGGCAGAGAAGCATGGGCGGTGCTCGCCGGTGACGATGGCACAGCGAGCTAGAGGCGTGGGCGGTGTGCTAGGACGGTGGACGGTGCCCTGGCGAGTGTCACGGTGGTGCTTGTGTAGTGGTTTGTGGTTGGGGAAAGTGAAGAGCGTGGCGCGCACTAAGTCTCTGCCGACGGCGAGTTTTACGGCGGCCGGCGACTACGGGGCACGGTCGGGGGATTGGGCATGTCCGTTGTCTTGCTAGGCCGGTGGGGATCGTGTATACGGGCGGCTGGAGCTAGGTGAGGTATGGCTACGCAGGGACAGGGCATGCTCTGCGGACGGCGTCGGCATGGTCGACAGGCTCTGGGCGCGACGGTTCCTAGTCGTTCTAGTCGCTGTCCTTGGGCTGGGGCTGGTCGGGCAGTGGAGGTGGACCACGGGCTACCTCCAGGACACAGTGGATGGCGCTGGCGGCGGCTGTGGCGTGCTATCACCGGTGAGGTGCTCAATTGGGGGCTCGGCCTTAATGGCCATGACCATTTGGTCGTGGCACAGTGTGTGGCTGGGCTAGAGAGGGGTAGGGGAAGTAGTGGAGAGATTTTGGTGGCAAGTTGGGGAACAAGTTTGGCCAGAACACTATTTTAAAATAGTGAAATTTGTTTGGTTTGAAATCTGCCTGCCAAGTGTTTGATGAAATGGCCGCAAGAGAAAAAGTTTTGAATTTTGAGTTCAAAAATTTTGGGTGATCTCCACTAGTGATAGGTAGTCTCTGGTTGCAAGGGTTTTGAAAATATTGCTCAAATAGATGGTTTTTGAAATATGGGTGATCTATGCATATGCATTAGATTCAATTTTAAACTGTCATTTAAATTAGTTTACAGAATGTTTTTAGTAGATCAAAAGGTGGGCCTTGGTACCTCATTATGTGTACTAGCAAGGGGTGCAGAGATCAAGAATTGTTTCTGTTAAGAAATGAGTACTGGGAATAGCCAAAGTAGGCATGATTGTTAAATTTGTCAAAATGACCATTCCTTCTTTTTAATTCATTTTGATTTGATTTTCTTTAGGAAAAGTTTGGGAATGATGTAGATGATGTTTAAATCACCTAAGAAACATTTTACAAGCATTGGATCAATCAATCATGGCAATTCAAACAACTCCTATTTTAAATACACACATATATGCATGCTTTCATTTTAAATTTGGAAAAGTTTTTGTTAACCCCATTTTTGGATGATTTGATCATGATAAGCTTGGATTAAAGTTTTGGGATGTTACAAACCTTCCCCCCTTAAGAAAAATCTCGTCCTGAGATTTACAAAGAAAACTAGGAACTAAAGAGATCTGGGAACTCTGTCCTAATGTAATCTTCGTGTTCCCAAGTAGCTTTCTCCTTGGTATGGTTGCTCCACTGAATCTTGAGAAACTTGATACTCCTGGTCCTGGTGGTTATGTAGGCTTCCTCTAAGATACGGATGGGCACTTCTTGATAGGTCAGGTCATTGTTGATTTCCACAGCTCTGTGATCGATGTTCTTGAAAACTTCAGTCTTCTCAAGCACTTCCAAGCATTTGCGAAGTAACAAGATATGGAACACATTGTGGATGGCTGACATCTCTTCAGGCAATTCCAGCTGATACGATACTTCTCCTCGACAGTTCAGAATCTTGAAAGGTCTGATATATCTGGGAGCTAACTTTCCCTTCAGACTAAAGCGTTGAGTTCCCTTTAATGGTGAAACCTTGGGATATACGAAATCTCCGACATTGAAAGTCAGGTCTCTTCTTCTCTTGTCAGCATAGCTCTTCTATCTGGATTGGGCAGTCTTGAGGTGCTCTCGAACTTTGTGAACTTTGTCTTCTGCTTCTCGGAGAATGTCGGGTCCAAAGATCTGACTCTCTCCTACTTGCGACCAATTCAAAGGGGTACGACACTTTCTTCCGTATAGGAATTCAAAGGGTGCCATCTGCAAACTAGCTTGATAACTGTTGTTATATGAGAATTCTGCGAAAATGATCTTCCCATTTTGATCCGTATTCCAACACACAAGCTCTAAGCATATCCTCCAAGATCTGGTTGACTCTCTCGGTCATCCATCTGCTTTTGGGTGATACGCGGTGCTGAAGTTCAACTTGGTTCCTAATCCTTCCTAAACTTTCGCCAAAATCTTGAAGTAAACCGGGTTCCTCGATTCGATCGATGGTCTTGGGGGTTCCATGCAGACTAACAATTCTAGCAATGTACAGCTCTGCTAGTTTTGCACTCTGGTAGGTTGTCTTGACTGGTATGAAGTGGGCTACCTTGGATAGTCTATCAACTATGACCCAGATTGAGTCATTCCCCCTACTAGAAGTAGGTAAACCGGTGATAAAATCCATTCCGACGGAATCCCATTTCCATTCCGGAATCTACAATGGTTGCAATAGTCCTGCAGGTCTCTGATGCTCTGCTTTGACTCTTTGACAGATGTCACATTGGCGATGTAGCTTCCGATCTCTCTCTTCATCTTGTGCCACCAAAATTGCTCTTTCAAATCCTGATACATCTTTGTTCCTCCGGGGTGGACAGAATAAAGAGTATCATGAGCTTCCTTCATGATAACTTCCTTCAGCTCCGAATCTGCTGGCACACAGATACGTCCTTTGTACCGCAGTACACCTTCTTCGTCTTCGGTGAATCCAGGTACTTTGCCTGTACCAATACGACGTTTGATTCCGTCGATACTTTCATTCCCCTTCTGGGCTTCCTTGATTTGGCTAATCAAAGTGGGTTGAAGTTCAATGCTAGCTAGGAATCCTTTGCTAACTAACTCAGTCCTGAACTGCTCCAACTCCTCATACAAACTTGGTTGCTTCTCTTTGATCATGGTATTCAGCCTACACGGCAATCTGTTAAGAGCATCCGCTACCACATTGGCTTTGCCGGGGTGATAGTGAATGTCAAGGTCATAATCCTTGATTAACTCTATCCATCTTCTTTGCCTCATATTCAGCTCCTTCTGGGTGAAGATATACTTCAAGCTCTTATGGTCCGAGTAAATCTCACAACGATTACCCATCAAATAATGACGCCATGTCTTCAATGCTAGAACCACGGCTGCTAGCTCAAGATCATGGGTCGGATAGTTCTGCTCATGCTGCTTCAATTGTTGAGACAGATACGCGATGACTTTGCCTTCTTGCATCAATACACATCCTAGACCAATCTTGGATGCATCACAATACACATCAAACAGCTTCTTGATGTCTGGCATGATCAAAATTGGGGCGGATATCAATCTCTTCTTCAGCTCCTGGAAACTGGCTTCACACTTGTCTGTCCATTCAAACTTCTTGTCCTTCTTTAACAATTGGGTCATTGGTCGGGCTATGCTCGAGAATCCTTCTATGAACTTGCGGTAATATCCCGCTAATCCGAGAAATGAACGAACTTGGGTTTGATTGGTTGGGGCTTCCCATTCTTCGACATCTTTGATCTTGGCGGGGTCAACAGAGACTCCTCCGGCAGACACAATATGTCCTAGGAATCCTACTTCTTTCAGCCAAAACTCACACTTGCTGAACTTGGCATATAACTGATGCTCTCTCAGGGTTTCTAGGATGATTCTTAGATGTTGCTCATGCTCTTCTTCTGACTTGGAGTAGATAAGGATGTCGTCGATAAACACAACTACAAACTTATCTAGGAAATTCATAAAGACCTTATTCATGAGATTCATGAAATAAGCAGGGGCATTGGTTAATCCAAAAGACATAACCGTATACTCGTATAAACCATAGCGAGTAGTAAAGGCGGTCTTTGGAATATCCGTTGCACGAATCTTAAGTTGGTGATAACCAGTCCTAAGATCAATCTTTGAGAATACCTGAGCTCCAGTCAACTGATCAAATAGATCCTCTATCTTTGGCAAGGGGTACTTGTTCTTGATGGTGACATCATTCAACTTTCGGTAGTCGGTACACAGACGGTTGCCTCCATCTTTCTTGTCGACGAATAACACTGGTGATCTCCATGGCGATGCACTTGGCTGAATCAAGCCTGTTGCTAACATGGCATCCAACTGCTTCTTTAGTTCAACTAGCTCTGAGGGGTTCATGGTATAGGGTCTCTGGGCTATAGGTCCGGTTCCGGGGATTAGTTCGATAATGAACTCAATATCCCTATCCGGGGGCATACCTGGCAATTCATCTGGGAATACGTCGGGGTATTCACAGACTACTCTGACTTAGTCAATGGTAGGCAGGGCTACACTCTTGTTGCACTTGAATTGACGGGGTAAGGTTTCGGAGATATGCTCTACTATTACTCTAGAACTACTGGTCATGGTGATGGCTTTCTTAGCACAGTCTATCAGTCCTTTATGCCTTGACATCCATTCCATACCTAGTACTACTTCCAATCCTTTGGTTCCAAGTACAATTAGGTTGGCATAAAAATCTATCCCATGAATTCTGATAGGTACAGCTTTGCAAATTTTTCTAGCTTTTGTTGTTGAACCGGGGATTTTAACTATCATGACATGCTTCAGGTTGGTTGGGCGAATCTTACTAGTGCATACAAATTCTTCGGTGACAAATGAATGCGATGCTCCAGAATCAAACAATACTCTTGCTAAAACTGAGTTGACAGAAAACATACCCAGCACTACATCTGGCGCTTCCTGGGCTTCTTCTGTGTTCATGTGGAAGAGACGACCGTTGCGGTTGTGCGGGTTCCCTGGGGCAAACCTCCTTCCTGGTTGAACACGACGCTGCTGCTGAGCTGGGGCATTCACAGGGGCATTGGCGGCAGTCTTCTTGGGACACTCATTGGAGTAGTGACCCTTCACTCCACACTCAAAACAAGTGATCTGGGACTTGTCCTTGACTGCGACAGGTACAGCATTGCTGCCAGCCTGGGGCGGTTGTTGTTGTTCTTGGGAGGGGCACGGTTGAAGTTGTTGGCATTGCCGGAGTGGTGATTGTTTCCTCCGGACTTCATATTTCCTCCGCTACGGTTGGGGTAGCTTGGGCGAGAATTTGGGGGTCGGTTGTTCCTTGGTGAATATCCTGGTGAGGGGTTAGGACAGTACTTCTGGTGACTACTAGATCCAGATTGCTGCATCATATGACGCTTGCGGTTGTCGTTTGCCTGGTTAATCTTCCCTTCCATCTGAATGGCAGAGTCGACGAGTTCTTCGAGATCCTGGAAACGGATGTTGACGAGGACAGTCTTCATCTCATCATGCAGTCCGTTTAAGAATCTCTCCTTCTTCTTGGCCTCCGTGTTGATTTCATCCGGTGCATATCTGGCAAGTGACAAGAATTTGTCACGGTACTCTACCACAGTCAATCTTCCTTGCTTCAGTTCACAGAATTCATCTCTCATCCTGTTGACAAGACCCTGCGGCACGTGGGTGCGGCTGAACTTGACCTTGAATGCTTCCCAGGTCATCACCTGGCCATGGTTCATATTGCGGACGCTATTCCACCAAGCTCTTGCATCTCCCGCCAGATAGTGGGTGGCGAAGAGAACTTTCTCATTCTCATCAACTCTGGCAACTTCGAGGTTGTTTTCCATGGTCTGTAACCAGTCATCAGCATCTAATGGGTTTTCAGATTGGTTGAAGATTGGGGGATTGGTATTCTGAAATTTTTTGAGTTTAGATCCATGGTGATCCTGATTTCCATGTCCTTGGTTGTTGAGAGCCATTTGGGCCATCTGCTGTAAGGTTGCTAAGTTGGCTTGATGCTCGGCCCTGCTTGCTTCACGGTCTGCGATGAGATTCTGCAAGATCTGCAGCATTGGGTCCTGCGATGAGCTGCTCCCTCCTTGGTTTCCATGAGTCATCTGAAGACTGAGATAGATATAGGGGTAAGAGGGAAATTCTAAGGTTCATGGTTTAGGGTTTTCAAAGCTAAAACTTTGAGTTAGACTCAGGTTTTTCAACTAACTTCATTTTCATTCATGCAAGCGAGCACACGATACAACACACACCACAACAATCAAAGGGGAAAACGGATGGTTTTAAGAACCATTCTGCAAGCTACGATACAATGAGATGATACATCTCATGCTATGACAGTGCTCTAGTGCATCTACTCATCGTCAATGAAGTCGGAATCTTCATCATCAGTGTAGAAGTCCACGGCATCCTCCTCCAGAAAGTCATCATCGTTGCTGAGGTAAGAATCCATATCTCCCTGGATGTCTTCGTCCTCATCTTCTTCTTCTTTTGCTGCAAGCTGAGCTTCCTGCTCCTTGACGGTCTTCTCGAGGTCGGCCACCTTCTTGCGAAGACGGGCTATGGTGCGATCCTTCTTGGCACGCTGGCGACGAAGAGACTGGCGGTCTTGGATGAGCAATGCGAAAGTCTAGGCCTTCTGGTCGGCAATGGCACAGTTCTGGTTGGCTAACTCTCTGGCATTGTCCAGTTCCTGTTGTCGGTCATGAAGCAAGAAGTCAAGGTTCTCCACTTGACGCCTCAATTCTGGGTGACTTGTCATCTCCATCAGCATTCCCATGAAGTCACGTCTTGCATAGTGAGCAAAACGGGTTCCTTGAATCTTGTTGATGCTGAGGGCACATAGACGTGCGAGAGCTTCATGCATTGCCCTGGCTAATCCATCTAGCCAGTTGTTCTCTCTCACAGAGAACTGAATTCTCCTGGAGGTTGGTGCTTCGATGCTTCCTCGAAGATCTGCGGTGACTAGCCATTGTAGGTCTCCTCCTGGGGGTCCTGGAAGTTGAGCTCCAAGAAACTCCGGATGTGGGCGTCCCAGTAACTCCGACAGTGAATCCAGATCCCTCTCGAAGATCAGCTGACCTCCGTTTCCCAACTGGTAAAACTTGCAGAATTGAGTCTCCATCTACAAGAATTAAGGATGAGGAGGTTACTGAAGTGATCAAGTGTGTCAAATTTTAAGTAGTAATGTAAGAATTTTGAGGAACATGTATTTTTGAGAAAGAATGAGTTCACAAGGGTAAGAGAGGGAATAGTTTTTTTTTCATAAATACTCACTTTGGTTTTGAAGCTAAGTTTTTGGTTTGGACGTCCATTCTAACTAGGGTCTCCTATGGTCACGTTGGCTCTAATACCAACTTGTCAACACCCGGATTTTTAATCCTAGATGCCCGTTATGCCATACTTCGCAATCCCAGGATTACCATTTTTGCGAGACATAACGGATTGGATATCACAGTACATCATCCATTACAAACCATACATAAGGTTTTACACAAATAAGGATCTCATGATCCAGTCTTTAATACAACAAGCAGCGGAAATAAACGATAGCGTAGCGGTGGGGTCCATCTTCAGGGGCACAAGCAATGCTGACGAAGGCAGATAGTCCTAGTTATCATAGCCGTCCTGCTGACCATCATCTTGATAATCTCCTTCATAGTCTAGCCATGATAATAGCCAGGGACAAAAGCCATGAGTACTCTTTAAGTACTCGCAAACTACTACTAACAAGGGGTATAATTCTAAGTTAAAGTACTGAATCTAAGTTAACTATCAAGTTAAGTTTGAAACCTAAGCTGAGTTCTGAAGCAAGAAAAGATAAAGTAAAGTTCTAGAATCACTTAAGTTGGAAAGCTTTTATCATTAACACAACCCTGTTGTGGTCAAGTCAAAGTTCATCATTCATTTCCAAGTTATTTAGAAAACATCTGACAACGAACAAGATGGCCATTCCAATCGTCCATAATCATGACGCGGCTATTCGAATAGTTTGACACTCTGCAGAGGTGGTACACTTTCACCCCAAGATTCGATACATCTGTCAGGGATAACCCTGAATCATCATACTTAGTATGCAGATATTCAAACATAACCTTCCCTTTACACACCCTAGTACAATCACCTCTCCTATGAGTATGGCCTCCCAACCATGACCATCAGTCATCTTGGGCACTGCATAGGTGGAAACCATTGAGAGGTAGCCTCAGCTCAAACCTCTCCCGTGAGGGAACTAATACTAATGCATATAAATTTCCAGCTAAGCCTTACCCAATTCAGGTAATGTGGTTGTACGGTAAATTTGGAATGGTATCGCATCCGAATCCAACCATCAGTTTTATAAAAGGGTTAAGGCTCATGCCTCATCATTTTCATCATCATAAACCAGTTGTGTTTCTCAACACATGTCAAAACATCTCAATAGAATGACTCGTCATTCCAAGGTTTTCATAATTCATTTTCACCAAGTGCTCTCATCTAAAGTGACTCAAATTTTTGATCTATACTAAGGTACTAAGTTAAGAGTGTTCACCAAGGTGGAAAGATGGGATCAATCCCATGCCATAGAATGACATCTAAAGGTTTCTAAGTAGGTCAAGTTTTATACTCTTTATGCTACCTTCAAAATTAAGTAAAGAACTTTGTGTAAACTAAGGGAGGATAAAACTTGTCAATAAGACTTGGGGTACTAATAGTTAAAGGGGTGTGATCAAAGCATGCTTAAGGCATCTTTGCTAAACCATCTAGTTTTATTCTAGCTTGCTAACAATCGCTTGCTAAAGTATGTTTTTACAAGGGTTAGCTTGCCACTAATAGCTTGCCTTGGTTGGTGCAGTGGTTGAAGTTTTCTTCTTCTTCTTCTTCTTGGTAGAACTCCTCCTCCTCGAAGGCTTGGTCGGTACTAGCGTCTATAAATACATAGGTAGGAGACAATCAAAAACAAAACTTAACTAGGCTAAGTAACATTCTAAAACACACAATTGATGATCTATTATCATCACAAACATCACAAGTTTAATTCAATAGTTTCAACCTTTTTATTTTGGAAAAGTAATTTCTACTCATTGAAATATTAACTAAAATTTAATATTCACCACCAAAATATGGGATCATGTGGACCCATGTCCTCACCACATATTCTAACATGTGGGAATGAGATTTAAGGGTTGGATCAATATTACTTTGGTTTAAGTTCATTATTTAATGATTTAAAGTGACTAGAAATGCCTATATAGCACTATTTTGGTACTAGTGCAAAGTTACTGCATGTAAACCTTAATATTATTACATATTTAGATAGATATGATGAAATGTGATTTTTGAGAGTTGGAATCAACTCAAAAGCTAACTTGGTTGATTTTATAAAAATGTTTCAAGTTGCAAAAGCTTCTGTCTTCTTATTTTTATTAGGAGAAATCTACAACTCTAAATGAATTAAATCCAATGGTCTTGGATAGATCATTTAAATACCTTTCAGACAAAATTAGTTTCATGCAATTTGGATTTGTCAAACTCACATAATTGAATTTTGAAACACTAGACAGAAACTATATTCTAACTAAAAAGAAAAATCCAGATTTGAATCTGTGGGCTAACGCGGGAAAGCCAATGGGCCGGCCCAGTGGCGCTGCAGCGAAACTCGGTGACGGGGTCGCACTTGTCGGCACTTAAAACGCCAAGCCTTGTGTGTGTCTTGCGTTAGAGGCTAGATCTACGGCTAAGGATCGTTGTCGACGACGAACAGGTCGCCGGCGAGCTCGAACCCTAGCGGCTCGGTGGGGGTCTACTGGGGGCGTACCAGGGCTCCAGCAGGGTCAGCGATGCGGGCGAACGAAGTGGAAGACGACGGCGAGGCGTGGTCGCGGCGGAGCTTGGGGTGGCCGGAATCAACGGCACCCTTCTTCTCCCGAGGCGGCGGCTCCGGCTCCAATTCCGGCTAGTTGCTGCTCCACTTGCTCTGGCGAGAGGTGGGTGAGGTTCAGAGAGGGGAGGGGAGTGGAATGGTGTGAGTCTTTGGTGCTGGGGAGGGCTCCTTTTATAGGCGCGGCTGAGCGGCAGAGAAGCATGGGCGGTGCTCGCCGGTGACGACGGCACAGCGAGCTAGAGGCGTGGGCGGTGTGCTAGGACGGTGGGCGGTGCCCTGGCGAGTGTCACGGTGGTGCTTGTGCAGTGGTTTGCGGTCGAGGAAAGTGAAGAGCGCGGCGCGCACTAAGTCTCTGCCGACAGCGAGTTTTACGGCGGCCGGCGACTACGGGGCACGGTCGGGGGATTGGGCATGTCCGTTGGCTTGCTAGGCCGGTGGGGATCATGTAGACGGGCGGCTAGAGCTAGGCGTGGTCTGGCTACGCGGGGACAGGGCGCGCTCTGCGGGCGGCGTCGGCATGGTCGATAGGCTCTGGGCGTGACGGTTCCTAGTCGTTCTAGTCGCTGTCCTTGGGCTGGGGCTGGTCGGGTAGTGGAGGTGGACCACGGGCTACCTCCAGGACACGGTGGATGGCGCTGGCGGCGGTTGTGGCGTGCTATCGCCGGTGAGGTGCCCAATTGGGGGCTCGGCCTTAATGGCCATGACCATTTGGTCGTGGCACAGTGTGTGGCTGGGCTAGAGAGGGGTAGGGGAAGTAGTGGAGAGATTTTGGTGGCAAGATGGGGCACAAGTTTGGCCAGAACACTATTTAAAAATAGTGAAATTTGTTTGGTTTGAAATCTGCCAACAAGTGTTTGATGAAATGGTCGCAAGAGAAAAAGTTTTGAATTTTGAGTTCAAAAATTTTGGGTGATCTCCACTAGTGATAGGTAGTCTCTGGTTCCAAGGGTTTTGAAAATGGTGCTCAAATAGATGGTTTTTGAAATAGGGGTGATCTATGCATATGCATTAGATTCAATTTTAAACTGTCATTTAAATTAGTTTACAGAATGTTTTTAGTAGATCAAAAGGTGGGCCTTGGTACCTCATTATGTGTACTAGCAAGGGGTGCAAAGATCAAGAATTGTTTCTGTTAAGAAATGAGTACTAGGAATATCCAAAGTAGGCATGAGAGTTAAATTTGTCAAAATGACCATTCCTTCTTTTTAATTCATTTTGATTTGATTTTCTTTAGGAAAAGTTTGGGAATGATGTAGATGATGTTTAAATCACCTAAGAAACATTTTGCAAGCATTGGATCAATCAATCATGGCAATTCAAACAACTCCTATTTTAAATACACACATATATGCATGCTTTCATTTTAAATTTGGAAAAGTTTTTGTTAACCCCATTTTTGGATGATTTGATCATGATAAGCTTGGATTAAAGTTTTGGGATGTTACAGTTTCATCCAAAGTTCTATGGAAGTTCTCATGGATAACTTTGTTGTTTACAGAATTGCTTTTGAACAATGTCTTCATAATCTTACTAGATTTTGGCAGAAATGAAGAAAAACCAAGCTAGTTCTCAATTGGGAGCACAACCGCTTCATGGTAAGGTAAGGTATAGTTTTCGAGCAGAAAATTTCTGAGAAAGGAATTGAGGTAGATGATTCGAGGTTGATCAACTTAGGAAGGTTACCAATACCACAAGACATAATTAAAAGGGGTTAACAATTTTATTAGGCATGCGGGATTCTGTAGGCCTTTTATTAAGGATTTTCTAAACTGGCTGCACCTTTAACTCACCTTCTAAATAAGGATATCCCTTTTGCCTTTGATAGAAATTGCATTGACTCCTTTTAAAAGTTTTAAAAGCACTAGTTTTTGCACCTATTATTCAGCCACCTAAATGGGATGAACCATTTGAGATTATGTGTGATGCTAGTGACTATGCTATTGGGGTTGTTCTAGGGCAACGAGAAGGAAAAAATCTAAACATCATTCAATATGCTAGTCGAATTTTTATAGAAGATCAGAGAAATTATGCGACAACTGAAAAAGAATTCCTAGTTGTAGTCTTTGCCTGTGATAAGTTTATAAATTACATTATATACTCCAAAGTAATAGTGCACACCGAGCATCAAGACTTAAGGCATCTCTTGGCTGAAAAAGATGTGAAACCTTCTTTAATTAAATGGGTCCCGCTGCTACAAGAGTATGACCTACAGATAGTTCATAGAAGAGGTAAGGATAATCTAGTAGCTGACCATCTCTCGTGCATGGAAGGTATTATAGAATATCCTACTCCTATTAATGAATCTATGCCTGGTGAATATCTTGCAGTTGTAGAGTCGCATGATCCTTGGTTCGCAGAGTATGCTAACTTTCTTGTAGGTAAGTTTCTACCAAAAGGAATGAACTATCAACAAAGGAAGAAATTCTTTCATGATTTGAAGTATTACTTTTGGGACGATACTTATCTATATAGGCATGGGAATTATGGGATGATTAGGAAATGTGTACCTCATCATGAGAAGAGAGCTATTTTAAAATCCTGTCATGATAGCCCTTATGGGGGACATCTTGCCGGTGGCCGCACGACCGCCAAATTCCTACAATCAGGTTTTTATTGGCCAACTTTGTTTAAAGATGCTCATAATTATGTTAGGGATTGTGATGCTTGTCAATGAATGAGTAATATTGGGAAAAGACAAGAAGTGTCTATGAAATACAATCTCATAATAGAACCATTTGATGTCTGAGGAATGGATTTCATGGGACATTTTAACTCTTCTAACGGCTACACTCATATTATTGTTGTTGTTGACTATGTTACCAAATGGGTAGAGGCTATACCGACCTCTCATGCAGATGCGGCAACTTCTATTAAGATTATCAAGGACATCATTCTTCCCAAGTTTGGAGTACCTAGATTTTTTATTACCGATGGTGGAACTCATTTTATGAAAGGTACTTTCAGGAAAATACTTCAAAAATATGGGATGGACTATCAAGTAGCTTCATCCTACCATCCAAAAACTAGTGGGAAAGTGGAGCTTTCCAACCAAGAGATTAAAGTTATACTTCAGAAGGCGATGAATAAGTTAACAAAGGATTGGGCTATGAAGCTAAATGATATTATGTGGGCATATCGCACAGCGTTTAAAAACCCAATGGAAATGACACCATATAAGATGGTCTATGGTAAATCTTGTTATCTCCCGTTAGATTTAGAACACAAGGCTCATTGGGCTATAAAAACTATGAATTTTGATTTTAAAACTACGGGTGAAAAATGTCTCTTAGATATTCATGCTTTACACGAACTCAGAAATGAGGCCTATGAAAATGCTTAAATATTCAAAGAGAAAGTTTAAAAATGCCATGATAGGAAAATAGAGAATAAAGAATTCAAATCTGGAGATAAAATTTTCTCAACAACTCTAGGCTTGAGATTTTTGTAGGAAAATTAAGATCCAAGTGGGAAGGACCCTATAAAGTGGAAGAGGCTTATCCCACAGGAGCAGTGGAACTAAAAGGTAATACCCCTTCTCCCTCCTGGATTGTTAACGGGCAACATTTTAAACACTATAGAGTTGGGGAGGTCGACATTGTGGAGTTAATCTCCTTGATTATGATCGGGAAGTTCATCAAACAAAATCAAGGTAACTAGACACTTAATAATCTTAATTGTTTCGTATTGCACTTATGGAACCTTTTTAGGTCCTCATGTTTGGTTCTTTTTTCCTCGCCTTTTTCTGATTAAATTGAGATGTTTTTCACCCTGGTACGGGCGGGCCGTACGGGCGGACGCGCCCGTACCAGTGGTCGTTAAATCCTCGGCATAGTTCCTTGTTTTCACTCGATTTCTCAAAATTTGGTATGACTGGGCCTTACGGGCACGCGCGACCGTACCAGTGGTCGTTAACTCACCAGTACCTCCTTTTTGTTTTCTCAAATTTTGGTACGACCGGACTGTACAGGCGCCTTCGAACATACGGATGATCGTTATCAACACTGTTTCCCCGTTCGCTATTTTTTTAAAAGAAAAAAGGAGAGAAGAAATAAAAAGGGGGGCATAGGTCGGCGGATGCCAGTACGGGCGCGCAGTACAGACGGATCTCGCCCATATCGACGCCCGTGACCGACTTAAGCTGCCTTTTGTCCTAAGCTTATTTTTTCCTATTTTCGCTTTGTGATTTTGCCTTTCATATCTAGGGTTCATCTTTCTTCTACCCTTGCCTCTTATTATCATGCATCGGACCTCACTTGATCATTTAAGGACTATGCGGCCTTTTCACATCAAGCAGATCTGGACCAGAAAAGAAGAGACCGGCAGCAAAAATCAAAGGAAGGGAACTTGAGAGGGATTCTTCATCTTCCTCAACTAGAGAGACAACTCAAGTGATTCCACTCCCCAACTAGGAGGACATGTTTCCGTGCAAATTGGAGATGCTCAGGCATGTGGAACAAAGGAAGAACAAAAAAGAATACCCCCACAATCCTTACAGGTATAACCTTCGTGGATCTTCTCTCTAATCTCCTCCTGGTTCCTCTTCCTAGAAAGAAGAAAGAAGGGATGATATTAGGGACAAGATCAAAAACCTTGAAAATATTTCCAAGGATTGTGTTGAAATTATTGGAGATGGAATTGACTCCTACTGGATGATGGTTAAAGACCTCGAAAAGAGGATCGATGACATTGATGGTAGAGTTCAATTGCTAATTAATATTATTGTTGAGATGGCTGATGACAAGAAGATGCTCTGCAAGATAATTAAAAAGCAACATGCTAGCATCACGGAATTGTCCACCCATTTTGCGTGTATTGCTCATGCTTGTAGACTCAAATCGGAACAAGAATAAGAAGAAGATAATTTCATCACCCCTAAGAAGGAATAGGTACCCACAAGGAGTTTTGGGATCTCCCCCACCTTGATTCCAAGCTTGAGGGGATCCGGGAAGACCTTGTATTATATCTTTCAGTTTTAGCATGTTTACTTCCATGCATGCATGTTAGGTTTTTAATTCCAGAATTTGCATTAGCTCCATCATCTTCAAATTCCTTCGATTCAAGCAAATAGTTATATCCGTTGAGTTTCGAGACTTTATAATATTTTAAAGTAATTTTTGAGCCATGATTATTATATTAGATGTATGAATTAGGATGAGTGCTATGATACTTGTACCACTGTTATGATTTTAGGGTGTTCCACACCAACAAAGTATTGATTAGTTATGAGAATAAAATTTTGATAGCATGTTATGGTCACAAGTTTAAGTTTATAAGATCCATAAAGAGTATTAAAATTTACCAAATGACTTGGCTAGATGGAATATAAAAACACTCATGTATCAAAGAAATACAAGCCAAATGAAAGTACAAGAGTAAAAAAAGGAGAGAGAGAGTAACTCAAGCAATGATCATTCGTTACTCGAAATAAGTGCTCAATTAATTAAATTTGATGATTCTACAATATGCTTACTCCATAAAACTTCTTATGACATATTCATACAAAAGGTGTGGAAGCCTCTAAATCATGTGATGTGTAAGGGTGTGATATTACTCACGATGCAATTCTATATCCGATGTTTTACTCTCTGTTTCAATTTTTGCCTCATTTATTATAATGACTCGTGCCTCATGAACATGATGACCTTGTCCATAAGCCACCACCTTGCTCTGGGATGAGCAAGATTTTGGATTGGGGAAGTTGATGAGTCCAAAATTGTAGCATATTTACCTTTTGTTTTGCATAAGTAGAGTAGGATCTTCAGTATTTTACCACGCATTCACGCACCTTCTGTCCTTGTTTCAACAGTATCCTGAATTACTAAGTCTCTTATGAACATATTAATTTGAACTGTCATATTATGTAGTAATATGGTATTTCTAAGTGATAAAAGTCATTTAATTGATTTATCCTCGCACCTGGGAGATTGGAAAACACAGAGGAAAGCTCCAGAGCACGTAACGACCACTAGTACGGGTAGATCTTGCCCGCCCGTACCATGTGGTAGCACGATCGCCTCGTCAAATACTCTCGCCTCGTGAAGATGGATCTGAGATCTGACATTCATAGAAACTTCTAGCCTCAAAACACCACACTAGAGAGGGATTTGGAGGAGGAACTTGGAGAAGGGAAAATCCTTGCTGCTTCACGGATCATTGGAGGACATCACATCATCCCCTTCATCATCAATCGCTTCATCTCCATAACCATTGCTATTCCCATCTTCCATACATGAGATCTTATTGTAATTCTAGATTCAAGTGTGGTTTGCACTAGATTAATCCATGTACTTTTATCCATCCATTTGATTATGATGATGTTGCTGATTGCTTCCATGTGTGAGTAGTTCCCTTTGCTCTTGGTGAGATGGAGAAACCCTAGCACTATTATAAAATTAAATAAAGATGATATATTACTTGTGTCCATGATCCATTGATTTATGATATTGTGTTTGATCTCTCTCTTTAGATAGTATGTGTAGTGGGCCACATATCATTTTCCTTCGGGACTAAAGAGAGGGTGAAATCCTAAGGACATGTATGGGAGTATTTCTAGTGTTACTCGTGACTACAAGCATTGGCTTATAACCTGCACGGTCTAAGGAGGAATAAAGAGAGATTCACTAAGCTAATTACGATATCCATGGGGAAACCCTTAATTGTGGTGATCTTTATGAGTGGATGCTCTGAGGCATCGCAGTGGTTATTTAGAGATGGCCTCATTACCTGGCTCAAGAAAGCAGCTGCCTACGAGCCTTGTGGTGAACATATTATTGTAGAACTCCCTCCACACATGTCATGACATAAGAAATAGGTTATCTTAATTATGATTAATTACAACATGCTAGTGGTGTATCCTACTTCCCTGAGAATGCTTTATCCCTATTGAGTTCCAACACCATTCCCAACGCATTTTTTACGTGCTTTATTTTACTTGTTTTATTTACTTTTATGCATTCAACCAAAAACCTTTCAAATACCCTTTACTCGAAATCAAAGGCAGCTTACAAGTATCCTTTGGTGGATAGTGATGAGGGGCGGGTTCGATACTCTTATTTCAAAACAAGCTATAATCGATATTTTGCACTTGCTGTCATCAAATTCCCTTGAACTTTTTAGGCTTGTTATCCTCGATTGTCCCCTACCATCTAAGGTTCGTTATCTGGTCTAGGCTAGACTCGGTTTAATTATGAGAAAACCCTCGCAAAGAGAAACATGGGCATTATGCTCTAGTATGGAATTTGGGGGAGATTATGGAGCTGGACGCCGTAGTAGTTGATTACCTCGGAAAAGAATTTCGATGGCGGAAGGCTGAGGACGCGATCCAGGTGGGTTGCAAAGTGAACCCGTTCATCATCACGTGGTGTGGGTAGGGCATCGTTGAAGCTACTCCACCATGCGCCGGCATAGAGCAGTCCTTCTTCCTCAGCGATCTTGAGCTTCTCGTCATTGATGATGCTTGGGATCCAAATCCCGTGGTACTTCATGTCCTCGACCGCTGACAACATCACGCCCGTAGAACTAGAACCATCAGCCATCTCATCGGAGATTGACCAAGAATGGGCAGAGCTGGTGGATTTGGTGGAGGAGCGATAGGAGGCTAAGGAATGCAAGGGTTTCATGATGTGGAGGAAGAACAGGAGTAGTGGTACAGAATAAAATGAGGTGATTTTCCCTCTTATAGTCCATCTGCACCAAGATTAGCTCTTAATGTGCTGAATTATCGCCACTCCTCACGGAATGGGAGGGGCAAATTCCTCGCAAAGCTTCTGCCGCCTCAATCTCTATGTTCACATTAAAACGGCGCCTCGGTTCTACGTGATGTGGGACCCACCAACGGTCACGATGACAGAATAAATGTCAGTGACATGACAAGACCTAAAAAGTTGTCAGGTTGCATCATAGACCAAATTCCGGATTAGTTTGAAATCAAGCATGGAAGCAATGATGGGATATCCTACAATTTTGTTTTGAAGTTTCAGGAACCCTTCAAGATTCTATAGTCGAAGAAGAATCAAGCTAGACGATGGAATCCGACTTTGGATCTTGGAGGCTTCCGGGGGATACTATTGGGGATATACTTTCCGGGTATACCCACTATGACTGACCAGGGTGGCCCACTTCCGGGTTAGAGTTGTGCTCCACGGGCGGCCCAGTCAGAGAGATAATATGGAAGCCCATTCGGCTACAGGAAGGCCCAGAAGACTTACCGGCCTAGGCCTGTAGGAATACTTGTAGTCCAATATGTACTTTGTACCGACTATGTATCGTACCCGGATAGGACTCTCTTGTAACCCTAGGCCAGATGACTATACAAGCTAACCTAGGGACAAGCCTTTAGGGCACGCACTACCAACCACAACTCGCACAGGTGAAACCTCTTTTGTAATATGTTGTACTTACGGCTCTAATGATATACTAGATTGCTAGCAGGAGTAGGATCCGTCCACTGTAGTCAGATCTGAACCTAGGTAAACTTGTGTTCTCATCATCTCGGATAATCGTACATCTCACACCCCACCTTTTCCCACACCTTGAGGACACCCTCATGGCGTACTTGTCTTCAATCCGACGAAAGTGGGCATCTCTAGTGGATCGATATGTACATTGATAGGCTGATTGGAGAAATCAATTGGCGCAACTCGAGAGCTCAGTGGCTTGTTGTGGAGAATGCGGCTGACAGAGGAGCCATTCTAATGATTCCCAATGCTACTTTGGGTTCCTAGGAAAAATTAACTTCAAGCCTTTGATATGAACTTTAATATTGTTGTACATTTAAATTCAAGGGATGCCTAAATTCAATTTCTTTATTGAGTTAGTGTCTCGGTTGCAATAAAGTGAATCTATGAGGTGAAAGTCAAACTTTAAGATTTAGGCAGATGGAAGTATAAGAAATAAGAAAATGACACAACTATTGAACACTTTCAAATTAATAACATTATACAACTTTTGATGTAAACGAGAGTTTATCATTTTTAGAGGGCGAAAAGTAATGCATTCTCTAAAATCTTTATGTCTCATGCATATACCAAAATTATACAAAACTTGAAATTTTTCAAATTACACTTTGGACATGATAATGTTGTCCTAAGAAAAATTTGAGAGTTTTTCATTTTCAGAGAGTGAAAAGTAATGCATAAAATAAAGGGGTCACTAAACTAAAATCTTTATGTCTCATGCATATACCAAAATTATACAAATCTTAAACACTTTCAAATTACACTTTGGACATGATAATGTTGTCCTAAAAAAATCTTCAAAGTTTTTCATTTTAGAGAGTGAAAAGTAAAGCATAAACTAATGGGATCACTAAACTAAAATCATTATGTCTCATGCATATACCAAAATTATACAACTCTTGAGAGCGTTTGATACATTGCAAATGTATCTATAATTTTTGATGTTCCATGCTTGGTTTTATCCACTTTCTTGTGTTTTGTTCCAACTTTGGGGTACTTTTCATATGATTTCTTGGACTAACCTATTAACAAGAGCCACAGTGCTAGCTGCCTGTTTTCTGCTGTTTTTGGTTCTAGGAAAGTCAGAAAATGAATATTCTCGGAATTGGACGGGACAAAAGCCAAAGTGCCTATTTTTTCGGAAGTCATCAAGTGTCATAATACGAGACGGAGAGGGCCAGGGGGCCACCACACCACCTGGCCGTGTGGCCAGGCCTGGCCCGCGCCAAGGGGTGGTGTGTCCGCTCCCGGCACCCCCTCGACCTCCCCTTCCACCTATAAGATGCCCTCGGGACGAAAACCCTAAGTACCCGATCAAAAATCCACGAAAAGAGTCTCAGAGTCATCTCCATCCCTAGATCGGGAGGGATCTGAGCTCTTCCGGCACCTGCGGAGGGAATTCACCACAGGCCTTCTTCATCATCATGCAAGCCTCCGGTGTGATGCGTGAGTAGTTCATCCTTGGAGTACGGATCCATGTAGTAGCTAGATGGCTGGTTCTCCTCCTTTGTGCTTTCATGTCTAGATCTTGTGAGGTCCGTTCAAGATCAAGATCATCTATTTGTAATTCTGCATGTTGTGTTTGTGGGGATCCGATGGATATTGAGATGCTATTTCAGATTGATTATTGATTCTATCATGTCTTTGTTATTTGTGATCTTGCATGCTTTCTGTTGTTAGTAGCTATCTTGGCCAAGTAGATGCTAGCAACTCCAAGAGTTAGTATTTATGCTCGATAGTGGGTTCATGCCTCTAGTAATCTGGGAAGTGACAAATCTCTAAGGTACTAGATGTGCTATTGCTACTAGGAGAAAACAACAATCCTTTGTTCATAGAACAATCATATTGTTTACTTTACACGCAGTTAGAAGCAATAATCTGCTTGCAACTTAATCTTTGGAGGGGTTCGGATGATAACCTGAAGGTGGATTATTAGTCATAGATGCAGTTGGATGGCGGTCTATGTATAATGTTGTAATGCCCAATTGAATCTCAAAGGAGTCAAGATGATTAGTATATGCATGTATTGCTTTCTCGTTGTTTGTCAATTGCCCCGCTGTAATTTGTTCACCCAGCATGTTATCTATCTAAGGAGAGCCACCTCTAGTGAACTATGGATCCCGGTCCTTTTTCTTTACATACAATCTACAACCCTTTACTGTTTTGTGTTTACTTTCTGCAAACTATTACTTCTTTCCATTCGATACGTTTAATCCTTTGTTTTCCGCAAAACACGGTGAGATTGACAACCTCGTCGCAAGTTGGGGACAAAGTTCTGTGGTTGTGTTGTGCAGGTCTCAACATTGCTACTAGCACCGGTAGTGCGCCCTGCCAAAGCTCAGCTAGTAACACTTTTGGGGTGTTTCCTTGCTCCTACTGGTTCGATTAAACCTTGGTTTCATAACTGAGGGAAACTTGCTGTTGTGCTCATCATACCTTCCTCTTGGGGTTCCCAACGAGCTCTACATCAACCACGCACCAGCACTTTTCTGGGCGCCATACACAGAGCCATCAACGTTCAATTTACACTTTGGACGATAATGTTGTCATAAGAAAATCTTGAGAGTTTACCATTTTTAGAGCGTGAAAAGAAATGCATAAACAAAAGGGTCCCCTAAACAAAAATCTTTATATCTCATGCATATACCAAAATTATACAACTCTTGAACACTCTCAAAATACACTTTGGACATGATACTGTTGTCTTAAGAAAATATTGAGAGTTTACCATTTTTAGAGCATGAAAATAAATGCATAAACTAAAGAGATCCCTAAACTAAAATCTTTATGTCTTATGCATATACCAAAACTATACAAACACTTTCAAATTACACTTTGGACATGATAATATTGTCCTAAGAAAATCTTGAGAGTTTACTATTTTTAGAGCATGAAAAGAAATGCATAAACTAAAGGGATCCGTAAACTAAAATCTTTATGTCTCATGCATATACCAAAATTATACAACTCTTGAACACTTTCAAATTACATTTTGGACATGATAATGTTGTCCTAAGAAAATCTTGAGAGTTTACCATTTTTAGAGTGTGAAAAAAATGCAAAAACTAAAGGGATCCCTAAACTAAAAACTTTATGTCTCATGCATATACCAAAATTATATAACTCTTGAACACTTTCAAATTACACTTTGAACATGATAATGTTGTCCTAAGAAAATCTTGAACACTCATGCATATGCAAAAGTTATACACCTTTGAACACGTTCCCTTCATTTGTTTATGGAGGTAAATTATTGATGGCACATATGGAGAGGGGTTATCCCGCCCGTTAGATCATAGAGAATCAATGGTTGGTGGGCACAATCCACGTGACAACTACCTCAACCAATCATGGCGTAGCAGCCAAAGTGAGCACATGTTTGGGCTTTTGTGAGAGTTTGTGACTAGGAGAGAGGGCAAAACTAAGTAGTATCAAAAAACCAAGGGCAAAACAGACTAAGGGATTCAAATAGAAACATATTTAAAAAATAGAAAATGTGTGTTTTATACAATGAAATACATCTTGGCCTACATCAAATTATTTGCAATTCAAATATACACGAGTGTGCCAATTATGGTCTCATTCACACAAACTATGTTTTTGGGAAAGATGTTTTGGGAAAGGGTTTGAGTAGAAAGCCAAGCACCTTCATATCTTGTAGGTGATTTGAGAAGGGGTGGTTTATGGTAAAACTTGATTTCTCTATGTTTCTTATGGTTTCCTAGGTGGTAGGTCACATAAGAAGACTCCATTAGTAGGTGCCACTATGTTTTGATCTTTTTGAAATTAGTTGTGTATAAGATGGCTCAATTAGAAACTAAACCCCATTCGTTGACTCTGTGTAGACTAGCCACTCGAGGGTAAAACTGAGTATATTGCACACGTCAGGGTTAGTACCAAAGGGTAAAAGGGAGTAGAACTAACGTGCCATTATTACTCTCGAGGAGATAAATGAGTATGCCTAACGCACCAGGATTAGATTTGGGGGAAGAAACGTGTCGTACTATACGCATGTCTGGTGCACGATGTAGTAATGGACGTGTGTCACGGTGCATGTTGCAGTAGCATACTGTTGGAGATATGCTCAAGAGGCAATAATAAAGTGGTTATTATTATATCTTTATGTTTATGATAAATGTTTACATCCCATGCTATAATTGTATTAACCGGAAACATTAATACTTGTGTGTTTTGTAAACATGAAAGAGTCCCTATTAAGCCTCTTGTTAAACTAGCTTGTTGATTAATGGATGATCATGGTTTCCTGATCATGGACATTGGATGTCATTAATAACAAGATCATATCATTAGGAGAATGATGTGATGGACACACACCCATAAGTAAGCATAGCATAAGATCAAGTCATTAAGTTCGTTTTGCTACAAGCTTTTCAAATGCATAGTAACCTAATCCTTCGACCATGAGGTTATGTTAATCACCATCACCGGATGGGTACTTTGATGACATCAAACGCCGCTTCGTAACTGGGTGGTTATAAAGGTGACATTGGGTATTCTGAAAGTATGTGTTGAAGCGCATGGACCAAGATTGGGATTTGTCCATCCATATGACGGATAGATATGCTCTGGGCCCTCTCGGTGGAATGTCATCAAGTTAGCTTGCAAGCATGTGACTAGGTCACAAGGGATGACATATCATGGAACGAGTAAAGAGTACTTATCAGTAACGAGGTAGAACAAGGTATGGAGATACCGACGATCAAACCTCGGATAAGTAGAGTATCACGTGACAAAGGGAATTGGTTTCGTATGTTAAATGGTTCTATCGATCACAAAGTCATCGTTGAGTATGTGGGAGTTGTTATGGATCTCCATATCCCGCTAATGGTTATTGATCGGAGATGTGTCTCCATCATGTCTACATGCTCACGAACCGTAGGGTGACACACTTAAGGTTCGAAGTTGTTTTAAGTAGATATGGAATGTGCGTTGGAGACCGAATGTTGTTCGGAGTCTCGGATTGGATCCGGGACATCACGAGGAGATCCGGAATTGTCCGGGGAATAAGATTCATATATTGGGGATCATTTTCTAAGTTAGGAAATGTTCCGGAGTATTTGTATGGGGATTCTAGAAGGTTTCGGAATGTTTTGGAAGGTTCTAGAAGATTTCTTGGAGTTTGCTTGAAAACCAAGAAAGGATCAAGGAATCCTTGTGGGGTAAGACAAGGATTCGTGGGGGAGTAGGACTCTCCCCCCACCTCCTTGATCCGCCGGCCAAGGGAGAGGGGAGTCCTACAAGGACTCCACCTCCCCATGGCGCCTCCCTCCTTTAAATAGAGGGGTGGAGGCACAAACCCCCTTGCCCCTTCTATTCTCTAGATTTCAAGTTGCCTCTCTCCTCCTCCTTCCCTCTGCTCTGGCTTAGGCGAAGCCCTGCAGAATTCTCTACTCCACCACCACCACCACGCCGTCGTGCTGCTGGGATTCCATGGAGAGATCTACTACATCCGCTGCTCGCTGGAACAGGGAGAGGAAGGTCTGCTTCGACTCCGCACGTGTGACCGACTGCGGAAGCGCTGCCGGAAGGATCGTCTACTCGATCTTGAGATCGGCAAGTGATCGACTACATCAACCACGAGATCCGATCTCGTAACGCTTTCGGGTCTACAAGGGTTAGTACAGATCTATCTCGTTGCACATGTCTAATAGATTAGATCTTGGCTTTTATCTAGATTAGATCTGGGTTTTGTTCGTTCTTGCGGTAGAAAATTTTTGTTTTCCATGCTACGAACCCATCAGTGGTATCAGAGCCATGTCTATGCGTAGATCTGTTGCACGAGTAGAACAAAATGGGTTTGTGGGCGTTGGTGCTCATGCCGTCTTTTGCTTTGTGTACTTTGCATCTTGCGGTATGGTGGGATGAAGCGGCTCGGGCTAACCTTACATGTCATCGCACATGAGACTTGCTCCACGCTTGACGTGTAACTTGCTTTGCACAAGTGGCTTTGCGGGTGTCTGTCTCTCCCATCATAGTATAGATCCAATCTACACTTTGCACTTGATAGCACTTGTATCAATGTTGTGGTTCAGTTTCGTAGGTAAGATCCGTTCTTATTCGAAAGCCCCAAACCACGTAAAACATGCAAACAAAATTAGAGGCTTCTAACTTGTTTTTGCAGGGGTTTTGTGATGTGATATGGCCATCATGTGATTGTGATTATATTTGATGTATGCAATGATCCTTGTTGTAATATGGCAACCGGCAGGAGCCTAATGGTTGTCTTTAATTCTGTTAAGACCTGCGTGTCTATTCATCTTGTAATAGCTTTATTCCTAGTTGTAATAGTTGCTAGTGATGATGGACAACCATGAAGCGGCGCTACTGACCTTGACGCAATGCTGGTGATAATGGAGATCATGTCCGTGCTTTGGAGATGGAGATCAAAGGTATAAGAAGAAAGGGCCATATCATATCACACTAATTATGAATTTCCTGTCATGTTAATCCTTTATGCATCTTGTATTGCTTAGATCGCGACGGTAGCATTGTAAGATGATCCCTCTCACTAAATATCAAGTACTAAAGTGTCCATCCTTAGTAGGCACCGTTGCTAAGACTCGTCGTTTCGAAGCATCTCGTGATGATCGGGTGTGATAGATTCTACGTGTGCATACGACGGGTGCAAGCCAGATTTGCACATGCGGATACTAAGGTTAACCTTGACGAGCCTAGCATGTACAGACATGGTCTCGGAACACGGAATACCGAAAGGTAAAGCATGAGTCATATGGATGATATGATGAACATGTTGATTGTTATTTAAAGCTACATCATCTCACGTGATGATCGGACTTGGTGTAGTGGATTTGGTTCGTGTAATCACTAAAACAACTGGAGGGATGTTGTTTTGAGTGGGAGTTCATTTGTAATTTGGATTAGTCAAACTCAATTTATCATAAACACAATCAAAGTGAATTTGCATAGTTTGTTGTAGTCATTGGCATCCGTGCACCACCTTACGCTTAGTTATAGTTGAGATAGTGGAACTATAGAAATTTTGGATATTTGCTTTACGAACTGGTATCATATTGTTTTGAGTGTCAATCTAAAGTTTAAAAGTCCTATTGCAAACCTTCAGCAAACTCCGTTTACTCTGTGAAGTTTAATAAACAGTATTAAATCAAGAGTAACAATTCCAGTGTTAGTATCTAATGTATCATGTTTGCCTCCATGATTCTTGATACTCAAAAGATTGTTTTTAATATCAAGTTTATCTAAGAGCTGAAAGCAATGTTTCAAAAACCATCATATGTGAAAGGTATTGCGATATCTAAAACAATGTGTTGGTTACAACATGATAGAGTATATGTCCTCATATTTGATGAGAATTTGTGAAGGTTGGAGACGCTGGTCGTCCTAATCCTCCAAAAGTTTTTGGAAAAGAAACATTATACTCGCAATTCAACTTTATAAGCTATAGCAGCTTGATCATGAAAATTGTCATGATAAGGATGAATAGAAGATGTAAGTAAAATGTTTACTACACTAAAAGATTACTAAAGAATGGAATTTTGAAAGAATGCCAAACATTTGATGAAGGTGATCCACTTCAAAGTGCAAGTTCAAAGGTATTAGTATTTGACTATACACACTTTGTACTATGTGTCATGTGAATGAAACCACTATTGATGTTTAGATTCTTTTAAAAGAAAAGGAATTGTTGAAAGAGAATCTATAAAATATTTGGCAGAAAAGAAAAGATTGGAGATGTCCAACTTAGGTATATAAGAAGATACATGTTATGGCTGTATTCCTTGGTTGTTAAACAATGTGATTCTGCGGTATTGGATACTGAATTGGTTGGTATGAAGTGTCATACAGGACAACACAATTCATGAACTGCAATGGCCTAAGTAACTAGCAAGAGAATATGTGATGATGTTCATCGAAAACAAACAAAGGGTTGTTGTGTTGCTCGTTAACATCAAAGCTTGCCTTCAAGATTTGTTTCAATAATTGTTATTTTGATCAGGTATTATGACGACAAAAGGTTGTTCAAATAATTATCGTATTCCATAATAGATGGATGATATACAAGTCTGGTTGGAGAAATAACGACCATAAAACTAATGCTAAAATGTCGCAAGACAAATGATTGAAAGATCACTTGCAAAGTGACATCGCCGTTTAAATTTTATTAGGGATACATGAAGAAACTCCATGTTGATGGATTTTTGGAGTCTTTGATTTTGATCAAATGACGCTTGTGATACTTTCCTGAAGATAACTAAAACTCCGTTCATAGGCCAAAAGAGGAATGGACGACTAACTGATTGGAATTTGTACATATTGATGTATATAGTCCATTATGTGTAGTCGTGGGCGATGGATTTCAACTTCATATGCTTTCTCCTAAGATTTGAGTGAGTATATGTATATACCTACTCAATAAGGAAGAAGTATGAAACATTTGAAAATGTTCAAAGACTTTCAAGATGAAGTGGAAAATTATTGTAACAAGAAAATAAAAAAGTTTATGATTGGATCATAAAGATGTTTGAGTTACAAGTTTAGCAAAACACCTAAGATTTGAGGAATCATTCCATGGATTTGCATTTCCCAAAACACCATAGGAGTATGGAGTGTTCAAGATATGTAATGAAACCTTGTTTGACATGGTAAGATCAAAGGTGTCATTTATAAAACTGCCATTATATTTTAAATATTAAAGCTTTAGTGACTACCGCTTTTACACTGAAAAGAGCTCCATCGTGATCCGTTGAAATGACACCATATAAGTCATGGTTTGGGATAAAACCCAGGTTGTCCTTTCTTAAATTTTTGGTATGCTACGCATAAGTAAAATGTTTACAACCAAAGTCAGATGAGCATGTCTTTGTAGGTTATTTCGAATAACCATTGGGTATTCCTCCATAACACCGAAGACAAAAGTGTTTGTCACTTAGAATGTCAAGTTTCTTGAGAAGGAATTTTTGGTGAAAATTTAAGTGGGAGGACAATAGAACTTTGACAAGGTTGTTGAACCTTGGCTAATATGTGCTGAGTTGCGCAGCGTGGGTAAGTGTCCCGGAGGCAGCAACAATGCTCATGGCTCACGTGCCTCAAAGGATGTGGTCACGGGGATCTAAGTTCCTATTGAACCAAGTAGGTCGGGTAAGTAATCAAATGCCAAGATTTGAGAGTTAAATCATTGTTGTTTGACAATGATGAACCGACTACATGCAAATAATCAATGATGGGCCTGACCCGTTAAGTGGCTTGAAGCCATAAAATCCGTGATAATTCCATACACGAGAAATCAAGCTTTGAATTTGAAAGACCCTCTGGAAAGGTGCAAGACCTTACAGTCGTATATGGATCTATAAAGAAATAGACATGGATGTTTCACATCTATGAAATAGTCGACATGTCGGAAAGAGTTTACGACAATGTTCAAGGAATTGACTATGATAAGATTTGATCTTTCATAGCAATATTTAGTCTGGACGGATTAATGTAGCAACCACTACATATATTTTGGTATATGGTAGTTGAACAAACAAAACAAGTTCTTCTAATAGAATGGTTACCTAGGATGTGTCCATGACACGATCCAAAGGGTTTTGTTAATTCAAAGGATGCTAAAAGAGTATGCAAAACTTCAATGGTTGAGTGAGCATCGCGGAGTTGGAATCTTCACCGTGATGAAACCGTTAAAAGGTTTAATTTCATCAGAGACGATGAAGATGTTTGCATTTTGCAAGAAATTAAGTGGGAGCGTAAGACATATTTCTAATACATTATGTGAAAGACATATTGTTGATTAGAAATGATGTATCTTTTATTGACACATGTTAAGAATTTCATTTCGATGAAAGACTTAGGTATAACCCAAGAATTAGGCATCAATGTCTATATGGATAGATTGAGACGCTAATATGGTTTTGCCAAATGTACATAGATAAGATGTTGAATGAGTTCAATATGGAAACAACAAGAAAGGTTCTTGACGCACGGAATGGAATGGATCAAGATTCAAGTGTGTTGACACAAGATTCAAGTATTTTGACACTTGGTGAAATCACAAGAATATTTTGATCGATCAATCTTTGAGATGTACACATCCAGATATGTCCTATGCTCTAAATGTTATGAGCATATACCAGAATGACTCATAAGATGATCATTGGACAATAGTAGGGATATTCCTATGATCTTTGGAAGAACTAAGAATATATTATTTATATAGTGGTGACAAATAGTTCATTGTAAATTTTTACATTGATACTAGTTTTGTCACAAATTAAGTTTATGTCAATTTAAACTATGGGTGGCACAATGTAATGGAAAGGAAGTTCCATAACGGATTTGGTTGAGTACCAAAGTTAAAACATTGTGACAGATACTGCAACAAAAGGCTAAGTATATGACTGCTATTGTAGCAGCAAATGAGGGCATTTGCGTCAAGTAGTTTGTTATCAAACTAGGTGTGGTTCATAGCGGGATAATACTATGAAGATACATTGTATGACAATTGTATCAACATGATTTAATCCCAAGGAACTAAAGGTCTCACCAAAGGACCAAATTTATACAATGCCATCTCATTAGAGAATGAGTAATGCGTAGAGACGCAAGGACATGCAAATACACACTGACCTGGAAGTGTCAGATCTGAAGATTATGTTTACCACTAGCAATAGTGTCTATACAACACCAGAAAGCCATAGGTGTTGAATGCACAAGTTTTTTAACTAGATTATTGACTCCAGTGCAAGTGGGAGACTGTTGGAGATATGCCCAAGAGACAATAATAAAGTGGTTATTATTATATCTTTATGTTTATGATAAATGTTTACATCCCATGCTATAATTGTATTAACCGGAAACATTAATACTTGTGTGTTTTGTAAACATGAAAGAGTCCCTATTAAGCCTCTTGTTAAACTAGCTTGTTGATTAATGGATGATCATGGTTTCCTGATCATGGACATTGGATGTCATTAATAACAAGATCATATCATTAGGAGAATGATGTGATGGACACACACCCATAAGTAAGCATAGCATAAGATCAAGTCATTAAGTTCGTTTTGCTACAAGCTTTTCAAATGCATAGTAACCTAATCCTTCGACCATGAGGTTATGTTAATCACCATCACCGGATGGGTACTTTGATGACATCAAACGCCGCTTCGTAACTGGGTGGTTATAAAGGTGACATTGGGTATTCTGAAAGTATGTGTTGAAGCGCATGGACCAACATTAGGATTTGTCCATCCATATGACGGATAGATATGCTCTGGGCCCTCTCGGTGGAATGTCATCTAGTTAGCTTGCAAGCATGTGACTAGGTCACAAGGGATGACATATCATGGAACGAGTAAAGAGTACTTATCGATGTGAGGTAGAACAAGGTATGGAGATACCGACGATCAAACCTCGGATAAGTAGAGTATCGCGTGACAAAGGGAATTGGTTTCGTATGTTAAATGGTTCTATCGATCACAAAGTCATCGTTGAGTATGTGGGAGCTGTTATGGATCTCCATATCCCGCTAATGGTTATTGATCGGAGATGTGTCTCCATCATGTCTACATGTTCACGAACCATAGGGTGACACACTTAAGGTTCGAAGTTGTTTTAAGTAGATATGGAATGTGCGTTGGAGACCGAATGTTGTTCGGAGTCTCGGATTCGATCTGGGACATCACGAGGAGATCGGGAATTGTCCGGGGAATAAGATTCATATATCAGGGATCATTTTCTAAGTTAGGAAATGTTCCGGAGTATTTGTATGGGGATTCTAGAAGGTTTCGGAATGTTTTGGAAGGTTCTAGAAGATTTCTTGGAGTTTGCTTGAAAACCAAGAAAGGATCAAGGAATCCTTGTGGGGTAAGACAAGGATTCGTGGGGGAGTAGGACTCTCCCCCCACCTCCTTGATCCGCCGGCCAAGGAGAGGGAGTCCTACAAGGACTCCACCTCCCCATGGCGCCTCCTCCTTTAAATAGAGGGTGGAGGCACAAACCCCTTGCCCTTCTATTCTCTAGATTTCAAGTTGCCTCTCTCCTCCTCCTTCCCTCTGCTCTGGCTTAGGAAGCCTGCAGAATTCTCTACTCCACCACCACGCCGTCGTCTTGCTGGGATTCCGTGGAGAGATCTACTACCTCTGTTGCTCACTGGAACAGGAGAGGAAGGTCTGCCGACTCCACACGTGTGACCGATCAGGAAGCGCTGCGAACGCAGCGGAAGGATCGTTTACTCGATCTTGAGATCGGCAAGTGATCGACTACATCAACCACGAGATCTGATCTCGTAACGCTTTCAGGTCTACAAGGGTTAGTACAGATCTATCCGTTGCACATGTCTAATAGATTAGATCTTGGCTTTTATCTAGATTAGATCTGGGTTTTGTTCGTTCTTGCGGTAGAAATTTTTTGTTTTCCATGCTACAAACCCATCACATACGCGGTTAGTACACGGTGGATGGTGGTGCAACGAAACGTCCCTTCCCTTCGCTATTACTATAGAGCCCCTCTCCCTCTCCACCTACCCACTCTCACTCACTCACTCGCTCACTCATGCAATCGCCTCCACTATCCCATCACCTTCTGCAAATCCCGAAGAAAACCCTAACCGCGTCGGTGATGGAGAAGAAGGATGCGGTGGCCATCGTCGCCTCCAAGACTTCCAGTGAGGAGGCCCTCATCTCCGTACAGGCCCCCTTAGAGGCATCGAAGGCATCCACCATCCCTGTCCAGGCCCCCGTCCACACTTTCCATGTAGCCGTTGATAAGGAGGCCCCCAACGGTCGTGGAAGATCCCGCTCGATTGGGACCCATGCGAGGAGGAGGAGTACAGCTGGCCATAGAACCCCTACGACACCAGCATCGTCAACCCATGGTCGGAGGTAACTAGGATTTGCTCCTCTTCCCTTGTTCTTCTCCCATTCCCATCATTGTATGCTAGATATTGTGTTATTAGGGTCCAGCTATTCGCATTTCAATCTTTGGATGTTAGATCGATCTTCTTATAGCATTGAATCCTCTTGTGTTTGATCTTGTGTTTCGATGAACTCGCATGTTTGCATTTCAATCCTATTTTATTTGTGCTTTGATTTGTAGTTAAGGGATTCCCTAGTTAGTACTAGCACGGATCTGTAGTTGGAATCATTATTTGATTTTGTTTGAGATTTGGAGACTGGGGAATTTAACCCACTCGATTAATTTATGCAAATAATAATGGGATCTCAGTCGGTTAATTTATGCAAATAATCAATCCCAATAATTAAGGAATCTCAATCATTTCCTTATTATCATGCACGCTACTATTTGTTCCAATAGGTGCAGAGCAGCGACATCCACAACAACGATGAGTCTAGCCACACCAAGACTCGTTAGGTGCTGAGGAGGCGACAGTCAGACCAGTACGACGCCTACTTCGCAGGTGACGTCTATAGGTGCCCTTTTGCAAAAGGAAACTCGGTTCCACCGATTTCAACTGTCTCGTGAGGCATGCCGAGGATGTGAGCTCTTGCAACCCCAATGTTGGCGACACCATGAATGTCCATGCTTTCTTCACTAAGCACAAGCGCTCGGCATTCACCTCCGCAACCTCCAGCAGGTGGCCATCACAGAGGGTCGCATGCCTCTAATAAAGCCCAAGGTGCCCAAGATCAAGGGACAGGGCAATAGGAAGTGGAGGAAGCACCAGAGGGAGGAAGCAGAGATCAGGAGGCCCTGAACTTGTGTTGATATTAGTGTACAGTAGCTTCTTTTGTTTTTATATGGTGTGTGTCGGCTGTTGAGTAGCGAATGTATTGAACCTCGTTAAGTATCCTACTATCTATCACTAATATATCCTATATTAGCTGTTGTGAGCAGCTTATCTATATTTGTTTTGTTTTCTAAATGTATGTATGCTGCTGGTGTGATTTGATGCTCTAGATTTGCTACCAGATTGGGAAAAAACAAGGGCCAAAAGGAACGAATGATTAAAGAGAGAAGTTGCTCTAAATATTAGTTGTTGTGAGCAGCTTATCTATATTTGTTTTGTTTTCTAAATGTATGTATGCTGCTGGTGTGATTTGATGCTCTAGATTTGCTATCAGATTAGAAAAAAACGAGGGCCAAAAGGAAGGAATGATTGAAGAGAGAAGATGCTCTAAATTTGCTACCAATTTAGAAAAAAAAACATAACTGTTAGCAAGAGAAAAAATACGCTATGAAAACTGCTAATTAACGATAAAAAAAACTGCAATTTGGGCGAGAGACTGAACCCACTCATTCGCACTACCAAAAGCGGTCCTGACCTACTGGCCCCACACGATCCCACAAGGCGCATCCCCATGCGTCAACATAACGCGGTCTTGACCTACCGGCCCCGCACGGTCTCTCATGGCGTGGCCCCACATGTCAGCATAGCGGTCAACCTGATGACAGCTACCGTTCGAGCTCTTTATGAGAGTTTCATAAAAGCGCATAGAAAAAAGTGAGAAAAAATTTAGAGGTTGAAGAAAGCTGAGTATAGTTAAGAAATCAAGGGCATGAAAATAGAAATCCTAAAATTATATTATTGAAAATTTTAAGAACCAGATTCTATCCCATATAGGATGATCCTTCACCATCCCTTGTTTGTTGATCGTTATGAAGTTGGCTCACATACGTAAAATCCCGTCCCGGGAAACGTATAAGGTTCCGTTTTGTCAACTCTAGAGCTACAAAATCTTCCGTACCAAAATACGCCAGGGGAGTAGCCAATATTCTCCAGCCGTCCACGGGCCAGAACATTTGATTTGTTAAATCTTCATCCCATTGATTCGTAGTTGGGTAGATTAAATCGTTCACCTTGGATAAAATAATTTGACCTCTAGTTATTATCATCCTTGACTCATAATTAGGTGTTCATTCATTCTTTGATAGATCAATCAAATTTCCATCACCTATCAGCAAAATCTGGCCTCTCTTGCGAGGTTTAATACCTACACATATATTTTGCCAAGTAAAAGAGCTTCTCATCTTCAAGCCATGGGAGTGGATGTACAACCCAGACACTCGGTTCTTTGTTAGAGTTTCAGATAAGCGCATATGAAAAAGTAAGAAAAAGTTTAGAGGTTGAGGAAAACTGAGTACAGCTAAAAATCAAAGGCACGAAAATAGAAATCCCAAAATTATATTATTGAAAATTTGAAGAATCAGATTCTATCCCATATAGGATGATCCTTCACCATCCCTTGTTTGTTGATCGTTATGAAGTTGGCCCACATACGTAAAATTCCATCCCCGGGAACGTATAAGGTTCCCATTTTGTCAACTCAAAGCAACAAAATTTTCGTACCAAAATACATCAGGGGAATAGCCAATATTCTCCAGCCGTCCACAGGCAGAACATTTAATTTGTTAAATCTTCATCCCATTGATTCATAGTTGGGTCGATTAAATCGTTCACCTTGGATAAAATAATTTTACCTCTAATTATTATCCTCCTTGACTCATAATTAGGTGTTCATTCATCCTTTGATAGATCAATCAAATTCCATCACCTATCAGCCAAATCTGGCCTCTCTTGAGAGGTTTAATACCTACACATATAGTTTTTCAAGTAAAAGAGCTTCTCATGTTCAAGCCATGGGAGTGGATGTACAACCCAGACACTCGGGTTCAAATCCTCATGGCTGTAAAATTGAGTTATTATTATTTAAAAAAATCGCTATGGGGGTCTCCCCCACCATTTTTCTTTCAAAAAAATCTTCGGTTATGCATTCAAAAGGTCACCATTGGGGAAATATCTTGCTCCAAGAACCCTTGCAACCAATGAGTCAGGATTTCAATCAACCACCATGCTTGCTTTGCTAATGCAAAAGATTAAAATAGTGTATACCTCTGAAGTCCATCTCTTTCTTCTTATTTTTTGAAAGAGGAAGGGGTCTAGAAAGACCTCAGAAGCTGCATTAGGTAACCCATGGCTGGTACAAGTTTACAAAGAAGCCTTTTTCATCACTTCCACTAAGAAACCTATAATTCGAAGATAAGGGCTTCAAATTTACAAAAAGCACCCTAGAACAAAACATACAAAAGCAATCAAGTCCTTGGGCACCTCGAGCACCAGTCACTGACGACCTCCAGGCGCAGAACACGCTGAGATCCGAGAGCAGGTTGCTCGAGCGCTCTCTTCTAGTGATGAACCATTGCCACCAGCCATCTCGCCTTCTCCAGGGACATATGATACATTGCAAATGTATCTATAATTTTTGATGTTCCATGCTTGGTTTTATCCACTTTCTTGTGTTTTGTCCACACTTTGGAGTACTTTTCATATGATTTCTTGGACTAACCTATTAACAAGAGCCACAGTGCCAGCTGCTTGTTTTCTGCTGTTTTTGGTTTCAGGAAAGTCAGAAAATGAATATTCTCGGAATTGGACGGGACAAAAGCCAAAGTGCCTATTTTTTCATAAGACTCCCGGAGCCAGAATATGAGACGGAGAGGGTTGGGGCCCAGCCACACCACCTAGCCGCGTGGGCTGGGCCTGGCCGTGCCAGGGGGTGGTCTGGCCGCCCCAGGCACCCCCTCGGTATCCCTCTTCGCCTATAAGAAGCCTTCTGACCTAAAAACTCTTGGGGGTTCGACGTTTTTCCAAAAGGAGTTCCACTCCACCGCCACCAACAGATTCCACGAAATAGCACCAGAAACTCCATTCTGGCACCCTGTCGGGACGAGGAATTGGAGGAGATCATCGCCATCATCAACACCATCGCTTCTCCATCGACCATCCATGTTTCCCCCATCTATGAGTGAGTAATCCCCCGCTGTAGGCTATGGGGATGGTAGGGATTGGATGAGATCGTTCATGTAATGGCATCAGATTGTTAGGGCATGGTGTCTAGTATCTTTTATTAGGGCTTTATGACTTTGTTGCGACTTGTTGTGCTTAATGCTTGTCACTAGGGACCGAGATCGATGATTTCAGATCTAAACATGTTATTGATTCATTATGATAGTATTGTTTTTGGTCTTATCTACAAGTTGTATACACACGTTGTTGTCCGGAACCAATGGCCCCGAAGTTACAGAAATCGGGATAACCGAAGGAAATGGCTTTGATGTGAGGATCACATGTGTTCATGGAGTGTTAATGCTTTGCTCCGGTGCTCTATTAAAAGGAGCACCTCAATTGCCAGTAGTTCCCTTGAGGCCTCGCTGCAAATGGGCTGGCCGGACAAAAGATGTTGTGCAAGTTCTCATTGCGAGCACGTATGACTATATATGGGACGCATGCCTAGGATTATCTAGTACTTGGATGCTTTATCTTATTTATCTGCAATTGCCCTATGTTCTGATTGCTATGTGAATTGTCTTGTCCATGCAACGCCCGTCCATCCATCCCTATGCCTACCGCACTCAAATCCTACTATTTCGCTATTGTTATCTTTGTCTTTACTTTACTATTGCTACTTTACTATTCTTACTACAAAACTGTTTACTCGATAAACTTTGTGAGCAAGATTGTTTCAGTGCAGCTGAATTGACAACTCAGTTGTTAAGGCTTATAAATATTCTTTGGCTCCCCTTGTGTCGAATCAATAAATTGGGTTTCACTTCCCTCGAAAATACTGTGATACACCCCCTATACTTGTGGGTCATCAAGACTATTTTCTGGCGCCATTGCCGGGGAGCATAGCTTTTATTTATCAAGTCCACTTGGAATCACTATTGTTCAAGCTAAGTTTATTTTCGCCTTGTTTGCTTGTTTCTTTATCAAAAATACAAAAAAAAAAAGTAGTTCCTACTCTAGTTGTTATTTTCGTTGGTCTGTTATTGTCTTGCTTTATCATGCTTGTTGTCAATGGTTGGTTTCTTTGAAACTGAATCTTATTGGCAAGGTGGGTTCACGGAAGAACAAAAATATTATTATAAGGAACACCGCTTGTCACAAAAAGGGAAACACTTATGGGAACAAATTGATAAATTGTATACCATTGCTAGAAACGTGTGCTCTACTTATAATGTTACTTATTGCTGTGATAAATCTTGTTGCAGTAAGAGGTATAAACACCTCCCTTTTCAATGTGAGTATAATGATAATGTTACCGTATCTTATTATGCTAGAGGAATTTATGACTTTTATGATGCGGAACAAATTGAAGAATTTATTGCTTGGAAGGGTGCTTTTGAACTTGCTAGTTTGCTTGAAAATATTGATGATTCACCTTACAAATATGAGGTTTATGGTATACTTAAATTTTGCTTTGATAATTACAAGGATGAAAATGACTATATTCTTGAATATATTAATAGATGCTTTACACAAATGGAAGAGACTAATGTCTTGCAGGATCCTATGGAAGAAGAAATTGATGAACCTGAAATCTCATTAGATGAAAAAGAGGAGGAGAGTGATGAACAAAAGGAGGAAGAATGGATTAGCTACCCATGCCTACCTTCTAATGAGAGTAACTCTTTATCCCTTACATTATTTGAGTGTCCTCCATGCTTACTAAAGGAGGATGAATGTTATGTTCCTGAGGATTCTTTTGAAAATGTTTATAATAAAGCTCTAGTTATATTGTTGAGTTTATTCATGAGGCTACTGAAAATTATTATGAGAGAGGAAAATATGGTTGTAGAAGTTTTCATGGTATTGAAACACCTCTCTATGTGCTGAAAATTTTGAAGTTACTCTTGTTTTATCTTCCTATGCCTGTCACTTTGTTCTTTGCGAATTATTTGCATACACGATTCCTAGGAAGTGGGTTAGACTTAAATATGTTTTGAATTTGCTACTTGATGCTCTCTTTTACTTCAACTCATATTTCTTATGTGAGCATCCTCTCAAACTATCATGTCTGAAGATGATAATATGTCTATTATTCTTGGGAGACCTTTTCTTAAATACTGCAGGAGCTGTTATTAATTGTAATCAAGGGAAGGTGACATTCAATGTTAATGACAAGGAACATACTGTCTATTTCCCCAAGAAGATTGATAGGACTTATGGTTTTGAATTCAATTGAACATGTTGAGGGCATTCAAGTTGGAGAAATATACTGTCCCATACCAAGAGAAAAATTCGAAACTATTATGATTGGGACCATTGCTATCAAGGTTGAGGTAACATAATCATTAGTGGAATACAAAGTTTTGTCTCATATGAAATTGTTTTGGTAACAAGACCTGATCCACCTTGTTAACAAAAGGATTTCATTGAACAAAACAATGTTTTCACCATGATTATCTCCGCTTACTCCTATTCTATCCATTTTAGTTTTTGCTTATGCCTAACTTAAAGGCGTTAAAGAAAAGTACTTATTGGGAGATAACCCAAAAGTTTTAGATGAGTCTTGGAAGTTATCACTTCAGTAATAACCGCTCCTTATCCTTTTTATTTGCTTTTTGTGTCAAGAGTAACCTCTAATGAGAGAGAAGTAATGATTGGGAAGGTTGCTATCCCGAAACAGATTTTTGTGCTTCACCGTAATAATTCGTGTAAAATCTCTGTACGACCTTTTGAGGCGTGAATTTTTGTGCTTCTGCCCTAGGTTGTTATCTAACTTTCGTTAGTTCAACACTTTTTGATTTGAGCAACAGAAGGTCTTTGAAACAATTCGTCTTTACCTGTTGGTCTGTTTTGACAGATTTCTGCCATTTTCTGCATTTGCTTCTTGTTGGTTCCTTTTTGAGTTCTTCTGGGGAATTGAGCTTTTTGAGGGTAGTGCTACAGTAGATAGTGTTATAATGGAAGTTTATTGGTGTTAGAACTGGACCTAAAGACTTATTATCTTGAGTGCACTAATGTTGCTAATAAAGATTGTGTGAAGTTTTGTATGAAGGAAAAATTTCAGGTGTATGGAAGGAATGAGTAATGAGATGAAGGATGGACTAAAGCTCAAGCTTGGGGATGCCACACGTGTCAACCCAAGAAATATCCAAGAAATACAAGCGTCAAAGCTTAGGGATGCCCAAGGCATCCCCTTCTTCATCAATAAAATCCCAGGTTTCTTCCAGACGCTTCATTTTTATTGTTTCATGCACAGTTGCGTTGTTCTTGGAGTGTCTTATTTTGCGTTTTCGTTTTGGTTTTCGTTTGTTTTTGTTTGCTTAGTTTTCTGAATAAATTGGTTGGACCCCCTCTTTCATACATTGTTTTGCAAATAGTTTGGTTTGGTTTGGAAAAGAGTAGGAAAGTTCATGCTTATGTGATAAAAAGAGCTCGTTTTTTACTTTGGCCTATGCTCTGTCATGCCATGCTTGATATTGTTTTGGCTTTATGCTTAGTATTCTTTGTTGTAGCATGACTTGTTATAAACGATTGAGATTGCTTAATGTGCCTTGGATGAATCATGCGTTGTTTTAGCGTATTAAAGCATAGTATAGTGGTATTCTCCTTTGATGCTTTATTTGGGTTGACTTGGCGCATGCTCACACCATGTTATGACTATCTCAAGTCATCATAGCCTTTATGATCCTTTAGTTTTCAACTTGTAGTATCACTTTATGCTTTGATCGATGATGTTTTATCGCTCTGCATGATTATGGCCATTATTGCTCTCTTAGTTTGTCGCTCCCAGTCTTTTGCTAGCCTCCACAACATAGTATGAGTTCCACTGATGACCCACAAGTATGGGGGTGTATCGCAGTATTTTCGATAAGTAAGAGTGTCGAACCCAACGAGGAGCAGAAGGTGCTGGCTAGTGGTATGGATCAGGAATTCTCTGCAAATACTTAGCAAACGGATTTTTAGGGGTTTTTGATAAAGCAAGGAAACAAAGTACGAGTAAACAAAAGACAGGAGAAATAAATGCAGCAAGTGGCCCAATCCTTTATGCAGCAAAGGACAAGTCGGTTGTATTACTTAAGATGACCAAACGTTCTCGAGGACACATGGGAAGACTGTCAAGTGCTTTCGGTTCATATAGTTGATTAATCTTCTTTAGCTTGCTAAGTGTTGTGTGGGTGAACCTGTGGTAATGTACCGCCCCATCCAAGACTAATACATACTTGTGATTATACCCCTTGCAAACATCTGTAAGTACAAGAAAGTAATTAAGGTAGAAACCTAACCACAGCTTTAAACTCTAAGACCCTTATGTCCCTTGTGCAATGGTTTCCTAACGGGGGTTCAGGTTTACATCACTCCGCAACCCCTACGATTAGTAGCCAAATACACAATGCATTCCCCTAGGCCCATATAGGTGAAGTGTCATGTAGTCGATGTTCACATGACACCACTAGAAGAAGTACACCACAACTTAAATAACAATCTATTGAATCTTTCTCAACACAACTCCACTACTAACAACAAGACTTCTCCCATGTCCTCAAGAAAAAAACGAACTACTCACAAGACATCATATGGATCATGATCAGAGATGGAATAATGATGTATAACAATCGGAACATAAACAATAATTCAATGGTTAACTCAATAGCATCAACTACAAAGAGTAATCAACACCGCGAAAGTTTCCCCTATGAACTATGCAAGATTCAACGCAATTGTTACAGCAATATGGAGATGGTGATGAGGGTTCTGATGGTGATGATGGTAGTGATTATGATGATCCCGATGAAGTCCAGCTTGATGGTGGTGTTGATGGCGACGATCTCCCCTCTCTAGGAAGGAATTCCCCCGACAGAAATCTGTCTGCCGAAGAGATCTTTCTCTCTCGATGTTTCCGCCCCGCAGAGGCGGCAGAATCTTTCTGTGGTCGCTCCCCGAGTATTAGGGTTTTGGGAGGATTATATACGCCAGAGGCTGGAGTGGGCCAGGGTGGCCACACCACCTCCAGGTGCGACCTAGGGCTGCCTGCGCCAGGGGGTGGTGTGGGCCCCCTGTGGCCCATCTCCACTCCGTCTTCTGGCATCCTTAGTCTTATGGAAAAATAGGATTTTCCGTATATTTTCCCGGATTTTCTGATCTTCGCGAATTTTGCCTCCAAACAGCACCTTTTCCATCAGAATCCTGACTACACCGGTCCATGCTCCAAAAGTCATCAACCATGCAAAAACAGATGAAATAACATAAGTATCACCTCTCAATATGAAATATATCAATGAATAATAGTGAATTAAGACATAGAATAGTGATGCAAAATGGACGTATCAACTCCCCCCAAGCTTAGACTTCGCTTGTCCCCAAGCGAAACTGAGTTCAATAAACATGGCCTCAGGTTTATGGAGTGAAGAGTCGATAAAAGAAATACGGACAAGAAGCATCACATTCTTCAAATACATAGATCATAATAGAAGACAACTCACTATTATATAACTCAACTTGTAATAAGTAAAGGAAACACAATAAAGATACATAAAGTGAATCATAATTGGTAATGGCAAACTTAGCTCTTGGTCGCAGAATAGTTGATAATTTGCTGGAGTTCACAAATAACTGGCTTTTCAATGATAGCTTTCAAAGTAGTAAACATCAGGATAAGAGCAATGTGCAAAACAAGGAACATAAGAAACATGAATGAATAAATCAACATATGAATGAATGAAACACAACAACTCAAAATACTTGCTGAGATAGAAGGGAGTAGGTTTACTGACTCAACTACAAAGTAAAAAGAAAGGCCCTTCAAAGAGGGAAGGAGGGATTGCAAGTCTCATAAAGAGCTCCCAAAAATTCTGATACTTACTAGCTTTCAGCTCTCATTGCCCCTATCATAGGCATCTTTAGGTGATTAAGGTTAAAGTGACACAACTAAGAGGATATGCTTGACAAGTTATAAGTTGAAATCTCATGCCCCTTACTTATGAGTACCGATCCTCATGCTACTCAACTTCAGTCACCAGCAAGCTCTTGTCATTTAAATACATGCGTATCATTGAGAACCGCCAATGGGGTACCCCTTGCACATGACATAGGAGCTATCCCATAATCAAAATGACAAGGCAAGCAGATAGTGGGCATCTCAGTGATCTTTTTATTTGCTATTTGCATAGGTTTTTATTGAGGATGCTTCATAGAATGCTCACTACAGTTATGCTGCAAGTTTCCACCATGATTAGACATGGCTTAGGCTAGCGGCCCAGGCGTTTCTCTAACACACATATAAACTCCATGATCTTACAAGTTCCACTTTTATTTCACACCGTCGGGATCCATAAGCAAAAGAACATGATATCAACTAGGTACAAAGTACCAAATGAAGTGTTGAAAGCGGTCCCCATGATACATGGTTCGGCTAACTTCAACTCATAAAGCGCAAGCATATACACAACAAAGAAGGACCCAATGGTTCAAGTTTATTAAATGCAAGAAAGTAAAGTCTGCCATCAAGTTCCTGAGAGCTTTAATCACTAATTTTCACATAACAATTTTAATTTGTGAGGTAGATAAAACAAGAATTTACTTGGAACAGCAGTAATGCTAATAGGTAGGTATGGTGGACACAAATGGCAAAGGTTTTGGTTTAAAGGAGGTGGATGCACAAGAAGAATACCCTCTCAGTACAGGTTTTTGGCTAGCAAGGCTGGGTAGCAAGTATAAGAGTTGAAGGAAACAACCAAACATACAAGTGATAAATACAAACATGCAATCTTCCTTGAAAACACAAAAGATCTTAACTAGAGAATACTAGACTTATGAGCAAATCAAGAAAGATGATGAAATAATTTTTTTTAGAGTACCTTTATCTTTTCATTCAACTCTCAAAAATAGTGTTGCTACTGACCGAGCCAGGTTTGCCAAAACCAACTAAATTAACTCAATGATCCCAAAGTGATACCAATACTAACAACAAGATCAATCATATAACCATGAATTGAAAACTAATATAAGCTATGCAAAAGAGTGAATGATAGAACTTCTCATTAATATTCCATAACGGCAACTCACACCAAGGGATACATATCTAACGATAAAGGGGACACTTCCATAATGCAAACCATCCTACATAATAACTCCTCTATTCATGATACGACTCTACTAAAAGGGTAAAAAGCTAGAAGATAGTGATGTGATACCGCGGCACTCCCCCAAGCTTGGAACAAACCAAGGGGATGCCAAACCTGATGACAAATTACTCCTTTGGTGGTGGTAGTATCCTCTTGTCTTCGTCTGTCTTCCAAGGTAAAGGCTTCCCATAAACAAAGGACATCGTGGTTTCCAACATCCTGAAACTTGCAGCAGCACTTATGAGTTTAAATCTAGCCTCATACTCACAGTTTTGATTTTGAACGTCATAGAACTATGCTTGCAGTTCGTTGGTTGTTTGGCGGAGTGAGAGGACTTCGTCTTTGAGTTCAGCAGTCTCCTTTTGGTGCTCGGTGATGAGTTCGGAACAAATCTTATGGATGATATCCACTTCGCGCTCCGCCATCTTCTTATACCTAAAGACTTCTTGTTCTAATGCTTCCATCCTGTCCTCCAGACTTCCTTCACCTTTAGGGCCTTGAACCTCTTTACCTTCGCTCTTGATCTCCTTCTCCTTCCCGGGGTCTTGGAGGTCTTCCTCCATAGGCTCCTTCCCTTTATCCTTGGCGGACACCATTGTGCTTCTAAACCTTCAAAGAGTATGTCCTGGCAGGAACAGATCGAAACAAAAACACGATATACGGACCTCGGGGGATCCAGGGGGTTATATATTACGAAGTTTCATATTAAAAGGAAGGTACTGGGTGAAAACGAGTCGGAGGCGGAGTCCGGGGTGGACTCACCACCTGGTGGCGCGGCCAGGGGTGGGCCCGTGCCACAGGGTGGTGTGAGCCACCCTGGCTCCGTTTCCGTCCCTTTTTCGCTTCGTAACTTTCCTTATTGACTAAAAACTGCAAAAATATAGTTGTATTGTAATTTCGCGGAACTTTTCTTACCAGAACTGTTACCTATTTGAAAACAGACTCTGCAGGTCTCTGAATTTGGTATCTAGTAGATTCTTTCGGAGTCACCACTTGAATAACATCAATATCTTCATCTTCATACACTTATTACTTGAGTCATAAAACCCTTCTCTTCCTTATTACACCATTGTCTCCACTTCCTGGAAATTTCTTTCACACAATTCTCATTAGCAACATTAGTATAAGTGAAGTGATAAAACCTTTTGACTCCAACTTCAAATGAAAACCATCAAAACAAAAGCTACTGAAACAAATCCTTCCGAAAACCCAAAAAGAATTCAAAAAGGAAATCGAATAAAGAAGCAAATGCAAGATTGGCTAAATCTGTCAAAACAGACCAGCAGGTAAAGATTAATTTTTTCGAAAATCTTTTGTTGCTCAAATCAAAAAGTGCAAAACTAACGAAAGTTAAATAACAACCTGGGTCAGAAGCACAAAACATTACAGCTCAATCCGACATACAAAGATCTCTCACGATTTTTTACGGTGAAGCACAAAAAATCTGTTTCAGGACAGCAACTTCCCCAAATATTACTTCTCTCTCATTAGAGGTTGATCTTGACACAAAAAACAAACAAAACGGATAAGGATCGGTTATTACGGAAGTAATAACTTCCAAGACTTAAAGAAACAAAAACAAACTAAAAGCAAAAACAAATTGGGTTGTCTCCCATAAAGCTCTTTCTTTATAGCCATTAAGATGGGCATGATAATTTTGAAGAAGCTCTCATAGGGATATGAATTGAAGTGAAAGAGAGCATTAAGAAGCAAAAAACACACACACATTTAAGTCTAACTCACTTCCTATGCAAGGGAATTTTGTAAACAAACAAGTTGTTGAAACCAGAGGCAACTTGCATAAGAAGGCAAAAGAAGTGCAACATAAAAACTTTCAGCATAAAGCGGGGAAACTTGATATTATTGAGATACATAAGAACACTTTTCCCTCTCTCATAGTAGCTTTCAGTATCATGTATAAACTTAACAATATAGCTATCAAAAGGACCACCATAGTAATGATCACTTATTCTAACAGAAAACACGGGAATACTAGCTCTCATAACACTACTATGTGAAACAATATTAGAGGTATCCTTACAAAGGATAGTGTGTCCCTCTTTTTCATATTTAGTAACAAAGTCTTTCACATTTGCTATAATAGGTTCATCAACCATTTGTTTATCAGGTTCAATAGCTTTATTTGTACTTTCATTAACCATACTAGCTATCATAGAATGTTCCTTTACCTTAACTGGGAAAGGCATTTTCTCAATGTAAGGTTCAGGTAAAACATGATTAGCAGTATAAACTTCAGTATTTCTTGAAGGAACACTCTTAGAAATATATTTATAAGGTTCATGATACTTATCCCACTTCTTTTTAGGCACTTCAATATAGGAAGCAAAAGCCTTAAAATAAGAAGCAATAGCTTGAGAGTCTAGACCATAAGCATTTTTAATATTTTGAAAGTCATCAGTTCCCATAAAAGATTCAATGCATTCATAATCATAATTTATACCTGACTTTCTACCTTTGTCATTCTCCCAAGCTTCAGCATTGTCTTGAATACGGTCCAGAAGATCCCATTTAGCTTCTTCTTCCATACGAGTGAATGATCCAGCACAAGAAGCATCCAATAAATCCTTGTCATGTAGAGGGAGCCTTGCATAAAAGTTATTGATAATAATATTGTTGGGGAGCTCATGAATGGGACATTTGAGCATTAGTAACTTCAATCTCCCCCAAGCTTGAGTTGTACTCTCTCCATCAAGAGGCCAAAAGTTGTATATTTGATTCCGATCTTTATGAATCTCACTAGGAGGATAAAACTTTGAATAAAACAGAGGCACTATTTCCTCCCATTCCAGAGCTTGACCATTCTTCAGCAGCTTATACCATTCCTCAGCTCTTCCTTTTAGTGATAATGAGAATAACTTATCCTTAACTTGATCTGTAGTAATACCTGTACACTTGAATAACCCGCATAATTCGTGTATAAAGAGTAAATGATCACCGGGATGGACAGTTCCATCCCCAACATAGTGGTTATCCATAACATGATCAATAATTCTTGTAGGTATTTTGAAAACATCATTCTCAGCAGGTGGTGGTTTATCTACTACCTTAGCAGTGGTAGTAGCATTACCAAATAAGAAACTCAGCGAATTATCCATAACAAAAATAAAGCAACTAACAGAAGTAAACAATACTCACAGTAGAAGTTTCCTTTACCAGTTCCACTCTCCAATAGCACTTAACTCCCCGGCAACGGCGCCAGAAAATAGTCTTGATGACCCACAAGTATAGGGGGTGTACCGTAGTATTTTCGATAAGTAAGAGTGTCAAACCCGACGAGGAGCAGAAGGTGCTCGCTAGTGGTATGGATCAGGAATTCTCTGCAAATACTTAGCAAACGGATTTTTAGGGGTTTTTGATAAAGCAAGTAAACAAAGTACGAGTAAACAAAACATAATAGGAATAAATGCAGCAAGTGGCCAAATCCTTTATGCAGCAAAGCACAAGCTGGTTGTATTACTTAAGATGACCAAACGTTCTCGAGGACACATGGAAAGACTGTCAAGTGCTTTCGCTTCATATAGTTGATTAATCTTCTTTAGCTTGCTAAGTGTTGTGTGGGTGAACCTGTGGTAATGTACCGCCCCATCCAAGACAAATACATACTTGTGATTATACCCCTTGCAAACATCTGTAAGTACAAGAAAGTAATTAAGGTAGAAACCTAACCACAGCTTTAAACTCTAAGACCCTTACGTCCCTTGTGCAATGGTTTCCTAACGGGGGTTCAGGTTTCTGTCACTCTGGCAACCCCTACGATTAGTAGCCAAATACACAATGCATTCCCCTAGGCCCATATAGGTGAAGTTTCATGTAGTCGATGTTCACATGACACCACTAGAAGAAGTACACCACAACTTAAATAACAATCTATTGAATCTTTCTCAACACAACTCCACTACTAACAACAAGACTTCTCCCATGTCCTCAAGAACAAAACGAACTACTCACAAGACATCATATGGATCATGATCAGAGATGGAATAATGATGTATAACAATCTGAACATAAACAATAATTCAATGGTTCACTCAATAGCATCAACTACAAAGAGTAATCAACACCAGGATAGTTTCCCCTATGAACTATGCAAGATTCAACGCAATTGTTACAGCAATATGGAGATGGTGATGAGGGTGATGATGGTGATGATGGTATTGATGATGATGATGATGATCCTGATGAAGTCCAGCTTGATGGTGGTGTTGATGGCGACGATCTCCCCTCTCCGGGAAGGAATTCCCCCGGAAGAAATCTGTCTGCCGGAGAGATCTTTCTCTCTCGATGTTTTCCGCCCTGCAGAGGCGGCAGAATCTTTCTGTGGTTGCTCCCCGAGTCTTAGGGTTTCGGGAGGTTGATATACACCAGATGGGAGAGGTTGGAGTGGGCTAGGGTGGCCACACCACCTCCAGGCGCGGCCTAGGGCTGCCCACGCCAGGGGTGGTGTGGGCCCCCTGTGGCCCATCTCCACTCCGTCTTCTGGCATCCTTAGTCTTCTGGAAAAATAGGATTTTCCGTATATTTTCCCGGATTTTCTGATCTTCGCGAATTTTGCCTCCAAACAGCACCTTTTCCATCGAATCACCGCAGCGGTCCATGCTCCAAAAGTCATCAACCATGCAAAAACAGATGAAATAACATAAGTATCACCTCTCAATATGAAATATATCAATGAATAATAGTGAATTAAGACATAGAATAGTGATGCAAAATGGACGTATCATTCACTCGTGCATCCAACTCCCTAAACCAAGTTATTCCAAAGAGTCCACCATACCTACCTACTAGCTTATGATATTCCAAGTATATTCATGCTTTTGTTTACCTTCCAAATTAAACTTGTTATGAGAAAACTAGTGATTAAAACTCTCACGAACTTGATGGCACACATTACTTTTCTTGCCCTTAATAAACTTGAACTATTGTGTCGTCTATGTTGTATATGCTTGCACTTATTTGTTGGTATTAGCAGAACCATGCTGGCATGGGGAACGCTTTCAACATTGCACTTGGTACTTGTACCTAGTTGATATCATGCTCTTTTGTATATGGATGTCGTCGGTGTGAAATGAAAGGGGAGATTGTAAGTCCATGGAGTTATGTATATGTGTTAGAGAAACGCCTGGGCCGCTGGTCTAATCCATGCTGACATGGTGGAAACCTGCAGCGTAACCATAATGAGTTGTCTATGAAGCATTCTTCTTATAAAAAAGAGTCCTATATTGAGAAAAAAGAGAAAAAAAAAGAGATTATGAAAAGAGGAAAGAGAGAAAAAAGCACCATATTCCCATGGTAAATAAGAAGATTGCTGAGATGCTTATTATCTGCTTGCCTTGTCATTTTGATATGGGGATTCTTCCGTATCATCAGGCAAGGGGTACCCCGTTGGCGGTTCTCTATGATACACATGTACTTACGATGACAAGAACTTACCGGTAACTAAACTTGAGTAGCATGAGGAGCGTCCCTCGTATTCAAGGGACATGAGATTTCTAACTTATACTTCGTCAAGCATGTACACCATAGTTTGTTCACTTTAACCTTAATCACTTCAAGATGCTTATGATAGGGGCAATGAGAGCTGAAAGCTATTAAGTACCATAATTTTTGGAAGCTATTTATGAGACTTGAATCCTTACTTCCTTCTATGAAGGCCCTTCTTCCACTTATATATTGAGTCTCCACCTTCTATCTTTATGCACCTACTTAGTGGCCATTCTTAGTTCTATGTGCATTGTCCCAAGACTTGTTGATTAATGCATACCTTGATATTGCTTGTTTTAAACTATTTGTATCTAGTCACTCTTATGAACTTTGAAGGTGTTCTATGCATTTATATTTGCTACTCTATGAGGGACAAGCTGAATACTACTATGTTATGTTTTATTTATGTGAAACAAACAAACGTCTTGCAAAGCATTGTTATTCATGAATCTTTTGTTTTTGCCTTTTCATGTTGCATCATAGTTTCTTTGTCTTATTGCTAGAACTTTTTCTTTCATGTTATGATTGAAGTACTATGATCCCAGCTTTGAATGTTTTACAAATACTTTGATCAAGTTTATGATGGTGCATGACACCTCAAAAATTATTCTTTCTTTTTATCACTTACCTACTCGAGGACAAGCAGGAGTTAAGCTTGGGGATGTTGATACATTGCAACTATATCTATAATTTTTGATGTTCCATGCTTGGTTTTATCCACTTTCTTGTGTTTTGTCCACACTTTGGAGTACTTTTCATATGACTTCTTGGACTAACCTATTAACAAGAGCCATAGTGCCAGCTGCCTGTTTTCTGCTGTTTTTGGTTCCAGGAAAGTCAGAAAATGAATATTCTCGGAATTGGACAGGACAAAAGACAAAGTGTCTATTTTTCCAGAAGACTCCCGGAGCCAGAATATGAGACGGAGAGGGGCTGGGGCCTAGCCACACCACCTGGCCGCGCGGGCTGGGCCTGGCCACGCCAGGGGGTGGTGTGGCCGCCCCAGGCACCCCCTCGGTATCCCTCTTCGCCTATAAGAAGCCTTCTGACCTAAAACTCTTGGGGGTTCGACGTTTTTCCAGAAGGAGTTCCGCTCCGCCAACACCACCAGATTCCATGAAACAGCACCAGAAAATCCGTTCTGGCACCCTGTCGGGACGGGGAATTGGAGGAGATCATCGCCATCATCATCACCATCGCTTCTCCATCGACCATCCATGTTTCCCCATCTATGAGTGAGTAATCCCCCTCTGTAGGCTATGGGGATGGTAGGGATTGGATGAGATCGTTCATGTAATGGCATTAGATTGTTAGGGCATGGTGCCTAGTATCTTTTATTAGTGCTTTATGACTTTGTTGCGACTTGTTGTGCTTAATGCTTGTCACTAGGGCCCGAGTGCCATGATTTCAGATCTGAACATGTTATTGATTCATTATGATAGTATTGTTTTTGGTCTTATCTACAAGTTGTATACACACGTTGTTGTCCGGAACCAATGGCCCCGAAGTGATAGAAATCGGGATAACCGGAGGGAATGGCTTTGATGTGAGGATCACATGTGTTCATGGAGTGTTAATGCTTTGCTCCGGTGCTCTATTAAAAGGAGCACCTCAATTGCCAGTAGTTCCCTTGAGGCCTCGCTGCAAATGGGCTGGCCGGACAAAAGATGTTGTGCAAGTTCTCATTGCGAGCACGTATGACTATATATGGGACGCATGCCTAGGATTATCTAGTACTTGGATGCTTTATCTTATTTATCTGCAATTGCCCTATGTTCTGATTGCTATGTGAATTGTCTTGTCCATGCAACGCCCGTCCATCCATCCCTATGCCCACCGCACTCAAATCCTACTGTTTACTGCTATTGTTACTAATGTCTTTACTTTACTGCTGCTGCTACTTTACTATTCCTACTACAAAACTATTGCTACTGATAAACTGATGTGAGCAAGATTGTTTCCAGGTGCAGCTGAATTGACAACTCAGTTGTTAAGGCTTATAAATATTCTTTGGCTCCCCTTGTGTCGAATCAATAAATTGGGTTTCACTTCCCTCGAAAATACTGCGATACACCCCCTATACTTGTGGGTCATCAACAGACCACTTGGCGATGATGAGTTGTCGAGCTCCGGTGCCGGATTCCATTGAGGGCCTCCAAAACATAGGTTGGACACAGGGCCGCCTTACCGACCAGAATGGTGATGGCCCAAACGGCCAGCACTTGATGAGCACAAATCAGCAGTGGGTGTACCTAACTTTCCCAAGCAACAGCAGCTAGGCCTCCACCCTCTCCCTTGCCACCACGGTCGGTTGAGAGGAGGGAGACCATCACCGCACCACTAGGAGAAAGGCAAGGATGATAGAAGCGCTTATTTGGGGTGCCCATCGCTGAACCATCAGCAGGCCGCTTCCACCATGGAAGACAGGCTAGGATCTCCAGCGGTGACCATCCAGTATTGTGCCAGTGTGCTAGGATGGAAAGAACACCCAACCAGCCTCTGGAACTACCGATAGCTGCACCGTTCCTCCCCTCCCCCTCGCCTCCACGACCGGCTAGTCCGAGAAGTAGCAGCACCACAACCCAGCAGAGCAGAAGACAATAGCAAGCCTTATTGGCAGAGCTAAGAGGGGGAAGCAGTGTCGCCTGCTCACACCACCAGAGCAGGAAGACCATGACCTAAACCCTCAAGGTAGGTGATATCCGTCCAAAGAGACCTCGACACCTACTCCCAACCTCCAGCAAAATGTTGGGAAACCTAAAACTAGCCCAAAATCTACTCCAGTACCTTCCCATCGCCATCTCCAGCCGGGGGCACCGCCAGAGAGGGGTCCGGGTCAGCCCGGCAAGCCTCTCATGACTCTCAGTGTGTTGAAGTATAAATGTAATTGTCTAGTCTCTTCCACCAGATCGGTATTTTGGTTGCATTGGCTAGAGCATGCAGTTTTACATGATATCAGAGCCAAGAGGTCGTGAGTTCAAGACCCAGTTGGCGCAATATAAAATAAAAATACTGTAGCCCACTTTCGATCCACGTTTAGGCCCGAGGGAGCCACATGTGAGGAGGAGTGTTGAAGTATAAATGTAATTGCCTAGTCTATTCCATCAGATCGATCTTTTGGTTGCATTGGCTAGAGCATGCAGTTCTACACAACGAGGAGGGGGACTATCTCTCTGCCAATACTATGACATCACGTTTGTGATCTGTCGTGGTGGTGGCACGGCAGATGCCATGGATAGGCTAAAGATGGGGCCAATGAGTGCTAGGAGAATCCAGGGAGGGAGAACGTGGTGATTCCATGCATGGAAGTTCTTGTATTTTCTCTATCAATGGTGTTTACAAGTGCTCTTGAGGCTCTCAGCAAGAATGAGACAATGTCTCTTACTCCCTACCAACTAGCCCTAGAGTTCTACCTTAGACAGAGAGAATGATCCTTCTCCTTCTATGGAGGCCTCGGTGCTCCTTATATAGGGGAGCCCGGGTTACAATTCTAGGGCACGGGTGGCAGCATATTCTACGAATATGCTCCTTTCCTAAAGCAGATGCTTCTTTATTCTCTTTAACGGCTCGTCCGGTCTTTGGACGTAATCCACAGCGTAATCCTTGTCTTTCGGTGTCATCAGACACGGGCTACGTCATCCGGCTTTGCCCGTGTCACCTTGGTCGCCCCTGACCCATTGGTCCTCTTTTTTACTTTACTTCGCTCATGCTAAATCTAATAAAGCCGCCTTTTGACCAACGGGGGATTCCTTCTCTTGTAAGCCATAAGATAATTCGGCTAGCATATAGCTAATCTGGCTTACCAATTTACCTGCAAAACAGATAGACATGGTCGGCATATAACTTATGCCAGCCGGACCATAGTCAAGGAGATGCTCCATGGGCCGGGTCACACCGTGGTTCGGCCTTCCTTGAGGTGACCCGGCCAGCACTTGCTTTGACCGTGCTGTATCCTGGCTAACTCGATCCTTATACCCTGGCGTTACCCTACCCGAGGGTATCCCCCCAACATGATCCCTTTACAAATTTGTTTGGAAAATTTGAAAACGTACATCCCACACGATTGTATAGCTTGTTACGTATATTTTAGAAGTACCTTCTTCCCTCCCGCGCTAAGAGTTTTTTCCCAACCATTTATGATCTTGGAAACATACATTTCTACTAAACCCTAATATTTATCTATGAGTGTTTCAACTTTAAAGCATGATATTCATAATAGTACACACCTCCTTTCTAACATCCACCTTTCAAGCATGATATTCATCATAGTACACACCTCCATTCTAAGAGCAGCTCCACTCGTTGGAGATTCCTAGGCCGTAATCCGGCGCTATTTAGCGCCGGACGTAGCGAGTTTTTGGCCTGGGAACACCCAGTTTCCCACTCGTGTTCCCAGGCGAAGCAAAAAAACGGCGACACAACTCAGCCAAAGGTGTTTGATAGAAGTACGCCCAAAAAGTTCAGCAATCAAATTATTACAGAACAAGATGGAATCGTTCGGTGATCAGTCGTCGATGGGGATGTCCTCCTCTGGCATGTCCAGTGTGACGGGGATGGGTGCATTGGCGTCGTGGCCGGCCGACCGGTTGGAGGAGGTGGAAACAGAGCTCGGTGAAGGAGAAGTCGGAGTGGCAGAGGTGGTCGGCGCAGAGCTTGGCGTGCTGGCGGAGATGTCCTCCTGGAGGATGGCATTGTGGTGTGCCATGTACCAGGTCTTGACGGGCGTGCTCATCGTCGAGGTGTCTTCGCCGCCCATGAGGAACTGGAGATTCGTGTTCCTCTTCTTGGCGACGCAGTTCGCTTTGAGGAGGTCGAGCTTGCGGTCTTGGTTTTGGAGCAGCTGCGCCCACCTGTCGTCGGCCTTCTCCTCCCTCTTCTTGGTATGGGCCTTGGTGTCGGCAATGCACTTCTCGGTGGAATCCTGGAGATGCTCGGTGGGAGGTTCTATGGCTTTGAGCATCTTCGCCTTCTTCTGGACGACCTCTGGCCTTCCTTCGCCGGTAGCAGGGGAGGAGCCTCCGGGTTGTACACGCCGTCCTTGGTCTTGCTGAGGCTCATGCGGGTGTCCACCCATTTTTGGCATTTCTCTGTCACGAAAAACACATGGTGGAACTTGAACTCCGTCTTAGTGTCGTCCCGGTACATGTCGAGTGCACGAAGGAGCTACAAAGGCAAGGTAAAGTGTGTCAGGATAGGCACGAGCAAGTACCTTCGGCTAGTGTTCCGCAAAGTACCTTGCCATCCATGCTTTCACCACTAACGGGTGTGTAGCCGACCTCCACGAGAATGTTGTGCCACTTGTTGCACGCCTACTTGATGAGCCCCTAGTGGTTGATCATGGCTTTCTCGCCACACTCCATGCGAACTTTGTTGTACTTTAGGTCACAAAGGTTGCGCCTATTGAATGATAGCTTCACGCACTTTCAGTAATTGTCCGAGTTTTGGTTGGTGTCGGTGATGGGATCCATGTTCACCACTTTCCAAGCGTCAGCGAAGCAAAGGTCCTCAAGCGACGTCCACTTGATCCGGGTGTAACATCCCAGGATTAACACCTCGAAATAGATAGGACATATGTTTGTGCATAAGAAAATCCGAGATCGCGCAAAACTAAAGAAGCTATAGAATGATCGAGATCTCTCTTGTTCTAATGAAAGCATCCGAACAAGTGCGATAGATTTCGGCATGACCTCTCTTGTATCTTTTGTGTTTGAGGGGAAGACAATTCAAATTTGATTATTCAATTGATAAAATTGAATCTAAAAAGGAATTTGAAATGAAATTATTACAATAATAATCTTTATTATTACATATATACATATAGTATTATTATTCTTTTACAATAAAAGAATGAAAGTAAATTACAGGAAAGCATAAATAGAAAAAGGAATTTCATAAATGAAATAACTAAAAGAATTCTTTATTACAAGAAAATATATATTACATTGTCTTCTATAACTAAAAAAGTAAATTACAAAAGAATAAAAAATAAGATTACAACAACTTAAAAATAGAAAGGTCCTAATCTAAATCTTCATATTCTAAAAATTCTCTTCCTAAGCTTGATACCTGCAAGCAAAGACAGAAAGAAACAAAAGAGAAATAAGGTTATGGATTAATATTAGTGCTCTCAGAATTAACAGTGAGATGCACTGTTACTGTTCATCATTGACCTTTTATATGAGGGGCAAGTTTCACCAACTAGAGGATCTATTCTTATCAGTACATTGTGCCTCAGTGCAACCTCATAGGCCAAGGGGCAAATTTCACCAAATTAGTAAAAAGGTAGGAAGTAAAACAGTAATACCTAGCAAAAGATCTAGTTGAGTTGATCCACAAGGGAAGGGTCCCACTTGCAAGCAGCATACACATAGCATGCATATGTTGTGCTGTCAACAGCAGGGAGAGAGTGGAAGAGTTAAAACCACATCTGTTCACAGCAAAGTAGCTGAAGATAACTAGCTCAATACTAGTTTCTCCACAGCACACTAGCCAAACTGCACAGCCATATCCATCCTCTCTATTTTCATGCTAAGAGAACACCACACCATAGTTCATCCCAGATTTACCAATCCACCCACCACATCAAATCCCACCAAATCCTCTATGCTTCAACAGCAAGAAGCTACACCACCAACATCAATATTTAGCATTACCAGTAGCAGATTCATCTAGGAGGAGGAGTAAAAGATCAGAAGGACAAGTTGCAGCTGAACCAGTGAACTCAAAGGACATCAACACCACTATCATCTCAACTTAGAAGAAAATAAGTGGATCAAGATCCAGAAGTATACATCATAAAAGATCAAGCCTTAGGTTAATCACCCCCTCAGATTATAATCATTGTTTCTATTAGACCTGATCAAAGAATAGTTTGGGCGGGTAGAAGAATTACTCTCAGTCTTGCATACAAGTGGTATGCAAGACTCATCATTGAGTATTTAGGGAAAGAAAGTAACAGATCATGCTACTTAGACCTACTGTTGTGCACACTCCACATGGGAGGCACCACAACAATAGATCTTGTAGTAGCAGAAGCCACCAAGTTGGTTAAACACAAAACCAGTACCAAATCCGCTCTTATTTAAATTATGTGCCTTAGCCTTTGCATCATTGGCCAGGCTAAGAAATCAAGCACATAAATCTGTTCTTATGTAAATTTAAGGCCTCAGTATATGCATCATTGGCAGGGGCATAGCAGCAGATCATGCTACCTAGGCCATCACTGTGCACACTACAAGACTAGAGGTATCACAGCAACAGCCTAGGGCAGGAGAAGCCACTAAAGCAACTTTTTAACTGGCTAATCAACCTGTGCAAATAAGCAGTTCAGTTTAAATCATTTTCTTAGGCTAGAACTTTAAGAATCATCTGAATACTTCATTGTCATGTTGACAGTAATAAAGATCACAGGCAAGCTAAGGAACCATTCCAAGTTTTTGTTGTAATACTCACAGTATAATTCCCAAAGCCACTATGGGGCTAATATTCTATAAATCTTCTTATCATCTTCCTAGAAAAGGTCTAGGAATCAAAGTTTTTATCTTGTTCTTGTTATTACAATGGTCAGGAACTCAATCATTCTAATATCTAAACAAGACACCGGAGCTAATAGCTAAGGTATCAAGGTCAATGTTAAACCGACAACAACAGACTCTAAAACCTGAACATTAAATCATCCCTACAAGTTACTGGGAATAATGCCACAAACCATAGGTAATATCATGTGCAAACAGATCTGGGAATTGTTCATCAGATTGCTAAATAGAATAGAGCATCTATTCATATAAGTGTTACTCATAGCAAATCACTGAATCAATGGATTGAGTTAAACATATGAGTACAACAAGACTACTAAGTAATACTTCACTAATGCTTGGATTACCGCTTCATCCAAATTGAGGCACCACCATTAGCACATATTTTATGCTATTTGGATTAGTATTTAACTAGCTTCAGCGAAACATGCCAGGGATTATTAGTCATCCAAACTTGGATTCCATTACAGGTAATCAACTAGTAGTCAGTAGCTCAACTAGAGCAAATCGTGGACCTGGCACATGTCTAGAAGGCCACCACACCGCCACATGTTTGCAGTAACACCATATCTTGGCTCGAAAGCAACACCACAAACCACGAGCAGAGTCATCGGCTCGATGGCCGATCATAGTAGAGTTTACCTGAAAGGTTCTTGAAGCCGAATGGGAGGTGAGTGTGGTCGATGGCCATTCTATGGCAGTAGCACGGCAATAACCAAATGGTCATCTCCATTACAACATCAGAGAAGCAGACCCATGAGCCAGTAAACCGGAGGTCACCGGGGTTGCGCTTGGAGCACCATCCCGTCGGCGTCGAGGATGAAGTAGTCGGCACAACAGTGCCATCACAGCAGCACCACACCAAGTCCTCACCAAACCCACCAGTATAGTACCATACCTCGCCATATACATAGTAGAGTCTAGAGGCAATAGGACATGACCACCGGGGTTATAGGCACCCTGCCTTTCCGCCTGCACCAAATCAGAGAAGATACAACAGCATAGGCCGAGAATGGTGTGGCCGTGTCACCAGGAGCGGCAGACCAACCATCCAAGGTAGAGCGGCGCTGGGATTGCACCAAGGCGGGGACGACGTTAGACCGGGAGGAGAGCCGACGGATGGTGGAGCCACAAGATCATGGAACCCTAGCTAGAGAAGGGTTGGGGTGAGCTCGATAGGGCCTCAAAGCCAAATCAAATTGGAGGGCCAGATCAGCCAGTCGACGGCGGAGCTTCGGCATCAGGCGGTGGTGGCTGCAATGTCTTGGTTCCGCCAGAATTGGTCAGGCGGTAGTGGCGACCAGAGTCGGGAGAGGAACGAGAGTGAGTGTGTGTCGGTGTGTTTGTGCGTGGAGTGAGAGAGTGGGCCGGGGTCAAAGTGACCCCGAGCCAGGACTAGTTGGGCCAGGCCGACCCATGTACCCAACCAAACAGGTCCAATTTCCCTCAAAAATGCCTCAGCCCAATTATTACCCCACAAAATCAATTTTCTATTTAATAATTACCAAAATACCCCTGAATTTAATTCAGCTATATAAAAAATATAGAAAAATGCTAAAAATACATATGATATATAAAAATGATCACAAAAATAATATCTATTTAATAAAAATATAACTTTACTTATTTAAGTTAAATAAAATGCAAACAAATATTAACACCACTAAAGCCTTAGCGAAATTTCATAAAATAAAGAAAAGTCCAAAAAATGAATAAAAATTAATTTTGCATATTAAAATAAGTCTACTATTTTATAAAAATACTAACCTACTTTTTTCAAATAAAACATGAAACAAATATTTAAAGACATATAATCCTTTGTAGAATTTTATAAAAATAAGCATAATACTTCAAAAAATAAATAAAAACCATTTTTAAGATCTTGAATAAACATAGTTTACTATAAAATACTAAATGTATGATTCCAAAGGTTTTAAGGTTTTCAAGTAATAAATCCTTATCTATTATGTAAAATACCTATTTTATAAATTCTTTAGAATCATCTCTTAAATAAAAAATAATCACAATTTTATATAAAACCATAAATCTTGTACAATTAAATACTACTTCCAAAACCATAACTTAAGTCTATAATAATACTTAAAAGTATACTATTAACTTTTAAAAAACTATTTAAAACCACAACTCCAAGATAAACCAATAATTTGAATAAATTTTAATCATCATTCACTTATAATAAAAGTGAATGTTATTTATCTCTTAACTATTCATGATTTTAAACTTTAATAGATTATTAAAATCATCTAAATTTACTTTCCTTAAAAGATAAATTATATTCATAATAACAAGTCATATTTAGAGTCATCACTCACTTAAACTGAAAGTGAATGATCTCATACTCTTAAACATGCTTATTACAAAGCTTAAAAGTTATTAATATTTTAAAACATCACACCCTAGGTCTACTTATGTTTTAAAGTTAACTTTGGTACACCAAGTCATGCATAATGCCTAACATATATTTATGTTTTTATAGTTAACTTTTGTCTGTTCCAAATTAAGTCATAAAGCATTTCTAGTCCAAGCTTACAGAATAAGCGCAAACAATATCGATCACATTCTATTAACCATAAGAATTGTTTAATCCTGTAAAAGAAATATTTTCTTCAAAGGTTATTCATTTTGCCACTTTGAACAAAAACAATATTGTAATTCTTTCAATGAACCTAAAGCAGAAACTTCCATAATAGATACATAATATCAAATAACTCTAAGCATGTGTTGTTATATTTACTTTATATCATACATGTTAGTATTAAGTTCCTTGTATATGTATATTGGCTTGTAAAGTAAACTTATAGACAAACTAAATCTTAAAAAAATCATCTAAGTTTAACTCATTCACCATAGTGGGGTATTACTTCGGGGGTTTCCAAACTGCACTATTGAAGGAGATATGCCCTAAAGGCAAATAATTAATAGGTTTTTATTGTCATATCTCAATTAGTTTATAACCGTTTCATATTGTGCTATAACTGTGCCAAGTAGAAACATTGGTACAAGTGTGGTATGAAACAACAAAGTCCCTAGTAGCCTCTATTCATACTAGTTCGTTGGTCACGAAGATGATCTGGGTTTCAAGATCATGGGCATTTATGCCGACTGACAACGAGATCATATCATTGGAGAATGATGTGATTGGACATTCCTCGAAGGATTGCAACACGATCAAGTCATCTAGTTCATTGTTGCAACAGCTATACCGAGACTCCTTCTCCTTAGACCGTGAGCTCATATTACTCACTGTTTCCCTAGGCTGCTTAGACTGCATCAACCGTCATCTGGTAATACGATGGCCATAAAGGTGTATGTTGGGTATTCCGAAGGAACAGTAGATAACATGTGACTGCAAGACCGGGATTTGTTCACCCACATGATGGGTAAAGATACATATGGTGGGCTTGGTGAGAATAAATCCATATATGTTGCAACATGTGACTAGGTCACGGGGATGTAATACCACGGTAACAAGAAAACATAACTTGTTGTGAACGAGATTGAACAAAGGTATGGGATACCAATGATCAGATCTTGGACAAGTTGTATCGACAAACAAAAGGAAGAGGATGCTACATTTAGACGGTACAAACGACATTGTCATCAGGAATGCATAGGGGTCACATGGATATCCCTGGTCCCTCTGTTGATCATTGATACAGATCATGTCTAGAGCATTCTCGAGCCATGAGAGGATACACTTAAGGGTACGATGAGAGCGATCATTCGTAAGACGGAATCACAGTAGAGAAAGAGAAAGCCAGAATCATTCCACGGAGAGATCTGAAGCTGTTCGGAGAAAGAATAAAGGACCGGAATCATTCCGGGAAAGATCCGAAGTTGTTCGGAGGAAATCGAAAGGGAACCGAAAGGTGTTTCGGGTCAAGACGGATTTTGTAATATGTATTTACATATTAATTAATGTAATTAATATTAAATATAATATTAAAATCTAATTTGAAGGGTTATTCTACTAATGGGCCAAACTTCCTAGTGAATAAAGGCCCATGAGGGAAAAACCGAAGGGGGGAAGGGCCAAGGGACAAAGGGCCAAGGCCCAGGCACCTCAAGGGGGCCCACCCGGCCAGCCTATGGCTGTGCGCGGGGTGGGTCCCACCCCAGGCCGGCTGGCCCATGAAGGCCCATGCACCTCCCCCCTCTCCCTTGTTTAGTCCCACATGGGAAACCCAAAGGGGAGGGCACACCCCTTCCCCCTATATAAAGGGGTGCCCATGGGTGGGATGAGTACACCATCAATTAGAGAAGTCCTTTGGTTGACTTTCTCCTCCTCCCTCTCTCTATACCTCGTGACCATGGCCCCATGTCTGGGATGTGCGATCGAGGCACACCTGCAGTACACCGTTGCGCTACAGGGATTCCTAGTCGGATATCAACTTCCGCACTCCCGGCGGGATAGGGGAGCCGGAGGTCTCATCCTGCACCGGATGTGTACGAAGACACGAGGCACAACACTTGGGGCGCTTAAATGTCGTGAGCCGGAGTTGTTGCACGATGAAGATGATGAAGATCAAGGAGCAAGGGGTGACCTGCGAGAAGCTTCGCGACCTTGAGGTCGGCTACGAGTACGACTACATCAACCACGTTCCCCGCGAAACATTAACCGCGTATGGTCTACAAGGGTATGTATTCTCTACGCATCGGTCGTTACCGCATTACTACATAGATAGATCCTAGGCAGTTTTTGGGGTTCCATCGTAGGGAAATTTTTGTTTTCCGCGTCTATCCCCAAAAGTGGTATCAGAGCCGATCTATGCGTAGGAGTGCTGTATGGCCAGTACGCACAAGTATTGTGCGGGCATTGATCCCTTAGTTGTTACCCTCTAACGTGTACTTGCTTATATCGTGGTATTGTTTGATGAAGCGGCCCAGACCGACCTTACCCGTATTCATACGCGAGACTGGTTCCACACTCAACCTATGGCTTGTACCGTATAAGTGGCTAGCGGGTGTCTGTCTCTCATTCGATAATTGATGTAGCATTTACAATGGAGGTCCCCGAAAGGGGTGTAATAGAGACAATTGTCGGATCTATGTTGTGGTTGGAAAGTTCGTAGTTTAGAAACGGTTCTAGTGCGAAAGCCCTAACAACCACGTAAAACTTGCAATGGATAAAGTAGAGGCGTCTAACTTTATTTTGCAGGGGGCATGTGATTATGATATGGCATTGGTCGTTGTGAAGGTAAAGTAGTTTACTTTTCTGTTACTAAGTAGTATAGTGATAGTCATCATTCTGATGAACGACCTGGTGGAGGCGTCGTGGACTTGGCGTCAAACCAAGGGCAAGATGGAGATTGTGTCGAAGCGCTCGATGGAGATCAAGGCACAAGAAAGACCATATCATATCACATTATACATATGATGTTGATACCAGTTTTTACATCTTATTGTGTGTTAGTATTTAGATACTCAACGGTAGCAAATAAGATAATCCCTATTTAATTCCAATGTTCCGTGTTCCCCTTGTGTGTGCACCACCAAGAAAGTTCTTTGGTATGAGGCGATCCAGGGTTACAGGCCTGGGTGTCAGACATATCTACGTTCGCATACAGTGGATGTAAGCCATGTTACACATCGAATACACACAAGTTAGATTTGGCGAGCCTAGCACGCTAGAGAACCGTGGCCTCGGAACACAAGAGATCGAAAGATTGAGCATGAGTCACATGGATGATGTGATTGGCATTAGTGAATGTCTACCTTTGATAATGCACTGATGGCCGTGACGATCGGGGGAGGTGCAGAGGATAGGGATCATGCAATCACTAAAGTTGTCCAGGGGATGAAAATTTTAGTGGAGACCAATTATAAATTGATCTCTTATTATAAACTTAGTCTAGATGTCTATTTGCAAATATCTTAGTAGACCTTAGCCTATCCCATTGAGGTCCTTTGCGACCATGGGAATATATTGCTTAATTTGGAACTTAGCAAAAGGGTCCAACTTCATAAATTAATACCCACGCCTAAGGGATATCCTCATAAAAGGTGATCTTCTTTTCTTGACACAATAACCATTAGGAGATAATTCGATGACTCCAGATTGTTTGCAAAAACACTTAGCAATCTTGCATTAGAGTTGAGAACTCTTGGAAGGGCTTGATTGTAATGGAGGTCATGGATGAAAAGGTATATATAAGATATACAAATTATAAATGTGGTTCTTGCAAAACTCGTTGCAGTTTGCAAAGTATTTGATACTTGTCCCGTTTTGTGAAAACAGGATGATCTGCTTGAGAATTGATGGATTTGAGACAACGTGACTTGATGACGGCAAGCAAAACAGTTGATGGCTGACATCACCACTTTCCTCAAAGTTTATCATTTGGATTAGTGGACTTGAATATAATTTTGTAATTTTGTAAAACCATGCCTCTTGGGCAGAATGAAAGTCAACTCCGCATTCTGGTAAAACGGTGATATGCGAAGAAATGTTGAATCTTATACATAATGATGTATCATATTTTCAACAAATAGTGGAAATCATTTGTTAATTGTGGACTTAAGTGAATAAGCGTATTTACTTAATGAAACATGAAGTTTGAAATGATTTGAATTGTTCAAATGAGTTCATAACTAAATGTGATATTGAATTAACTGAATTAACAAGTCTCTTCGATTTGATCGACATGACTAAGGCATTCAAGTTAAGTTTAGCATAAAAGGAACTTGTGAAAGATGTTTCACAAATTATGATAATTGGACGAATTCAAACTATGTTGAAATGTCCAAACATCATAATCATTATGTATTAAGATACATATGGTATAATATCATCTCTTACATGGCTATAGTTGTCATTTAGAGTTAGAGATCAAAATAAGCAAACACTCATTTGAAATACAAAGGAACATCTAAAAGATTCGTGGAAACAACACCATAAGTGTTATGGCAAGTTCGAGTTTCTGGAGATTTCGATAAGTCAAAGTCGTGGCGAATAAACAAGTCTTTGTAGAGAATTCTTAGGAAGCTATGAATGCATCATCCACAATGGGCAAACCTGTTATTGTCCAAAGTTGATGTGTCTTGATGAAGATACAGGTGGGAGAAAGTAAAAGATCAAAACAAGGTATTTGACCTTACCTCCGAATTGTTGAGTGGCGTAGCGGAATCTGTTTCGTGAATCCAAACTCTACATATAGAGGAGAAACCAATGATAATGATCATAAAGTTTCAGGGAATACTTTTACTAAAGAAAGTAGGATTCAACTATATATTCTACAAGTTTGTGGAATTATATTATTGATTCACTTGTCGTGTTTTGAACAAGACATACCTGCGAATTACAAAGAAGCGTGATGGACCTGAGTGCGAGAAATGACTGTGAGTCATAAAATCCTATATTAAGTTACATTTAAGATTGCAAAGTAACATGTTACTTGATCTTATTAAAGTAAAGAAGTTTACTTGATATTTCTGAATGACTGCAAAGTCACAAGAAGGAAATGAAACTTAATGAATGACAAAAAGCTCAGTTTGTCACAAGTTTGGACAAATTCAAGGAATTGACTACAACAGTAGTGATGCTTAAGTCTTTTGGATTTACACTAGAAATATATGGATATTGAAGTCTCGTAATTAGAATTCTCAAATTGATGATGATCAAAGAATTTTGGAATGTCCAAGATTATTGAGAGGACCTAGATTTGAGTGGGAGCAAATCAGCTTGGCTAATTCATAATATGTAGCTGACATATTTTGAGTGGGAGCTAAGTGAAATCCCTAGATCTCAAACATGAATGTCATATTTTGAGTGGGAGCTAAGTGAAATCCCTGGATCTCAAACATGAATGACATGATTGAGTGGGACCTTAGTGAAATCCCTGGATCTCAAACATGAATGTCATATTTGAGTGGGAGCGTGAAATCATTCTGGATATGTGGACGACATATGTGAATGATGTGATTGGTGTTAATAATATTTAAGTTAGATAAATAAGGATGAAGTTAAAGTTATTAAACAATAAGATCCATCGAGATAGATTGGTGAGTTTAATATACACTAAATGTCGAATGCTTCCTGGACTTGATTCTGAAAGATGCTCAGAATGTCCTAAGTTCTATTCTGAAGAAGTTCAGAATAGAACAAGGTGACAAAGTAGTTCTTACTATATGAAGCATTGAGTTTGTATTGCAACTATGGTTGAAAGAAAGAGATGCGTTGCATCTCCTATGCCTCAGTCATAGGTTCTTCTATATAACCATGTTGTATACTCGACGTAATGTGACCCAAAGTTCTGGTTGGTAGGATAAAGTCTTAACTGTAAGAATGAGTCTTTAAGTGATTCCTAAGCTGATCACTGAACCAGAATTAAGTTTGTACTTAAATGGCAAGAAGCAATGTAAGTGGCATAGATGCATTTCATGCACTATGATCTACATAGATATAGAAGTATGAAAGCTCCATCTGATGTGATGTATAATGTTGTGGCGGGGCTAGTTCGCTTTTAACATAGAATGATGTGTCCCAGGGCCCAGTGCCCATGAGAAAGCCCTCGAGGTTGATCTAATGTCACTGTAAGCTCCTGGAATTCGGCCTCGTTCTGCTACCATGACTACAGTATATACACAAAAGATAGCAAAGTGTGTTTCGAAGTTTAGATAACAACAGTGAAAATGACCGTCATCATAAACACTAGAAACAAAAGTCTCACTTTGTTGCCAAACAAATACTTCGACCCATTATAAGATAATGGTGTGAATGTCAAAATTAGGAAGACATTAGCGATTTGCAAAAGACATAATGATCTAGTAAAACAGAACATGGACATAACGTTTCCCATGAGCATGCATGATCTGTAAACGCATATGGTGTTGGGGTTCCACGTATGAAAACAATAAATTTTACTCTACGCCCCTGAACCCCTGAAGCTGCCAGGACCTATCTATTAGTAATACAGTAACGGGAGGGGCTTTTCGCGAACTTACCCTTGAAGACCGAAAAGCGTTGTCAACGCTCAGGAGAGTGTGGTTGACGTAGACGAGCCGAAGCCGACCTCAAGGTCGTGATGAAGTCCTTGCGCTCCTTCTGGATCCAACGACTTGAGTGCCTCAAGTGCAACACCTCGCGGGGAGTTACACACGCCCGGTACCTGACGATGACTCCCGCTTCCCCAATCCAGCAGCAGTTGCGGAAGTAGAGCTCCCGGATCCGAATCTCAGCAGCAGCGCTCCATGATGAAGATGTCTCTCGCTCGCGCAGCCTAGACTTGGGACCACGGTCATGAGAGAGAGAGAAGGGGAGAGAGAAAATATCAATTGGAGATCCTCCTAGAAGTGGGGAGACCTTTATTGATTATTGGTGTATTTATCTCGCCAAATACCCCCACTATATATAGGGGGAGGGGAGGTACTACCTCCCTCAAAGTCCCGGGGTGGGACTAATCATGGGAGAGGGGTGGGGTGGTGCGCCGGCCAGCCCCCCACCATGGGCCCCACGTGGGGAAAGGCCCACTAGGGCCGCCGGCCACCCCCTAGGCCCTTCCTAGGGGTGGGATCCCCTCTTGGGCCTTTCCCCTCCGGGAATTGGCCCATTAAGCCTTTAACCTTTTAATTGATTTTTCTCTTTATTAAATAATTATGAATAAATGATTAAATCAAAATTTAACATTCATTCATACATTATTCAATCTCCGTGGCTATGGAACACCTTCCACCTCCACTCCGGACATCCTCTGGACTTACCGAAACCCTTCCGGTTTTCTCCCTTCTTTTCTTTGGTGATTCTACCGATCCTATAAACACTCTCTAAGCATCATCAAGCCCTTAAGCGTGATACCCCACGGTTCGGGAACACTCCAGACATGGTCGGGACACTCCCGCACCAATGATCGACAGAGGGACCTGGATGGCCATGTGACCCCTGTGCGTTCCACGAAGATCTTTCATCGTTTGAACCGGGACAGTCGTGTCTTATTCCCTTTGTCACTCGATACTTGCATTGCCCGAGATTTGATCAATGACATCACCATGTCGTGTTCAATCTCGTTACTGAACAATGCTACTTGACTCGTTCCGACAAGTGATATCCCCGTGATCTAATCACACGCTGCGCAGCTATTGGATATAACTTCTCCGAGTGGGCCCTTGAGTATCTTCATGTCACATTGATGGACAAATCCCGCTCTTGACATATATTGCCTCTACGGTTTCCTCCGAGTACCTGAACACACCTTTATAACAACCGTTTTACCAGATGGTGTTTGATGCTATCTAAGCACTCTCGGGAGACAGTGATTGATATAGCCTCACGGTCTAAGGAATAGTCTACGAGGATCCATTTCTAATCATCATAACTTGAACTTCGTGACATGATCGGGTCACGATGTTTAGGTTGGGTATTGGTTCATCATCTCATTCTCAGAATGAGATGACCTCATTTCCAACTGGCATAAATGCCACATGATCAGGAAACATGGTCATCTGTTGACCAATGAACCAGTGACTAGAGTTTCACTGGGAACCCCTGGTTGTTTGTATATCACACGTATATTGATGTTTCCACTCAACATAGTTATAGCATGATGTAAAACTTAATCATAAACTATATGAAATATGATAATAGTCCTTACTACTATTTGTCTCTAGGGCATATTTCCAACATATGGTATATGGTTTATATGAGTAAAATGCGAGCTAGGTTATTTGTACTCTAGTGCAAGTGGGAGACTGAAGGAGATATGCCCTAGAGGCAAATAATAAATAGGTTTTTATTGTCATATCTCAATTAGTTTATAACCGTTTCATATTGTGCTATAACGGTGCCAAGTAGAAACATTGGTATAGGTGTGGTATAAAACAACAAAGTCCCTAGTAGCCTCTATTCATACTAGTTCGTTGGTCACGAAGATGATCTGGGTTTCAAGATCATGGGCATTTATGCCGACTGACAACGAGATCATATCATTAGAGAATGATGTGATTGGACATTCCTCGAAGGATTGCAACACGATCAAGTCATCTAGTTCATTGTTGCAACAGCTATACCTAGACTCCTTCTCCTTAGACTGTGAGATCATATTACTCAATGTTTCCCTAGGCTGCTTAGACTGCATCAACCATCATCTGGTAATTTGGTGGCCATAAAGGTGTATGTTGGGTATTCCGAAGGAACAGTAGATGAAATGTGACTGCAAGACCGGGATTTGTTCACCCACATGACAGGTAAAGATACATACGGCCGGCTTGGTGAGATTACATCCATATATGTTGCAACATGTGACTAGGTCACGGGAATGTAATATCACGGTAACAAGAAAACATAACTTGTTGTGAACGAGATTGAACAAAGGTATGGTATACCAATGATCGGATCTCGGACAAGTTGTATCGACAAAAAAAAGGAAGAGGATGCGACATTTACACGGTTCAAACGACATTGTCATCAGGAATGCATAGGGGTCACATGGATATCCCTGGTCCCTCTGTTGATCATTGATACAGACCATGTCTAGAGCATTCACGAGCCGTGAGAGGATACACTTAAGGGTACGATGAGAGTGATCATTCGTAAGACGGAATCACGAAGCTGTTCGGAGAAAGAATAAAGGACCGAAATCATTCCAGGAAAGATCCGAAGTTATTCGGAGGAAATCGAAAGGGAACCAAAAGGTGTTTCGGGTCAAGACAGATTTTGTAATATGTATTTACATATTAATTAATGTAATTAATATTAAATATAATATTAAAATCTAATTTGAAGGGTTATTCTACTAATGGGCCAAACTTCCTAGTGAATAAAGGCCCATGAGGGAAAACCGAAGGGGGAAGGGCCAAGGGCCAAGGCCCAGGCGCCTCAAGGGGGCCCACCCAGCCAGCCTAGGGTTGTGCGCGGGGTGGGGCCCATCCTAGGCCGGCTAGCCCATGCGCCTCCCCCCTCTCCCTTGTTTAGTCCCACATGGGAAACCCAAAGGGGAGGGCACACCCCCTCCCCCTATATAAAGGGGTGTCCATGGGTGGGATGAGTACACCATCAATTAGAGAAGTCCTTTGGTTGACTTTCTCCTCCTCCCTCTCTCTATACCTCGTGACTATGGCCCCATGTCTGGGCTGTGCGATCGAGGCACACCTGCAGTACGCCGTTGCGTTGTAGGGATTCCTGGCCGGATATCAACTTCTGCACTCCCGGCGGGATCGGGAGCCGGAGGTCTCATCGTGCACCGGATGTATACGAAGACATGAGGCGCAACACTTGGGGCGCTTAAATGGCGTGAGCCGGAGTTGTTGCACGATGAAGATGATGAAGATCAAGAAGGAGCAAGGGGTGACCTGCGAGGAGCTTCGCGACCTTGAGGTCGGCTACGAGTACGACTACATCAACCATGTTCCCCGCGGAACGTTAACCGCGTACGGTCTACAAGGGTATGTATTCTCTACGCATCGGCCGTTACCGCATTACTACATAGATAGATCCTAGGCAGTTTTGGGGGTTCCATCGTAGGGAAATTTTTGTTTTCCGCGCCGATCCCCAGCAACTATATTACTTATACATAATTGGATCTTGCTTCTTTAAACATTAGTCCTTACCGGACCAATGATGCTATTTATAGAATTTGGATCTTCTATTGTCTCGAAGACCGTGAGTGCATAATCTTGCAATCACAAAAGGCAAGTTCACACTTGCTCATGTCCTTTGGTTATTTTCTATCAAATACTTGTAACTCAAATGTTGTCATCACCTGCATTTCAAAAAGGTCAGAAAACACTGTTTTCATAATAATTGTAGGGGTTCGTAGCATGGAAAACAAAAATTTTCTATCGCATACAAACAAACAAGCCAAGATCTATCTACTAGATTGTAGCAACGAGTCGATAGAGGAACTCACCCTCGAAGATTCCAAAGCGGTTAACGAGAGCAGATTCTCGTGGGTGATGTAGTCGTACTCTTTCCGATCTCAAGATCGCGTAGACGATCCTTCCAGCGCCACATTCCAGCAGCGCCCCGATCGGTCACACGTTCGGTACTCGACGAAGACCTTCCTCTCCTTGTTCCAGCAAAGCGGAGGTTGTAGCACTCTTCTCGCGATTCCAAGACAACGGCGTGGTACCTAAGTAGAGGGAAATCCCAGGCTTCGCCTTAAGCGGTGCAGTATGGTGGAGCTTATGAGAGAGGCTATTAGTGGTCTAGTAATTAGACACACCAATTAGAAGGCTCTAAACCAATTAGAAGGCTCTAAACCGCTGGCTAAAGCAATTAGAAGCTCTAAACCAAAACGGCTCTAAACCGGAGATTAGAGGTGGAAACTTGTGTGTGCTAGGAGGGAGCCCTGCCCCTCCTTATATAGGTGGGAGGGCTGGCCGGCCAAGGGGAGGAGAGTCCCTCCCCAAGTCGGCTTGGTGGGGCGCCGGCCAAGGGAGGAACCCTCCTCCAATTCGGCCTCCACCAATCCTCCTCTCTTCCCACTTCCCAAAATTGCCGTTTGACTTTCAAACTAGCCGTTTGACTTTTCAATTTAGGATTTAAATAAATCCTTTATTTTGGACAGCGAAGACACCTAGTACATGATGCAATCATTCCAACTTACAATGACACATTCATGTACCCTTCCCCCCTTCGGAGTGCCGGACATTCCGGGACCTTCTAGAATGTTCCCGATGAAAACACCGGAACCATTCCCCAACTCCGAAACGGGACTTTCCTTATATGAATTTTATTCTCCGAACCATTCCGGATCACCTCGTGATATCCCGGATCCCATCCGAGACTCCGAACAACATTCGGTCTCTTTCTCATAATACCATAACTACTCAAACAACGTCGAATCCTTAAGTGTGTCTCCCTACGGTTCGTGAATTATGCGGACATGATCGAGACACTTCTCCGAACAATAACCAATAGAGGAATCTGGAAATTTATATGGCTCCCACATATTTCTACGATTACTTTGCGATCGAATGAACCACTTACATACGATACCAATTTCCCTTTGTCTCACGATATGTTACTTATCCGAGGTTATGATCGTCGGTATCTCTGCATACCTAGTTCAACCTCGTTACTGATAAGTACTCTTTTCTCGTTCCCGTGATATGTGATCCCTTGTGAGCCAGTCACATGCTTGCAAGCTAATTGGATGACATTTCACCGAGAGGGCCCAGAGTATATCTATCCGTCATGTGGATGGACAAATCCCACTCTTGATCCATGTGTTTCAACCAATACTTTCCGAACACTCAATGCCACTTTTATAGCCACCCTGTTACGGTGTGGTGTTTGATGACATCAAAGCATCCATCTGGTAAAGGTGATATGCATGATCTCATGGTCGAAGGAATTAGGTTACTATGTATCAGAAAGCATATAGCAATTGAACTATTGAAATGACTTGATCTTTATGCTACGCTTATCTATAGGAGTATGTCCACCATATCATTCTCCTAACGATATGACCTTGTTGTTGATAACATCTCAATGTTCATGATATGGAAACCACAATCATCAATCAACCAACAAGCTAGTGAAGTATAGAGGCTATACTAGGGACTTCAATTTAAGTTTACAAATCACACAAGTATTAATGGTTTCCTTGTTAATACTATTATAGCATGAATGTAAACATTTATCATAAGTATGAAGATATGATAATAACCTACTTTATTATTGCCTCTTGGGCATATCTCAACAGTCTCCCACTTGCACTAGAGTCAATAATCTAGTTTCAAACCTTGTGTATTCAACACCTATGGCTTTCCGGTGTTGTATGTACACGATTGCTAGTGGTCAACTGATCTCCGGATCGACACTTCCGTGTCCGTGTGTAATTGCATGTCTTTGCGTCTCGCATCACTCATTCTCTAATGAGATGGCTTTGTATGATTTGGTCTTTCGGTGTGACCTTTAGTTCTTTGGGGTTAAAACATGTTGATAATATTGTCGCACAATATATCTTCATAGTATTATCCCGCTGTGAACTACACCTAGTTTGATAACAAACTACTTGACACAAATGCCCTCTTTGCTGCTATAATAGCAGTCATATACTTAGCCTTTTGTTGAAGTATCTCACAATGTCTTAACTTTGGAACTCATCCAAATCCATTATGGAACTCACTTTCCATTATATTGTGCCACCCTTAGTTTAGATTGAGATAAACTAAAATTTGTACTTTGTGACAAAGCTAGTATCAATGTAGTACTTTTACAATGAACTAACCATCTATTTGTCACTTCTACAAATAATATACTCTTAGTTCTTCCAAAAGATCATAAGAATATCCTTACTATCGTCCAATGATCATCTTATGAATCATTCGTATATGCTCATAATATTTATAGCATAGGACATATCTGGATTTGTACATATCACAAGATGATTGATATAAATACTCTTTGTGATTTCATACATCAAGTATCAATCTATACTTGAATCTTTGTTTCACTTACCAAGTGCCAATACACTTGAATATATCATCAACATTGAACTCTTTCAATCCTTTCTACGGCAACAAGAACCTTTCTTGTAGTTTCTATATTGAATTCATTCAATATCTCTATGTACTTCCGCACAACCATATTAGCGTCTATTGATGCCAAATATTTGGGTTTTGCCTAAGTCTTTCATCGGGATGAAATTCTTAATATGTGTTAATAAAAGATACATTATTTCCAATCAACAATATGTCTTCCATATAATGTATTAGAAACATGTCTTAGCGCTCCCACTTAATTTCTTGCAAATGCAAGCATCTTCATTGTCTCCGATGAAATTAAACTCTTTAAGCTTCATCATAGTGAAGATTCCAACTCTGCTATGCTTACTTCAACCATTGAAGTTTGCATATGCTTTTAGCATCCTTTGAATTAACAAAACCCTTTGGACCGTGTCATGCACACGTCCTAGGTAACCATTCTATTAGAAGAACTTGTTTTGTTTATTCTACTACCACATAACAAATTATATGTAGTGGTTGCTACATTAATCCGTCTAGACTAAAAATCGCTATGAAAGATCAAATCTTGTCATGTACAACCTTTGAACATTGTTGTGAACTCTTTCCCAACATTTCGACTATTTCATAGATGTGAAACATCCATGTCTACTTCTTTATAGATCCAAACACAACTGCAAGGTCTTACACCTTTTTCGAGGGTCCTTCAAGTTCAAAACTTGATTTCTCATGTATGGAACTATCACGGATTATATGGCTTCAAGCCATTTGACGAGTCGGCCCATCATCGCTTCTTTGCATGTAGTAGGTTCATTATTCTCAAATAATGATTCAACCCTCAAATCTTGGTATTTGATTGTTCATCCGACCTACTTGTTTCAATAGGAACTTGGATCTCCGTGACCACAACCTTTGAGGTACGTGAGCCATGAGTTTTGTTGTTGCCTCCTAACACTTTTCTGCGCCATAACTCTGCACATATAGCTAAGGTTCCTTTAACCTTATCAAAGTTCTATTGTCCTCCCACTTAACTTTTCACGAAAAATTCCTTCTCAAAGAAACTTGACGTTCTAAGCGACAAACACTTTTGTCTCCGGTGTTTATGGAGGAATACTTAACATTTATACAAAGACAGGTTTATCCGACTTTGGTTGCAAACATCTTTCTTATGCATAGCATACCAATGTTTAAGAAAGGACTACTTGGGTTTTATCCCAAACCATAACCTTATATGGTGTCATTTCAGCGGATTATGATGGTGCTCTTTTAGTGGAAAACGGTAGTCTCTAAAGCTTTTAATCTTTAAAATATAATAGCAGTTTTATGAATTATACCTTCGATCTTACCATGTCAAACAAGGTTTAATTACATATCTCGAACGCTCCATACTCTTATGGTGTTTCGGAAATGCAAATCCACTAACGATTCATTAAATCTTAGGTATTATGCTAAACTTGTAACTCAAATATCTTCCTTTATGATCTTATCATAAACTATTTATATTCTTGTTACAATGATTTTGCACTTCATCTTAAAATTCTTTGAACTTTTCAAATATTTCACACTTCATCCTTATTAAGTAAATATTCATATATTCACTCAAATTTTCGGAGAAAGCATATGAAGTTGAAATCCATCGCCTTTGACTACACATAATGGATTTCGTACAACAATATGTACAAGTTCCAATAAGCTAGTCCATCGCCTTTTGGCCTATGAACGAAGTTTTAATTATCTCTAGGAAAGTTTCACAAACGTCATTTGATCAAAATCAAATAGACTCCAAAATTCCATCCATATGGATTTTCTTCATGTTTTCTTTCCAATATAATTTAAACGGCGATGTCACTTCCTAAGTGATCTTTCAATCAATTTGTCTTTCGACATTTTTAGCACTAGTTTTATGGATGTGATGTCTCCAACGAGATTTGCGAATCATCCATCTTTTATGGATTACGGCAATTATTTGAACAACCATTTTGTTCTCATAATACCTGATAAAACAAATCTTGAAGGCAAGCTTTTGATGTTTAACGAGCAACACAATAACCCTTTATTTTGTTCTCGATGAACATCATCACATATTCTTTTGCTAGTTACTTAGGCCATTGTAGTTCATGAATTGTGTTGTTTCGTATGACGATTCATACCAACAAATTCAGTATCAAGTACTTAAGAACCACATTGTTTAATAAGCAAAGAATATAGCCATAACATGTATATCATCTATATACTTTAAACTGAACAATTCTAGTCTTTTCTTTTCTGCCATATATTTATGAGATTCTCTTTCAGTATTTCCTATTCTGTTTGAAAGAATCTATCAACATCAATAGTGGAGTCATACATATGACACATAATCCAAAGCGTGTATAATTAAATACAAATGTCTTTGGACTTGCACTTTGAAGTAGATCACCATCATCAAATGTTTGGTGTTCTTCCAAATTCCTTTCTTTAGTAATCTCTTGGTGTAGTAAACATTTTACCTACATCAAATATTCACCTTATCATGGAATCGTTCATGATCAAGCTACTTTTAGCTTATAACGATGAATTATGAGTATAATGTTGCTTTCCAAAACCTTTTGGAGGATTAGGACAACAAGTGTCTCCAACCTTTTGCAAATTCTCATCAAACATGAGAACATGACTTTGCCATATTATACTCTATCATGTTGTAACCAAAACTTACTTCAGATATCATAATATCTTCCACACATCATGGTTTCTGAAACAACTCTTTCAGATCCTAGATAACCTTGATATTAAGATAATCTTTTGAATATCAAGAATCATGGAGACAAACATGATACTCATATACTAACACTTTGGAATTGTCACTCTTGTTTTAATACCAATTATTAAACTTCATGGAGTAACCGGAACTTACTGAAAGTTTGCAATAGGACTTTAAACTTTAGATTAACACTTCAAAACAATACGATACCAGTTCGTAAAGTAACTATCCAGAATTCTATAGTTCTATCATCTCAATTATAACTAAGCACAAGGTGGTAAACGGATGCCAATGACTACAACAACTATGCAAATTCACTTTGATTTAGTTTATGATAAATAGAGTTCTAATTAATAATTAAATTAATCTAGGTGAACTTCCACTCAAAACAACATCCCTCACATTGTTTTAGTGATCACATGAACCAAATCCACCACATCAAAACCGATCATCACGAGAGTTGATATAGTTTCAATGGCGAACAATCAACATGTTCATCATATCTACTATATGACTCATGCTCTACCTTTCGTAATCCGTGTTCCTGAGGCCATGTCTGTACATGCTAGGCTCGTCAAGATCAAACCTGAGCTACCGCATAAGCAAATCTGGCTTGCTTACGTTGTATTCACCCGCGGAATCAAAGACACCCGATCATCACGTGGTGCTTCGAAGCAGCAAGCTTTGGCAACGGTGCATACTAAGGGTGAACACTTTAGAACTTGAAATTTATGTGCATGAGGGATCATCTTATAATGCTACCGTCGTCTACTAAGCAATACAAGATGCATAAAGGATTAACATCACATGCAATTCATAATATGTGATATGATATGGCCTTTCTTCTTTGTGCTTCCGATCTCCATCTTCAAGCACGAACATGATCTCCATCATCACCGGCATAGCATCAAGGTCAATGACGCTTCTTCATGGTCATTCACCAGCTTCAACTATTACAACTATTTTGAATAGACACGCAGGTCTTAATGTAAATTAAAGACAACCATATGGCTCCGCCGGTTGCCAACTTACAATAAGGAACATTGCATACATCAAATATAATCACAATCATGGCCATATCACATCACTACACACCCCTGCAAAACAAAGTTAGACGCCTCTACTTTCTTTGCATATTTTACGTGGTTTGGGGCTTTCAATAAGTGTCGTTCTAACTTACGAACAAGAACCACAACATTGATACTAGCATTGTTGATCACCCGTTGTAAATTGGATCTTTACTATGCTAGGAGAAACAGGCACCCGCAAAGCCACTTATGCAATACAAGTTGCATGTCAAGCGTGGAACAAGTCTCATGAACGATGTCATGTAAGGTTAGCTGCTTCATCCCAACATACCGCAAGATGCAAAGTACACAAAAAGCAATCTACAATAAAAGCATCAATGCCCACAATGACCATTGTGTTCTACTCGTGCAACAGATCTACATATAGACACGGCTCTGATACCACTGTAGGGGTTCGTAGCATGGAAAACAAAAAATTTCTATCGCATACAAACAAACAAGCCAAGATCTATCTACTAGATTGTAGCAACGAGTCGATAGAGGAACTCACCCTCGAAGATTCCAAAGCGGTTAACGAGAGCAGATTCTCGTGGGTGATGTAGTCGATTTTTCCGATCTCAAGATCACGACGATCCTTCCAAATACATTCCAAAGAGCGCTCCCGCAATGGTCACACGCTCGGTACTCGATTTAAGACCTTCCTCTCCCTTGTTCCAAAGAAAAGGGAGGTTGTAGCACTCTCTCGCGATTCCTATAAAGACAACGGCGTGGTACCAAGTAGAGGGAAATCCACAGGCTTCGCCTTAAGCCAAAAGTAGTATGGTGGAGCTTATGAGAGAGGCTATTAGTGGTCTAGTAATTAGACACACCAATTAGAAGGCTCTAAACCAATTAGAAGGCTCTAAACCGTGGCTAAAGCAATTAGAAGCTCTAAACCAAAACGGCTCTAAACCGGAGATTAGAGGTGGAAACTTGTGTGTGCTAGGAGGAGCCCTGCCTCCTTATATAGGTGGGAGGGCTGGCCGGCCAAGGGAGGAGAGTCCTCCCAAGTCGGCTTGGTGGGGCGCCGCCAAGGGAGGAACCCTCCTCCAATTCGCCTCCACCAATCCTCCTCTTCCCACTTCCCAAAATTGCCGTTTGACTTTCAAACTAGCCGCTTGACTTTTCAATTTAGGATTTAAATAAATCCTTTATTTTGGACAGAAGACACCTAGTACATGATGCAATCATTCCAACTTACAATGACACATTCATGTACCCTTCCCTCCGGAGTGCCGACATTCCGGACCTTCTAGAATGTTCCCATGAAAACACCTAACCATTCCCCAACTCAAACGGACTTTCCTTATATGAATTTTATTCTCCGGACCATTCCGGATCACCTCGTGATATCCCGGATCCCATCCGAGACCAACAACATTCGGTCTCTTTCTCATAATACCATAACTACTCAAACAACGTCAATCCTTATGTGTCTCCCTACGGTTCGTGAATTATGCGGACATGATCGAGACACTTCTCGAACAATAACCAATAGAGGAATCTGGAAATTCATATGGTTCTACATATTTCTACGATTACTTGCATCGAATGAACCACTTACATATGATACCAATTTCCCTTTGTCTCACGATATGTTACTTATCCGAGGTTATGATCGCTTGTATCTCCGCATACCTAGTTCAACCTCGTACCGATAAGTACTCTTTTCTCGCTCCTGATATGTGATCCCTTGTGAGCCAGTCACATGCTTGCAAGCTAATTGGATGACATTTCACCGAGAGGGCCCAGTATATCTATCCGTCATGTGGATGGACAAATCCCTCTTGATCCATGTGTTTCAACCAATACTTTCCAACACTCAATGCCACTTTTATAGCCACCCTGTTACGGTGTGGTGTTTGATGACATCAAAGCATCCATCTGGTAAAGGTGATATGCATGATCTCATGGTCGAAGGAATTAGGTTACTATGTATCAGAAAGCATATAGCAATTGAACTATTGAAATGACTTGATCTTTATGCTACGCTTATCTATAGGAGTATGTCCACCATATCATTCTCCTAACGATATGACCTTGTTGTTGATAACATCTCAATGTTCATGATATGGAAACCACAATCATCAATCAACCAACAAGCTAGTGAAGTATAGAGGCTATACTAGGGACTTCAATTTAAGTTTACAAATCACACAAGTATTAATGGTTTCCTTGTTAATACTATTATAGCATGAATGTAAACATTTATCATAAGTATGAAGATATGATAATAACCTACTTTATTATTGCCTCTTGGGCATATCTCCAACAATAATATGATTATGGATTTTTTACCAAATGGTAATAATCTATTGATACCGTTCTAGTGGTAAAGGAACATAATATCTAGGACTTAATCAACCAATGTCGCCAGTGATTCTAGCATCGTATATTATGTGTTAACCATGAGATTTGGAATGGGAGGAAAAAGTCAGCTGGATATTCTTCCTTTCGCATGGATGGATGAACTTATCGTGAGGCTGTAGATTTATCATGGAGAATCCAGCAGATGGGTGGGACTCCTAGTTACTTGCGATATTGGTGCCTAGACTATCTGTGAGGGGCTGTCAGAGGTATATCTGCCTATATGGGGGTTGCGAGGGACATGATCTGCTCACTGGAGTCTCCAAGGGGTTGCCAGGGTTATATCTGCCTATATGGGGGTTAACGGAGGTATTCCTGTTTGGAGGGTCGTGTCTTCATGTGGGGTTGCGGAGAAGGGCAATGATTGGCTTGGATCTTAGACTGGGCCCCACACCAAGGAAGTGTAGACGAGCCTGCAACTCGGATGTGCAACAAAGCTAAGGTCTCTCATGGGTAAAGCAACGCACCTCTGCAGAGTGTAAGAACTGTGACATGTTACTCCCTGTTCTGGGAAGGATCTACGAACGCGGCAGGAAAATGTACTCCATGAAAGTTCTGGTAAACCTGTGAAGGCTGACAGACATAGTTTTCAGAATAAAAGCAACCTTTGAAGAAATGTTTACGAAAACTTGCATTGCCTACGACCTTTGGTCTGTGACTTTAGATAGTGCATCAAACACTCCTTTTTAGTGAACTTGCTGAGTATGCTCGTACTCAACTGTACCTTCTTAACCCTTGCTAGGTTCTAAGACGTTGAAGACGATGTCAACACCAACTTATTGCTCAAGCAACCATCATCAACAGCTCAAGTTCTTCAACAAAGTCAATGGATTCAACATATACATCAACCGAAGTGAAGGCGAAGTTCCTGATTAGATAGGAGTAGATTCTCTAGCCATAAAACCTACTTCTGTAGAGCATTGCATTAGCAGCAATTGCAAGCCAGATATTTTAGAAGCTAGTCTTATTAGCCGGATAGTTCTGAGTTATTATTTCTGGTTCTTCTTGTAAGGATTTGATTTCTTCCTCTTTAACCTAGAATGTTCTCTAGATCTTTTGTAAAGAGTCGAGTTCTAATCTATAGTCATGGCTTGGACCTGTTGTGTTTTCTGTTGTACCACTCCGAGGGATGTAAGACTAGTGAACGGTGTTTCATTGGTGTTATGTCAACGACTATAGTGTACTACATCATGCAGTGATATGCTAGGTCACCGCATCAGGGCTCCGGTGTCGATGTGCCCGCCTTCTTCTTGCCTTTGGCTTTGGCCTTCACTGGAGCATCCTCTTCGGCGTCCTTCTCGGCCTCCTTGGCCTGCATCTGGTCACCGAAATCCTGAGAGTCGATGCCGTGTTCGGTGTCGGCCCGGGACTGTCCTTGAGTGAAGAAAGATGTCGTGTTCGTCGCCGACCCTGAGGAGATCATGTCTTGCATGTATGCTTTGACCGACATTCCGCCGAGCATGCTGCGGCCATCTGCTTCGCCAAAGGTAGCGGGTGACGAACTGCTGGCGAACGAGAGAGGGCCGCAGAGCATGGACGATGAAGTGGCGCCGTACACTGGAGAACTGGAGTAGGGAATGTTGATGTCGACGTTGAAGGCCAGAGGGCGAGCTGCGGGGCAGGGGAAGAGCATGTTCGGGTTGAACCCGTCGTCGAACTCGGGGAAGGAGGAGTACCTTTGTCGCGTGTTCGCCTGGCTTTCCTGGAACATGGCCGGAGAGATCGGCGAGAATCCGGACGGCGAACCGATGCTTGGTTGGCTCACCCAAATGCCACTGTACTGTGAGCGTGACGTCGCCGCACGCGCACGCTTCCCTCATCGACTGCGATTCGACCACCGCCTGGGCCTCGGCGAGCGCCTTCGCCTCCTTGGACCTTGCCCTGTCTCTACGGCTGTCCAATTCGACCATCCTCTTTTGGACTAGGGCCAACCACTTGGCGTCGGTAGGCCTTCCGGCCTCGGTGTCGGCGCTCTCGGCTTCCTCACCTTTGTCTCCTTTGGTTTGCCGGCGGCGGATCGGGGTTTGACGAAATCCTTTGGTGGCATGGTGGTCGGGAGCTCGACGAACTGGCAGGAGATATGGGGAAAATGGAGAGGAAAGGCGGGAAGGGTGGGAGCTCGGCCTTCAGTCACCGACAGGATTGGCCCACCTGCTTTTTCGCTTCATCTGACATTTCCATGGCGTTCCCGGCGCCCCGGGATCGGCCTGGGATCTTCGGACGAAAGTTGGGCCAAATCTGAACGAAACCGGCGTCCTGTGAATGTAAATGGATCGTTTTTCAGTGTCCGGACGAAAAAAGCCTTGGGAACGGCGTACTAGGGATCCGAGTGGAGATGCTCTAATAACCACCGTTGTGTTTGGACCGAGCAATACTTGGGTAAGCTTTACTTACTAACTGACCTAAAGCGGCACGATATTTATCTAAAATCTATTCAAATAATTAGCATTATCTGTATTAGCTTTGCATGAAGATCAACGAGTATATTGAATTTTGTACTACTACTAGTACTCGTAGCAGTGTTGAACAAAAATGGTTTTTTTTTTTACATGTCTGATCAGGAAGGTTAGTCAATACTCGCAGGAGTAGGTTCGTTAGTTGAAGGGCCCCCGATAGAGTTGGGCCTTTTTGCATCTCATCCGGTGGGCCACGCATTCCGGCGAGTCTGGAGAACGGGGCACGGGCGCACGGCGCGCCACGCGTCGCGCTCGCCGGGCGCTGCAACCGCGCGGCTCGAGGACATCTCCCCGGAAAGCAAGGAGATGAGCGAAAGCGGCGACTGATCGATCCGATGCCTGCGCGTACGTGCGCGCGCGCGCGCTTGTCGGGCTCCCCCCATATATACGCACGGCGAGCCGAGTAGGAAGAGATCACCGGCAAGAGGGGGAGCGCGAGGGGAAAGGGAAAGGAGAGGGAGATCTGGTAGATCGGCGTGGGAGCGATGGATGAGGAGTACGACGTGATCGTGCTGGGGACGGGGCTCAAGGAGTGCATCCTCAGCGGCCTCCTTTCCGTCGATGGCCTCAAGGTGACCCTTACCTTCCCATTCTTATATGTTCATGCCTATAGTGCCTTGACGTTCAGGCACTGTAGAAGTAGAATGGCAGTGTTACACGAGAACCCTTTGAGCTCTCATTCTGTTCGTGTCAAATTGGAAATCACCATTGTTCACCAAGCGTTATGTGTAAGATAAGAAGATCTTAGGCAGCCGCAGGACAATTGTTTGAAGAAGAAAAATCTGGTGACCTCGAATTGATCAAGTTATAAAAATGAATCGAATTTGATCCACCTTTTAATGAAAACGAATACTAATCTCCTAATAACGCATGCTAACATTGCCTTTGACAAAGGTACAATGCAAAACTCTGAAGTCTTTCTTTTTCTTTGTTCCCCTTTGTATGCACAGGTTCTTCACATGGACAGGAATGATTACTACGGAGGAGAATCTACATCCCTTAATCTGACTAAGGTGTTGTAACGTGACCCTTGCACGATCTACATCGGAAGAAGACTGAACAGCATCTATCATCCTGTTTCCCAAAACGCAAAAAAAAAAAAAAAAAAAAAAACATCTTAAGTTCTCCTGAATAATGAAGTAATTTCTCTAATGTTTCATTTTGTTCGCTTCATAGATCTGGAAGAGATTCAAAGGTAGCGAAACCACTCCTGACCATCTGGGCGTCAGCAAGGAGTACAATGTCGACATGGTGCCCAAGGTCTGTTGGCAATCCTGGAAACTTTTGTTCTCCTATCCTTCTGGTATTTATGCAGATGACCGTAAATTGTGAGTTTGCAGTTCATGATGGCCAATGGTGCGTTGGTCCGTGTTTTGATCCGCACGAGCGTGACAAAGTATCTCAACTTTAAGGCCGTCGACGGCAGCTTCGTGTACAACAATGGGAAGGTATGGATCTGGTATTCAGACAGGAATCTCGGATACAGACGTGACAATTGTTAAACATGTAGTATACATCATGGTCTGATTCACATTTCCTTCTCTGCTCATACTGCTAGATCCACAAAGTCCCTGCAACAGACGTCGAAGCCTTGAAATCTAACCTGATGGGCCTGTTCGAGAAGCGCCGCGCTAGGAAGTTCTTCATCTACGTTCAGGATTATGAAGAGGATGACGGCAAGTCACACGAAGGACTGGATCTGCACAAGGTCACGACGAGGGAAGTCATCTCGTAAGTTGGTTCCGCTTGTGTCGCATTCGGGTTGCTGCATATGTAGTAAAAAAAAGAGTAGAAACCAAGTTATGTTTTGCCACCATTTTCTAACGCGGAGACTCTGATGTTTGCTTGGATCAGCAAGTATGGACTGGAGGATGACACGGTTGACTTTATCGGTCATGCATTAGCACTTCACCGGGATGATAACTATCTGGATGAGCCTGCAATCGACACCGTCAAGAGAATGAAGGTACTATATTTTCACCAACTAAACGAACAACTTTGTTGGAGTCAGCATTCATTTTGATTAGTATCGCACAACCATGGGTTGCTGAATTATGTGTGATAACTATCTATGAAGTAGTGGTCCAAGATCGTGAGTGAGCTAATTTTGTTTTATTTTAAAAAAGTATTATTGGAAGATAGATTACAAAAAGGGCATGTATTGTACACCTTAATAAGAGCATGATTGAAGTTGCTGTTAGGGACCAGCTGGGCAATCGAGGACTTAACAACGAAACAAGTGTACCTGTTCAGCAGTTTTTCCTTCCTTTGTTGTTACATTCTTTCGCATCGTCCCATTTCTGTGGTCCTTCTTTTTCATTCAGTTCGATTAAGAATAACAATCATTAGGTTAAGCACATGCACATTAAAGTGACCTTCAAAACGGAATGTATTATTATGCTAATTTTAATGCCTATCTCGTGTTCTTGACCTTGTCACCACAAAACTCTATTATTGCTTTAATTATATAAATGATTCATCACATTTCTCTGATAATGTGATGTTCTTCTGGCCTTCAGGGTTTATTTTCCCGAACCAAAATATGCATAATCTGGTCATCATCATAAGATATACGTGTATTGTTCTTGCTAGTCGGGTGCCGCTGTTTCTGAAATTTGGTACTTTGTGTTCTCTTGTTTCTTCCAGTGCGAACTGTATGTAGCGATTTCTTTAATGTAAATCAATGGGTAGACCAATCGTTTCAAATATATTCATAAGATATATACCGTGGTTTCACCCCTGCATCACACATCTTTTTCTGAGAATTTATACACCCACATTGCATTGAAAACTTCCACATGACTACAGATAATTTCCACATGTAAAAAGAATAATCTATCATGTCACGTGGACTAGTTTTCGGCTAAAGATTTATAACGTGGATGAAACAAACAAATAAATACAAACGGATTTATGAAGGAAAAGACACAATCAAAATCTGATTCTCACATTGGTCTTTCAATAGCTTTACGCGGAATCATTGGCGCGTTTCCAAGGTGGATCACCTTATATCTACCCTTTGTATGGGCTAGGTGAGCTCCCTCAGGTATGGCCATGTTAATCTGTCAGGATTTTGTACACGTTTTCAGCTTGATTACAACTGAAACTGATAATGTTGTATTAGGCCTTTGCTCGTCTGAGTGCTGTTTATGGTGGCACGTACATGCTCAACAAACCAGAATGCAAGGTAACTGAATTTTGTTTTCAGACAGTGCACCGCTCAACAATGCTCCAATGCTGGTTTCTAGATCGTCAGTCGAACATGCTTAAGTTTGGCAACTGTTTGCAGGTTGAGTTTGATGAGAGTGGTAAAGCAGTTGGTGTGACTTCCGAAGGGGAGACCGCGAAATGCAAGAAGGTTGTCTGTGACCCCTCCTACTTGCCTGACAAGGTATACATACCTTTGTGACTTGCAAGCAGTACATTTAAGATTTAAGATTTGAGGTAGTATATGACCATGATATATTCAAAACAATGAACAGGTGAAGAAGGTCGGAAGGGTGGCGCGTGCGATATGCATAATGAAGCATCCAATTCCCGACACCAAGGATTCTCACTCTGTGCAGATTATCCTCCCAAAGAAACAGCTGAAGCGCAAGTCAGACATGTAAGCAGTTTTGAAACAAAATGAAAACGGTTACTTTTAAGAGTGTCTTAAGTAGATAACGGGTACTGCTGAGTTGGTTCTTTTTGTGATGACTGCCTTAAAATATGTACTGTCTTGCTTTGTTAAAGCGTAACAGCAGTACTTTACACAATTATTGTTTTGCAGGTACGTGTTCTGTTGCTCATACGCTCACAACGTTGCGCCGAAAGGCAAGTTCATCGCCTTCGTGTCGACTGAAGCTGAGACCGACAAGCCCGAGATCGAGCTGAAGCCCGGGATCGATCTGCTCGGCCCCGTGGAGGAGACCTTCTTCGACATCTACGACCGATATGAACCTGCTAACAATCCCGAGGAGGACAGCTGTTTCGTGACAAATGTAAGTTCAGATCTTCAGGAAATCCATCATAGTCTCTTCACTCGACAGCACTGCAGGAGCGTTCTCAAGTCCTTGGTTTTTTTTACAGAGCTACGACGCAACCACCCATTTTGAGACAACAGTGAAGGATGTGCTCGCCTTGTACAGCAAGATCACTGGAAAGGTAATTGTGACATACTAGATTTTGCTTCTCTTAAAATTCAACTTTTTAAATACTGATGAAGCATACTACATATTCTAAGAGCGGAGAAACACCTGGGTAGAAATTTAACAATCTGCACGTACTGTTGCAATGCAGGAGCTCGATCTTTCTGTGGATCTGAATGCTGCCAGTGCTGGTGAACCTGATGCTGCTTGAACATGTGCTACTAGTAGATACCTGTTCAATTTTCTTTTTTTGTTCATTCATTCATTCATAGATGGATCTGTTGTGTCCAGTCCATTTCTTGCTTTTGGCTTTCCGATTGTCCTGTTTGAAACAAAGTACAGTATCCAATAAAATCTTTCACGTGTCTTGACTAGTGAGATTGTGGTAGTAGAAATTTCATTGTTCTTGTATGCTCTTTCTGAACAAATCTCATGTACGTATCACTGAACATGTCCAGAGCTGTGCCCCCAGCCCAGGATAATAAGGAGAAGAAGGGCACGGCTCTGGGACATATAAAAATGGAATTGGGTGTTTGTTCTCATCTGCCTCTTGTACCGGTGACAGTAGGTCAAATTACGTGCACGGTGTTGCTGTCTCTGCACGCTTCCCAACTTTTCCACGAGCATGCAGAACCAAAAACACTCAACAGGCCTCGGTTCCAAAAAAAAAACACTCAACAGAGGAAATTAAAATGACACAGGGGATTATGGGGAGAACAACAGAAAAAAGAGTTTTCAATATAATTCATTATCTGGTTGGTGGCCTAACGATTTCTCATGTTACTCATAATAGTTAACTAAAAACATGCCTAATAAACAAGTTTATCCAGGTCAGACAGGAAATGGTGTGCGCTCCAAATCTTGAAAGAAAGAAAGCAGGCAGGCAAAGGATCATCAAAGTCTAACAACCTTTATCCCGTTGCTAGTCGTACAGCAGCATCATGGACCAAATCATTTCATTTTCACCACATTCTCAAGCTGGGCACTAGCATCTTGAAACGGCACCTGTATGTAGGATCCTTTCCGTTGGAGCCAATCTACTAGGGTTAGAAAAGCGGCAGCAAAGAACTGGTAGTAGTACCTTTCAATTCATTCATAGGTTAGGTGAAAAGATTTTTGGTGCTTCGAGGAAAGATAAACAGGCTAGCTACGTATAGTACTGGTTTTGATTGAAGTTGGCGGGCACACCAAGCAAGTATAGTACTCCCTCCGCTTCATATTAACTTAACTGTCACAGATTTTTCTCGATACGACGTGTTTTAGTGTATATAGATAGATGCGAATTTAGATAAACCCGTGACAGTTAATATGAAACAGAGTTAGTACTAGTACTGAACGGTCGTTTGCGCACTGTCGTAGCATCAGAGACTGAGTCTACGATGTGGAGCGTTACGTTGCTATGCGTTTGACCCGGCCTGTGAGTTGGATCTAGTAGGACTGTAGGAGTGTAGATTTCGCTTGCACGGGTGACGGGACGTATCCTGCCACGGCCAGTCTTGCCTGGTATACTGCCGTGGCTGGCGTATACGCTTAGAAATACGAGTACCTCTCCACGAAGCAAGCACGCCGTATGACAATTTTTTTTTTCAGGAGTTCTCATAGAAAGCACCGTCGGTATATTGTCCCGCTTACACTTGTTGACGACAAATTTGCCACACGACATCGTCTACTTTGGTATCTCCGTGCGTACCGAGTCTTCGTTTCACCATCGCAATGGTCGGCGAATACGTGCTACTTACCGTGTGATTTCTAGCAGCCATCGAGCTCGCACTTGTCGCTACCAGTCGACCGGTGTACTCTTGGTGTTCTAACCCGGTGCGTAGACAGTATTTTAACCTTTTAGAAACACGAGGCATTGGCAGATTCACCTTTTAGCAACCAAGAGATGTGTTCTACTTACTCCCTCCGATCTAAATTAATTGACTCAAGTTTTTCTAAATTTAAATGTATCTAGTACTAAAATATGTCTAGATATATCCGAATGTAGATAAATCTGAGTCAATTAATTTGGATTGGAGGAGTACTAGAAAGCACAAAATCCACTCACCGTATCAGTTTATATGGTTTATCCATATAGTATTATATTATACTACTTTTTTTTGCGGGTATAGTATTATACTACTTGATCAATCCAAAATCGTAAGCCCCAGTTATTTAACATGGATTTTGATGCACAACTTCGACAACTAATATATACCAAATTGTATGAGCTTAGAATATATAAATGATATCATTACATTTCTCTTGCGAAAATAATGGACGCCTTACGTTCTAGGATGATTGGAATTTTTACGAAAAGAATCCTGGCTTTAAAAGAAATATCGATGTACAAAGCACCTCAGAAAAAATGAAAATTACAACAAAATTCATGAGATGCCCTTCGACTTCAACCTTCAGACTGTGTCGACGTCGCGCCACTGCTGCCGGTCCTTCCAAAGCTAGCCTGCCGTTGTTGGTTGCCGAGAGGAAGTCGCTGAACGGGCCAGGAAGAGCACATTAGTCCTGGAGATGAAAAAGAAGGAATAACCTTCAATGAATCTCCTTAACGATCCAGAGATCCACATAGCCATTCTCACAAGGTTCTTGACTTTGCCGTCGAGCTAGATCTGAAGCCGGGGAGACTTTGTTGGATAAGACACCGCCACCTAAGCGCCGTCCCACCAAACCTCCATAAAATCAGGAAACGGAGCCCTCACACACACACGGGGTCCAAAATCCACCCCGCCCCCATGACCCGGAGGCCACAGAAGCGAGCGCAGATCGTCGGCGGCGAGGAGCCCTAGCTGCGTGTGCGTGTTTCTCTCGAAAAAAATATTAAACTACTAGATTAATTATTACATAAATCACAAATTGATTGACCTGGGAGAGATTGCTTTACACGCGGCGCTTCCGTATTTAAAATACTCCGTGCTCTCGATCAATGCAATGCAAGCACAAACACATCTTGCTTCGTGCTCTCGACTCTCGAGCACCTCTGCATCTTTTTTTTTTTACAATACTACTATATTAATAATGTACTGTGATAAGGAAGTTCGCCTGTCTGAAGCGTTATAAAATGCGGTAACTGCGTCGCTAAGCAGAGAGCAGAAGCACCCTGCGTCAGACGCGGGCAGCAAGTTGCTTGCTTGCACTAACCGTTCACGCTGCACCCTACACACTCCCCCGACTTGCTTGCACGAAACGCCGCCCGCTCCAGCGTGCAGCCTTACCTTCTCCACCTACACTGCTACCGCTTCCACCAGCCAGCTAAGCCAAGCCAGCGACCGAGCCCGTCCATCCGGTGCGTACGCGTCACCGGCGAGCCGACCCACCCACCGGGGACCGAATGCCGGAGCTCTAGCGCTCGCTCCCCAACCGCCCCCGGCGCCCCGCCGACGGCTGGACATGACGAGGAAGCACCACCCGCCGTCGCAGGCGCACCACCACCGCCAGAGGTGGCCGCGCTGGCTGCTGCTCGCGCTCCCGCTCCTCTCGCTCACCATCCTCTACGCCGCTCTCGGCTCGGCGCGCTCCCCTCCGCCGCCGCGGCTGGGGGGCAAGCAGCAGGCCCCGCTGCCGCCGCCGAGGCTGGCCTACCTCATATCGGGCGCCGCCGGGGACGGCCCGCGGATCCGGAGGCTGCTCAGGGCGCTCTACCACCCCTGGAACTACTACCTCGTCGGGGTCGCCGGGGAGGAGGACCGCGCGGATCTCGAGGCCTTCGTCCGCGGCGAGGAGGCGCCGCGCCGGTTCGGCAACGTCAGGGTTGCGGCGCCCGGGGAGTGGGCCGCGGTCTCGCGCCGGGGGCCTACCGAGCTCGCCGCCACGCTCCACGGAGCTGCGCTGATGCTCAGGGAGTTCCAAGGGTGGAGCTGGTTCATCAATCTCAGCGCCTCCGACTACCCGCTCATGCCCCAAGATGGTAAGTAATTTCAGCCCCCTTCCTGCTTCGATCGCTGCTCGTTAACTTGCAATTTTTGAATGCGTTCACTTGTTATTAGTTTTTAGACCATCTACTAGTACCCTTATTATTGTAGCTACCAAAACTATGATTGTACTAGTATGACTCACTGCGACCTTGGCTGTAGCTTCTGCTCATTTAGGAGCAGCTTATTATGTTGCTGCTCTGTAAGTTCTTCGTTTGCTACAACTCCTTAAAATCAGCTTTTATGCTAGGTGTTAAAACAGTGCTATTTGCTATTTCGTGTAGTCCAGTTCTTCAGTACTCTGCGACGGCATCCAGAACTGCATCAAGTAGATGTGTTGATAAATTACTTCAGAAGGGGACTGACAATTTTGCACCACTTCTCCTGTGCAATTTCATTCTTTCATCCTCTACTGAAGATTTCACAATCCCTGAACATCTGCCCCAGTGACCTCCTAAAAGGAATGTAGTAACAATGATAATTGGCAATGCTATCTGTAACAGACTAACAGTAGCATGCCAAAGCTATTCTTGTAATAGTAGCTTCAGTGTTTTCAGTTATCTTATTGTTTTAGGTAGTGTTTAGATTGTCAAAATGGATGACCAAATAGTCCTGCACTCTACCATGCGAGAGTGATATGCTTTCTCTTGTTGTGTACGGTTACATTCACCAGAAAACACAAAACTTTCTAAGTTCATCATATATGCTACATCAGCTATTACAAATGTCCCGTAAAAATTGCAATAAATACTGCAGTCATCCATTGCATCACTTGAGAGGTTTTGCAAACTAAGGATCTAATTAATTACGGGCTTGTTGGGCTAGCCACTATTGGTGTTCCTTTCATAGAAATGTTGCGCTGCGGCAAAAAAAAGAGTCAATGTCATCATCTTGTATAAAGTTTAACCGGAATATTACGGATGTTACGTCAACTCAAGATGGTGCTGCTGGATGTCTATTTATAATACCAAGTTCATCCTATATGCCACATCAGTTAATGTCTCGGTAAAATTGCAATAAACACTACGACATTTTGTGAACGAAGGATTTAATAAATTAGGTGTTTGTTAGGCTAGCGAGTATTGGTGCCTTCCATAGGAAATGCTGTGCTGAGGTAAAAAGAGTCAATTTCCTAATTTTCTATAAAGTTTATCTGGAATAGGGCAGATGTTACATCAACTCGAGAAGGTGGTGCTGGATGTTTATTTATAATACCATTCTGATTTGAAGGAATCGGCGCCAACACAAATACCCAAAATCTAGATTGTGCTTATGGCCTCACTTGCAGTTCTTGAGGTTCCCAATTTTCACCCAGTTGTTACAACAAAGTACTTGTGTGAGCCTGTATGTTGATTGGTAGCACATTTGTGGATATCAGTGCTCTTTAAAATAGTTGGTGTCACTTCTGAAACTAACATTCGTATTCTGAAACTAACATTCGTATTCTTACACCCTTGTACTTGGCAGACCTCCTTCATATCTTCTCCTATCTTCCAAGAGATCTGAACTTTATTGAGCACACGAGCAGTATTGGTTGGAAGGAGTAAGGATATTTCCTTCTGTGTGTTTGTTAACCTCTGATATGTTCCTTTATCATGATTCTTTGGTTGTATGTGCAGGTATCAAATGGTAAGACCAATCATTGTAGATCCAGCATTGCAGATCTCAAACAAAACTGAGGTTGTGACAACAAAGGAGAAAAGAAGCATGCCTTCAGCTTTCAAAATATTTGTAGGTATTGTCTCATCCTGTTTTGTACTTAACACATTCCAAATATTCTACAGTAATTCAATATAAGTATATGACAGTTTGTTGCTGCCTTCTGTTCAGAATAATCTTTAAACCACAACTAAATTCCCTTACATATTACCGTGGTATATATTAGTAGTATATGACTCTAGAACTATGGCATGCTATATTCATGATGGTCATAATAGCACTCTGGAGGTTATCGATTCAAGCTTATTCAATGGACGTGAAGTAGTTCTGCATATGAGGTATTGTAATATTGGTGATATTACATGCAAACTATTTGAAAAGATGGTTGCACGGAGATCGATCTACCAAAAAATCATTGACCATATGCTTGTTCGGTTATCAACTAAGACAAGCAGCTACCACTGGAGCTATTGGCTAGAATAAATTTGGGGTTATATCTACTTTTTGTTGTGCTTTATGAGGGCATATATAAGCCAGGATCTCAGGAATGCATCCTGCAGTACAAAGGGAATATGTTTTTCTATAATGAGAAAATTATTAATATCAAGCCGATAGCAAGTATACTTGGCCTCTGCACTTGCCATCTGTTATGTGGGATTTGCTCGCTGGCTCTCTGACGGCGGTGGGTGGGGAGGAGTAGTGGGGACGTCGGCTAAGGTTCTGCCCCAAGCTGTTGGGTTGGAGTGACACTGCTGGTGCTATTACTTTACTGTACCTGTAACGGCTTTACCACACTTATGCTCAAAGTCCATTTTTTTTTTTTTTGATATTTCCTCTTTTGGGTAGTCCTTTAGGCATCAACATTTTGGAAGCAAGACAAGGCATAAATGTCATTTCTTAACTCTAATGGCCCAATGAAAGAACAGTTACACGTGTTAGTCACAAAAACTGGAGCCTTCTGCGGTTTTAAAACACAGCTCAGTGCGAGTTTTGTGTTATCTGGAGAAATATCAAGGCGCAGCGTGCTACTAAACAAATTTCCCTTTGCAGAATTATGTACATTTTCCACAATTCCCTTGAAGATGAAACTGACCCATGTATATATGTTGACAGGCAAATGCATACTCTTTTGTTATCGTGTAAATTTGATCTCTAACCAGTGACCTTATTCCAATGCAGGTTCATCGTGGGTAATATTGAGCCGATCATTCCTGGAGTTCTGCATATTGGGATGGGACAACCTTCCTCGCACATTGCTCATGTATTTCACCAACTTCCTGTCGTCCTCAGAGGGATACTTCCACACGGTGATCTGCAACTCAAAGTACTACCAGAACACCACCGTCAACAACGATCTCCGTTTCATGGCATGGGATAACCCCCCTCGGGCACACCCTCTTAACCTGACAACCGAGTACTTCGACGCAATGGCGAACAACGGGTCGCCATTCGCACACTCTTTCACACAAGACGATGCAGTGCTGGATACGATCGATACTGAGCTGCTGAAGCGAGCTCCCGACCGCTTCACACCAGGTGGGTGGTGCCTGGGTAGCCCAGTAGGTGGCAAAGACCCTTGTAGCTTCTTCGGAAGGTCATTTGTTCTCCGGCCGATGAAAGGCTCGGGGAAGCTAGAGAAGCTGTTGTTGAAACTCTTGGAACCTGACAATTTCAGGCCTAAACAATGTATATAACACTCTTGTTACATGTAGCCAGCTTTTAGTATTTTGGTAGTGTGCGGGGGCAAAAGTTATCCTGTGGTGGTTCTGATTGTTATGGTGGTAGGCACACACAGTGCTGCTGTATACTTGCGACTGGAAGATCGAAGAGTGACTGAGATCATACATGTACACACTTCATGTTGCATCTCCCCCATGGATGATGTGCATATACAAGGTACAGAAAAACTGCGGCATCCAACTATCCATGTTCCGAATGCTTACAGCAGCATTTCCATAGAATACAACCACAATGGTTTGGACCGGACCAAAATTTACTAAAATTATTAAGAGCATGTCCACGGATAAATAATCATTACATATATAACATACACTTAATCAAAATGCTCAATGCTAAGACGGCGACGTAGTGCTCTATGCTTCTAAATTCTCATCATATTCGATCCTCCCACAAACACAAAACCGAAAAGAGCCAAGTTATTAAAGGAAAACTTGTCGTCGGGGGCTAGGAGAATTACGTCGCACAAACCTGCCGAACTTTCTTTTTTTAGATAAAAGGGTTTCCCCGATTTCATTAACGAAACCAACAATTAGGAGTTTCCCTTACAACAAGCATCCATCAGGCAATCAACCAGTTATCAGCAAACAGACACACGAGGAAGGGTTCAAAACCAAAACAGGAAAAAGAAAAAGAAGCCAGCGCTAGATAGAAAGAGGACTACGAGACGAAACTCATAGATCAAACTATTCTAGCAGTGCACCATCTTCTTTCTGTCTTGGCTTTCCCATATCCCTACCAGCGTGTTTGGTTGGAGGGAGTTTGACGTGGGGAATGGGCGTTTAGGGTTGTAAGGCTTTTAATCCCTTGATTGGTTGGATGGAATGGGAATTGAGGAGGGAAGAGGCAAGGGAATTCACGTGTTAAAACTTCCACAAATCTATTACCAGAGGGGACCCTGGTAATTGAGACGGGGATGGGGAATATCGTTCAACTCCCACTCCCCTTCCTTAGTATTACCAAACAAGTTATACGCTTCTTTTTTCCTTCTCCTTCATCATCCTAGTCTTGGAATCCATAACGCCCATCTCTCAGGTCCACTGAAAACCTCCATCATCACTTTCTCCAAAGTTTTAGCAAAAGCATCAATCTATCTCTTGTGTCCTGTTTCCCCTGCAAAGAGTTCCATCATTGCATCCAATAGAAAATTCTAAAAATAACTGAAATAGGCTCATCATGCCATTTGTGCGGGAAGCAAGCTAGATTCCTTGCTTTCCAAATACCCCAAATGACATCCTATGGTTTTTTAGCGAAACAGAAATGCAATGTTTAGCTCAAATGAATTGAAAATTTGCACCAAAAGTGTAGCTACTTGTCCACATAAAAGACATTTCCTCTCACACTTACCCCCTATGAAGGAATACATATCTAGGCGAGATGCTTTTCTTAAACATGAGCCAAAGAAACGGTTTAACCCTAAGAGGGATTTTTATTTTCCACATGAACTTGAAAGGGACCATTCTGCTGAATTGCATAGCTAGATAGAAGGATTTGACTGAAAACGTCCCAGATTCTATTAGTTTCCAAACCAACTTGTCTTGGTGTCCATCAGTAGTGTCCCCTCTAACAATTCTTGAAATTGCATCCACTAATCCCTTAGGGCGTCCACCATGGCTCTCCTGAACCCGAGTGACCCTAAACCTGTCTCAAAAACTTCACTTACTATAATTTCCTTATCTAATGATACAGAGAACAATCTGGGAAATTTCTTGGCCAAACTAAAATCAGATTGCCAGTGATCCTCCCAAAAACTTGTTTTCTATCCATTTCCAACATGCACCCCCCAACACATGTAAAATAGATACTTCACTTTCATAAGCCCTTGCTAGAAATGTGTATCACCAGATTTCATCCTAAGCTGACACAATGTTTTGCCCTACATGTATTTCCTGGTTAAACTCTATTGCCATAGTCCATCCTCATTGAACAACTTCCATAACCACTTTGCTAACATTGATATATTCATTAATTCTAGTCCAAAATACACAAACCCCTGGTCTTTTGGCATGCAGACAGCCTGCCAACTCACTGGATGATATTTCTTGTTATCTTTGTCTCCATCTAAGAAGAAATTATTTCTAATCTTATCCATCTTATCTTTTGATCCCACAGGTATCCTATATAAGAATAACATATACAAAGGAACACTAGATTAGGATGAATTAATTAGGGTTGTTCTCCCTCCCATGTTAAGAATCTTCCCTTGCCATGGACATAATTTATTTCCTATTTTTCCTCCACAGATGTCCAATCATATAGTCTTAGCCTTTTTCTTATCAATCGGCACCCCTAAGTATTTCATTGGTAACTTCCTAGATTCGCAAGTGAGAACCTCTTTAAAGGATGTAATCCTATCTACAGACTGTCCTAGGCAGTAGATATCACTTTTTTGAAAGTTGATCTTTATTCCAGACATTTGCTCAAAAAGATATAGAATGATTTTCAAATTCCTAGCTTAGTCTAAGTTATCCTCTAGCAATAGGATAGTGTCATATGTATAGTACGGGATGGCACTCCCCCATTTACTAGATTCTTAGCTAGTCTAGTTAGTAAACCTTTCTCTTGTGCCATCTTAATCAGTATAACCAAGATGTCCACAGCAGTGTCAAACAACAGAGGTGACATAGGGTCTCCCTACCTAAGCCTCTGGTGTGTTAAATTAAGGCTCCATTTCCCATTAATGTTAATACCAACTTTGCCACTAGTTAATGTTAATGTTATCATGTTTGTCCATTGAGTGGGAAATACCTTCATTTCCATTGCTTTGACAAGAAAAGTCCATTTAATATTATCAAAATCCTTCTCGAAGTCAATCTTGAAAAGGACCACAGTTTTGTTGCTTTTGTGGATGTCATTTAAAACTTCATGTAGATTCTTGATACTATTTCATTCAAAAGTCAATTTATTATGTATGGTCCAAAGGGACCACACCACAATAACAACTCCAACCCTAAAAAATTGTCCACCACTCCATGCCTAGTCAGATACAACAGGTCTAGTACTAAATAGGGACTATCAAGCCAAAGAACTGAATCCCTAACTGACGAGGGGTTAACTTGCCAATGCCCATAGTTGATGTACTTGGGTTTAAGGAAGTGGGGAGCGTTAGAGGCATCGATCGGCTAGCAAACAAGCACATAGGGGACACAAGGTTTACCCAGGTTCAGGTCCTCGAAAGGAACCCTACTCCTGCTTGTCTGCTCTTGGTTATTGATGAAATCGAGGATTACAGGAGTGCAGATGCAATCTAGCGGTGTATGAACTAGGATTGCAGTTATCCTCCTCGCTGCCCCTCCTAGCCTTTATATAGGGAGGCCAGGTCTCGAGATAGCAGGCCGAGTCGGTTACAGATTAGGTTTTTTCCCTTTAAGTTTTCTGTCTCCACTTTGTCGTGTTCTCCAAGGAGTCGTGTCTCCCTAGGCTTGGGCCACCCGAACTTTCTTGGGCTCCATTTTCACCGTGGGATTCTCTTGGGATGTACTGTATAGGCTAAACCTGGGTGTCCGTGGGGAATACCCATGTTAGTATCCCCTGAGTGTCCATCCGAATCAGAGATTCGGAGGCAGACTATAAAGTCTTCGAGTGCTCACATCTGAATGTTTTATCGGGTGTCATTACTTAAGTCATAGGGATAGTTGATATGCATGCATAATTCATCCAACGAATTGGGATCAGTTAACTGCCTTTGGGCAAAACAACGCTATCTACTCAAACTCGAGTCCCCGGACTCGAATTTGGAAAATTGCTGGCATAAATCGACTCATGCCGTGGAGGCCTTACAAAGTCGAATTCCAGTGTTTTACGTGTGATTTTTCATCGTGCCTGTAGGCATGTCATGTTTCTGGTAGAACGCAGCAGGTGTGTTGCCAGGCCATTGGATTGCATCTGCATACCTTATCTTCATGTTGTAAACGCGATATCCGAATATGTTGTCACCGCGGAGGTGATTTAGGTGGCCCAGGAGACGTTGTCTCTATGCAAGGAAATTTGTGGTTGGTAAGAGGCGAGGTTGCCGAAAGCTTTGATTGCTCGTGATGACATGATGCGGACGTGGTCAACGCATTTCCCCTAAGGATTGTATTTTCAATTTTTTGTCTTTTCATAGGGTGCACGACCAGCTCTCCCTATGGGAGTAGCCCCCGAGTGCATATTCAAATCGTGGACTCGAGTGGGGACTTTGAACTTTTGCGATTGTTATCGATGGACATAGTTTGTCGAATGTTCTCCTAGCGCTCCCTATGGGAGTAGCCCCCGAGTCCGTAATCGAATGGTAGATTCAAATAAGGAATCGAGGTGTAGTATGCTTGTGTATGCAGTTTGTGTTAGAAATATGCCATAGAGACAAATAATAATAAGGATTATTATCATATTTCATAAAGTTTATGATTAAGTTTTATATCATGTTATAACTGTATTGAAAGGAAACGTCAATACACGTGTGATATATAAACAACCAGGGGTTTCCGATGAAACTCTAGTCACTGGTTTATTGGTCAACAAATGATCAAGGTTTCCTAATCATGTGGCATTTATGCCAGTTGGAAATGGAGTCAACTCATTCTGAGAATGAGATGATGAACCAATACCCAACCTAAACATCATGACCCGATCATGTCACGAAGTTCAAGTTACGATGATTAGAATAGACCTCGTAGACTATTCCTTAGACCATGAGACTATATCAATCACTGTCTCCCGAGAGTACTTAGATAGCATCAAACATCACTTGGTAATAAAGTGACAATAAAGGCGTGTTCAAGTATTCGGAGGAACCGTAGAGGCAATATATGTCAAGAGCAGGATTTGTCCATCCGCGTGACGGAAAGATACTCTAGGGCCCACTCAAAGAAGTTATATCAATAGCTGTGCAACATGTGATTTGATCACAGGGATATCACTTGTCGAAACGAGTCAAGTAGCATTGTTCTGTAACGAGATTAAACACGACATGGTGATGTCATTGATCAGATCTCGGGCAATGCAAGTATTGAGAGACAAAAGGAATAAGACACGACTGTCCCGGTTCAAACAATGAAAGATCTTCGTGGAATGCACATGGGTCACATGGCCATCCAGGTCCCTCTGTCGATCATTGGTCTGGGAGTGTCCCGACCATGTCTGGAGTATTCCTGAACCGTGGGGTATCACGCTTAAGGGCTTGATGATGCTTAGAGAGTGTTTACATGATCGGTGGAATCACCAAAGAAGAGAAGAGAGAAAACCGAAAGGGTTTCGGTAAGTCCGGAGGATGTCTGGAGTAGAGGTGGAAGGTGTTCCATAGCCACGGATATTGAATAATATGTGAATGAATGTTAAATATTGATTTAATCATTTATTTATAATTATTTAATAAAATAGAAAATCAATTAAATGATCAAAGGGCTTAATGGGCCAATTCTCGGAGGGAAAAGGGCCCAAGAGGGGACCACACCCCTAGGAGAGGCCTAGGGGGTGGCCGGTGGCCCTAGTGGGCCTGCCCCACGTGGGGCCCATGGTGGGGGGATGGCCGGTGCGCCTCCCCCTCTCCCACTCCTTTAGTCCCACCCCGGGACTTTGAGGGAGGTAGTGCCCCTATATATAGTGGGGTATTTTGACCAGAAAATACACAACCAATATTCAAAGGTTTCCTCACTTTTGGGGAGACCTCCAATTGATATTCTCTCTCTCTCTCTCTCTCTCTCCCATGACCGTGGTCCCAAGTTTGGATTGCACGAACGAGAGACATCTTCACTGTAGAGCGTCGTCGCGATGCGGGATTCAGATCCAGGAGCTCTACTTCCACAAGTATAAACCCCTCTTAATTTGGTTCTTCTCTTCATAATGCATTTTCCTTATTAATTGTATTTGCCTCTTGATATATTATAGTTGGTTCTTGATATATTTATTGATGCCCAAGTTGAGATGGGGGCATATCTTTTATTCTTCCACCACCTTTCTTTGGCTCGATCTTAAATCCCACCATCCTAATTATATATGAGACATTGCATTTTCTCTTGGTATTTAAATCTAGCTCATATGTGTTGGGGTGATCCACTTCTATTTCTACATGCTCCCATATATGATACATATTGTTTTCATAATATTGAATATGGGGAGCCACATGTCCACCTTTTCATGCTATGTGAGTAGAATTCCTTCTCAAGCTTCCATATGGTTTAAATTTGAATAAATGATCATGCAAGAATATAATTGTGGCCATATGATGTCTAGTGGATCACACACAAGCTTGTCCACCTTATTATCATGCATGTTCGCTTATTTAGTCCATATGGGAAAGAAGCTTCCTTTTTTCTTTGCTTTGCCTTAATTCAAATATTTGGAGCATGTCTATTATATGACCATATAGAATTATAGTTGTTTTCACAATTATAAATGTGTCATTTAATACCCATGCATGGCCCATGCAAATATTGCCATCCTCTTATTTTATTTGGATTTCGTTTGAATTTTTGTGGAAAACTTGTTTGATTTGAATTCATACAAGATTGACCAAATTCAAATCAAACCTAAATAGATACTCTCTTTCACCAGCTTGGTTTCTTCTTGGTTTTCTTGAGCTTGTTCTTTTGGAAGCTTGTATGAGTTTGTTTTAAACAAATAAAACCAAACAAATAAAAATAAATAAAAGAAAACATCTAATCTACGTAAAAACCATCCAACCCGAGCCTCCTCTTTGGTTTGGTTGCAAACCAACCAAACCAGCACCGGACCACCACCACCCATCTAACATATCCACCCTAGCTAACCCTAGTTCCTAACCCGAGGCCACCATGTGGTGTGGCATGGCACATGGTGTGCCATCTAACTACCCCAACCCTAGCCCTCTCTCTTGCTGGCCAAGATGGACACACGACACCCCCTGCTGACCTGGTTGCCCCCTTCTACCTAGCCAGAGAGAGAGGGTAAGAGAGGAAGTAACCGAGCTTAATTTTGAGCTAACACTAACCTAAGGAGCATCCCATGCTCATCCTCCCCCTCCTTCCTTTATCCACCTACCTTACTGAAAGAACATTTCATGTTTTCCTATGTTTTGCGTGTTAGATAACAATAGTGTGGAGATTATTCATGTGCGCTAAGTGTGCAGGAAGCTTTGAGGGGGGCCGGATTATCCGCCCCACCAAGGGCCAGATAATCCGGCCTACCTCATTGCTCAAAGGGAGCCAAGGTGCGTCGCTCGGTACCCGGTCGGATTTTCTCTCGGAAAATCTGAACCGGGGCGGTTTTTCTTCCCTAGGCCAGATAATCCGGCTGTCGCATGGGTCGGATAATCCGGCCCCCAGTTTTTGAGCAAAGGGAGCCAAGGCACGTCGCTCGGTACCCGGTCGGATTTTCTCCCGGAAAATCCGAACTGGGGCGGTTTTTCTTCCCCAGGCCGGATAATCCGGTCGCCGATAATGGATAATCCGCCCCGCTTTTGAGCAAAGGGCCAAGCGCGTTGCTCGGTATCCGTCGGATTTTCTCGAAAATCAATCAGCGATTTCCTCCCCATGCTGGATAATCCGGCCTTCACATAGGACCGGTTAATCCAGCCCCCAGAAGTTGATCAAGGGCAAGCTCGGCGCGACGCTCAGATAGGGGGCGGATTATCTGCCGGATATTTCGAGTCTGGGGCGGTGTTTTCCCCAGGCCGGATAATCCGACCATCACTTGGGCCGGATAATCCGGCCCCCAAAGTGTCCAACGGCTGGTTTCTGAAGGGGGTATAAATACCCTTTCTTCCCCAACGTTCAGAGAACTCTTGATTCATTCGAAATTGTCTAGACATTGTGCAAGAGCTCTCATTCTCGATCTCCCACTTCAACCACCCGAAGGTCTTGATCTTTGGGGGAATTGAAGGAGGAGAAGTTCATCATCATCATCAAGAATCAAGCGCTTCAACTCCTCTCCAATCACTTGGAGAAATCCCTAATCTAGTATTCTTGTCAATACCTAGATCTGTTTATTGTATTTGATAACTTTGTTCTTGTGGTGGCTTGTTGTCATTTCGGGAGCCTCCAAGTTGTTGTGGAGTTGTTGCCCCGCTAGTTGTGTAAAGGCGCTGGTGCCCGCCTTGAAGGGTACCTATAGTGGAAAGGTAGATCAGGCCTTTGGTGGCGAGATCCATCGGAGAACAGGGTGATGCCTATTGTGGCGTGGTGGTCTTAGTACCGCCCACCCCTCCAATGCAGACGTACTTCCCCTAACAAGGAAGGAACTGCGGTCAAACAAATCATGTGTCTCCGCGTGCTTCACTTTGGTTTACCCGTTCCTCTTCCACTCTCTCTTTACTCGCTTGTAGATAGGTTTGCATATAGGGAAATTCCACCTAATAGTTCATCTAGAGAATTTACCTTTTGTGCTAAGCCTAAAATTTAAAAGGTACTAAAAATTGGTGTAGTACCTATTCACCCCCCCCCTCTAGGTGCCCATACGATCCATTTCAATTGGTATCAGAGCCCCGGCTCTTAATTCGAGCTTAACCGCCTAAGAGTAGTATGGGTACCAAGGATGATGGGAGTGAGGCCGTGGATAATGTCACAATGGATGATCTCAAGTCATTGGAAACAACCTTGTTGAAATCCTTTGAGGCCAAGATGGAGGAGATGAATCAAATGATTGCTCGCCTCACATCATCCATAGCCCCATCTCCATCCTCCTCTGAGGCAGCCACACCATCATCTAAGGAAAAGGGTAACACCGGATCCAAGGATGATGATGTGGAGGGTGAAAAACTTAATGGTTCCACCTCCAAGAAGGGAAGTGGTAAGGAGGAATATAGTGAAGTTCGCCACGTATATTCCCCCGACCCACCTATCCCTCATCCTCATATAAACAATAGGGGTGATCCACCCAAGCTCACTGTATCCTCTTTCAATCAATGGCAATTCTTAATGAAATCTCATGTTTGCAGCTCCTCTATTGAACTTTGGAGGATTATTGAAGAGGGTCTTCATATTGGAGATCAAACCAACCTAACAAGAAGAGAGGTTGTGGACAACCAATTGAATGCCACCGCTCTCCACATGATACAGCTTGGTGTGGGTCCCAAGGACATGCCACACATTGAACATCTCAACACAGCTAAAGAAGCTTGGGATGCTCTTACGGATCTCTTTGTTGGGAATTAAAGCATGAGAAGGAACAGGTATGATGCCCTTAGTAATGAAGCTGAGGGATTCTACATGTTGGATGGTGAAAACCATGAGGACATGTATAGAAGACTCAAGGGCATCGCAACAACATTTAGAAAGCATGGGGCCACTCATATTGATGATGCATGGATAAAAAGGAAATATGTGAGTGCCTTAATGCCTTTCGAGCCAACGGACTTGAAGAGCTTGCAAGGTAGACATAACTACCATCAAATGACATCCAATGAAGTCATGCAAGAAATGGCGTCATTCAAAGTGGCAGCAAAGAATGATGAAGATGCCCGTGCTCGGGCCATTGGAATGCAAAAGGGTGTCAATGTGGCTCTCAAAGCAAATGTTGTTGAACAAGAGGAAGATGAAAGAGCTTTTGAGGGGGCATCCATGGACTGCCCCGATGAAGTCAAACGTGCTCATGGTGAGTACATGGCATTTTATGCAAGGAACTTTTGGAAGGACCCTGCCAAAGCCAAGTCGGAACTTGAGCGCAAGAACGGGTCAAATGGAAGAAGAGAAAGTGGCCCAAGATTGAGAACTTGCTACAACTGTGGAGATAGAATGCACTTTATAGGCGAGTGTCCGTATCAAAATAGAGAAGACAATGGTGGCAGGCTCATTCTTAAAGAGAAATCTAAAGCACCTAAGAAGAAGCCATTTATTAAGAAGAATGGCCCCTTCAAGAAGCAACCCAATATCGTATTAGTTGCACAAGAAGAATACTCCTCTGCAAGTGAAGATGAAGAGGATGATGATAGTTCCCGCGAGTGGCTGCTATAGCCACCACATCGACTCCTTCATCTCTCTTCGACTCGCCAAACGAGAACGTTATCAACAATAACGCCACTTGCCTAATGGCAAGAGGGTCCGAGGTATCAACTTCTAGTTCGTCATTTCCTAAGACTAACATAATTTTGGATATGGATGATCATGATAGTCTTAAAATGAAAGAAGAAGTTATTGCTTTGGATACTTTTTTCCTAACCTACAAGGTGAGCACAAACTCCATTTTGATGCTATTATGAGTCAACTTGCTCAAGCCGAAGATCTTCTTGAAGAAAAGGGCAGAATTGAAAGAGAAGATGCGTTGGAGATAACTTCTTTGAAGAATGCCTTGGAAGAGGAAGAGGAAGCTCGAGTATATTTGGAAGAGAGACTCGAATCCATTGAGGAGTCACAGGAAGAAGCTATAGCTCAGCTCATTAAAGAACGTGACCATGCTCTTGCTAAGGTAAAGAAACTAAAGAAAGAAAAGATTGACTTTGGGGCTGTTCATGCTAGACTTTTGGAGAAGTTTGATAATCTTGAAAGTGCTCACAAGGCATTGAAGAGTGATCATTCTACTTTAAATGAGTCTCATGACCAGCTCCAAACTCAATTGAAACGGTATGATGTGCCAAGTACCTCCACCTCATCCTCTGGAAAAGGAGACCTTGCGAGAAGTTCTCAACACAAAGGTAAAGGAGTTATTGATGAGATACTGAGCAGGCAAAGGACAAACAATAGTAAAGAAGGTTTTGGTTACATACCCAAGACAAAGAACAAGAAAAACAAGAAGAAGAAGAAGAAGAAGAAGAAGAAGAGCAAGACTTCTCAATCAAAGACTAGCAACATTACCAATGACAAGACTAATTATGATGGTTTTGCAGGGGCCAACAATCCTAACTTTGAACTATATTGTGATTATTATGGTGATGTTTATGCTAGTTATGTAGGCCCATATGACTGTTACATTCCTTGGTCTATTTGGGTTCCCAAGACCCTTGTCACTAACATGAGAGGACCCATTGAAAAATGGGTACCTAAAACCAAGAAGTAATTTTCTTGCAGGGCTATGCTTTCGGTGGTTGTAAATGGGTACTCGATAGCGGTTGCACGAGTCATATGACTGGAAGCAAGGAGATCATCACGGAGATGCGGCCAAACCATGATCACATAACCGTCTCCTATGGTGACAAGTCAAAATCTGAGGTATTGGGTCTCAGCAAAGTTGTGGTGGCTCACGATATCTCTCTCGTGGACGTCATGCTTGTTGAGACCCTTGGGTACAACTTACTTTCAGTTCACGCCCTTGGTAAGATGGGCTTTGCAGTTTATATTGATGTTGATTTGGTGGTACTCTTGTGGAGCAAGTCTCTAAAAGTCGCTTTCATGGGATATGTCGAAAATGACCTGTACGTGGTGGACTTTTCGGGGAAAACCACTACAGGCCCGATGTGTCTTTTCGGAAAGGCTGACGCGGGTTGGCTATGGCATCGCCGACTATACGCCAATATGAGAACTTTGCAAAGTCTCCACAAGGGTGGCCACATCCTTGGACTAAAAGAAAATGTCTCCTTTGCCAAAGATCGTGTTTGCAGGGCGTGTGTTGAAGGGAAAATGCATGATTCACCTCATCGAAGGAAAACTATTATCTCATCAAAAGGATTTTGGAGCTCCTTCATGTGGACCTCTTCGGACCTCCATCTCATGCAAGCCTCGGTGGGAAGAAGTATTGTCTAGTGATTATTGATGATTACTCAAGATACACTTGGGTTTATTTCTTCAAGTTGAACAGTGAAACTCAACAAACAGTCATCGACTTCGCCAACGAGGTTCAACGTCAACACAACGTCCCCATTCTGGCTATAAGAAGTGATAACGGCTCTGAGTTCAAGAACTACACCTTAAATGAGTTCCTAAGTGAAGAGGGGATAAGACATCAATATCCCGCTGCGTACACCCCTCAACAAAATGGTGTAGCCGAGAGGAAGAATCGAACTCTAATCAATATGGCAAGATCAATGTTAGCCGAATTTAAATCTCCATATAACTTCTGGGCTGAAGCAATCTCTACTGCTTGTCATTCATCCAACCAATTATACCTCCGCAAGATCTTGGACAAGACTCCGTATGAAATACTTACCAGTAACAAGCCAAACATCTCATACTTTCGGGTATTCGGGTGTAAGTGTTTCTTTCTTATCAAAGGAGTTCGTTTATCTAAGTTTGAATCTAAGGCTTTAGAAGGTATTTTGTTGGTTATGGTGCCGAATCCCACACTTATAGAGTCTACAATAAGCTCTCTAGAACTATTGTAGAATCTTGTAGTGTGGTGTTCGAGGAAAATGACGGTTCCGTCTTGAGCAAGTTGGTGTTTGTGATGCAGATGTTGAAATACCCCAAGATGCCATAAGAAGAATGGGCGTGGGATTTTTACGCCCCATTGAGGAACCCCTTGTGGCGGATCGGGAAGGACAATGCTCTTCCCATGAAGAGCCCTCATCTACACATGCCCAACAAGTTCCCACCACGGGAGCAAATTCTGCACCATCTCCATCAACTGCTGAAGGTCAAGCTGTTCCAGAAAACTCCAGGCCGGATTATCCGGTGGACACTGGATTATCCGGCCACCCCGCTCCAGCTGACCATATTGCTCCTGGTGGTGAAGATATCAACGCAAGCTCCAGGCCGGATTTTCCGGCAAGCCCCGGATTATCCGGCCCCTCGCCAGTTCAAGCAAGCCACATGCTTCCTGATGAAGCTGCTACAAATACTCCTAGGCCAGATTATCCGGCCTCTCCATCGGCCGGATTATCCGCCCGACTCTCCGGATTCAGCCTCCTCACACGCCATCGACTCACCTGAAGGGCACGCGTCATCACCACCTGCTGCTGATATTCTAGTTCCTGATCAAGGTCGAGTAAATGCTTCCAATGAAGATTCAAGTGATGAATCTACTCCTCCAAGAGACAACAAACTTATTGAACTTCATCGCAAGGCTCGAGCTGATCGAAACCTTGAGTTGAGGGGTCACACTCTCGACAAGGTTGTTGGTGATCTTCGACGAAGGGTTTCTACAAGAAGAGAATTGGCCAGTTTTGGTGAGCATCAAGCTCATATCTCTATGGTGGAACCTAAGAAGGTCTTTGAAGCTCTTGAAGACCCAGACTGGGTTGTTGCTATGCATGAAGAATTGAATAATTTCGAGCGCAACAAAGTCTGGAAACTCGTGGAGAAACCCAAAGAGTGTCGCAATATTATCGGCACCAAGTGGATATTCAAAAACAAGCAAGACGAGAATGGCATTGTTGTGAGGAACAAGGCAAGACTTGTGGCACAAGGTTACTCCCAAGTTGAAGGTATTAACTTCGGCGAGACCTATGCTCTAGTGGCTCGCCTTGAGTCCATCCGTATCCTTCTTGCTTATGCTGCCCATAACAATTTTAAGTTGCAGCAAATGGACGTCAAGAGTGCCTTCCTTAACGGTCCCCTACGTGAGTTGGTATACGTAAAGCAACCCCCGGGGTTTGAGGATCCTAACTTTCTGAACCATGTCTACAAACTCAATGAGGCACTCTATGGCCTTAAACAAGCCCCACGTGCGTGGTATGAGCACCTTAAAGAGATTTTGTTAGATCGTGGCTTCGAAGTTGGGCAAATCGATCCCACTCTTTTTACTAAGAAGGTTAAGGGGGGGCTCTTTGTATGCCAACTATATGTAGACGATATCATCTTTGGTTCTACTAATAAAGCTTTTAATGATGAATTTTCAAAGCTTATGACTGACAAATTTGAGATGTTTATGATGGGGGAATTACGGTTCTTTCTTGGATTAGAGATCAAGCAACTTAGAGAAGGAACCTTTATTAATCAAGAAAAGTACATCCAAGACATGCTCAAGAGATTCAAGTTGACAGATCTAAATGGTGCCGCCACTCCGATGCAAACAAAATGTCATCTTGAACTTAACCCACATGGTAAAGATGTGGACCAAAAGGTATACCGGTCCATGATCGGTTCTCTTCTTTACCTCTGTGCATCTAGACCCGATATTGCGTTGAGTGTGGGAGTGTGTGCAAGGTATCAAGCAGCTCCTAAAGAAAGCCACTTAGTGGCGGTCAAGCGGATCTTTCGATATTTGGTTCATTCCCCTAACTTTGGTCTCTGGTATCCCAAGGGCTCCAATTTCTCTTTATGTGGTTATACTAACTCAGATTGGGCTGGTGATAAGGATGATCGGAAATCCACTTCTAGAGCTTGTCAATTCTTGGGAAGATCTCTTGTATGTTGGTCTTCTAAAAAGCAGAATTGTATATCTCTCTCTACCGCCGAAGCTGAATATGTTGCTGCTGCTAGCGCTTGCACACAATTATTGTGGATGAGGCAAACTTTAAAGGAATATGGTGTCAATTGTGACAAAGTGCCTCTTTTATGTGATAATGAAAGTGCAATCAAAATTGCGTACAATCCTGTTCAGCACACAAGGACGAAGCATATTGAGATTCGGAATCATTTTATTCGAGACCATGTTGCTCGCGGCGATATTGATCTATCCTTTGTGATCACGAAGAACCAACTTGCGGATATTTTTACAAAGCCACTTGATGAAGCAAGATTCTGCTACTTGAGGAATGAGCTAAATATCATTGATTCCAGGAGTTTGTCTTGATTACCCATGCACTCACTCGTACATTTCAATCCTTCTTAGGTCTAGGTGTGGGCATGGATATAGGGGGAGTGTGGTCCTAACTCATTGGGCTAACCCTCCCCCCATAATGCCAACAGCAAGATAAATCATTTCTCTTAATATCATGTTGTGATATGTGAGCTTATTGATGAGTATTGGTCGTGAACCCAAGATATATCTTCGCAGTGTCACACCATACACTCCAACAAGGTGGCTTCGGCCACTGCCCTCTCCCTTGAGGAGAATTGGATCTTTTTGGCTGTTCTTTGCTATCTCATGTTCTTATGGGAATCACACTCAATCTTGGCTTTTATTTGATTTGGATCTTGCAATTTTGAGTGTCTAGTACCATCTCAGTTTGGGGTCTCTTAATCCTAAGCCTTTCCCTGCCCCTAAGCCATCTATTCTAGCACACAAGTCCCTTGTACACCTTGTGGGGGTGTTGTTTGGGGACACACGGGCCTGGTTCTGTGTACAACAGAATTCCAAATTTGAGGCCGGATAATCCGGCCCAAGTGTGGGGCAGATAATCCGGCCCTGGCGGATTTCGTCTCAAAGGGCAGGGATCGGGGGGAAGGGCTCATAACGAGCTGCACTTCTCCCCCAACCCTCTCCTCCTCCTCAGCCGCCGCCTGCAGTCCCCCACCCTCCCCGGAGCCTCTCCGGCCACCAGATTTTCTGGGCCTCCCCGGATCTTCTTCTCCGCGCCTCTGGGTACCTTCTCCTCCGTGTTCTTCCTCCAATGAGTGAGGGTAACTCCCTCTCTCCCCATCTTTGGCTAGATGTGTTACTTGTTGGGTGGAACATTGTCTAGAAGGATGTGTTTTCGCATAGAAATTGTAGTCTTGCAGTTTCTAGGCCCGATCTACTTTTTTGCATTCAATCTAGGTGAAATCGAAATTTTCTGCCAGGGCCGGATTATCCGCCCCTGGCCAGGCCGGATAATCCGGCCTGACAGATTCGATTCTGGTTCAGTTTCACTATGGAGTATGCATTGGGTAGATTTTTCCTATGAACTTTTTGACTACTTTTTCCATGCTCTCTCCTGGACTTGTGTGTATGCTTATCCCCTTGCTATCGCCCTTATTCTCCTCACAGGTGGTTCCAGTGTTCCCAAGACCTACAAGCGCCGCCCCTGCGCCAAATACTTTCAGGACGACGGATAGGGTAACTTAGTGGACGAAGTTGAGTCGAGGAGGAGAAAGAACGAAGAGAAGCGCATGGCTGAACAAGCTAAGAGGACTAGGAAGGGGGTGTCCAAGAGGAAGGGCAAGGATCCCAAGATCAACTACAGGACTTTGGATGCGGTCACCTATTCCTCCATCCGTCACCATGACTTGTTTGCTGAGCTGCCTCGTGATGATGAGCTGGGGGATACTCGTTTTTGGTGTGCAGAACAGAAGGGAATCTATGAAGATGTGTATGCCAAGCTGAACATTAGGCCTATGCACCCACTGGTACTTGTTGATGCTTTGGAGAAGGCTCATCTTGTGGATGCGATGTTTGTGGCTGAGAGGATGGGGTTGCACCATCTCATGTCTCTCTAGTGCTCCTTTGACTCTGAGGTGGTGAAGCAGTTCATATCCACTTTGGTTATTTGTAGGGATGAGCGTCGCACTATGAAGTGGATGACTCATGACAGGCCTATGACTGCTGATTTTCACGTGTTTGCTGAGGTTCTTGGATACTCTTTCCGCAGCAGAGATAGAGTCAGTGGCCACCGCATCATCACCCAGCTGAAGCCCAACAAAGATGCAACTCTCTCTCCTTGCACTGTGGACATTGGAATTGTGGGCACTCTGGCTGGCCTTGCTCCCATCTATGCTGCCTTAGTGGGTCTCTTCCGTGACTCCATTACTCCGAGTGGGGGCAACAATGATAGCATCTGTGGTCACCTTGTTCAGCTACTTCAATTTTCTCATGAGGTTGCCTCTTGCCAGGACGAGTCGGTGCAGTACAGGCTGGATGTCATGGACTTCATTTACCATGAGTTGACTGATGCTATGTTTAACCGTCTGTCCATTCCCTATGCACCCTACATTATGATGCTCATCAGGCACCTGCTTCCTATTGAGGAGTTCCACATTGACTCGGTGCATAAGGCCAAGAAGATCTACAACAAGGTTTGGAAGACCTCTCACCCCTCCTTTGCTCCTGAGGGCCTCATGAGGGATGCTCGCAGGCCCCCAGTGCCTCCCGTTGCCCGTGAGATCAAGCAGCTGAACTGGTTCCAGCGTAATGTTCTGTGCATGGGAGTGGACATGCGCAAGGGTCAGTACGAGGCATACAAGCAGCGCCATGAGTTGGCTCACTCCCAGCAGCTCATTCTCCACCACATGTCCGGTGCTTCGGGTGATCCTCCGGCTCCCACACCTCCCACTCCGTATGCTCGGTAGAACTCTTCCTCCGGGTTGAACTATGGTGAGCTGGAGCGTCACTTGTTCCCCTCTGCGCCTGCTGATGATGATGAGGATGAGGAAGGTGACACTAAGGAGGTTGAAGATGAGGATGAGGATGAGAATGAAGACGAGGAAGAGGACGAGGACTACGAGTGATCCCATGAGGTGCTAGCATCGCTCTTCTCCCTTTTTGGTGTCTCGGTGCCCAAGGGGGAGAAGTAGTTCTATTAGGATGTCTGTGGATTTGCATGGGTCGGGCATAAGCACTTGCATTTTTCTATTCGTCATTTTCTTGCTTATGCCCATTTAGCGTTGAACTTTAAATTTGTGATTTGTGGTTGTTTGAGAATCTATGTGGTTGTCTGGATTATTATGCCTATGGATTTCATCTCATGGATTATGCTTATGGAGCTATCTATTCATATCCTATTGCTAGAGGTTTTATCATGGAAGGCGCTTATATTGGTTATCCAGTTTTTATCACGGAAGGCGCTTATATTGGTTATCCGGTAATGATTGTGTCTTATGTCAAGGATGCCTTCCCTCTACCTCGGTGGTATGTGTATGTTGCTCATATGTCTATGGAATAGATTCACCTATTTGTGTGCATTTGTATTCCAATGCAAAATTCTATTATGCACACATTGAGGGGGAGTCTCTTTCATAGTTATCACTGTTTATCTTGTGACTTTCTCCTGCAAATCCTGGTATTGTCATCTAACACCAAAAAGGGGGAGATTGAAGGAACATTTCATGTTTTCCTATGTTTTGCGTGTTAGATAACAATACTGTGGAGATTATTCATGTGCGCTAAGTGTGCAGGAAGCTTTGAGGGGGGGGGCGGATTATCCGCCCCACCAAGGGCCAGATAATCCGGCCTACCTCATTGCTCAAAGGGAGCCAAGGCGCGTCGCTTGGTACCCGGTCGGATTTTCTCCTGGAAAATCCGAACTGGGGCGGTTTTTCATCCCCAGGCTGGATAATCCGGCAGTCACATGGGCCGGATAATCCGGCCCCCAGTTTTTGAGCAAAGGGATCCAAGGCGCATCGCTCGGTACCCGGTCAGATTTTCTCCCAGAAAATCTGAACTGGGGCGGTTTTTCCTTCCCAGGCTGGATAATCCGGCCTTCACATAGGACCGGTTAATCCGGCCCCCAGAAGTTGATCAAGGGCAAGCTCGGCACGACGCTCAGATAGGGGGCGGATTATCTACCGGATATTCCGAGTCTGGGGCGGTGTTTTCCCCAGGACGAATAATCCGGCTATCACTTGGGCCGGATAATCCGGCCCCCAAAGTGTCCAATGGCTGGTTTCTAAAGGGGGTATAAATACCCTTTCTTCCCCAACGTTCAGAACTCTTGATTCATTCGAAATTGTCCAGACATTGTGCAAGAGCTCTCATTCTCGATCTCCCACTTCAACCACCCGAAGGTCTTGATATTTGGGCGAATTGAAGGAGGAGAAGTTCATCATCATCATCAAGAATCAAGCGCTTCAACTCCTCTCCATTCACTTGGAGAAATCCCTGATCTAGTATTCTTGGCAATACCTAGATCTTGTTTATTGTATTTGATAACTTTGTTCTTGTGGCAGCTTGTTGTCATTTCGGGAGCCTCCAAGTTGTTGTGGAGTTGTTGCCCCGCTAGTTGTGTAAAGGCGTTGGTGCCCACCTTGAAGGGTACCTATAGTGGAAAGGTGGATCAGGCCTTTGGTGGCGAGATCCATCGGAGAACAGGGTGAGGCCTATTGTGGCGTGGTGGTCTTAGTACCGCCCACCCCTCCAACGCAGACGTACTTTCCCTAACAAGGAAGGAACTACGGTCAAACAAATCATGTGTCTCCATGTGCTTCACTTCGGTTTACCCGTTCCTCTTCCACTCGCTCTTTACTCGCTAGTAGATAGGTTTGCATATAGGGAAATTCCACCTAATAGTTCATCTAGAGAATTTACCTTTTGTGCTAAGCCTAAAATTGAAAAAGTATTAAAAATTGGTGTAGCACCTATTCACCCCCCTCTAGGTGCCCATACGATCCATTTCAATTACTCGACCAAATACACCCCAGGGCTTTGCCCAAAAACCCTTGACCGTCCCGTTATTTCCCAGCTTGGCCATGGCCACCTCAATGCCCACCTCGGCCTAGTTGGCCTCCTCTTTGCTATTGGCGTCAGGGAGAAGGAGTAGAGGAGCAAGGGAGTTTGGGAAGGCCAGGACCGCCTCAATAAGTTGCCCGCACATGAAGAAGAGGAGGAGAAGCCCCAGGACCAACCAAACAAGAGAAAGCCGACTGAAACCCTAGACGAGCCGCTCACGAGCTACTTCCTAGATCGTGACCATCCCAGGCTCGATCGACCTCTCCATCGGGCCTGCGGTGAGCTTCGCTACCCCCAAACACCCTCCTCTGTTGCTTTGCTTCCTGTAACACGGGGTCGTTTCGTCGAACGACGTCCGCGTGCCACCGCTTGCTGCTTCTGCGCTTGCGTGCTACCTCTATGAAGCGCCCCGCTGCCGCCCGCATGCCCCACTAGCATCTCCTTGACGCAACGCATCACTCCGCCCTAGCCAGACCCCTAGAGCACCCCTGTCGTGCCACCGTCAACATGGACATGTCGGTCATGTCGTCGTTGTGTCGGTGGTCGTCATTGCCAAGTTCGTAGATGACAACCCGCGCCACAAAACCCACCTAGCAACAACCACACATCACCGCACTAGCACCGTTCCATCGGATCGAGTTCTAGTTCACGGGATCGATTCCCAGCGGCCTTTGAATTTTTGTATGTCGTCGTAGCAGTCAGTTTGATAGAGAAGACAAACTGATGACGGTTTAACTCATCAATGCCCATTGTTATGGACTTGGGTTTTGGAGAAGGAGGGAGCACTGGAGGCATCAGTCGGCTAGAAAACAAGCACATAGGGACGCAAGGTTTACCCAGGTTCAGGCCTCGCAGAGGTCCCTACTCCTGCTTGTCTGCTCTTGGAATTAACGAAGGAATCAAAGATTACAAGGGTGCGCAGATGCAATCTGGCGAGAGTTGTGGAAACTAGGGTTGCATGTGTCCTCCTCGCCGCCCCCTCCTAGCCTTTATATAGATAGGCTAGGTCTCGGTACAATGTGTCGAGCGTTCTGATTAGGGTTTTCCCTTTAAACTTTCTATCTTTACCTTCTTCTTGTCTCGCAAGCAATCGAGAGTCCGTGGGCTACTCGAGTTCTCCATTTGGCCTTGGCAATGCCGTGGGCTTCCGCCGTATCTGGACCGTATATACCGAACTCGAGTACCCGTAGGGTATACCCATGTCACAAACAGTACCAGGTTTAGACGCGCGGACCATTTTGCAGTTACACTCCTGTGGATTTTTAGCATCAACCAAACATCCTTTTGGCAACCCCATAAGCAAGCCATACAATAGAGAGTAATCAGATGGTTTTGTAAAAACACCCTTAGGCTTTTAGTTCCTGAACTATCGTACCTAGCTCCACCACGTGTCGACCCAACACCCGTTGTGTGCTGATGTCTACGCACTTCTATTCTTGTAGACAGTTGTTGGGCCTCCAAGTGTAGAGGTTTGTAGAACAGCAGCAAGTTTCCCCTTAAGTGGATCACCCAAGGTTTATCGAACTCAGGGAGGAAGTGGTCAAAGGTATTCCCTCTCAAGCAACCCTGCAATCAAGATACAAGAAGTCTCTTGTGTCCCCAACACACCCAATACACTTGTCAGGTGTATAGGTGCACTAGTTCGGCAAAGAGATAGTGAAATACAAGTGGTATGGATATAAGATAACGGTGATAGAAAATAGCTTGATGGCATGGAAAAGACTAAAGGTAAACTGAAATAAAGATGGAAGCAAGCAAACATGTAACAGATCTAGTTGCAAACGGTGTTTCAATGCTAAGAAACAAGGCCTAGGGATCATACTTTCACTAGTGAACACTCTCATATAAAAATCTTCTCTTTATGATACTAGTCTTAACTACTCTCCGGTTAGACACTCTAATCGATGGTAGGGCTATAACAGCACACCTCAAAGTAAGTCTTTCCCATCTAGAAAACCCCACACTTTCACCTTGAGCACTAGATGGTTCAAACAAACACCACAATTTCATAAAGACATCCAACTCCAAATATAACTCATAACAAGTATTTGTAATCTCTAGCCTAAGTTCCACCATGGTGTGCACACTGTCAACTTCACACACATGGGGAGAGCAGAGATCTATTAAAGCACTTGAGTAGCAAGGTAGATCTATAGACTACAAGCTCATGATCTCAATAAGATCATGCATAGAGAGAGAGATGAACACATAGCTAGCGATAAAACCCTTACCCTCGAGGAAGAACTACTCCCTCATCATCATGGGAATCAGCAACGGCGATGGAGATGGCGGTGGAGATCGATGGAGATGGCTCCGGGGGCACTTCCCGTCCTGCAGTCTTTGGTGCGAGCATGAGACTTTCTGTCCCCGAATCTCCCTTCAAGGTGGCGGAACTTTTCATGGCTGGAGGCTTGACGATTTAGGGTTTTGGTATCGGGAGGCTCTTATAGGTGAAGGAGGCAAGGTCGGTGGAGTGCCAGGGGGCCCACACTACCTGGTGGCGCGACCAGGGCTAGCCCGCGCCACCATATGGTGTGGCCAGGCCCTGGCCCTCCTCCGTCTCTTCTTCTGGCTTCGTGAGTCTTCTGGTAAAATAGGAACTTCGGCTTTTGTCCTATCCAATTCCAAGAATATTGATTTTCTGACTTTCCTGGAACCAAAAACAGCAGAAAACAGGCAACTGGCACTGTGGCTCTTGTTAATAGGTTAGTCCAAGAAATCATATAAAAAGTACTCCAAAGTGTGGACAAAACATAAGAAAGTAGATAAAACCAAGCATGGAGCATCAAAAATTATAGATACATTTGCAATGTATCAACATCCCCAAGCTTAACTCCATCTCGTCCTCGAGTAGTAAGTGATAAAAAGAAAGAATAATTTTTGAGGTGACATGCACCATCAAAGACTTGATCAAAGTATTTGTAAAATATTCAAAGCTGGGATCATAGTACTTCAATCATAGCATGAACGACAAGGTTCTAGCAATAAGACAAAGAAACTATGATGCAACATGAAAAGGCACAAACAAAAGATTCACGAATAACAATGCTTTGCAAGACGTTTGTTTCTTTCACATAAAGAAAACATAGCATAATAGTATTCAGCTTGTCCCTCATAGAGTAGCAAATATAAATGCATAGGACACCTTAAAAGTTCATAAGAGTGACTAGATACAATAGTTTAAAACAAGCAATATCAAAGTATGCATCAATCAACTAGTCTTGGGACAATGCACATAGAACTAAGAATGGCCACTATGCTCTCAAAGTAGGTGCATAAAGATAGAAGCTGGAGACTCAATATAATGGTGGAAGAAAGGCCTTTGTAAAAATTAAGTAGGGATTCAAGTCTCATAAAGAGCTTCCAAAAATTATGGTACTTATAGCTTTCAGCTCTCATTGCCCCTATCATAAGCATCTTGAAGTGATTAAGGTTAAAGTGAACAAACTATGGTGTACATGCTTGACGAAGTATAAGTCAGAAATCTCATGTCCCGTGTATAACGAGGGTCGCTCCTCATGCTACTCAAGTTTAGTCACCGGTAAGTTCTTGTCATTGTAAGTACATGTGTATCATAGAGAACCGCCAACGGGGTACCCCTTGCCCGATGATACGGAAGAATCCCCATATCAAAATGACAAGGCAAGCAGACAACGAGCATCTCAACAATCTTCTTATTTACCATGGGAATATGGTGCTTTTTTTCTCTCTTTCCTCTTTTCATAATCTCTTTTTTTCTCTTTTTTTCTCAATATAGGACTCTTTTTTATAAGAAGAATGCTTCATAGACAGCTCATTATGGTTACGCTGCAGGTTTCCACCATGTCAGCATGGATTAGACCAGCAAAGCGCTTCTAACACATATACATAACTCCATGGACTTACAAGCTCCCCTTTCATTTCACACCGACGACATCCATATACAAAAGAGCATGATATCAACTAGGTACAAGTACCAAGTGCAATGTTGAAAGCATTTCCCATGAAAGCATGGTTCTGCTAATTCCCGACAAATAAGTGCAAGCATAAACAACATAGAAGAGACAATGGTTCAAGTTTATTAAGGGCAAGAAAAGTAAAGTGTGTCATCAAGTTCTTGAGAGCTTTAATCACTAGTTTTCTCATAACAAGTTTAATTTGGAAGGTAAACAAAAGCATGAATATACTTGGAATAGCATAAGCTAGTAGGTAGGTATGGTGGACTCTTTGGAATAACTTGGTTTAGGGAGTTGGATGCATGAGTGGAACTCATACTTTGTTGTGGAGGCTAGCAAAAGACTGGGAGCGACAAACTAAGAGAGCAATAATGGCCATAATCATCCAGAGCGACAAAACATCATTAATCAAAGCATAAAGTGATACTACAAGTTGAAAACCAAAGGATCATAAAGGCTATGGTGACTTGAGATATTCATAACATGGTGTGAGCATGTGCCAAGTCAACCCAAATAAAGCATCAAAGGAGAATACCACTATACTATGCTTTAATATGCTAAAACAACGCATGATTCATCCAAGGCACATTAAGAAATCTCAATTGTTTATAACAAGTCATGCTACAACAAAGAATACTAAGCATAAAGCCAAAACAATATCAAGCATGGCATGACAAAGCATAGGCCACAGTCAAAAACAAGCTCTCTTTACCACTTAAGCATGAACTTTCCTACTCTTTTCCAATCCAAACCAAACTATTTGAAAACCAATGTATGAAAGAGGGGGTCCAACCAATTTATTCAGAAAACTAATCAAACAAAGCAAAAGAAAAACCAAAACGAAAACAAAAAAGAAGACGCTCCAAGAACAACACAATTGTGCATGAAACAATAAAAATGAAGCATTTGGAAGAAACTTGGGATTTTTATTGATGAAGAGGGGGATGCCTTGGGCATCCCCAAGCTTTGACGCTTGTACTTCTTGGATATTTCTTGGGGTGACACGCGTGGAATCCCCAAGCTTGAGCTTTAGTCTATCCTTCATCTCATTACTCATTCCTTCCATACACCTGAAATTTTTCCTTCATACAAAACTTCACACAATCTTTATTAGCAACATTAGTGCACTGAAGATAAATAAGTCTTAAGGTTCAGTTCTAACACCAATAAAACTTCCATTAAAACACAAGCTACTGTAGCACTTCCCTCAAAAAGCTCAATTCCCCAAAAGAACTCAAAAAGGAACCAACAAGAAGCAAATGCAGAAAATGGCAGAAATCTGTCAAAACAGACCAGCAGGTAAATACGAATTTTTTCGAAGACCTTATGTTGCTCAAATCAAAAAGTGTTGAACTAACTAAAGTTAGATAAGAACCTGTGGCAGAAGCACAAAAAATGACAGGTCAATCGGACATACAGAGCTCTCTCACGAATTTTTATGGTGAAGCACAAAAATCTGTTTTGGGACAGCAACTTTCCCAATCATTACTTCACTCTCATTAGAGGTTACTCTTGGCACAAAAAGCAAATAAAAGGATAAGGAGCGGTTATTACTGAGGTAATAACTTCCAAGACTCATCTAAAACTTTTCGGTTATCTCCCAATAAGTACTTTTCTTTAACGCCTTTAAGTTAGGCATGATAGTTTAAGAAGATGCTCACATTGGAAATATAAATTGAAGTAAAAGAGAGCATCAAGAAGCAAATTCAAAACACATTTAAGTCTAACCCACTTCCTATGCATAGGAATCTTGTAAATAAACAAGTCATGAAAGCACAAAGCAACAATCATAGGAAAACAAGACAAGTGCAACTTGAAGACTTTTAACATAAAGAGGGGAAACTTAATATTATTGAGGGGAAACTTAACAAAACACATTTAAGTCTAACCCACTTCCTGCACTTGTTTTGTTTTCCTATGCTTGTTGCTTTGTGCTTTTATTACTTGTTTCTTCACAAGATTCATATGCATAGTAAGTGGGTTAGACTTAAATATGCTTTGAATTTGCTTCTTGATGCTCTCTTTTACTTAAATTCATATTTCTTATGTGAGCATCTTCTCAAACTATCATGTCTAACTTAAAGGCGTTAAAGAAAAGTACTTATTGGGAGATAACCCAAAAGTTTTAGATGAGTCTTGGAAGTTATTACCTCTGTATAACCGCGCTTTATCCTTTTTATTTGCTTTTTGTGCCAAGAGTAACCTCTAATGAGAGAGAAGTAATGATTGGGCAAGTGGCTGTCCCGAAACAGATTTCTGTGCTTCACCGTAAAAATTCGTGTAAAATCTCTGAACATCCTTTTGAGGCATGAAATTTTGTGCTTCTGCCCCAGGTTGTTATCTAACTTTCGTTAGTTCAACATTTTTTGATTTGAGCAACAGAAGGTCTTCGAAATTTTTTGTCTTTACCTGCTGGTCTGTTTTGACAGATTTCTGCCATTATTTGCATTTGCTTCATGTTGGTTCCTTTTTGAGTTCTTTTGGGGAATTGAGCTTTTTGAGGGAAGTGCTACAGTATATTGTGTTTTAATGGAAGTTTTATTGGTGTTGAAACTGAACCCAAAGACTTATTATCTTGAGTGCACTAATGTTGCTAATAATTATTGTGTAAAGTTTTGTATGAAGGAAAAATTTCAGGTGTATGGAGATAATGATGTAATGAGATGAAGAATGGACTAAAGCTCGAGCTTGGGGATGCCACCCCGTGTAACCGCAAGAAATATCCAAGAAGTACAAGCGTCAAAGCTTGGGAATTCCCAAGGCATCCCCCTCTTCATCAATAAAAATCCTAGGTTTCTTCCAAACACTTCATTTTTATTGTTTCATGCACAGTTGTGTTGTTCTTGGAGCGTCTTCTTTTTTGTTTTCATTTTTGGTTTTTTGTTTGCTTGGTTTTCTTAGTTTGCTGAATAAATTGTTTGGGCCCCCTCTTTCATACATTGGTTTTCAAATAGTTTGGTTTGGATTGGAAAAGAGTAGGAAAGTTCACGCTTAAGTGGTAAAGAGAGCTTTTTTTACTGTGGCCTATGCTTTGTCATGCCATGCTCGATATTGTTTTGGCTTTATGCTTACTATTCTTTGCTTTAGCATGACTTGTTATAAACAATTGATATTGCTTAATGTGCCTTTGAAGAATCATGCATTGTTTTAGCATATTAAAGCATAGTATTGTGGTATTCTCCTTTGATGCTTTATTTGGGTTGACTTGGCGCATGCTCACACCATGTTATGACTATCAAAAGTCACCTTGGCCTTGATGATCCTTTAGTTTTCAACTTGTAGTATCGCTTTATGCTTTGATCAATGATGTTTTGTCGCTCTGCATGATTATGGCCATTATTGCTCTCTTAGTTTGTCGCTCCCAGTCTTTTGCTAGCCTCCATAACCAAGTATGAGTTCCACTCATGCATCCAACTCCTTAAACCAAGTTATTCCAAAGATTTCACCATACCTACCTATTAGCATATGCTATTCCAAGTATATTCATGTTTTTGTTTACCTTCCAAATTAAACTTGAGAAAACTAGTGATTAAAGCTCTCACAAATTTGATGGCATACTTTACTTTTCTTGCCCTTAATAAACTTGAACCATTGTGTCGTCTATGTTGTATATGCTTGCACTTATTTGTTGGGAATTAGCAGAACCATGTTGTCATGGGGAACGCTTTCAACATTGCACTTGGTACTTTGTACCTAGTTGATATCATGCTCTTTTGTCTATGGATGTCATCGGTGTGAAATGAAAGGGGAGCTTGTAAGTCCATGGAGTTATGTATATGTGTTAGAGAAACGCCTGGGTCACTGGTCTAATCCATGCTGACATGGTGGAAACCTGCAGCGTAACCATAATGAGCTGTCTATGAAGCATTCTTCTTATAAAAAAGAGTCCTATATTGTGAAAAAGAAAAAATATGATGAAAAGAGGAAAGAGAGAAAAAAAGCACCATATTCCCATGGTAAATAAGAAGATTGCTGAGATGCTTGTTGTCTGCTTGCCTTGTCATTCAAGTATCATCGGGCAAGGGATACCCCGTTGGCGGCTCCCTATGATACACATGTACTTATGATGACAAGAACTTAACGATAACTAAACTTGAGTAGCATGAGGAGCGGCCCTCGTATTCAAGGGACATGAGATTTCCAACTTATACTTTGTCAAGCATATACTCCATAGTTTGTTCACTTTAACGTTAATCACTTCAAGATGCTTATGATAGGGGTAATGAGAGCTGAAAGCTAATAAGTACCATAATTTTTGGAAGCTCTTTATGAGACTTGAATCCCTACTTCCTTCTATGAAGGCCTTTCTTCCACTTTTATATTGAGTCTCCAACTTCTATCTTTATGCACCTACTTTGAGAGCATAGTGGCCATTCTTAGTTCTATGTGCATTGTCCCAAGACTTGTTGATTGATGCATAACTTTGATATTGCTTGTTTCAAACTATTTGTATCTAGTCACTCTTATGAAATTTGAAGGTGTCCTATGCATTTATGTTTGCTACTCTATGAGGGACAAGCTGAATGACACTATGCTATGTTTTCTTTATGTGAAAGAAACAAACGTCTTGCAAAGCATTGTTATTCATGAATCCTTTGTTTATGCCTTTTCATGTTGCAACTTAGTTGCTTTGCCTTATTGTTAGAACTTTGTCTTTCATGTATGATTGAAGTACTATGATCCCAGCTTTGAATGTTTTACAAATACTTTGATCAAGTTTATGATGGTGCATGTCACCTCAAAAATTATTCTTTCTTTTTATCACTTACCTACTCGAGGACGAGCAGGAGTTAAGCTTGGGGATGTTGATATATTGCAAATGTATCTATAATTTTTGATGTCCTATGCTTGGTTTTATCTACTTTCTTATGTTTTGTCCACACTTTGGAATACTTTTCATATGATTTCTTGGACTAACCTATTAACAAGATGCCATAGTGCCAGTTGCCTGTTTTCTTCTGTTTTTGGTTCCAGAAAGTCAGAAAATGAATATTCTCGGAATTGGACGGGACAAAAGCCAAAGTTGATATTTTTCCGGAAGACTCATGGAGCCAGAAGGAGAGTCGGAGAGGGGCCACAGGGTGGCCAGACCACCCCTAGGCGCGGGCCACCCCTGGCTGCGCCAGGGCATGGTGTGGGCCCCCTGGCTGGCCACCGACCTCGCCCCTTCGCCTATATATTCCTCCCGAGGCAAAAACCCTAAATTGTCAAGCCTCCAGTCACGAAAAGTTCCGAAGCGCCGCCGCCACCGAAGGGGAGATTCGGGGGATAGAAAGTCTCTGTTCTGGCACCCTGCCGGGACGGGGAAGTGCCCCTGGAGCCATCTCCACAGATCTCCACCACCATCTCCATCACCATTGCTGATTCCCATGATGAGGAGGGAGTAGTTCTCTCTCGAGGCTAAGGGTTCTACCGGTAGCTATGTGGTCATCTCTCTCTCTCTATGCATGATCATATTGTGATCATGAGCTTTGTAATCAAGTAGATCTACCTTGCTACTCAAGTGCTTTAATAGATCTCTGCTCTCCCCATGTGTGTGAAAGTGACAGCGTGCACACCATGGTGGCACTTAGGCTAGAGATTACAAATACTTGTTATGAGTTATATTTGGAGTTGGATGTCTTTATGAAATTGTGGTGTTTGTTGGAACCATCTAGAGCTCAAGCTGATAGTGTGGGGTTATCTAGATGGGAAAGGCTTACTTTGAGGTGTGTTGTTATAGCCCTACCATGGATTAGAGTGTCCAACCGGAGAGTAGTTAAGAGTAGTATCATAAAGAGAAGATATTTATATGAGAGTGTTCACTAGTGAAAGTATGATCCCTAGGCCTTGTTTCTAAGCACTGAAACACCGTTTGCTATTAGATCTATTACATGTTTGCTTGCTTCTATCTTTATTTTAGTTTTACTTTAGTCTTTTCCACGCCATCAAGCTATTTTCTAGCACTGTTACCACTTATAATTATCCATACCACTTGTATTTCACTATCTCTTCGCCGAACTAGTGCACCTATACACTTGACAAGTGTATTGGGTGTGTTGGGGACACAAGAGACTTCTTGTATCTTGATTGCAGGGTTGCTTGAGAGGGAATACCTTTGACCACTTCCTCCCTGAGTTCGATAAATCTTGGGTGATCCACTTAAGGGAAAACTTGCTGCTGTTCTATAAACCTCTGCACTTGGAGGCCCAACAACAGTCTACAAGAATAGAAGTGCGTAGACATCGCATATATATACTAAAGAGATAACAAGGTTTATGTGAGCAAAACATGACTAAATAATTAATTAAAATACTTTATTATTGTCCCTACACCTTACCCATGCCATGCTATGTTATACCATGTAATTGTGCATCATTCCATCATGACATACCTTGTTTTGCTTATTGCATATATTCGTATGATTGTGCACTTTATTTATTATGGCCCTTTGTGTGTTTGGTTCTTATTTTGGATAGACACCGAGGAAGAGAGTTATCAGGAGAACCAAGAGTACTACCCGGATCCCAGTTATTCCACTACTGAGCTACTAGGAAAGCAATTCCCCATGCTTGCATTACATATAACACCTATGCCTCTATCTTTATCCTTGCATCATTGTGTCACGATTCACATTAAATTGAAATCCCAAGTACTGCATAGCCTTTACTTTTAAATCCCACCGAAGCTTGTATCCTTAATCCTATTAGCCATTACTACAGGAACCGTTTGAGCCATGTGAGTTGTAGAATTGCATGTGTAGGGTTTGTGCGAGTCTGTTGTGGATAATGAGGTATCTAAACAACTTAAATTGTGTAGTAATGGGATAACTAAAGAAAGAGGCACCAGTGGGCAATAACTGTTATTTGGTTCTTCCATGCTCACTTGTGTCCCATAGTATCCGAGTACTTGATTCTTTTTCCTTGACTATCGCACTATCCGCATGTGGGACCATGAATCCCCTTGCCTGAGCTTGATTCACATCTTATTTTTTGAGGCCACAAACTAGTTTGGGGCATTATTACTATCATGTACTTATGTGACGCTTTACTGCTTTATTTACTATTGCACATGGAGCGTGTGCACTGTTTTGGTTTGCGGTACGATTTTGCGGTATCGACAAGTCCAATCACACTTTCGGGTTCCCAGTCGTTTACAGCAGTTCTCGCAAACCCTGGGTCCGTCTCGGAGCTGACCAACTTTGTTGAGGGTAGCTTAGTGGAGTGGCCCCCTGAAATCATTTTTGAATCTTGTGAATGCTTTGTCGTGATGCCTCGTTTCTTTTTATTTGGTTCTTCCTAGGTTTGATCGTGCGTGTGTTGCTATTTGTACACCCTATAGGGTAAATATTTCTGAAAGCCATGTTCGCGGTTATGGATGACTTGGAGCATAGTTTCTCGATCATAGACAACTATAACTAAAGTACCATGTTTAATTTGACTAAAACATGACTAATAAATAGTGCAACACTCATGGAATGGTTAATAAAATTGCCAACGGATGGGATGTTCTTCCGCCTTCTCGTTTGGTAAGCGAGAAGGAGGACGAGCGATGTTTACTTATGTTGCTTACATAACTGCTGGTTCTAATTAACGAGCATCCATCCATATCTAGTAGGGAGGATGTTGTAGTGTGTCTCTATAGAACTGTTTAGCTATTTATCTTTCGCTGCAATTGCGTCACCCCCAGGTTGTTCCCAGATGGATAAAGACTTGTTGAGTTCCCTAGGGTCTCACACTATAAACATTGATTAGGTTGCCAGGTACATCCATGTGGAGGCTACTACGTCGATGAGGATGATGATGAAGGCAACGACCCTCTTGCATGGAGATTCCGGGGATGGAGATCTCTGAGATCTAGTGGCGGGAATGTGCTTATTTCTGTGGCATATTATGCCCATTTGACTCTTAATCCGTACTCGGCTCTATGTTTCGACTTTCGCTTGATGATTTGTTGAGTGATGTATGGGGATATAATCCTAAAATATTATTACTCTATCTATATAATTTGGATCTTATCGTAATAGCGTTGCAGTATATTTATTTTTCTTTTAGATGGAATTTCTCTGATGTACTCTTGTATGTCTCTGGCATACATACTCACTTGTGTATGTTAGACCCGTAGCCAGCCGGTCACGTTTCTCGCACTCGAAGCTATAACCATGAATACTGGAGTGGATGGTTGGCTGGTACCGTGCCCTGCCATTGTGGCCTGCTTGTGGGTGGCCTCGTGGCCTCCACGGTAATACGTCCTCCCTAGATCAGGTTATACCAGCTTGTGATTTAGAAACATGAGGTCCGGGGATTATAGTATCTGCTTGGTGAAGTCGCTTAGATCAACGAACAACTGCGATGTGAACTTTATTCGACTGGTTTGTTTTCTTAATTGCTTGTTGTGATGTCGACCAACAGGTCCTTGTTTTGTATGTGTAATTGTAAATATCATTCCACAGGAAGAGAAGGAACGTGTCAGCATTCGACTAAATTTCCCTATGCAGGCGGAGCTAGAAGCTGGCGGGTTCTTCTGGAGCGATTGGGTTCGAGCGATAATGATGGCGACCCTGCATGATCGCATTGTGTAGGTGCTACATTACTTCAAGAAAGCGTAATTGTCCTTTAAGCATATTTTCAAGGCGATGTTTCCTCTGGATGCAGTCCCAGCAAGCTTGTTGGCGTTGCTGTGGAAGTTCCATGATGCTGGTGATGTACGCGAGTGCGTGCACTAGCAACTTGTCACGGATGCGAAGGTTGCATTGGCATTTATGCATATGCAACGTCCAGATGTGGACCTAAATTTTTATTGCTGAAGGGCTACCGGCACCTCCGGATGGTATGGCGTGGAACATGGTTCCACATGACCGGATAGTCACAAAGCCAAAGGAAGATATCATCCAAAAGTTCAATGAGCGTACCAACGTCTTGCTTCAACGATGGTAGTGTTAGCCTGCATAGGATATATAAGTGATGTAAATCGTGTATAGTTTCGATTGGGCATTGTGGCCCTTGTAATTTTCATGAACTTGTAGGTTTTGTATATGTGAATATGCTATGCCTTTTCGTTAGCCTAACACCTACAAATCTCAGCACCTTGCCAACCTATTAGTTGGGCTGCAACTAGGTTGGAGTTTTCAAGGGTTTGATTGTAAGCGGAGTCAGCTACTCGATCCATCGCGATTGTGAGTTATATGTAAGACGAGGTTGTTAGGGAGGCATAGCCCCCGATTGCAAAATGTATAGAAAGAAAACATAATAAGACTCATAGATGAGGCACTTAGCTTTATTTATTTGAGAATAGCGGTAGGTATATTTTTTGGCTAAGTAGCCTTATTGGAAAAAGTAAAAGCATGTAAGGGTAGAAACATCGTAGCTGCGCGACGTTCCACGGGTTGGAGTATGCAACTCTAGTCTCTAAGTCCTTGAGGCAATAAGCGCCACCTGGGATCACTTCGGTGACCACGTAGGGTCATTCCCATGGAGATTTGATATTGAGGTGCCCTTTAAGCTTCACTCGCATGACGAGGTCACCTTCGACGAAGGACCTTGGGCATAGCCGTTGGCTGTGATAGTTGTGGAGGCTCTATTGGTACATAGTTGATCGTTCCGTGGCGATTTCGCGTGCTTCGTTGAAAGGGTCGACAGATTCCTCGAGTGCAGCCATAGATTCGGCCTCGCTGTAAGCGATGACCCTTGGGGCTTTGTAGCACAGATCAACTGGTAGTACCGCCTAAGCACCATGTACCATGAAGAATGGTGTGCAACCTGTGGTGTTGTTTGGCGTTGTTTATAGGCTCCATAGTATAGAGGGCAGTTTGTTGGCCCAATATCCGGACGCTCGTTCGAGAGGCCTAAGGAGTCTCTTCTTGATGTTGTTGCAGACTAGGCAGTTGGCCTTTTCTACTTGACCGTTGGTCAGAGGGTGTGCCATGAAAGCATTGCTAATATTGATACCCAGGTTTTCGCAGAAGTCCTGGAACTCGTTTGAGGTGAAGTTTGTCCCGTTGTCGGTGATGATGTTGTGCGGCACCGTAAATCTGAAGACGATGGACTCGAAGAACTTGATGGCAAGCATGATACTTAGATACTTAAATACAATTTTTCAATATCAAGAATCATGGAGGAAAGCATGATACTTAGATACTAACGCTGAAATTTGTTACTCTTGATTAAATACTATTTATTGAATTTCATGAAGAAAGTGAGGTTTTGTTAAAAGTTTGTAATAGTACTTTAAACTTTAGATTAACACTCATAAAACAATATGATACCAGTTCGTAAAGTAAAATTCTAGAATTCTATAGTTCTATTATCTCAATTATAGCTAAATACAAGGTAGTAAACGAATGTCAGTGGGTACAACAAAGTATGCAAATTCACTTCGATTTAGTTTATGATAAACTGAGTTCAAATTAATCCAAATTACTAAATGAACTCCCACTCAAAACAACATCCCTCGAGTCATTTTGGTGATTACACGAACAAAATTCACTACACCACGTCTGATCATCATGTGAGGTGGTGCAGCTCCAATGGCGAGCATCATATGGACATCATATCATTCATATGACTCGTGATTTACCTTTCAGTTCATGTTTCAAGGCCATGTCTGTACATGTTAGGCTCGCCAAGTAAGAACTTTAGTACTCACATGTGTAAAACAGTCTTACACCCGATGTATGTGAACGTAGAGTCTATCACACCTGATCATCATGTGCTGCTTCGAAACGGCGAATTTTCTTAACGGTACATACTAAGGAAGAACATATTATTATCTTGATATTTAGTGAGAGGGATCATATTATAATGATATCGCCAAGATCTAAGCTATACATAATCAAAATAATATGCAAACAAACATCATATGCAAAAGTGATATGATACGGTTCTTGCACTTGATCACTATCTTGTGCATCATGGTATGATCTATATCATTCCATTTGTGTAACATAAAGGTCTATGACGCTCCCACTTACTTTGTTATAATTCCCGAGAGTATCCTACCATACTACAATTATAACATGTACCATATCATGATACATGCCTAGCAAAAATAAAACTAGACGCTTCTTGATATATCCATTTTGCATCACTATTCTATGTCATAATTCACTATTATTCATTGATATATTTCATATTGAGAGGTGATACTTATGTTATTTCATCTGTTTTTGCATGGTTGATGACTTTTGGAGCATGGACTGCTGCAGTCAGGATTCTGATGGAAAATGTGTTGTTTGGAGGCAAAATTCGCGAAGATCAGAAAATCCGGAAAATATCTGAAAATCCTATTTTCCGTAAGACAAAGGAAGCGAAGGGCTGGAGATGGGCCAGGGGCCCACACCACCCCAAGCGACCTAAGGTCACGCCCGGCCAGGTGGTGTGGCCACAGCCCACTGTGCTCTCCCCTCTGGCGTATATCATCCTCCCGAAACCCTAAGACTCGGGAAGCGACCACAGAAAGATTCCGCCGCCTCTGCGGGGCGGAAAACACCGAGAGAGAAAGATCTCTCCAGCAGAAAGATTTCTGCCAAGAGAATTCCTTCCCGGAGAGGGGAGATCATCGCCATCAACACCACCATCAAGCTGGACTTCATCGGGATCATCATCATCACCACCATCATCACCATCAGCACCCTCATCACCATCTCCATATTGCTGTAACAATTAGGTTGAATCTTGCATAGTTCATAGGGGAAACTTTCCCGGTGTTGATTACTCGTTGTAGTTGATGCTATTGAGTGAACCATTGAATTATTGTTTATGTTCAGATTGTTATACATCATTATTCCATCTCTGATCATGATCCATATGATGCCTTGTGAGTAGTTCGTTTTGTTCTTGAGGACACGGGAGAAGACATGTTGTTAGTAGTGGAGTTGTGTTGAGAAAGATTCAATAGTTTGATATTTAAGTTGTGGTGTACTTCTTCTAGTGGTGTCATGTGAACGTCGACTACATGACACTTCACCTATATGGGCCCAGGGGAATGCATTGTGTATTTGGCTACTAATCGTAGGGGTTGCCGGAGTGACAGAAACCTAAACCCCCGTTAGGAAACCATTGCACAAGGGACGTAAGGGTCTTAGAGTTTAAAGCTGTGGTTAGGTTTCTACCTTAATTACTTTCTTGTACTTACGGATGTTTGCAAGGGATATAATCACAAGTATGTATTAGTCCTAGGAAGGTCGGTACATTAGGACAGGTTCACCCACACAACACTTAGCAAGCTAAAGAAGATTAATCAACTATATGAAGCGAAAGCACTTGACAGTCTTCCCATGTGTCCTCGAGAACGTTTGGTCATCTTAAGTAATATAACCGGCTTGTCCTTTGCTGCATAAAGGATTGGGCCACTTGCTGCATTTATTCCTACTATCTTTTATTTACCCGTACTTTGTTTACTTGCTTTATCAAAAAACCCCTAAAAATCCGTTTGCTAAGTATTTGCAGAGAATTCCTGATCCATACCACTAGCCAGCACCTTCTTCTCCTCGTTGGGTTCGACACTCTTACTTATCGAAAATACTGCGATACACCCCCTATACTTGTGGGTCATCGCTTCTAATTATATTTTTCATATTTTACGTGGCTTTGGGATTTCGAAGATAGAATCGATCTTACCTACGAACATGGAACCACAACAATGATAATCAAATTATTAGCAACTCGTTGTAAATCAGATATCAACTATAATGGGAGAGATAAACATCCACTAGCCACTTATGCAAAACTAGTTGCATGTCAAGCGTGGAACATGTCTCATGTGCGAGGACATGTAAAGTTAGTCCGGGTCGCTTCATCCCACTATGCCGCTAATATCCAAAATACATGAATGATGCAATAACATGATCATCAACACCAACATATTCATATGTGTTATCGTACAAAGCATCTACACATAGACATAGCTCTGATACCACTGATGGGGTTTGTTGCATAGAAAACAAAAATTTCCCCTATGGTTACAACTGCCAAGATCAAATCTAGGCGATACTTATAACGGTTTTAGATGGACTTACCCTCGAAGACTGTAAAGCGGTATAACATTCCTGCAAACAAACGTGACTGTTGTAGACTGTACAAGACCATCCTCAAGGACACGGTGACCAATGCCACAAGTGCAGAGCCTCCAGAATCGGTCACACGTACGGTGTGCCGACGACTTCCGTCCCTCACTCTAGCTTGGCAGCGGAAGTAGCGGATCCTCGGAAACTCTAGAAACACTAAGACATGGTAGTGGTGGTCTAGGAGAAGATCTTGAGCAGGTCTTCGCCTAAGCGCCATACTCGTGATAGTGGACAAGCTAGCAAGGGGCAGAAGATGCCAACCAAAGAGCATATGAGAGGAATGAAGAGGTGTGTGTGTGTGTGAGGAGCTCCACCCCTCCTTTTATAGGGGGAGGGCGCATGGGGTGGTGTGCACCCACCTCTCCCCTCTTGATAGCAAGTGGACACTCCACTCACAAAAAATCTAGAGCCACCTTCTTCTATTTAATTTCCACTCAAAAATCAAGAGTCATTCCATTAAAACCTCTTTTAATTCACTTGATTTAATGTCACTCATTTAATAAACAATTCATTTAATGAGTACTTCATTTAATGAACACATTAACAATTCAATCTCCGGTACATCGAAACTATTGTGGCAGATTTATCAGAACAATTCCTGCATTGCCCAGTATTTTCTCTAGTGTTCTCTATCCACTCAAATGCATTGACTACCCTTAAGTGTGTCTCCCTACGGGTTCGTGAACTGTATGGACATGATCCAGACTTTCTCCAATCAATAATCATTAGCGGGGCCTGGAGATCCATAATGACTCCCACCAGCTGAACGATAAACTAGTGATCACGTGAACCTTTTTCGTAGTAACCAATTCCTTTTGTATCACGATATTTTACTTGTCCAAGATCCGATCATTTGGTATCATCTATACCTAGTTCGATCTCATTACTGACAACTACTCTTTTCTCGTTCCCATGATATAACATTCTTAGTGATCGTTATCACTTGCTTGCACAAGCTATGTTAATATGATATCACCGAGAGGGCCCTAAGTATACCTCTGATGATCCACAAGTATAGGGGGTGTATCGCAGTATTTTCGATAAGTAAGAGTGTCGAACCCAACGAGGACCAGAAGGTGTTGACGAGTGGCTTGGAGCAGGAATTCTCTGTAAATACTTAGCAAACGGATTTTTAGGGGGTTTTGGTAATGTAGATAAATAAAGTGTGAGTAAATAAAAGACAATAATAATAATTGCAGCAAGTGGCCCAGTCCTTTCTTTAGCAAAGGACAAGCCGGTTGTATTACTTAAAATGACCAAACGTTCTCGAGGACACATGGGAATACTGTCAAGTGCTTTTGCTTCATATAGTTGATTAATCTTCTTTAGTTTGATAAGTGTTGTGTGGGTGAACCTATGCTAATGTACTGACCTTCCTATGTCTAATACATACTTGTGGTTATACCCCTTGCAAGCATCCGCAACTATAAGAAAGTAATTAAGATAAAAACCTAACCACAACCTTAAACTCTGAGATCCTACACTCCCTTGTGCAAAGGTTTCCTAATTGGGGTTCAGGTTTCTGTCATTTCGGCAACCCCGTGATTAGTAGATAAATACACAATGCATTCCCCTAGGCCCTTAAAGGTGAAGTATCATGTAGATGACATTCACATGACACCACTATAAGAATAACACCACAACTTAAATATCAAACCATTGAATCTTTCTCAACACAATTCCACTACTAACAACATGACTTCTCCCATGTCCTCAAGAACTAAACGAACTACTCACAAGACGTCATATGGATCAAGATCAGAGATGAAATAATGATATGTAACAACATGAACATGAATGATAATTCAATGGTTCCACTCAATAGCATCAACTACAACAAGTAATCAACACCGGGAAAGTTTCCCCTAAGAACTATGCAAGATTCAACCCAATTTTTATAGCGGTATGGAGTGGTGATGATGGTGCTGGTGGATATGATGATGGAGATGATGATCCCGATGAAGTCCAGCTTGATGGTGGTGTTGATGGCGACGATCTCCCCTCTTCGGGAAGGAATTTCCCTAGCAGATTTCTGCCTACCGGAGAGCTTTCTCTCTCTGCAGTTTTCCGCCCCGTAGAGGAGGCGGAATCTTTCTGTGGTCGCTCCCTGAGTCTTAGGGTTTCGGGAGGATTATATACGCCAAAGAGAAGAGCCAGAGGTGGGCCAGGTTGGCCACACCACCTAGTGGCGCAGCCTAGGGTGGCCCGCGCCAGGGGGTGGTGTGGGCCCCTTGTGGCCCATCTCCGCTCCCTCTTCTGGCTTCCTTCGTCTTCTGGAAAAATAGGATTTTCCATATATTTTCTGGGATTTTCTGATATTCACGAATTTCGCCTACAAACAGTGCCTTTTCCATCAGAATCCTGACTTCAGCGATCCATCCTCCAAAACTTATCAACCATGCAAAAACAAATGAAATAACATAAGTATCATCTCTTAATATGAAATATATCAATGAATAACAGTAAATTATGATATAGAATAGTGATGCAAAATGGACGTATCAACTCCCCCCAAGCTTAGACTTCACTTGTCCCCAAGCGAAAACTGAGCTCAATAAACATGACCTCGGGTTTATGGAGTGAAGTGTCGATAAAATAATATGGACAGGAAGCATCACATTCATCAATACACGAATCATAATAGAAGACAACTCACTATTATATAACTTAACTTGCATTAAGTAAAGGAAACACAATAAAGATACACAAAGTAAATCATAATTGGTAATGGCAAACTTTGTTCTTGGGTCAAAGAACGGTTAACAATTTGCAGGAGTTTAAACATAATGGGGTTTTCAATGATAGCTTTCAAAGTAATATTCACTAAGATAAGAGCAATGTGCAAAAACAAGTAACATAAGAAACATGATTGAATAAAATCATCATATGATTGAAACACAATAACTCAAATACTTGCTTGAATAGAAAGGAATAGGTTTACTGACTCAACTAAAAAGTAAAAGATAGGCCCTTCATGAAGGGAAGCAGGGATTTCAAGTTTCGTACAGCCAAAAATTATGGTACTTATTAGCTTTCAGCTCTCATTACCCCTATCATAAGCATCTTTAGGTGATTAAGGTTAAAGTGAACAAATATTAGGATATGCTTGACAAGTTATAAGCTAAAAATCTCATGCCCCTTGCTTACGAGTACCGTTCCTAATGCTACTCAACTCCAGTCACAAGTAAGTTCTTGTCATTGTAAGTACATGTGTATCATAGAGAACCGCCAACGGAGTACCCCTTGCCCGATGATACAGAAGCTTTCCCATATCAAAATGACAAGGCAAGCAGACAATGAGCATCTCAGCGATCCTTTATTTCCTATTTGCATAGGGTTTTTTCTTTCCTATTTGCATAGGTTTTTTTTCTTTTTTTATTGCGGATGCTTCACAGATTCCTCATTATGGTTATGTTGCACATTTCCACCATGATTAGGCATGGCTTAGACTAGCCGCCCAGGCGTTTCTCTAACACATATACGAACTCCATGAGCCTTACAAGCTCCCCTTTCATTTCACACCGCCGGGATCCATAAGCAAAAGAACATGATATCAACTAAATAAAGTGCAATGTTGAAAGCGTTCCCCATGGTAACATGGTTCTGCTAATTCATAACTTACAAAGCGCAAGCATATACGCAACATAGATGGGCACAATGGTTCAAGTTTATTAAGTGCAAGAAAGTAAAGTGTGCCATCAAGTTTGTGCGAGCTTTAATCACTAATTTTCACATAATAAGTTTAATTCGGAAGGTAGATAAAAACATGAATTTACTTGGAATAGCAATAATGCTAATAGGTAGGTATGGTGGACACAAATGACATAGGTTTTGGTTTAAAGATTGGATACACGAGAAGCATTCCCTCTCAGTACAGGTTTTTGGCTAGCAAGGCTGGGTACCAAACATAAGAGTTGAAGGAAACAAACAAACATACAAGTGATAAAAACAAACATGCAATATTCCTTGGAAGCACAAAATACCTTAACTAGAGAATACCAAGCTTATGATCCAATAAAGAAAGAAAGATGATAAAATTATATTTCTTAAGAGTACTTTTATCTTTTTCATTCAATTCTCATAATAGTGTTGCTACTGACCGAGCCAGGTTTTCCAAAACCAACTAAATTTACTTAATGATCCCAAAGTGATACCCATACTAACAACAAGATCAATCATATAACAGAAATTGCAAACTAATATAAGATGTGCAAAAAGTAAATGATAGAACATCTCATTAATATTCCATAACGACAACTCACACCAAGGGATACATATATCTAACGACGGGAGAGATACTTTCATAATGCAAACCATCCTATATGATAACTTCTCTATTCATGATATGACTCTACTGAAAAGGTAAAAAGATAAAAGATGTGATACCGTGGCACTCCCCCAAGCTTGGAACAAACCAAGGGGATGCCAAAACCTGATGATGAATTACTCCTTCGGTGGTGGTGGTGTTTTCTCGATCGGAGTGAGAAAATCTTCCAGGATCTTGCGAAGCCTGTTATTCTCTTCTTGCAGTATATCCACCTTTCTCCTCAGGACTCGATACTTATCGCAAAACTCATCAGTGGCCCGTAGAGCTTCCACTGCTGCAGGGCAGGAACTGAGGTTTAGAACTGGACGTATCAGCCCTTGTCCTTTCATGCCTGCTGACATGCCCTTCACTTCCTCCTCGATGCTCCGATCCATGTCTTCGCGCCTAGCTGTGATCTTTTCTTCTTCCACCCATCCTACAAAGGTCTTCTGCTCAAGGTTGCGATGGAGCTCGTGCTGGCGTCGCAACTCATAGTCCTCCGAAAACAAATCCTAGAGCGACATCTGAACAGAATAGATCGAAACAAAAACACGACGAGAACACGATATACGAACCTCGGGGGATCCGGAGGATTATATATTACGAAGTTTAACAACAAAAGGAAAGTACTAGGAGAAAACGGGTCGGAGACGGGCTTCGGGGTGGCCACACCCCCTGGTGGCGCGGCCAGGTGGGCCCGCGCCATGGGGTGGTGTGAGCCACCCGGGCTTCGTTTCCGTCCCTCTTTCTTCTCATTGCTTTCCATGTTAGATAAAAAGTGCAAAAATATAAATTGACAGATTTTTCGTGGACCTTTTCTTACCAGAACTATTACTATTCAAAAATGGACTATGCAAGTCTCTGAATTTGGTCTTTAGTAAATTTTTCCGGAGTCACCACTTGAATAACATCAATATCTTCATCCTCGTAAACATATTGCTTGAGTCTTTGACCATTCACCATCTTATTACACCATTTTCTCCTATGACCTAGAAATTTCTTTCTCACAAAACTTCACACAATTCTCATTAGCAACATTAGTGCATGCAAGGTAATAAACCTCTTAAGTTCAATTTAAACTGAAATCCATCAAAACATAAGCTACTGAAACAACTCCTCTCGAAAGCCCAAAAAGGAATTCAAAAAAGGAAATCGATTTAAGAGGCAAATGCAGAAATGGCAGAAATCTGTCAAAACAGACCAACTGGTAAAGATCATTTTTTTTCGAAAATCTTCTATTGCTTAAATCAAAAAGTGCAAAACTAACGAAAGTTAAATAATAACCTGGGGCATGCACACAAATAGTTATAGTTCAGTACGACATTCTGGGATTTTTAACATTTTTTATAGGGAAGCACAAAAATCTGTTTTGGGACAGCAACTTCCCCAAATATTACTTCTCTCTCATTAGAGATTGATCTTGACACAAAAACCTAAAAAAAGGATAAGGAGAGGTTATTTTAGAAGCAATAACTTCCAAGAGTCAAATAAATAAAAATAAACCGAAAGCAAAAATATATTGGGTTGTCTCCCAAAAATCTCTTTCTTTATAGCCATTAAGATGGGGATGATAATTTCAATGATGCTCACATAAGAATATGGATTGAAGTAAAAGAGAGCATCAAGAAGCAAAAATACACATGTTTAAGTCTAACCAACTTCCTATGGAAGGGAATTTTGTAAGAAAATAAATTGTTGAAACCAGAGGTTGCTAGCATAGGAAGGCAAAACAAGTGCAACATAAAGACTTTCAGCATAAAGCGAGGAAACTTAATATTATTGAGATGCATAAGAACAATTTTCCCTCTCTCATAATAACTTTCACTATCATGCATAAATTTAACGATATAACTATCACTTGAACTATTGTAGCAATGATCACTTATTCTAAGAGAAAAAACAGGGACACTAGCTCTCCTAACTTTACTTTGTGAAACAATACTAGAAGTATCCTTACAGAGGATAGTGTGTCCATCTTCTATATATTTAGTAACAAAGTCTTTCATATTTGCCATTACAGGTTCAACAGCTACTTGTTCATCAGGTTCAATAGCTTTATTTGTACTTTCATTAACCATACTAGCTATCATAGAATATTCCTTTACCTTGACTGGGAAAGGCATTTTATCAATGTAAGGTTCAGGTAAAATATGATTAGCAGTATAAACTTCAGTATCTCTTGCAGGAACACAATTAGCAATATCTTTATATGTCTCATGATACTTATTCCATTTCTTTTTAGGAATTTCAATATAAGAAGCAAAAGCCTTAAAATAATTTGCAATACTTTGAGAATCAAGACCATAAGCATTACTAATATTATGAAAGTCATGGGTTCCCATAAAATATTTAATGCATTCATAATCATAATTTATACCCGACTTTCTTCCTTTATCATTCTCCCATGCTTCATCATTGTCTTGAATACTGTCTAGAAGATCCCATTTAGCTTCTTCTTCCATGCGTGTAAATGATCTAGCACAAGAAGCATCCAATAGATCCTTATCATGAAGAGAAAGTCTTGCATAAAATTTATTGATAATAATATTGTTAGGGAGCTCATGAATAGGACATTTGAGCATTAGCAACTTCAATCTCCCCCAAGCTTGAGTTATACTCACTCCATCACGAGGCTAAAAGTTGTATATTTGATTCTGATCTTTATGAATCTCACTAGGAGGATAAAATTTGGAATAAAAGAGAGGTACTACTTCCTCCCATTCAAGAGCTTGACCATTCTTCAGTAGCTTGTACCATTCCCCAGCTCTTCCTTTCAGTCATAATGAGAATAACTTCTTCTTGACTTGATCTATTGTAATACCTGCACACTTGAACAACCCGCATAATTCATGTATAAAGAGAAAATGATCACCGGGATGGACAGTTCCATCTCCAAAATAGTAGTTATCCATAACACGATCAATAATTCTTGTAGGTAACTTAAAAGTATCAATTTCAGCAGGTGGTGGTTCATCTACTACCTTAGTAGTGGTAGTAGCATTACGAAATAAGAAACTAAGTGAATTATCCATATTGAAATAAAGTAACTAACATAAGTAAACAATACTCACAGTAGAAGTTTCCTTTACCAGTTCCACTCTCTAATAGTGCTTCACTCCCCGGCAACAGCGCTAGAAAATAGTCTTGATGACCCACAAGTATAGGGGGTGTATCGCAATATTTTCGATAAGTAAGAGTGTCGAACCCAACAAGGAGCATAAGGCGTTGACAAGTGGCTTGGAGCAGGAATTCCCTATAAATACTTAGCAAACGGATTTTAGGGGTTTTTGATAATGCAGATAAATAAAGTGCGAGTAAATAAAAGACAATAATAATAATTGCAGCAAGTGGCCCAGTCCTTTTTTTATCAAAGGACAAGCCGGTTGTATTACTTAAGATGACCAAACGTTCTCGAGGACACATGGAAATACTGTCAAGTGCTTTTGCTTCATATAGTTGATTAATCTTGTTTAGTTTGATAAGTGTTGTGTGGGTAAACCTGTGCTAATGTACTGACCTTCCTAGGTCTAATACATACTTGTGGTTATACCCCTTGCAAGCATCCGCAACTATAAGAAAGTAATTAAGATAAAAACCTAACCATGGCCTTAAACTCCGAGATCCTACACTCCCTTGTGCAAAGCTTTCCTAATTGGGGTTCAGGTTTCTGTCATTCTGGCAACCCCGTGATTAGTAGATAAATACACAATGCATTCTCCTAGGCCCTTAAAGGTGAAGTATCATGTAGTGGACGTTCACATGACACCACTAGAAGAATAACACCACAACTTAAATATCAAACCATTGAATCTTTCTCAACACAATTCCACTACTAACAACATGACTTCTCCCATGTCTTCAAGAACTAATCGAACTACTCACGAGACATCATATGTATCAAGATCAGAGATGAAATAATGATATGTAACAATCTGAACATGAATGATAATTCAATGGTTCCACTCAATATCATCAACTACAACAAGTAATCAATACCGGGAAAGTTTCCCCTAAGAACTATGCAAGATTCAACCCAATTGTTACATCGGTATGGAGTGGTGATGATGGTGCTGGTGGAGATGATGATGATGAAGTTCAGCTTGATGGTGGTGTTGATGGCGACGATCTCTCCTCTCTAGGAAGGAACTTTCCCGGTAGATTTCTGCCTGCCGGAGAGCTCTTTCTCTCTCTGTAGTTTTTCGTCCCGCAGAGGCGGCGAAATCTTTCTGTGGTCGCTCCCCGAGTCTTAGGGTTTCAGGAGGATTATATACGCCAAAGAGAAGAGCTAGAGGTGGGCCAGGATGGCCACACCACCTGGTGGCGCGGCCTAGGGTGGCCCGCGCCAGGGGGTGGTGTGGGCCCCCTGTGGCCGATCTCCGCTCCTCCTTCTGGCTTCCTCCGTCTTCTGGAAAAATAGGATTTTACATATATTTTCCGGGATTTTTTGATCGTCGCGAATTTCGCCTCCAAACATAGTCTTTTCCATCAGAATCTTGACTTTAGCGGTCCATCCTCCAAAAGTCATCAACCATGCAAAAACAGATAAAATAATATAAGTATCATCTCTTAATATGAAATATATCAATGAATAACAGTAAATTATGATATAGAATAGTAATGCAAAATGGACGTATCAACCTCTCCATCATCAGGATGGAAAATCCCACTAATGATCCACGAGCCTCAACTAAGACTTTCCAAGTACCCGACATCATCTTTATAATCACCCTATTATGGTGTGACGTTTGATGGAACCAAAAGTACTCTTCTAGAGTTAGTGATTAACGTGATCTCATGGCCTAAGGATTAGAGTTACTTCGAATGGCGTTATAGCAGTGTAAACATAATGGCATGATCGTATTACTATACTTTGGGATAATGTTCATCACATCATTCTATCAATGTTGTAACCTCGTTATTAACAATATTCAATTTCATGATCAGAAAACCTTAATCATCTGTTAATCAAGTAATGAGAGGTATTACTAGGAACCTTTTCTTTCTTTATTAAACACACATGTATTAACATTTACGGTTAACACAATTATAGCATGAGAAATAAATATTTATCATAAATATGAAATGTAATATAATAACCGCTTTATTATTGCCTCTTGGGCATATTACCTTCATCTCTCTCTCCCGTGACTGTGGTCCCAAGTCTAGATCACAGCAGAGACTTCTTCACGGAGCTCATTGCGCCATGATTCAGATCCGAAGGTCTACTTCAAGAATCTGCTGGATCGGAGGAGCGGGAGTAATCGTCGGGCACCGGATGTGTGTAACTTCCTCGAAGGTGCCACACTTGAGGCACTAGGAGTCGTCGGATCCATAGGAGCCGCCGGACTTCAACACGACCCTGAGGTCGGCGTTGGTACGACTATATCAGCCACATTTTCCTGAGCGTTGACAACATTTTTTGGTCTTTAAGGATAAGTTCGCGAAAATATCCTCCCGTTACTGCATTACTAATAGATAGGTCCTAGCATTAGAGTTTTTGGCGTAGGAAAAATTTATTGTTTTCAGTTGTGAACCCCTTCAAACATTTGCTCCCAGATCACCATATCATCCCTACCAAATGCAAAGGAACCCCTTTGAAACCCGAAGGAAGGCAATAACCCGAAAAATAGCATCTTACGCTTCTTGATACTATATCATTCAAAAGTCAATTTATTGCTTATGGTACAAAGAGACCACACCACAACAACATCTCCAACCCTCAAAATTGTCCACCACTTCATGCATGGTCAAAGACAACAGGTCTAGCACTAAATGGGGAATATAAGTCCAAAGAACTGAATCCCTAATAGTAGCCCACACAAATTGAGCAAGAGGTAGGGAAAAAGCAAATGGTCATATGATTCAGTAGAAGCACAAACTGGACTATAACCATAGACTGAGCGATGTCTAATAAAGAATTGTTTCCTAGTAGGGAGCCTATCCTGAATGACTTGTCAGAGAAAAAACTTCATTTTAGGAGGAACCTTCTTTTTTTCGAAAATTCCACCAATCTATTAATAATCACCAACAGTAGTAAAAAGAATCCTAAAAGTAATTAAAATTACAAATATGTAATTGGACCACCTAGCGACGACTACAGACACTAGCATGAGCCGAAGGCGCGCAGTCGTCCTGGGCCCTCCATCATCAGAGCCAGACAAAACTTGTCGGAGTAGAGCTTGTTGTAGACAGACGGGAAGTCATCATGCTAAGGCCCTAAAGAACCAACGCACTAGAGAAGCAACCGTCTCCAATGATGACACGCATAGATCGGAAGAGACTGACCTGAAACCATACCAACAAACACAAAAACCGACCGGATCCTAGGAGATCCGTTAGACACATGACTCCACGCGCCCTCTAGCGGAGCTAGACACACCAACGGAGCGAGGATAGGACGGAGAGGATCTTATTCTGACTTCTGGATGTAGCCGCCGCCTCGTCATCCTGAAGAAGACACGGAAAAACCTAAACAAAGGACGAAAAAACTCCCACCGGCGAGGTGCCGTGATTCGCCACGTCTCCAAGGGCCCCAGGCAGCCGGAGACGGAGCGGACCGACAGCGTCACCGGCGAGGGGAACGGAATTCTAGATGGGTTTTATCCTGTCGCCTCTCTCCCGTGCGTGAACCCTAGATTTTAGGAGAAACCTTCAATCTCTAAAAAAATTTCAACTGGGGATGAGAGACCCCTTCATATGCCAACCATATATACATGGATTTGGTTGAATACTCTCTATTTTCTTAGAGTAAATTCCACATTTTACCCCCAAGTTCAACATTTTTGACGGTTATTACCCTATTTAGCAATAATTTGCTCTATTTACCCCGTTTAACAAAAGTTGTGTCAGTTTTTACCCCTTTCAGTATTCTGATTTTATGAGCTCGGATTAGTGAGGCGTCTGTGCGAGAATGTAGCAACCTTTGTTCATCCGGGAGCCGAGTCAGCAGGGGACGGGACGAGCGTGGGCGAGCTAGCATCCTCAGGCGTGCGAGGTTGCGTGCACCAGGTTTGTCGTGCGCGCAATATAGTGAGCAATGACCAGCGACAAGGATCCCGGATCAAGAGTTCGCGTGCAGAGGCAGCGAGGTTGTGTCGCAGTCGCATTGTGCGTCCCTAGTTAGCTAACTAGTGTGCATGCCATCCGTTCTCCCATCCGTTCATTTAACAAGGTATACGGCGACGACACGGCTGGAGGACCGATCAGCTAGCCAGATTTGTGTATACAGATGGTGAGCTCTTGGAGGTTAATCCATCAGGTTCACGTGAGGTAGCCCTCAACAGCAGTACCCGGCAAGGTCAAACTTGTCTTGCGGCACCTGGTTATTAGGTTACACTACAAACATTACTGGGTGAAAACCAAAAGGGGTAAAAATGGCACGACCTTCACTAAATGGGGTAAACAAGATTATTATTAAATTGGGTGACTGCTGTCACAAGTTAAACCAGGGATAAAAACTGGAATTTACTCTTTTTTTAAAATCCCATGTACTCCCTCCGTTCAGAAATATAAGCTGTTTTAGCTTTATGAATTAAATGTATCTAGACGTCTTTTAGTATATAGGTTCGTAGAGGTTCGGAGTGGACCTATATAGTAAAAAGCATCTAGATACATTCATTTCATAAAGCAAAAATGTCTTATATTTCCGAATGGAGAGAGTAACAGCTAAGTTGATCAGAAAAAGAGACATGATCAAGAAGGGTTAACATTTGCTCCCAGATGACAATATCTTCCCTACCAAATGCTCTCTTGAACTTAACATCCCAAGAGTGTGAATCAAAGCAGTAACAATCTACCACAACAACATGAGGGAAAAGAGACGCCAAAAAGAGAGTGGGAAAAACAATCATGAAAGGAACACTCCCTATCTAGACATCACGCTAAAATATAGTTCTTTTCCTATTACCAACCACATGAATTGCTCCCCACACAAACCCTTTTTCATATCTTGCAATCCATTCCAAAATTGTGAGCCCTAAAATTATTCATAAGAACGAACCCCTTTCTTGAGATATTTTTTGTGTGCAAGTTGCAGCAGCTTGCATGGCAAGCGGCAACACAGCGTGGGGGAAAGCAGCTGCAGGCGGGCAGCATGCCAACGGGCGGCGGGGAGGAAGATGAAGTCAAGGAAAAAAAGATTGGCAATGTAAATCAGGTTTTCGCGGTCTTTATATGGATTTTAAAAGCAGTGTTTTTAAGAGGCTAGAGACGCTCTTTAAGCCAATCTTCTGCCCGGTAGATGAAATTGATCGTGGTCAACAGGCCAACCGAGCCATCTCCGCAAATCCCCAACTAGGCCCATCCACTTCTCATCCTCTCCGTGTGAATTGACTGAGAGTCTGCGACTCCAGAGTTCATACCATACCTGGCCATCGGGCTGTTTTCTGGCGGGCCGACACGCAGGCACACGTCTTGCCTGTCATGTGGGCCCGACACGCACGCTTATTTATCTATTTTTATTTTTATTTTATATATATTTACCTATTTTTAAAATTTATTTTTATTAAAAAATAGTCAAAAAAGACAAATTAGAGTCTATTTGACGTGCCGTGGGTCGGCCCGTTTAATTAAGAGCCGTGACTGGGCCTCGAGGCCAAGCCCACGTGCCGTGCCGTGCCGTCGGCCGGCCCGTTGGCAGGTATGGTCCATACTCCGACCATTCCCAAATCCCAACTCGCCAGTGTTGACTGAATGTGAGAGCCCCTCAAAAAAAAAAAAAAAAAAACTGAATGCGAGACGGACCAAATCCATCCTCGAATCCTCCATGGAGCACATCGACGGGGAGATCGCTGCGCCACCCAGGCTTCCGGCCGGCGAGGACCGCATCAGCGCGCTTTCCAGCGATCTTCTTATCCACATCCTTCTCAAGCTCCGCGACGCCGCCGCCGCCGCTCGGACCAGCCGCCTCTCCCGCCACTGGCGCCGCCTCTGGGCGCTACTCCCGGAGCTCTACTTCCACCCCGCCACTGGTTCCCAAGGCATCTGCGCCTCCCTCGAATCCCATGAAGCGCCAGTCCTCCGCCGCCTCGCCGTTGAGGTCATCGACGCCGTCCCCGAGTCCCTGGCGGCTTGGCTTCTCATCGCCGCGCCCTGCCTCTCCGGCGATCTACAACTCATCAACGAGGTGGGACAGAACCAGACGGAGGACGATGCCGCGGAAGGAGCCCCCCTTGAGCTGCCGTGCTTCGAGAACGCCACCGCGATCCGCCTCGACCTAGGGTATCTTGCCCTCGCCCTGCCACCTCTCGGCGTATTCGCCGGGCTCGCCGATCTCTTTCTGGCTTGCGTCGATCTACGTGGTCCATGCGTGCTTGGTGATGTTGTCTCCTCACCACGCTGCCCGGCCTTACGGAAACTCACCGTCCATGGTCCCCGGGGTCTAGCCAACTTCTCAATCCACTCTGATTCTCTACTAGAAATGGAGCTAAAAAATCTGCATCCAGACGACGCCCTTCATCTGGGCAACTTCACCATTCGCTCTGAGTCTCTCTTGCAAATTCAGCTGATAGATCTGCCTGGCATGCAGCAGCTCACTGTTTTTGCGCCGGCACTCCGAGTGTTAAATGTGGTGTACTGCTTTGTTCATCGTTTGACTTATAATCAACCAGTTGCAAACATCAGTGCCCCTCAGCTGACGTCCCTCGGTTGGAACGAGGCCTATGATCCAAGCTCCACCCAGTTTGGCAACATGGAAAATCTAAAGTGGCTGGGCACATACCATTTTCTTGTATATGGACATGATCACCATAGATTACAAAATAGCTTTTGTTTGAGGCTAATATGGCGCTTTGAGCTCATCCGGAGTCTCAGGCTCATGCTCGTCTATTTGCTGGTGAGTTCATTTTTGTGTGAGTTATGCCATTATTGCGTAAACTTGGAGTCCAAATTAACGAATGTGGCATATGCTACAACGAAATTCTCACTTTGTTTTCTTAGCTAAAGTCCCTGAAGCAGCACACCCAGTCATTTGTCCTTCATAGTACTCCCTCCGACCCAAATTAGTTGACTTGGTTTTGTCTAGATTCGGATGTATCTATCACTAAAACAAGTCTAGATACATTCGAATCTAGGCAAATCTGAGTCAACTAATTTGGGTCGGAGGGAGTAGCTTTTTTTCCTATGAGATGGCGTTACCTTTTGTGCCTTTGACTAGTTAGCTGACTAAGGTTGATGCTGCAAACAACTATACTGACTGCACTAGTGTATTAATTATTCAAGGGAGCACATTAGCAAGATCCTCATTTCCTTTCCATCTGTTACTAGTTATCCTTTTGTGACTTCCCATGGATCTACACCAATAAATTACTAACCTTCAGAAATGATCTATTTTTGTGTCTTGGCATGAATCTACACCAGGACATTACTAACAAGCAGTACTTGATGGAAGACATTACATGGCTCCCGGATATTACATGCTTGTCCCTGGATGTACAGCCAAGAGGACATTCCTTTGGACCCAGTGTGTTTCATGTTCTCAGGATTTGTACTGGTGTAAGAAAGCTGATATTTACACTTACGGGTGCCAGTAGCCACGGCGAGGTAATACTATCCTTTCTCTATTTGTCTGATACCTGATATGCATTAATATTTCTTGGCACACCTAGCTTGACCTGATAGTCGCCCTACTGTAGGTGTTGACTCGATACTGTTGATACTGGATGTGTTGCTCCAAATTATATGCATGCAAATAGATGTTTTATGTATCTGCCAATGACAATGCATGTTACTCCAGGTGTTAGTAACTTGGTCAAATGTTTCATTTTGTAAATATGGTTAGTCTGTTGGAAATGCTCAAAATTATCGGGCAATGCATGAGGATTTTTTTCCAATCATCTCTTCTTAAAATCGTTCTCAGGTGACCCATCTCTCTCTTTCTCTGTAGAGGGCAGTGCGTTGCTTTGGTTGTTAGGTACTTAGTTTGGGTGGAAAGGGGAGGCAGGGTAGGAAATGGTGGCATTGTAAGACAATGAGGCTGCCGGCAGCAATGACGGACGGAGGCAGGGGTGGCGGTGCAGGAATGGTGAAGAGAAAGCAGCTGCCAGAGGGGAGTTGTGGAGGAGAAAACGGCTGACAGTGAGTTAGAGGAGATGACCCTCTGGGAACTATCGCGACAGGATCCTGCTGTGTTGGCAGCTCATATTAGAAATACACTGCAGTTACGTGAATTTGACTTGAGTCATTGCATGGTCGTCTCAACCTTTATAAAATAGGATTTAGGAGATAATATTAATGTACTACTTCCTCCGTCCCATAATATAAGATGTTATTGCAACCAATATACTCATATATTTTAGATGTAATAACATTTTATATCATGGGACGGAGGGAGTATTATTCTTTGGCCTTATCTCATTAATATGCTTGATCGATTGCACACTACCTGACTGTCATTATTGAATGTCGGTTGTGCGACTTCATATTTGCATAGAATAATCATATTGTCTGCAATAGGTTAAAAGACATGTTATACATCCTGCCAGCCTTAGAATTTCTATTTCCATCATTCTTATTTCATGGCATTAAAATCATATTGGCTGATCTTATTGTTCTGACATGCACCTTGTTTCAGACACAAACTGCATGCCCATCAGGATGTGTTTGTGATCAGCCACCAAACTGGAAGACCCAGGAACTCGTGCTGAATTGCCTCCAAGAAGTAATAGTCCATGAACTGAGAGGAACTGAACATGAAGCTGCTCTTATAAAACGGTTACACGATTGGGCAACAGTGCTAGAAAAGATGACAATAGCTTTCCATCGCTCAGTCCCTGAAAGCAAGGCCAAAGAGTTCTTCCAGATGCTTCAAAGCTTTTCCAGGCCGGAAATACATATGAAGGTGCCCCGCTTTGCCTAATGTAGTTGTAGCAACGTTGGCTAAGAGCTGAGCTAGCCTGGAACTTACGTGTACCCCGCTGCTTCTCCAAGAAAACTTAGCATGTTCCAGTAGACTGAAGTCACCAGCTTGTTGTTTATGCTCGCGGTGTTTTGTTTCGCTCTTAACTCATATCAGTGTCAGTTGCATCCTTTGTGCACATCAGAGCTTGGTAAATCAGGCTTTATCAGTTGCACTGTTTGCAACACTACCTTTATACATGCTTGATGGTTCATTTACTGTACATTTTGCATGTGGGTTTCTAAACCGAGGAGATGCCGGTTCAGCTTTGGTGGCAACGAGTGTGTGGTTTCTCCAGGTAAAACTTGTGCTCGAGCATTTCTGGCTAGATCAAGCAACATCTTTGTATGTGCGTATTTCCCTTGTTGATAGTGTAAAACGTTGTTTTCTAGTATCATCCTCTCTGTTGAGTTATGTGTTTTTTGTCGGTGGATTTGATCCAACATGCAAGCTCGTGGTAAAGTTTGGAGATATCGGTTGCCGTGAGATGTTGCTGCCAGGTCTTTTCTTCTCTTTGTTAGCATATTAAGGGGGACTTCTTTTCGGCTTCCAGGATGGCTTCTCCTAGAAGTTACCCTCTCTCAGCTTCTCCTAGAAGCCACAAGCCATCGTGGAAGCCAAAATGAAGTCCCCCTAATTTGGCCTTAATGCTTGACATACTTTCAATAAAGTTTTCCGAGGTTGCAAAGGCCGTGAGGCTTGACATTTCTTTAAAGAAAAAGAGTAATAAACTTGTTGAGGAGATATTCAAAGTGGCTTCGTAAAGCATATGCTTCTGGGGTACCAGGTGAAACAAATGATATTCCTAATGTTGAAAATATAAAAATTTAAATGGTATGCCCAATGCCCATATTCAAAGTTTACAGGTAATTTGTAATGGACCACGTTTTATGCCAAGAAAAATAAAATTAGTGCTCCATAAAGTAGTTTTTAAAACACCAAGTTCTATTTTTTTCCTGGGACATAATAATTCTTCCAATACGAAAAAAATTAATGCACATAAAATGCATTCACATGTATATTCTGAAAAAAATAGATTCTTTGAATTTATAAATATTTCTAAACATTTTACCGGAAGCATATGATTTCTTATTTTATGGATGTAACTGTCCTCTAGTCGTCTACAAAATTTTACACAGGCTTTCCAAGGCCCATCAGGTACCCAGTCAGCTGCAAAACCCAAGGCCGAACCCGCGTCTGATGTTGCAACCTCTCGCACTCGCTCACTGTTTTGTGGTTAGCTCACTGTTGTGTGGTTAGAACACGAAGAACACGAACGAGAGACACAATACACAATGAGATTTGCGCTGCGTGCAACGTTTGCAACTTTTCTGGTTTTCCTTTTATTTCTCTGATCCACCAAAATCGGATCAAGCTAATTTTCTGGTTTTCCTTTTATTCCTCTAATCCACCAAAATCGGATCAAGCTAACAGAGCTACTAAACCGGGAGTAGGACGAGTACTAATGACCACCTCATCCCATGATCGTCGATCATGCTCCGGTCATGCCATCCCACGTCTCAACGTGTGCGCCATCTACTCTACAAACACTAAGGACTAGAGGCGTACAAGACCCACGCTACATGCCACTATTATTTAGCTAAGTTAAAATTCAGAAAAAAAAACTAACTGAAAACCGACAATATGATTATAACGAACAACAAGTTCAGATACGGAGTAGGAGTACTATATTTCTCCCCCTAATCCTGTTGCCCAAGCTTCACCTCGATCACACCAAGTCTGCGCCTCAGCTCAATGAACTTTACACGACCTAGTGCATTGGTGAGAATATCAGCCAGCTGTCCCTCGTGTGCTCCACCTCAATCTTGCCTTCAGAATTACACTCACGTATGAAATGAAATTGAGTATCGATGTGCTTAATGCGATCATGATATACCGGATTTTTGGACAATGCTATTGCTGATTTGTGTGTTGATGAGGAGCTTCACTACCGACGGCTTCCTTCCCTGAATTTTACCCAGTAGCTTGCTCAGCCAGGTGGCTTGACATGCTGTAGTAGATGCAGCGATGTACTCTGCCTCATAGGACGACATAGCTATAATCTTCTGTTTCTGTTTCCTCCAAGAAAGAACACCAGCCCAAATGTGCTTCTACGATCATCAATGTCCCCTGCTAGATCACTATCGCTGTATCCAGTCAGGTCAGACATTGTTGTGCCTTTGCTGTATCTACAGCCATAATTCAGAGTCCCACGAACATAGCACAGTATTTGTTTGACTGCAGCCCAATGTTCTGGTCCAGGTGCTTCCATGTATCTGATGATAATCCCTACTGAATATGCAATGTCAGGTCGGGTATTAACCAGATACCTTAGACTCCCCACTATATGCAGCGGTACTTGCTAGGAACCACTACATCTTGATTCTTCAGCTTTCCCAGTTTCAGGTGTCCCTCCATTGGAGTGTGACATGGATTGTAGGATCCCATGCTAGCATTATCAAGTATCTTTGCAGCAACAACCCCAGATCACTCATGTGAAACATCTTGTGCATCTGTGTGCCTTGAAATCTTCAATATCAGCCACTCTTGTTCCTAATTATAAGATCATCTACATACACTCCAACGAGAAGCACGGATTCTCTATCACCATTTCTGTAAAGAGCATGTCCATTTGGGCATTTCTCGAAACCTAGTGAGACAAGTGATGAATCTAATTTCTCATTCCAAGCTCTTCGTGCCTGATGAAGTCCATACAGAGCTTTATTCAGTTCCAATACTTTGTGATGATTTTCACTATCAACAAAACCTGCTGGCTGGTGTACATATACCTCTTCAATCAGATCACCATTGAGTACATATACCTCTTCAATCAGATCACCATTGAGGAAATGCAGAATTACATCCATTTGATGTACCATCCTTGTTGTGCATCTAGTGCAAGCAAAAGTCTGACAATATCCATCCTTGCTACAAGGGCAAACACTTCATCAAAATCTACTCCCTATTTTTTAGCATATCCCTTTGCCACTTATCTTGCCTTGTACTTAGTCAAATTTCCATATGGGTTCTTTTTGACTTTGAATACCCATTTTAAGCCAATGGCCTTGTGACCAACATGCAACTCTAGAATTGTAACACCCCATGTTTTCAGTCATACCAGGGGTGCTACCATACTACCAAAATAACACAAAGTATAGAAAACATTCTAAAATTTGGTCAACACTTCCTTGATTTATGAGGAGATCCATGACATGAAATTTTCGAAAATCATCAACATATAGCAACCATATATAGTATATAGTTCGCAACAACCAAACACACACTCTAGAGTTCTTATACGAACAACAGATATACGAATCTTCAATTCAGCAACCAAAGGCTCAAGCTAGACCAAACTAATAAAAAAATAACACAAGCTAGATAGTTCAGAATTCCACTATTTCTCTAATATATTATGCAGGTGTATGTTATCTAAGTAGTGTGTATGACGTGATGTGTAGTGAAAAGTTGTTCTACTCCCGCCCATGCATACTGCTAGTCCGAGTACCTGAAAACCAAATAAAAACCAACAACAACGAAACAAGTGTGAGTAAAAGTATACTCAGCCAAGTATAGTAAAAGCCGAAAGTTTCACACATAGTAGCAGAAATTAATTATTGAACACAAACAGAAAATCCCATTATACTGAATACTCTCACATTTGGGGGGCTCTCCGGTATGGACACATCCCGTGTCACTCAGCTTCGGAGACTAAAATAGACATAGCGGACATTTTACAACGGTTGCCACCGGAAATGTCGACATATGTCCGAACTGAACGTTGAATCTGAAGGCTAAACATTTGACTTACATAAACTAAAAACCAAGTGGCGCGGAAACATCAAATCCGAACCAGCGGAACAACAAAATAACCCATGGGCAGCCAAAAGTTAAGAAAATCCAACATGCACTTGCCTTAATTCCGACAGTCAACGAATGAATTAATATCGTCACCGGAAATCCTCACACCTGTAGATGAAACCACTCTCAAAAATACTAGACCACGAGGTAAGAGTAGTACTTTCAAATCCTACGCACTTGTCCTTGTGTCGTCAGTACCATCAGGAGGCACTCACATATTCTTGTTGAAATAGAGTTTCGAATGTACACAGTGGGCAAAACTATCCAATACTACTACGTGGATTGTGCCTTCTCCAAGGCTTAAGAGCGTGTACATATTTCCTAACTGAGATGACCACCAGATCCCTTGCTACCAGAATCAATTGGAGACGCGAATAATAACTTGGTAACGTCAACTGATACTCAGATTTGTAAATAAAAACAAACAGGACTGTTAACCACACTACAGATCGATCCCGTATACATAAACCACTGGTTTCAAGACCGAAACAAAGTAGCCCATGTACTACTAGTGCTAAACACCGACAGACCTAAACGGAAAAGCTACAGGACCGGCTAGAAGAAATCAAGAAATTCAATACAGGAGTATCACCTCTAACGTGAGTCGTATACAGGATGGTGCGGCAAGGAATCTGGCGAGGCTCCAGCCCGGAAATCAATACTCGGATGGTAACAATGGCGATTGGCGATCTTCACGGTGGCAGCGGCGGCGGAACCAGCGGATTGGTGGGAGGTGGCGTTTATGTTAGACTAACTAGGGCAGGCAGGGACGCTAGTGAGGACATAGGAAGTAGGAGCCGGTTCCTCTGGGCTGGATTGGTGGGAGATGGCGTTTGTATTAGACTAACTAGGGCAGGCAGGGACGCTAGTGAGGACATAGGAAATAGGAGCCGGTTCCTCTAGGCTGGGCCTTGGTATTTATTTGTCTTTTTTTTTCAATCTAAATGTTTTTGGGTTAACACGCTAGGCAAAAATCCATAGGCCTAGATTCATTTAATTTTCTAATCCGTACGAACTCAAGAATTGACCAAACTAATCAACATTTTTTGGACTAGCTAGAAAAATCCACACAACATACAGGGTGTAATATTTCCCCACGTCTCATTGTTTAAAAAGTCTAACATGGTCAACTATCTTCTTTTTGTTAAAAAAAATATTTTTTTTTGAAATCCGGGGTATTACAAGAATTTCTCATGTATTATTTCCAACAACTGAATCCTTTTAGCTTCCATTGCTTTCTTCCAAGAAGTGTTGGCCAGTGCTACTTCAACACTGTCAGGCTCCTCTGCACTTAACAGACATTGTCTACACTCCTGGGTATATTTTGGATTTGGTAGAAAAAACCCATCCTGTGCCCTTGTCCTCATTCCATGAGTGGGTTGTGCTATTTGAGATTCTTAGGAAGTAACATTTGGAGAAGGAGGTCCACCATCTTTGACGAGGGGTAACCTCGGCAATGCCCATGGTTATATATTTAGGGTTTCGTGGAAAAGAGAACGCTGAGGATTTCGTCGGACGTCAGGCAAACAAGGGAGTCAAAGTCGCCTGATTATTGATGAACAAATCTATTACAGATTGCTTGGGGGTTTCTCGATACCTTTTCGTAGGCTTATCTCGTCCTATATATAATAGGTCAGGTCCCAAAGCTGTATACGGATAAGTTACATATTTATGATTATAACACCAACACAACGTCGGTTCCTATTTTCTTATCTAATACAACTAAGGCTTACATCGAATGCTTCTTGGGCCATTATCTTGAATCCGCATGGGCCTTGAGCCTTTATACAGACAGGGTAGCAAAACATAAGCACCCGAGTAATCATATCCTAGTGACAAGCATTAAGCAATACTATCATAATAAATCAATAACATGTTCAGATCTGAAATCATGGCACTCAGGCCCTATTGACAAGAATTAAGTATAACAAGTTGCAACAAAGTCAAAAAGCACTAATAATAGATACTAGGCACCATGCCCTAACAATCTGATGCCATTACATAAACGATCTTATCCAATCCCTATCATCCCCATAGCCTACAACGGGGGATTACTCACTCATGGATGGGGAAAACATGGATGGTCGATGGAGAAGCGATGGTGACGATGATGGCGATGATCTCCTCCAATTCCCCGTCCCAGCAGGGTGCCAGAATGGAGTTTTTGGTTCTGAATCACGGAATCTGGTGGTGGCGGCGTAGCGGAACTCTTTCTAGAAAAACATCGAACCCCCCTTGGTTTTTGGGTCAAGAGGCAACTTATAGGCGAAGAGGGAGGCCGAGAGGGTAATCGAAGCGGCCACACCACCCCTAGGCGCGGCCTGGCCTGGCCCGTGCGGCTAGGTGGTGTGGGCCCCTCGTGGCCCTCCTCCGTCTCGTCTTCTGGCTTCGTGAGTCTTCTGGTGAAATATGATTTTTGGCATATTTTCCGGGATTTTTCCTGATAGTTGATTTTCTACAAAAACTAGACACCAAGGTAATTCTGCTAAAAACAGCGTCAGTCCATGTTAGTTGTATCCAAATCACACAAGTTTAGAGGAGAAACAATAGCAAAAGTGTCCGAGAAAGTAGATAAGTTTTGGACGTATCAACTTCCACCAAGCTTAGCTTATTACTTGTCCTCAAGCAATTCAGTTGAAAAGTGAGTGCGATAAAAGAAACTTTCACGAACACATTTGCTTCATAAGATGTATATATTCTCAGCATATGATCAAGTACTTGGTCTATTCATAATAAGGAGCATGCAAATAAGGTTACTCAATAGTTATCGCAAGCTATGAAGAGATTCCAACTCAAAAATAATAAATAGCATGAAACATAAACATAAGCAATATTGCAATGCTCATAAAAAGGTATGATAGAGTGGTATCCCGCTTGCCTTTGATTGTAGAGCAAACATAAATGCCGAGGCACCTCTGAAGTTCAAGTGAAGACTAGAAGTAAAGATATAAAAGATATGAGCATCAAAGTCATGACACAATTAATCAAGTTTTGAGACAAGCATATTACACTAAAATGACAACTATGCTCTCAAGAAAGTGCTCATAGAATAGGTGGTGACTCAACAAGGAAATGAAAAAGGTTTTGAAAAGTTTGAAAGGCTTCCAAATGCTAAAAGTATGGTACTCATTAGCTTTGAGCTCTCATTGCCCCTATCATAAGCATCTTTAAATGGTTAAGGTGAAAGTGAGGTCCAATACGAGTTATATGCTTGACAGATCATAAACTGGAAATCTCATGTCCCTTGAGTACGAGGGCCGCTCCTCATGCTACTCAACTTTAGTTACCGGTAAGCTTTTGTCATAGTAAATACATGCGTATCATAGAGAACCGCCAACGGGGTACCCCTTGCTCGATGATACGGAAGAATCCCCATATCAAAAAGATAAGGCAAGCAGACAACAAGCATCTCAGCAATCTTCTTATTTACCATGGGAAAATGGTGTTTTTCTCTTTCCTCTTTTCTCATCATCTTTTTTTCTTTTTCTCAATAACTATCTTTCTCTCTTTTTTTATAAGGAGAATGCTTCATAGATTGCTCATTATGGTTACGCTGCAGGTTTCAACCATGATTAGGCATGGATTAGACCGGCGGCCCAGGTGTTTCTCTAACACACATACATAACTCCATGGACTTTCAAGCTCCCCTTTTATTTCACACCGACGACATCCGTAAACAAAAGAGCATGACATCAACTGGGTATATATTTACAGGTGTTGAAAGCATTCCCCATGACAGCACAGTTCTGCTAATCCCCAGCCTATAATTTGCAAGCATATAACTTTCATGGACAACCACAATGGTTCAGGTTTATTAAGTGCAAGAAATAAAGTGTGCCATCAAGTTCGTGAGAGCTTTACTAACTAACTTTCTTATAACAAGCAAACATTTTATTCGGAAGAAAACAAGGCATACTGAATATGCACGGAAAAGCAAATGATGCTAATAGGTAGGTATCGTGGACACTTTTGGCAATATTGGTTTTGGGGAATTGGAAACACGAGTAGAGCTCATACTCAGTGCAAGTGAAGGCTAGCAATAGTAAGGGAGCGACAAACGAGAGAGCAATAACTGTCATACTTGCAACAAAACATGACTAATCATGGCATGAAAGTGATTCAAGACCCCTGAGGCAAAATAATTCATCGAGGCTTAACTGATTATTGTTTCAGTCATATGCATGCGTGAGCATGTGCCAAGTTAAACATTCAGAGGAGGATACCACAGTGTCATACCAAGATATGAATAGAACAATGCAAGCAAACATTCATATGACATGCTACAAACCATTAGCAAGCTAGAGCTAATCATAAGAAAGCAAGAACTACTAAGCATCCATAAATAACATACACCCTACATGAACAAACTAAGCATGCCCACAATGATGAGTATATGTACAAAAATGAAAACAAATAGAGTTCGTTACCAGCCTCTTACCACACCTCAAGTTGTCATTAATCCTCATCATTGCCCTTCACTTGTGTGGCTTGAATAATAACATGAAACCAAATTCCACTGAGGACTGCTGAACCCTGCATCGAACTTCACAAAACCAAAGAAGAACAACAAATATTTTTGGTTTTTTTAATTTTTAAAGGCAAGACGAAAAGTAAGAACAAGCAAAGCAAAATCTTTTTGGGTTTTTCGGATAGTTAAGACAAAGCTAAAAGAAAAAGTCAAACCAAGGCTAAAAAGGCAAAGAAGAAAACAAAGAGAAACAACGCAAATATTTTTGGTCTTTTTGTGTTTTAGAAAGCAAAAGTAAAGCAAGAAAGAAAACTAGAAAGAGAATGAAACATGGATATACAAAGTACCGACTCAACATGATATGTAGATGAGTGTGATGTCGGCGTACCTCCCCCAAGCTTAGGCTTTTGGCCTAAGTGGGTATAAATCCCAAGCTGGCCAAGATGGAGCGCCTCCGTAGCATGGCGAGGAGGTGCCCTCGTCCTGATACGAGCTCGAGGACGCCCCACCGTAGTGCGCAGAATAGTCGTAAGAAGGCACATCCTCCTGGTGCTGCCTGTGGAAACCAAGCAAGCGGAGCTACTCGTCCACCTCCTCCTTAGAACGCGACCATGGCCTCCTGTAAATACTGAACAAAGTGGATTGTGGCAAAGGAATTTCCCTCTCATCTCCATCAGTAAATAACATCCTGTATACTAAACCCTCCGTACTAGAGTCAGCAGTGACAAAGTGATGTGTTTTCATAGCAGCAAGATTAAGCCTTTGTGGTGTCAACACAGTATCATTGGGATCCATAGAAAGTTCTAAAGCAGCAACCATACATGAGGCAATAATGCCCCCATAAGTAGGTCCTCTAGCGGCTAGGCGGCGAGCAATGAGAGAGCCAAGATTATACTTGGTATCATTATTAAGTGTAGCAGCAAGGAAGGCTAAATGATAATTAGAAATATTACTAGTGTTCTCCCTACCAAGTATGCTAGTGGCAAGATAATAAGCAAAATATCTAAGAGCTGGGAGTTGAATGTTCCTTATCTTCTCGCGCTGAGCTACGCGGTCATCGTCATTTGTCACGCTTCGGTAGAGCTCCAGCAAATCAGCGGGTCGACCTTGGATCTTCTTCACTGTCCCAGTCATGCCTATGCCTATAATGCTGCAAAATCTTTCCAATCACATGGTAATAGGCTGATTATAAATTCTGAATGAAATAGTTGACTGATAAGGGGCGTTAGTGAAAACGAAACTCTCAACGAAAGTTTTGGTGAGCACTGATATGTTGCTAACGTATCCATAATTTTTGATGTTCCATGCTTGGTTTTATCTACTTTCTTATGTTTTGTCCACACTTTGGAGTACTTTCTATACACTTTCTTGGACTAACCTATTAACAAGATCCACCGTGCTAGCTGCCTGTTTTCTGCTGTTTTTGGTTCCAGGAAAGTCAAAAAATGATATTCTCGGAATTGGACAGGACAAAAGCCAAAGTCAGTTTTTCACCGAGGGACACAAGGAGCCAGAATACGAGACGGAGAGGGGCCAGGGGGCCGCCACACCACCTGGCTCCACGACCCAGCCTGGCCCGTGCCAAGGGGTGGTCTGGCTGCCTCCGGCACCCCGTCGGCCTCCCCTTTTGCCTATAAGATGCCTCCGATACAGAAACCCTAAGTACCCGATCAAAATTCCACGAAAGTGTCTGTAGCCGCCATCATCTCCATCCCTAGATCAGGAGGGATCTGAAGCTCTTCCAAAGACCACGGAGAGAATTCACCACGAGGCCTTCTTCATCACCATGCAAGCCTCCGTTGTGATGCGTGAGTAGTTTATCCTTGGACTACAGGTCCATGTAGTAGCTAGATGGTTGGTTCTTCTCCTTTGTGCTATCATGTTTAGATCTTGTGAGCTCCGTTCATGATCAAGATCATCTATTTGTAATTCCTACATGTTGTGTTTGCGGGGATCCGATGGATATTGAGATGCTATTTCAGATTGATTATTGATTCTATCATGTCTTTGTTATTTGTGATCTTGCATGCTTTCTGTTGTTAGTAGCTATATTGTCCAAGTATATGCTAGCAACTCCAAGAGTTAGTATTTATGCTCGATAGTGGGTTCATGCCTCTAGTAATCTTGGGAAGTGACATAAATCTCTAAGGTACTAGATGTGTTGTTGCTACTAGGGAGAAAACAACAATCCTTTGTTCATAGAATAATCGTATTGTTTACTTTACACGCAATGCGTAATGCAATTATCCGTTGCTTGCAACTTAATACTGGAGGGGGTTCAGATGATAACCTGAAGGTGGATTATTAGTCATATATGCAATTGGATTATGGTCTATGTATAATATTGTAATGCCCAATCAAGTCTCAAAGGAGTCAAGATGAGTAGTATATGCATGTATGCTTTCTCGATGTTTGTCAATTGCCACGCTATAATTTGTTCACCAACATGTCATCTATCTTAAGGAGAGCCACCACTAGTGAACTATGGACCCCGGTCCTTTCTTTTACCATCAATCTACAACTGTTTACTGTTTTCTGTTTACTTTCTGCAAACTATTACTTCCTTCCACTCGATACATTTAATTCTTTGTTTTCAGCAAAACCGGTGATATTGACAAGCTCATCGCAAGTTGGGGGCAAAGTTCTGTGGTTGTGTTGTGCAGGTTTCCACGTTCTTTCACCGCACGATGGTGCATACGCCAAAGTCCAGCTAGCAACACCTTTGAGGTGTTTCCTTGCTCCTACTGGATTGATAACCTTGGTTTCATAACTGAGGGAAACTTGCTGCTGTGCTCATCATACCTTCCTCTTGGGGTTCCCCAACGGGCTCGATATATTTTGGACTAAGCAACTAATTTTCTGGCGCCGTTGCCGGAGATTTAAGGACATCTTCACAAGGGGAGTCCCTCATAACCAATATCTTTACTTTATTGTTTTTGTTTTGCTTAGTTTACTTTTGCTTTGTTTGCTTGTTTCTTTATCAAAAACACAAAAAAAATAGTTTTACAAGTTTGCTTTCTTTATTAAAAACACAAAAAAATCACTACTCTTGAAAACACTAAGTTGTGTGACTTCACTAGCACCAACAACAATGATTTTATGAGCACACCTATTGCTCCACCTGTTCCTGAAGCTACTTTCTTTGAAATAAAACCTGCTTTACTCAATCTTGTTATGAGAGAACAATTTTCTGGTATTGGTAATGAAGATGCCGCTGCTCATCTAAATAACTTTGTTGAACTTTGTGAGATGCAAAAGCATAGGGATATAGATGGAGATATTATTAAGCTTAAATTGTTTCCTTTCTCTTTGAGAGGAAAAGCTAAAGAATGGTTGAATTCCTTAGCTAGGAATAATATTGATTCTTGGACTAAATGCAAAGATGCTTTCATTGGAAAATACTATCCTCCTACTAAGATTATATCTATGAGAAGTGAAATAATGAAGTTTAAACAATCTGATAATGAACATGTTGCTCAAGCTTGGGAAAGAATGAAATCTTTGGTAAAGAATTGTCCCACTCATGGACTAACTGCTTGGATGATTATCCAAACCTTTTATGCAGGATTGAACTATTCTTCAAGAAATCTATTGGATTCTGCTGCTGGAGGTACCTTTATGACCATGACTTTGGGTGCTGCAACAAAGCTTTTGGATAATATGATGGTTAACTATTCTGAATGGCACACTGAAAGAGCTCCACAAGGTAAGAAGGTAAATTCTGTTGAAGAAACCTCCTCCTTGAGTGATAAAATTGATGTTATTATGTCTATGCTTGTTAATGGTAAAGCTCATATTGATCCAAATAATGTTCCCTTAGCCTCTTTGGTTACTCACTAAGAGCAAGTTGATGTGAACTTTATAAGAAATAACAATTTTAGCAATAATGCCTATAGGAATAATTTTGGTAACAACAATTATAGGCCATATCCTCCCAACAATGGTAATGCTTATGGAAATTCCTACAACAATAATAGGAGTGCTCCCTCTAAACTTGAAGTTATGCTTAAAGACTTTATTAGTAAACAAACTGCTTTCAATAAAACTATTGAGGAAAAACTCTCTAATGCTGAAAGAAATATAGCATCACTGGTGGAAGCTCAATCTTCTTTGAATAAAATGGCTGCTAAACCTGAAACTATTGATAATCCCTTTGCTTCTACTAATGCCATACAAGTAAGAATTGATGAAAATGTTAGACTATTAGCTGAATTGCATGCTAAGTGGGAAAGAGAAGATGAAATTGCTAGAAACATTAGTGTTTCTACTATCACTACCACTAGTGTTGAGGCTAGTAATAGCTCTACTACTTTAGATGATAATTATGATTTTGATCTTGATGGTTGCAACATCTCTGAAGTTATTAAGTTCCTACAAAAGCTTGCTAAAAGTCCTAATGCTAGTGCTATGAATATGGCCTTTACAAAACACATTACTGATGCTCTCATAAAGATTAAAGAAGAAAAGATGAAACATAAAGCTTCTATTCCTATAAAACAAGAAGATGGCTGGGAACCCATAATTAATTTGAAAGTGAATGATTTTAATTTCAAAGCTTTATGTGATCTTGATAGTAGTGTTTCTATTATGCCTAGAAGGATTTATGATATGCTTGATTTGCCACCATTGGAAGATTGTTATTTGAATGTCCCACTTGATGATAATGCTAAAAAGAAACTCACGAGGAGTATTAATGATGTTCTTATTATGGTTAACAATGCCTATGTCCCCGTTGATTTCTATGTTTTGGATGTTGAATGCAATGCTTCTTGTCCTATTACTTTGGGAAGACCTTTTCTTAGAACTGTTGGTGCCATTATTGATATGAAAGAAGGCACCATTAAATATCAACTTCCACTCAAGAAAGGTATATAACACTTCCCTAAGAAGAGAGAGAAGATTTCTTTTGCCTCTCCTATGAAAACAAAATTTGCTCTTAATGCTTCTTCATTTGAGAACACTTGATTCTTTTTCTTGCTTCTTATGCCTAACTTAAAGGCGTTAAAGAAAAGTACTTATTGGGAGATAACCCAAAAGTTTTAGATGAGTCTTGGAAGTTAGTAATAACCGCTCCTTATCATTTTTATTTGCTTTTTGTGCCAAGAGTAACCTCTAATGAGAGAGAAGTAATGATTGGGAAAGTTGCTGTCCCGAAACAGATTTCTGTGCTTCACCGTAAAAATTCGTATAAAATATCTGTACGTCTTTTTGAGGCGTGAATTTTTATGCTTCTGACCCAGGTTGTTATCTAACTTTCATTAGTTCAACACTTTTTGATTTGAGCAACACAAGGTCTTCGAAACAATTTGTCTTTACCTGCTAGTCTGTTTTGACAGATTTCTGCCATTATTTGCATTTGCTTCTTGTTGGTTCCTTTTTGAGTTCTTTTGGGGAATTGAGATTTTTGAGGGAAGTGCTACAGTATCTTGTGTTTTAATGGAAGTTTTATTCGTGTTGAAACTGAACCTAAAGACTTATTATCTTGAGTGCACTAATGTTGCTAATAAAGATTGTGTGAAGTTTTGTATGAAGGAAAAATTTCAGGTGTATGGAAGGAATGAGTAATGAGATGAAGAATGGACTAAAGCTCAAGCTTGTGGATTCCACCTTGTGTCACCCCAAGAAATATCCAAGAAGTACAAGCGTCAAAGCTTGGGGATTCCCAAGGCATCCCCTTCTCCATCAATAAAAATCCCAGGTTTCTTCCAAACACTTCATTTTTATTGTTTCATGCACAGTTGTGTTGTTCTTGGAGCGTCTTCTTTTTCGTTTTTATTTTGGTTTTTCATTTGCTTGGTTTTCTTAGTTTGCTGAATAAATTGTTTGGGCCCCCTCTTTCATACATTGGTTTTCAAATAGTTTGGTTTGGATTGGAAAAGAGTAGGAAAGTTCACGCTTAAGTGGTAAAGAGAGCTTTTTTTACTGTGGCCTATGCTTTGTCATGCCATGCTCGATATTGTTTTGGCTTTATGCTTAGTATTCTTTGCTTTAGCATGAATTGTTATAAACAATTGATATTGCTTAATGTGCCTTTGAAGAATCATGCATTGTTTTAGCATATTAAAGCATAGTATTGTGGTATTCTCCTTTGATGCTTTATTTGGGTTGACTTGGCGCATGCTCACACCATGTTATGACTATCCCAAGTCACCATAAGCCTTTATGATCCTTTAGTTTTCAACTTGTAGTATCGCTTTATGCTTTGATTAATGATGTTTTGTCGCTCTGCATGATTATGGCCATTATTGCTCTCTTAGTTGGTCGCTCCCAGTCTTTTGCTAGCCTCCATAACCAAGTGTGAGTTCCACTCATGCATCCAACTCCTAAAACCAAGTTATTCCAAAGATTCCACCATACCTACCTATTAGCATTTGCTATTCCAAGTATATTCATGTTTTTGTCTACCTTCCGAATTGAACTTTTTATGTGAAAATTAGTGATTAAAGCTCTCACGAACTTGATGGCACACTTTACTTTCTTGTATTTAATAAACTTGAACCATTGCATCCATCTTTGTTGCATATATGCTTGCGCTTTATAAGTTGAAGTTAGCAGAACCATGTATCATGGAGAAAGCTTTCAACAATGCACCTGTACTTTGTACCCCATTGATATCATGTTCTTTTGCTTATGGATCCTGGCAGTGTGAAATAAAAGGGGAACTTGTAAGATCATGGAGTTTGTATTTGTGTTAGAGAAACACCTGGCCGCTAGCCTAAGCCATGCCTAATCATGGTGGAAACTTGCAGCATAACCATAATGAGCACTCTATGAAGCATCCTCAATAAAAACCAATGCAAATAGCAAATAAAAAGATCACTGAGATGCTTATTGTCTGCTTGCCTTGTCATTTTTATTATGGGATAGCTCCTGTATCATGTGCAAGGGGTACCCCGTTGGCGGTTCTCTATGATACATATGTACTTACAATGACAAGATCTTACTTGTGACTAAAGTTGAGTCGCATGAGGTTCGGTCTTCGTAAGTAAGGGGCATGAGATTTTAGCTTATAACTTGTCAAGCATATCCTCTTAGTTGTGTCACTTTAACCTTAATCACCTTCAATATGCTTATGATAGGGGAAATGAGAGCTGAAAGCTAATAAGTACCATAATTTTTGGAAGCTCTTTATGAAACTTGAATCCCTACTTCCTTCTATGAAGGCCTTTCTTTTACTTTTATGTTGAGTCTCCACCTTCTATCTTTATGAACCTACTTTGAGAGCATAGTGGCCATTCTTAGTTCTATGTGCATTGTCCCAAGACTTGTTGATTGATGCATAGCTTTGATATTGCTTGTTTTAAACTATTTGTATCTAGTCACTCTTATGAACTTTGAAGGTGTCCTATGCATTTATGTTTGCTACTCTATGAGGGACAAACTGAATGCCACTATGCTATGTTTTCTTTACGTGAAACAAACAAACGTCTTGCAAAGCATTGTTATTCATGAATCTTTTGTTTGTGCCTTTTCATGTTGCAACATAGTTGCTTTGCCTTATTGTTAGAACTTTGTCTTTCATGTTATGATTGAAGTACTATGATCCCAGCTATCAATGTTTTACAAATACTTTGATCAAGTTTATGATGGTGCATGTCACCACAAAAAATATTCTTTCTTTTTATCACTTACCTACTCAAGGACAAGCATGAGTTAAGCTTGGGGATGTTGATACGTTGCTAACGTATCCATAATTTTTGATGTTCCTTGCTTGGTTTTATCTACTTTCTTATGTTTTGTCCACACTTTGGAGTACTTTCTATACACTTTCTTGGAATAACATATTAACAAGAGCCATAGTGCCAGCTGCCTGTTTTCTGTTGTTTTTGGTTCCAGGAAAGTCAGAAAATGAATATTCTCGGAATTGGACGGGACAAAAGCCAAAGTCAGTTTTTCACCGAGGGACACAAGGAGCCAGAATACGAGACGGAGAGGGTCCAGGGGGCCGCCACACCACCTGGCCGCGTGGCCCAGCCTGGCCTACGCCAGGGGGTGGTCTGGCCGCCTCCGACACCCCCTCGGCCTCCCCTTGTACCCGATCAAAATTCCACGAAAGAGTCTGTAGCCGCTGTCATCTCCATCCCTAGATCGGGAGGGATCTGAAGCTTTTCCTGGCACCCTGCCGGAGAGGGGAATTCACCCTGGATGCCTTCTTCATCACCATGCAAGCCTCCGGTGTGGTGCGTGAGTAGTTCATCCTTGGACTACGGGTCCATGTAGTAGCTAGATGGCTGGTTCTTCTCCTTTGTGCTATCATGTTTATATCTTGTGAGCTCCGTTCATGATCAAGATCATCTATTTGTAATTCCTACATCTTGTGTTTGCAGGGATCCGATGGATATTGAGATGCTATTTTAGATTGATTATTGATTCTATCATGTCTTTGTTATTTGTGATCTTGCATGCTTTCCGTTGTTAGTAGCTATCTTGGCCAAGTAGATGCTAGCAACTCCAAGAGTTAGTATTTATGCTCGATAGTGGATTCATGCCTCTAGTAATCTGGGGAAGTGACAGAAATCTCTAAGGTACTAGATGTGCTATTGCTACTAGGGAGAAAACAACAATCCTTTGTTCATAGAACAATCATATTGTTTACTTTACACACAATGCGTAATGCAATTATCCGTTGCTTGTAACTTAATACTAGAGGGGGTTTGGATGATAACCTGAAGGTGGATTATTAGTCATAGATGCAGTTGGATTATGGTCTATGTATAATTTTGTAATGCCCAATCAAGTCTCAAAGGAGTCAAGATGAGTAGTATATGCATGTATGCTTTCTCGATGTTTGTCAATTGCCCCGCTGTAATTTGTTCACCCAACATGTCATCTATCTTAAGGAGAGCCACCACTAGTGAACTATGGACCCTAGTCCTTTCTTTTACCATCAATCTACAACTGTTTACTGTTTTTCTGTTTACTTTCTACAAACTATTACTTTCTTCCACTCGATACGTTTAATCCTTTGTTTTCAGCAAAACCGGTGAGATTGACAACCTCATCGCAAGTTGGGGGCAAAGTTCTGTGGTTGTAGTGTGCAGGTTTCCACGTTGCTGCTGGCACCAGTAGTGCACCCTGCCAAAGTTTAGCTAGCAACACCTTTGAGGTGTTTCCCTGCTCCTACTGGATTGATAACCTTGGTTTCATAACTGAGGGAAAACTTGCTGGTGTGCTCATCATACCTTCCTCTTGGTGTTCCCCAACGGGCTCGACATATTTTGGGCTAAGCAAGCACGGCATATTGCTCACTCTCATCTTCCATGTACGTGGTCAGACCAACCCTCTGAACTAGTAGTAAGAAATCATTGAGGATCCTTGCATCTTGCAAAAATGTAAAACAAGGGAAGATAGATGGGTGAGCATCTCCCTCATCTCCTTCGTTGCCAAAGCGTGGTGCAATAAGATCTTTAATTTATGATGGCCTAAACCGAGAGAACGATCTTGAAGGCCTTGCCCTCCTGGGTGTGTCCCTCTCAAATATTTCTCCAAAAGTGTGGTTGTTCATCTTTGATATTCTGAAATTTAAACATCCATTATACAAGTGATTGCAAAGTGAATACATAATGAAGGGAACTACTCATAGGGACTTGTAAGAGGCCTAAGAATGCATCAAAACAATTTCTCTAAGCATTGAAAAAGCTTACAAGCTCACATAACCTGTCACCTATAGCAGCAAAATACTCAAGATATAAACCACTAAACACAAATCTACTTGGACAAGTGGAGGAGTCACATACCAGAGGACAAATGCTCCAAATTTTAGTAGCAAAGATGGACTGAGCAAGGAGATCGAAAATCGTGGACAAGAGCAGCAAGAGCAGCAATGAGTTGGTGTTTTCTCGGGAGAGAGAAGGCAGAGGCAAGTGTGAGAGTGAGTGGAGGGCCAGGGTGGCCCACACCATGGCCAGGCGCGCCCCTGGGGTGGCCACGCCACCAGGTGGTGTGCCTGCCTAGTGGGCCCCCTGGGTCACTCCAGGTACTTCTCTGCCCCTTTTTCACGTAAAAATTTAATATGAATTTTCTGGAATTTTTCGAGACACTTTATGTTTGAGCAATTTTCAGGTATTGGTGAATGATTTTCTGACAGAAAGATGTTTTTGGAAAGATTCAAAAGCAAAACAAAACTAAAACTTCAGAAGTTCTAAGACACTCTCATATGCAAGCAACTAGCAACAGAAAAGTAAACTAAGCGAAAGCAAAAACTAAAATGGGTAAATTAAAAGTAAGCAAAGATAATCATGGTGAAAACATTGCTTTGTTCATTAAAATCCCTTTGTTAACAAGGTTGATTAGGTCTTGTTACCAAAACAATTTTATATGAAACAAAACTTTGTATTCCACTAATGATTATGTTACCTCAACCTTGATAGCAATGGTCCCAATCATAATAGTTTCATATTTTTCTCGTGGTATGGGACAATATATTTCTCCAACTTGAATGCCCTCAACATGTTCAATTGAGTTTAAACCATAAGTCTTATCAATCTTCTTGGGGAAATATATAGTATGCTCCTTGTCATTAACATTAAAAGTCACCTTTCCTTGATTACAATTAATAACAGCTCCTACAGTATTAAGAAAAGGTCTCCCAAGAATAATAGACATATTATCATCTTCAGGCATTTCAAGCACACAAAAATCAGTTAATATCAAGAAATTATGAGCCACTTGAACAGGTACATCCTCAAATATACCAAAGTAGTAGATTTATCAGCCATTTGCAAAGATATATCCGTTGGTATTAGCTTTTCCAATTGAAGTCTCTTATAGAGAGAAAAAGGCATAACACTAACTCCTGCTCCCAAATCACACAAAGCAGTTCTAACATAACTATTTTTAATAGAGCATGGAATAGTTGGAATCCCTGGGTCTCCAAGTTTCTTTGGAACCTTACCATTAAAGGAATAATTAGCAAGCAAAGTAGAAATTTCTTCATTAGGGATCTTCCTTTTATTAGAGACAATATCCTTCATATACTTTGAATAAGGAGGCAATTTAATAGCATCAGTCAAAGGTATTTGCAAAAATAAAGGTTTCATCCACTCACAAAACTTATTATAGTGTTCATCTTCCTTTGACTTGTGTTTCTTATCAGGAAAAGGCATAGGTTTTTGGACCCAAGGCTCTCTTTCACTACCATGTTTCTTAGAAACAAAATCTTCTTTAGTGTATTTAGTATTCTTAGTGTGCCTTTCAGGTTCTTCTTCCACTTTTTCTTTATCAGGAGCATCATTTTCCTCATTACCACTTTCAGTTTTAGCATCAGAGACAGATATACTATTAGGATCTTTAGCAGGTTCAGAGGATTCTACAATAGTTTTATGTTTCTTTTTCCTTTTCTTAGGAGTAGTACCACTATTTTCAGTTTGTTGAGAATCCTGCTCAATTCTTTTAGGATGCCCCTCAGGATATAGAGGATCATGGGTGGCAGCACCACTTCAAGTTCTAATTTCATAAGCATGTTTTTCTTTAGCAGCATTAACTAGCAAGTCTTTTTGTACTTTAATAAGCTGATCAATTTGAGTTTGAACCATTTGAAAATGTTTAACAAGCATTTTAACATCATTAGAGGTTCTTTCCACAATATCCTTCAACTCAACAATAGCTCCAGAGTTTTCCATTAGATGATTTTGCACCCTTTTATTAAAATTATCTTGCTTAACAATAAAAATATCAAATTCTTCTAAGCATTGATCAGGAGGTTTAGAGTAAGGAATATCACCTTCATCAAAATGTTGGAGAGAATGTGCCTCAATAGTGGATGAGTGGGAGATTGGCTTACATAATTCTTCTATAAGAGGTAAATCCTTCACATCTACAGCTTTAATTCCCTTCTCCTTAAGACATTTCTTAGCTTCCTTCATTACTTCATCATTTAGTTCAATAACTCCCCTCTTCTTTGGTTTTGGTGTTGGTGTTGGCTCAGGCACAGTTAACTCAGGTGTAGTTGACTCAGGTGTACTTGGCTCAGATGAAGTCCAGTCTTCATAATTCTTGCTTATTTTAGCCATTAATTCCTCAGCTTCTTTGGGAGTTCTATTCCTAAAAACACAATCAGCATAACTATCGAGGTATGTCCTAGATTCTTTAGTTAGTCCATTATAATATATATCAATGAGCTCATTTTTAGGTAATGGACATCCAGCCTGTGCATGAATCAAAGCACAAAACCTTGCCCATGATTCAGGCAATATCTCGTTTTCTCCCTGTTTAAAATCAAAAAGTTCCTGCAAAATAGCATGTCTAGCACTAGGAGGGAAATATTTCTGAAGGAAGGTACTAATCAAGCAATCAGGGCTATCAATAAATCCATGAGGTAAATTATTAAACCAAGTTTTAGCTTCTCCTTTTAGTGAAAAAGGGAAAATTTTAGCAACAAAGTAGGTACGCTTGTTAATATCATCAAAAAATAAGCCACTCATGGTAGAAAGCTCAGTCATATGTGCTACATCACTTTCATTCTTAGTCCCACAAAAAGGTTCTTTCTCAACAATGGTTATGTAAGATAAATCAAGAGAGAAATCATAATCCTTATCTTTAATGTTTATGGGAGATGCAGCAAACTTAGCATTAGGAGATAATTTAGGTCTAACAGTATGTTTCTCAAGAAGACTCTTAATAGCATTCCTATCACGGGTGTTTTGGCATTCTTTAATAAATTCATCAGTCATTTATATATATCCGTCTTCAATATCATAGCTCTCTCTAGACTCAGGTGAGCTGACAGGTGTAGTAGTGTCTTCATTAGGAGTTTCAGTATTTCCAGCTATAGTTCTAGCAATCCTAGCATCTAGGAAAGGACCTAATGAACCACTTTTATCAAGCACAGTAGAAGCAACATCATAAGTATCAGAAGTTTTAGATTCAGTAGTAGTAGCAGTATGTGTCGCTTGTGTATGTGGTGGTGTAAGGAACTTACTCATAACAGATGGTGAATCAAGAGCAACAGAGGTGTTCAGAACCATACCTCTCCTTGTAGTGGATGGTAAAATAGGGACCTTGCCATCACGAGACTTACCCATGATGGATGGATGGCAGCGAACAATAGTTATTCCAAGTGAACTTGATAAATAGAGCTATGCTCCCCGGCAACAGCGCCAGAAAATAGTCTTGATGACCCACAAGTATAGGGGGTGTATCACAGTATTTTCAAGGGAAGTGAAACCCAATTTATTGATTCGACACAAGGGGAGCCAAAGAATATTTATAAGCCTTAACAACTGAGTTGTCAATTCAGCTGCACCTGGAAATAATCTTGCTCACAGCAGTTTATCAGTAGCAACAGTTTTGTAGTAGCTATAGCAAAGTAATAGCAGTAGTAAAAGTAAAGACAGTAACAATTGCGATGAGAGGATTAAAGCGCGGTAGGCATAGGGATGGATGGACGGGCGTTGCATGGACAAGACAATTCATATAGCAATCAAGACATAGGGCATTTGTAGATAAATAAGATAAAGCATCCAAGTACTAGATAATCATAGGCATGTGTTCCATATATAGTCATACGTGCTCACAATGAGAACTTGCACAACATCTTTTGTCCTACCAGCCCGTTTGCAGCGGGGCCTCAAGGGAACTACTGGCAATTAAGGTGCTCCTTTTAATAGAGCACCGGAGCAAAGCATTAACACTCCATGAACACATGTGATCCTCACATCAAAGCCATCGCCTCCGGTTATCCCGATTATTGTCACTTCGGGGCCTTTGGTTTCGGACAACAATATGTGTATACAACTTGCAGGTAAGACCATAAACAATACTATCATAATGAATCAATAACATGTTCAGATCTGAAATCATGGCACTCGGGCCCTAGTGACAAGCATTAATCATAACAAGTTGCAACAAAGTCAAAAAGCACTAATAATAGATACTAGGCACCATGCCCTAACAATTTGATGCCATTACATGAACGATCTCATCCAATCCCTACCATCCCCATAGCCTACAGCGGGGGATTATGTTGGAAATATGCCCTAGAGACAAATAGTAGTAAGGACTATTATCATATTTCATATAGTTTAGGATTAAGTTTTGTATCATGCTATAATTGTATTGAGTGGAAACATCAATACACGTGTGATATATAAACAACCAGGGGTTCCTAGTGAAACTCTAGTCACTGGTTCATTGGTCAACAGATGATCATGTTTCCTGATCATGTGGCATTTATGCCAGTTGGAAATGGAGTCATCTCATTCCGAGAATGAGATGATGAACCAATACCCAACCTAAACATCGTGACCTGATCATGTCACGAAGTTCAAGTTACGATGATTAGAAATGGATCCTCGTAGACTATTCCTTAGACCGTGAGGCTATATCAATTACTGTCTCCCAAGAGTGCTTTGATAGCATCAAGCGCCACTTGGTAATGCAGTGGTTATAAAGGTGTGTTCAGGTACTCATAGGAAACCGTTGAGGCAATATATGTGAAGATCAGGATTTGCCCGTCCATGTGACGGGAAGATACTTGAAGGGCCCACTCGAAGAGGTTATATCCAATAGCTGCGCAGCGTGTGATTTGATCACGGGGATATCACTTGTCGGAATGAGTCAAGTAGCATTGTTTAGTAACGAGATTGAACACGACATGGTGATGTCATTGATCAGATCTCGGGCAATGTAAGTATCGAGTGACAAAGGGAATAAGACACGACTGTCCGAGTTCAAACGACGAAAGATCTTCGTGGAACGCACAGGAGTCACATGGCCATCCAGGTACCTCTATCGATCATTAGTGCGGGAGTGTCCCGACCATGTCTGGAGTGTTCCCGAACCGTGGGGTATCACGCTTAAGGGCTTGATGATGCTTAGAGAGTGTTTGTAGGATCGGTATAATCGCCAAAGAATAGTAGAGAGAAAACCAGAAGGGTTTCGGTAAGTCTGGAGGATGTACGGAGTGGAGGTGGAAGGTATTCCATAGCCAAGGATATTAAATAATGTGTGAATGAATGTTAAATGTTGATTTAATCATTTATTCATAATTATTTAATAAAGAGAAAATCAATTAAAATGGTTAAAGGCTTAATGGGACAATTTCCGGAGGGAGAGGGCCCATTAGGGGAAAGGAGAGAGGGAGAAGGGGCAAGGGGGCTAGCCGGCTGGGCCTAGCTCCCCGCGTGGGGCCCACTAGGATGGCCGGCGGCCACCCGTCCCCCTCCTCTCCTTTAGTCCCACCCCGGGACTTTGAGGGAGGTAGTACCTACCCTCCCCCTATATATAGTGGGGGTATTTGGCCAAATTAAATACACCAATAATCAATAAAGGTCTTCTCACTTTTGGGAGGACCTCCAGTTGATATTTTATCTCTCCCCCTCTCTCTCTCGTGACCATGGTCCCAAGTCTGGACTGCGCGAGCGAGAGACATCTTCACCACGGAGCACCGTCGCGCTAAGGGATTCGGATCCGGGAGCTCTACTTCCGCAACTGCTGCTGGATCGAGGAAGCGGGAGTCATCGTTAGGCACCGGACGTGTGTAACTCCCCGCGAGGTGTCGCACTTGAGGCACTCAAGTCGTTGGAGCCAAAGGAGCACGAGGACTTCATCACGACCTTGAGGTCGGCTTTGACTCGTCTACATCAACCATGCTCTCCTGAGCGTTGACAACACTTTTCGGTCTTCAAGGGTAAGTTCGTGAAAAGCCCCTTCCATTATTGTATTACTAATAGATAGGTCCTGGCAGCTTCAGGGGTTCAGGGGCGTACGGTAAAATTTTATTGTTTTCATACGCGGAACCCCAACAGTGGTATCAGAGCTAGATCTATGCGTAGTAATGCTAGTACGGGTAGAACACACGAGATGTAGCGTGTGGGCGTTGATCTTTTAGTTGTTACCCTCGCACGTGTACTTGTGTGTACCGTAGTAATGCTTGATGAAGCGGCCCCCAACTGACTTTACGCGTTCATTCGCGAGACTGGTCCACGCTTGACATACAGCTTGTACCATATAAAGTGGCTTAGGGGGTGTCTGTGTCTCTCGCATTAGTTGGTATACCATTTGCAATGGAGGGCCCCGAAAGGGGTATAGTAGAGACAACTACTTGATCAGCGTTGTGCTGAAAGTTCGTAGGTAAGAACGGTTCTTGTGCGAAAGCCCATTCAGCCACGTAAAACATGCAAAGATAAAGTAGAGGCGTCTAACTTTGTTTTGCAGGGGGGCGTTGCTTTGTGATATGGTTGTGGCAAAGGTAAAGTGATTACCTTATGTCATGTAGTAGTAGATAGTCATGAAGGTGATGGACTACCACGCCGGAATGACACCGATACCCTGGTGTCTACGGCGCCAAAACCCTAGCGCCGGAACCCGGTGACGGTGGATGGAGATCACGACGTGAAGGACCATATCACATAGCATTTACATTCAATGTTATTGTTTCTATATCTTATTGTGTGCTAGTATTAGATACTCGATGGTAGCCTAATAAGATGATCCCTGTTAAAATTACCAACGATTGTGTTCCCCCTTAGTGTGCACCACCAAGAAAGTTCTTCGGTATGAGGCGATCCAGGGTACATGCCTGGGTGTCAGACATATCTATGTTCGCATACAGTGGGTGTAAGCCATGTTGCACAACGAATACACTAAGGTTGAGTTGGCGAGCCTAGCACGCCATAGAAGCGTGGCCTCGGAATATGGATGGTCGAAAGATCGAGCACGAGTCACATGAATGATGTGACCGACATTTAGTGTCCACCTTTGAACCCACATTGATGGCCGTGTCAATCGGGGGAGATGTGGCTGATAGGGGTCGTGTTATCACTAGGAACCCTTATGGTGATAGGTGTTTCTAAGGGGAGTTATTATTAACTCATTTAATTATAAACTTAGTCTAAATTCCTTTTGCAATTATAAATGTAGATGGCTCACCGTGAAGCTTACTTTGTCATTGAGGAATGGGTAAAGGGTGAGAAACTTAGACTTGATGGATCCAACTTCCCTAGTTGGCTTGTGCGCCTGAATGATCTCCTTACTAGGAATCATGTGGTAGACTACATACGCCGCACGATGGATTTGACTGAGCCAGACTACTATGAGACCCCACAAGAGCTGGCAGACCGCTACTATCATCAAGAGATGTCCACCTACATTCAGATAATAATGCGTTACAGGATGGTGGATGAACTACATCCGCTCATGGGTGATCTTGATCCATATTCAATGGTGGATCAGCTGAGAGCAGAGTTCATAGGCTATGTGCGCATGTGGAAGCACGAGCTACTTGGAGAGTTCCTTTCCATACAGATGGAGGAGCATACATGTCTGAAGGGTCACTTGGAGCGCATGCTTGATGCACACATGAGACTGGTTTACTTTGTGGATTACTGGATGGATGATCCATTTGCGATAGGCGTACTGCTTCGATCGTCGCCTCCTAGCTACGAAGGATATGTCCGGAGTAGCATCATGAGTGGTGATACGGAAACATTTGATTTCCAGGAGTTCATATTACGTTTTAGAAACGTAAAGGTTGAACCAATCACCGGAGAGGTCATTGATGACAAAGGTATATATTTGATATACAGTTTTATAAATGTTATAATCTTGCAAACACATTTGCAGTGTTAAGTATATTTGATACTTGTTCGTGTTTTGCTGAAAACAGGTCCTTCTACATGAGAGGTGCTTGCTGGAGAGGAGGTGACGTTGCGTGTTGATGGCGAGCATGATGATGATGGCCGACGACACTCTCCCTCGACATCTATCACTTAGTTTATGTTTTGGATAGTTATTGTAATCAAAAGATTATGAACCTCTTTAGTGTGTCTCACACTTTGTGAGACGGTTATTCATAGGAGTTTGTAACAAACAGTTGTTCCACTTTTATGAATAATTTCTATTCGTGTTCATATCTTGTTTGATTATGTGTAAATTATCCTTGTTGTTTGAAACTAATTGATAATGCATGAACATTTGTAAAACATTAAAATGCCTTGTTTAAAATACCCAACTTAAATGATATGTTCATTAATGAATGAAAAACCATTGTTTAAATTCAAAGTTATGTGATAATATGTGATAGTCATTCGATTTCTCATCACATATAAATCATGCCTAAGTTCGGCAAAATAACTTGAACACCATGTATTACTTGAATACAAAGTGTTTAAATGAATTGTTGAAAGTTAATACATATTCGATGTATTGTGTTTTTAACGAAAATGGTAATTATCATTATATGATTGTTTAAATGTGTAAATAAGTTTACCAAAGGAAACATGAATATGAAACTATTTGATTTGATCAAAGTGTTTCATCAACAAAGGGTATAAAGATAAAAGAGAATCTAATTACTATGACTTGATCAATAGTAATGAAATTCGACTTTATAAGATTAGCATAAAAGAAATTGTGGAATGCAAAGCATTTTGAAACATCAAAATGCAAAGCATCACAATGTGATATTAGATATCAAAGTGGGTGAATAGAAGGCACCAAATAAATCGTTGTAGTGTAGATGTAGAGACCATTAGTTAGAAATAGTTAGCACTTAATTAGAATTTATAGTGAACCATTTGAATTCGTGAAAGTTTTGGGGTTATTCGATATAACCAAAACAATAGAGAATAAGTCCTTGTAGCGTATTCATTGGAAACTTTGAATACAAAACCCATAGCTGAAACCCAAAGGAAAGCAAGATTCGTATTGCTTTAATTTTGGTACATTCTTGAGAAAGCTCACTTTTGGTGATGTTTCTCAATTATGGGGCCTATGGAAAATAGTGAAAAACACGATGAGGATTCAAAACCCTGCATCAGAGTGTTGAGAAGCGCAACTGACCATGTTCCTGAACGATTCTCTTCACAGAAGGAAAGAATCAATGATATTGATCATTGTATTTTTCCCACTAGTGTTTTCACTACATGAAGTAGGATTCAAAATGTAATACATAACTTGTATGGAGACATTTGTGAATCATTTGTCATGATTCTTGGAATATGACATACCGACAAACTACTAAGGAAATAATGGTAAATTAGAATTATGAGAAATCCTAAAAGCAAAAAATACTTGAGATTAGAAAGCAATTCGTTGCTGAATCTCACAAGTAAAAAGGGGTTACTTGAATTTTCCCAAATGACTGCAAAGCCATAGTGGAAAAGGGGGTGAATGACAAAAGTACAATTTGTCAAGTATTGGACAAATTCAAATGAATTTGATTCATATGTGCTAAATGTCTAGAGGATTTAAAACTAGTAACAGTACTAGTATCTCATAGTAAATCTCCAACTTTGATATTTGATCAAAGGATTTTGAAGTTGTTCAAAATAGTGAGTGGATATGCAATTTGCATAAAATTGAGTGGGAGCTATGAAAGTCTTCCTGAAACAATATGTGATTGACATATTTTTGAGTGGGAGCAATATAAGTCTCAAATTCAAATATGTAGGTGAAGAACTTCATGAAGGCAACAACCTTTTGATTCGTGAAGGAGGTCTTGACGATCCATGAAGACGATCATGGCGTTTCGCGGGGAAGAACTTCATGTGGTCCATGTCCTGGTACAATCTTCAAGTGGCCACACAAGGTTCCATCGGCAGTACCAGACGGTGTCGTGCGGCTTCGGGTCACATCATGTTTGTCGCGAAGATCTTGTCGGTGGTTGTCACGAGCGCCACATCTTCGGTCATGTAGCCTAAGGGTTCAGGACAACTTGGCGGAGGGCTTGATCTTGTTGTGGTTGCAGTGGCACGAGTCCAACCTGTGCGGGGTAGTGCTTCCGCCGTATGACATACTGGGTACAACTCAACAAGCTACAGGGCTGGGTCGAGCTGCTGCCAGGAAGGAAGGCGGAGCTGCGGGCGTAGATGCGGGCATAGAGGACAAGCGCCGGAGGAGGAGCTTTTGCAAAGGAGGTGCAAGTCTAGGGGCGACACACAAGCAGGATGAGGACGCGCTGGGGCACACGGTTGCGGGCCAGAGCAGGGCGGCGCCTGCAGAGGGAGGCAACAAGCTCCAGGGAAGCGGGTGGGGACGACGGAGTCACGCGGACGGTGGAGCTTGGCGAGCTCGAGCGGTGACGAGGGGTGCTAGGGTACACCGGAGCGGGGCGAGGAGGACACGCGGGGCGCGGCCGGCGACAGGCCAGAGGGCAGGGACGGAGGTGCTCTACAAGGGAATGGGAGGAGGGCAACGACAACTCGGGCTGTTGGTAGCCGCGAAGCGAGGAAGGGCGACGGCCGGCGCGGGGGTCATCACAGGCAGAGGCAGCGGCCGAGGCGACCCACTGGCACAGAGTATGGGCTGGCATGGGGCTCTACGGGGCCGCATCGAAGAGGATCTCTAACGGCGAGGATCGAGCAGGGGCGGCGGAAGTTGGCGATGGGGATCTCGGAGAGGCAGGAGCGAACGGCCTCTGGGTAGGTTGCGAAGAGAAGGGATCGACGCAAGGTGGGGCCGCTCGGGTCAGAGGAGGGAGGCAAGAGGAGGTCATGCAGGGCAAGGTGGAAGGGGTCTAGGGGCGGGTCGCATGCGCATGGTGGGGGAGCGGGCAACGCAAGAAGGCTGGGTTCTTGCCGCTGCAGCGTGCGTTGGTGTACCGCTCGGGTTAGTGCGGGTGTGCGGCGTGCGCGCATCGTGTTGGTTAGGTGTGGGCTGGGGTCTGGCGGCGGGGTGGAGGGAGTAGAGTGGGGATGGTTGGTAGGATTAGGGTTTGGGGTGTTCTAGGGTTAGGGTTTGGTCTTAGCTAGGGTTAGGGTTAGATCTAGGACTGGGGTGGTAGGTGGCTGCGGGCTGGCCTTTTGGGTCTAGCCCGCGGCTGCCTTCCCCGATAAAATAGTTTTATTTATTTATTTCTTTTAAAACAAAACATTTGGTAAATAGGATTTAGACAATTAGAAGATCCGGGGGACCTAGGATTTTGATTTGAAATAAAAAGAAGAATAACTAGAAAACAAAAATAGGCTTTTAGAAAATAGTTTTAGGCAAACATATGCATGATGATATGGCGATGCTCAAATGCAATGTGGCATGATGACATGAGAATGTAGTCATGATGATGCACAAAACAAAAACAGAGTGATTTTCTAGTAGTGGTTTTCCCGGGGTGCTACAATTCGACACCACTAACAGTGGATCTCGCCCTCGAGATCCGCCTCATGGTACGGGGAAGAAGGCTGACGGTCTGAATCTTCTCACTTCATGTAGATCCTCGCGACACCACCAACAATGCTCCTTGCGCCATCTTGAAAATCGACGACACCACGAACAAGGGGTGTTGATCACGTTCGTGGAGAGAGCACTCCGGAGAAACAAAGACGAAGATAGAGGTCTCAAAAGGTAAGACCACCTTTAACTTCCATGGAAGGAGTAAAATCGCATTGATCCACCATTCAATGTACAAAAGTGAATGATAAGAGTAGTGGGATGGGGATCAGTCCATCGCGCACCCAAAGCATTACTTTGCACATGAATGGAGAATTATGCAACCAACTCTCAGAATTCAGACTGAAGATCTCGACAAATAATGTATAGAAACACAAAGGAGTGATGTAGGCTCTCTATCGAAACTGATGTGGTGGAGTTCGTCGTGTTAGAAAACATCGGGAGGTACAAAGAAAGATTTCAGTGAATTTTGGTCCACTGAAAGGTACATAGAGGGAAATTCTCACATAGCATGAAGACCTGATGTGGAAACACCATTGCAGAAGGAATCGAAACCCTGAAGGTACGACGGAAACCCAACCACGAGAACTCCTATACTCGAAGAAAAGATGAGAGGGCAGATTTAAAACACGCAAAGGTAAGAGGAGAAGAGCATAGAGGTAAGGAGTAAAAGCAGACTTAATCAGATCTATCCAACCGATTTTGCAAAATAGGTTTGACACTCTACATCGGCCGTTAGCTAGGTTATCCTACAGGCTGGACCAGTGGGGTATCGCAACTGCTGGGCTCTAATACCACTTTGTAACACCCTCGAATCGGCCCTATGTAGATTTTAGCGCTTCCCGCTAAACCCACATAGAAATGATTCAAGGACGCCCACCAGGCACTTGCGTGCGGGTGGAAAACAAAGTAATACCATTAGACATTAGTCCACGATGGAACCCACAGAACATATATATATATAACAACGACTCCATGAGTCAAGAATACAGGTATACAATGCAAAGATCCAAATCACCTTGAAAACGCTACAACGTCCGAGTACGGACAAGATGCAAATGGGGCTAAGAGCCCTGAAGAATAACCAATGGCGTCCATAACCCTGCCCAGGCCAAGCCGGAAGGGTAACCCTAATAACGACGTCGAACTCATACCTGTTAAACAAAAGGGGTGCCGATAAAGGGCGAAGGAAAAAGGGAGCGGTCAGTACTGAGGACAGTACACAGCGAGTCTAGAATTCGGCGGCTCTCGCCTACATAGGTATGGTGGGCTGAAGCGGCAGCGCAGCATGCACTAAACAACCTATAGAGACTCGATAACTCTGTCGGCTATTAGAGAGGGATAAGAAAGACCTATTCGGATCCAACCTGATAGTAACACCAAACATACCCATCCTGGTATTTCCCCCTCGATACCAAACGAGGAAGTTAAACCGAGGAACTCACACAGTTGGCAGTTTTATTCATTCTATTATAGTTGAAGCACTTACTAGTCGGATATAGATTGGATGAGTCATCCTGATAGCATAAGTAGTGGGCAGTTTTAGTTAGCCATTCAGCTGTAGTTGCAGTACTTACTAGTCAGATACAATTAGCATGTGACATCCCAAACGCAGCAGTTGTTGGCACTTTTATTTCATTTCATTGGAGTTGCGATACTTACTAGGCAGATATAACATGACACGATACACCCCAGCTCCACCAGTTGTTGGCACTTTTATTATCCATTCCATTGTAGTGAAGTTGATTACTAGTCACATATTAAGTCAAATTTATAGCACTACTTTAGTTATGCTTGTCTATGATCGAGATACTATGCTCGAAGTCGTCCATAACCGCGGACACGGCTTTCAGAAAGATTTACCCTGCAGGGGTGCACAAATAGCAACACACACACGATCAACCTTGGAAAAACCAAATCAAAACCCAACGAGGCTTTCCCGACAAAGCAATTACAAGATTCATAAAATATTTCAGGGGGCCACCCCATTAAGCTACCCGCAACAAAGTTGGCCAGCTCCGAGACGGACCCAAGGTTTGCGCCAATGGCTGTAAACAACTAGGAACCCGAAAGTGTGACTGGGCTTGTCGATACCGTGAAAACACTCCGCAATCCTAAACAGTACAGGTGCTCCACGCATAGTCGTAAATGAAGCAGTAAAGCAAGGCATAAGTACAGGATAGTAATAAAGCCCCAAACTAGTTTGTGGCCCCAAGAAATAAGAAATGAATCAAGCTCTGGCTAAGGGGATTCATGGTCCCACATGCGGATAGTGCGATAGTCAAGGAATAGGTATCAAGTACTCGGGGTCCTACGGGACACAAGTGGGCAGTTAAAAACCAAATAACATCTATTACCCACCGGTGCCTCTGCATTAGTTATAACTATTCTCAGCATTTTAATATCAAGTTGTATTTAAAGTCATGATCATCTCCACCATTAAGCATGTGCCAACCTTCCAACAACGGTGGAACTACAACGACACGAAGCAACACCTGAGCAAGCAACTGCGACTCGCAAGGCCAACTGACTATCAATCAACATGCAATAGGATGTGTCCAAGGCAATATATAGGCTGCAAGGATTATAAATGGTGCATGGAAACTAAAGGATCGCAATACGGGTAGCAATAGATCAACGGGAGGAAGTAAAGACTATAAATGCAAAATAGGTAGAAAGGGGGAGAATGCTCGCCTGGGAAACACTGCGGAAGATACATTATCCGAAGAACTTGTCGATACTCGCATCCACTCAACGTCCTAATCCGCGAAGAACCAAAGCACTAAAAGAAACACTGGGTGCACTATTTAATACTATGGCAGAAGATCGGGCATGATGCATATATGATGTATGACATGGCATAGATGCGGTGCAATTAGGCAATATTAAGCGGAACCGGGTTCCCGACAATTAATTAATAGGTTCATGTTGTTTAGCTACCCCGTAATTTAAATGTTGGCTTAACAAGGCGAAACATGGCATCGGTTCGCTACACAAATTTAAATGGAGCCATTATAAGACTAGAATAGCCTGCATATGGTCTCCATATTTAATTATTAGGTAAGTCGATAACATACCCCCAATGACAAAATATGCGTGCAATCATGAACAATTTAAATGCAACAATTATATAGCATATATTATAACAATAGGGGTCTCGGAAAAGGGATCACATTAGGGGTCAAAGGTCTTGGGGTTCGAAGGGGTTCGGGACCGGTCTTCGAGGCAACAACCTTTCGATCCGTGAAGGAGGTCTTGGCAATCCATGAAGAAGATCATGGCGTTCCGTGGGGAAGAACTTCATGTGGTCGATGTCCCGGTACAATCTTCAAGTGGCCACACAAGGTTCCGTCGGCGGTACCAGACGGTGTCGTGCGGCTTCGGGTCACATCATGTTTGTCGCGAAGATCTTGTCGGTGGTTGTCACGGGCGCCGCATCTTCGGTCACGTAACCTAAGGGTTCAGGACAACTTGGCGGAGGGCTTGATCTTGCCGTGGTTGTAGTGGCACTCGTCCAACCTGTGCGGGGTAGTGCTTCCACAGTATGACGTACTGGGTACAACTCGACAAGCTACATGGCTGGGTCGAGCAGAGGACCATGGGACGAGCTGCTGCCAAGAAGGAGGGCGGAGCTGCGGGCGTAGATGCGGGCGTAGAGGACGAGCGCCGGAGGAGGAGCTTCTGCAGGGGAGGCGCAAGCCCAGGGCTGAGCAGTAGGCCGGCGCTTGCAGAGGGAGGCAACGAGCTCCAGGGAAGCGGGCGGGGACGACAACGTCGCACGGACGGTGGAGCTTGGCGAGCTCGAGCGGTGACAAGGGATGCTAGGGTACACCGGAGCGGGGCGAGGAGGACACGCGGGGTGCGGCCGGTGACAGGCCAGAGGGTGGCGACGGAGGTGCTCTGCGAGGGAATGGGAGGAGGGCAACGGCAGCTCAGGCTGTTGGTGGCCGCGAAGCAAGGAAGGGCGACGGCCGGCACGGGGGTCGTCACAGGCAGAGGCAGTGGCCGGGGCGACCCACTGGCACAGAGTACGGGCCAGCATGGGGCTCTGCGGGGCCGTGTTGAAGAGGAGCTCTAGCGGCAAGGATCGAGCAGGGGCGGCGGAGGTTGGCGATGGTGATCTCGGGGAGGGAGGATCGAACGGCCTCTGGGTAGGTTACGAAGAGAGGGGATCGACGTGAGGTGGGGCTGCTCGGGTCAGAGGAGGGAGGTGAGAGGGAGGTCGTGCAGGGCAAGGTGGAAGGGGTCCAGGGGCGGGTTGCACACGCATGGTGGGGCCGGGGAGCAGGGCAACGCGCGAGGCTGGGTTGCGCCGCTGCTACCGCGCGCGTGTGCGTTTGGTGTGCTGCTAGGGTTAGTGCGGGTGTGCGGCGTGCGCGCATCGTGTTGGTTAGGTGTGGGCTAGGGTCTGGCGACAGGGTGGAGGGAGTAGAGTGGGGATGGTTGGTAGGATTAGGGTTTGGTCTTAGCTAGGGTTAGGGTTAGATCTAGGACTAGGGTGGTAGGTGGCTGCGGGCTGGCCTTTTGGGTCTAGCCCGCGGCTGCCTTCCCCGATAAAATAGTTTTATTTATTTATTTCTTTTAAAACAAAACATTTGGTAAATAGGATTTAGACAATTAGAAGATCGGGGGACCTAGGATTTTGATTTGAAATAAAAAGAAGAATAACTAGAAAACACAAATAGGCTTTTAGAAAATAGGTTTAGGCAAACATATGCATGATGATATGATGATGCTCAAATGCAATGTGGCATGATGACATGAGCATGTAGTCATGATGATGCACAAAACAAAAACAGAGCGATTTTCTAGTAGTGGTTTTCCCGGGGTGCTACAATTCGACACCACTAACAATGGATCTCGCCCTCGAGATCCACCTCATGGTACGGGGAAGAAGGCTGACGGTCTGAATCTTCTCGCTTCATGTAGATCCTCGCGACACAACTAACAATGCTCCTTTCTCCATCTTGAAAATCGGCGACACCACCAACAAGGGGTGTTGCTCACGTTCGTCGAGAGAGCACTCCGGAGAAACAAAGACGAAGATAGAGGTCTCAAAAGGTAAGGCCACCTTTAACTTCCGTGGAAGGAGTAAAATCGCATTGATCCACCATTCAATGTACAAAAGAGAATGCTAAGAGTAGTGCGATGGGGATCAGCCCATCGCGCACCCAAAGCATTACTCTGCACATGAATGGAGAATTATGCAACCAACTCTCAGAATTGAGACTGAAGATCTAGACAAATAATGTATAGAAACACAAAGGAGTGATGGAGGCTCTCTATCAAAACTGATGTGGTGGAGTTCGTCGTGTTAGAAAACATCGGGAGGTACAAAGAACGATTTTAGTAAATTTTGGTCCACTGAAAGGTACATAGAGGGAAATTCTCAGATAGCATGAAGACCGGATGTGGAAACACCATTGCAGAAGGAATCGAAACCCTGAAGGTACGATGGAAACCCAACCACGAGAATTCCTATACTCGAAGAAAAGATGAGAGGGCAGATTTAAAACACGCAAAGGTAAGAGGAGAAGAGCATAGAGGTAAGGAGTAAAAGCAGACCTAATCAGATCTATCCAACCGATTTTGCAAAATAGATTTGACACTCTACATCGGCCGTTAGCTAGGTTATCCTACAGGCTGGACCAGTGGGGTATTGCAACTGCTGGGCTCTGATACCACTTTGTAACACCCTTGAATCGGCCCTATGCAGATTTTAGCGCTTCCCGCCAAACTCGCATAGAAACGATTCAAGGACGCACACCAGGCACTTGCATGTGGGTGGAAAACGAAGTAATACCATTACGCATTAGTCCACGATGGAACCCACAGAACATATATATATATATATATATATATATAACAACGACTCCATGAGTCAAGAATACAGGTATACAATGCAAAGATCCAAATCACCTTGAAAATGATACAACGTCCGAGTATGGACAAGATGCAAATGGGGCTAAGAGCCCTGAAGAATAACCAATGGCGTCCATAACCCTACCCAGGCCAAGCCGGAAGGGTAACCCTGCTAACGACATCGAACTCATACCTGTTAAACAAAAGGGGTGCCGACAAAGGGCGAAGGAAAAAGGGAGCGGTCAATACTGAGGCCAGGACACGGCGAGTCTAGAATTCGGCGGCTCTCACCTACATAGGTATGATGGACTGAAGCGGCAACGCAACATGCACTAAACAGCCAATAGAGATTCGATAACTCTGTCGGCTATTAGAGAGGGATAAGAAAGACCTATTCGGATCCAACCTAATAGTAACACCAAACATACCCATCCTGGTATTTCCCCCTCGAGACCAAACGAGGAAGTCAAACCAAGGAACTCACACAGTTGGCAGTTTTATTCATTCTATTATAGTTGAAGCACTTACTAGTCAGATATAGATTGCATGAGTCATCCTGATAGCATAAGTAGTAGGCAGCTTTAGTTAGCCATTCAGTTGTAGTTGCAGTACTTACTAGTCAGATACAATTAGCATGTGACATCCCAAACCCAAAAGTTGTTGGCACTTTTATTTCATTCCATTGGAGTTGCGATACTTACTAGGCAGGTATAACATGACATGATACACCCCAGCTCCACCAGTTGTTGGCACTTTTATTATCCATTCCATTGTAGTGAAGCTGATTACTAGTCACATATTAAGTCAAATTTATAGCACTACTTTAGTTATGCTTGTCTATGATCGAGATACTATGCTCCAAGTCGTCCATAACCGCAGACTTGGCTTTCAGAAAGATTTACCCTGCAGGGGTGCACAAATAGCAACACACACACGATCAACCTTAGAAAAACCAAATCAAAACCCAACAAGGCTTTCATGACAAAGCAATCACAAGATTCATAAAATATTTCAGGGGGCCACCTACCCGCAACGAAGTTGGCCGGCTCTAAGACGAACCCAAGGATTGCGCCAATGGCTGTAAACGACTGGGAACCCGAAAGTGTGACTGGGCTTGTCGATACCGCGAAAACACTCCGCAATCCTAAACAGTACAGGTGCTCCACGCACAATCGTAAATGAAGCAGTAAAGCATGGCATAAGTACATGATAGTAATAAAGACCCAAACTAGTTTGTGGCCCCAAGAAATAAGAAATGAATCAAGCTCTGGCTAAGGGGATTCATGGTCCCACATGCGGATAGTGCGATAGTCAAGGAACAGGTATCAAGTACTCGGGGTCCTACGGGACACAAGTGGGCGGTTAAAAACCAAATAACATCTATTACCCACCGGTTCCTCTTCATTAGTTATAACTATTCTCAGCATTTTAATATCAAGTTGTATTTAAAGTCATGATCATCTCCACCATTAAGCATGTGCCAACCTTCCAACAACGGTGGAACAACAATGATGCGAAGCAACACCTGAGCAAGCAACTGCGACTCGCAAGGCCAACTGACTATCAATCAACAGGCAATAGGATGTGTCCAAGGCAATATAGAGGCTGCAAGGATTATAAATGGTGCACGGAAACTAAAGCATCGCAATACGGGTAGCAATAGATCAACATGAGGAAGTAAAGTCTATAAATGCAAAATAGGTAGAAAGGGGGAGAATGCTCGCCTGGGAAACACTGCCGAAGATACATTATCCAAAGAACTTGTCGATACTCGCATCCACTCAACGGCCTAATCCGCGAAGAACCAAAGCACTAAAAGAAACACCGGGTGCACTATTTAATACTACGGCAGAAGATCGGGCATGATGCATATATGATGTATGACATGGCATAGATGCGGTGCAATTAGGCAATATTAAGCGGAACCGAGGTCCCGACAATTAATTAATAGGTTCATGTTGTTTAGCTACCCTGTAATTTAAATGTTGGCTTAACAAGGCAAAACATGGCATCGGTTCGCTACACAAATTTAAATGGAGCCATTATAAGACTAGAATAGCCTGCATATGGTCTCCATATTTAATTATTAGGTAAGTCGGTAACATACCCCCAATGACAAAATATGTGTGCAATCATGAACAATTTAAATGCAACAATTATATAGCATATATTATAAAAATAGGGGTCTCGGAAAAGGGATCACATTAGGGGTCGAAGGTCTTGGGGTTCGAAGGGGTTTTGGACCAGTCTTCGAGGCAACAACCTTTCGATCCATGAAGGAGGTATTGGCGATCCATGAAGAAGATCATGGCGTTTCGCGGGGAAGAACTTCATGTGGTCGATGTCCTGGTACAATCTTCAAGTGGCCACACAAGGTTCCATCGGCGGTACCAGACGGTGTCGTGCGGCTTCGGGTCACATCATGTTTGTTGCGAAGATCTTGTCGGTGGTTGTCACGGGCGCCGCATCTTCGGTCACGTAGCCTAAGGGTTCAGGACAACTTGGCGGAGGGCTTGATCTTGCCGTGGTTGCAGTGGCACTCGTCCAACCTGTGCGGGGTAGTGCTTCCGCCGTATGATGTACTGGGTACAGCTCGACAAGCTATAGGGCTGGGTCGAGCAGAGGACCTTGGGACGAGCTGCTGCCAGGAAGGAGGCAGAGCTGCGGGCGTAGATGCGGGTGTAGAGGACGAGCGCCAGAGGAGGAGCTTCTGCAGGGGAGGCGCAAGGCGGCGGCGTAAAGCAGGGCGAGACGCTAGGTCACGCGGGCTGCGAGCAGGCGGCGCCTGCAGAGGGAGGCAACGAGCTCCAGGGAAGCGGGCGGGGATGACGGCGTCGCGCGGATGGAGGAGCTTGGCGAGCTCGAGCGGTGACGAGGGGTGCTAACGTACACCAGAGCGGGGCGAGGAGGACACGCGGGGTGCGGCCGGCGACAGGCCAGAGGGCGGCGACGGAGGTGCTCTGCGAGGGAATGGGAGGAGGGCAACGGCAGCTCGGGCTGTTGGTGGCCGTGAAGCGAGGAAGGGCGACGGACGGCACGGGGGTTGTCATAGGCAGAGGCAGCGGCCGGGGCGACCCACTGGCACAGAGTACGGGCCGACATGGGGCTCTGCGGGGCCGCGTCGAAGAGGAGCTCTAGCGGCGAGGATGGAGTAGGGGCAACGGAGGTTGGCAATGGGGATCTCGGGGAGGTAGGAGCGAATGGCCTTTGGGTAGGTTACGAAGAGAGGGGATCGACGCGAGGTGGGGCTGCTCGGGTCAGAGGAGCGAGGCGAGAGGGAGGTCATGCCGGGAGAGGTGGAAGGGGTCTAGGGGCGGGTCGCATGCGCATGGTGGGGCCGGGGAGCGGGGCAACACGCGAGGCTAGGTTGCGCCGCTGCTGCCACGCGTGTGTGCGTTTGGTGTGCCGCTAGGGTTAGTGCGGGTGTGCGGCGTGCGTGCATCGTGTTGGTTAGGTGTGGGCTAGGGTCTGGCGGCAGGGTGGAGGGAGTAGAGTGGGGATGGTTGGTAGGATTAGGGTTTGGGGTGTTCTAGGGTTAGGGTTTGGTCTTAGCTAGGGTTAGGGTTAGATCTAGGACTAGGGTGGTAGGTGGCTGCGGGCTGGCCTTTTGGGTCTAGCCCGCGGCTGCCTTCCCCGATAAGTTTTATTTATTTATTTCTTTTAAAACAAAACATTTGGTAAATAGGATTTAGACAATTAGAAGATCCGGGGGACCTAGGATTTTGATTTGAAATAAAAAGAAGAATAACTAGAAAACAAAAATAGGATTTTAGAAAATAGTTTTAGGCAAACATATGCATGATGATATGATGATGCTCAAATTCAATGTGGCATAATGACATGAGCATGTAGTCATGATGATGCACAAACAAAAACAGAGCAATTTTCTAGTAGTGGTTTTCCCGGGGTGCTACAGTTGTGGAGGCTAGCAAAAGACTGGGAGCGACAAACTAAGAGAGCAATAATGGCCATAATCATGCAGAGCGTCAAAACATCATTGATCAAAGCATAAAGTGATACTACAAGTTTAAAACTAAAGGATCATAAAGGCTATGGTGACTTGGGATAGTCATAACATGGTGTGAGCATGTGCCAAGTCAACCCAAATAAAGCATCAATGGAGAATACCACAATACTATGCTTTAATATGCTAAAACAACGCATGATCCTTCCAAGGCACATTAAGAAATCTCAATTGTTTATAAGTCATGCTACAACAAAAAATACTAAGCATAAAGCAAAAACAATATTGAGCATGGCATGACAAAGCATAGGCGATAGTCAAAAACAATCTATCTTTACCACTTAAGCATGAACTTTCCTACTCTTTTCCAATCCAAACCAAACTATTTGAAAACCAATGCATGAAAGAGGGGGTCCAACCAATTTATTCAGCAAACAAAGCAAACAAAGCAAACGAAAACCAAAATGAAAAAACGAAGACGCTCCAAGAACAACACAACTGTGCATGAAACAATAAAAATGAAGTGTTTGCAAGAAACCTGGGATTTTTATTGATGAAGAAGGGGATGCCTTGGGCATCTCCAAGCTTTGACGCTTGTACTTCTTGGATATTTATTGGGGTGACACGCGTGGCATCCCCAAGCTTGAGCTTTAGTCCATCCTTCATCTGGGACAGAAGCACAAAAATTCACCCCTCAAAAGGACGTACAGATATTTTACACGAATTTTTACGGTGAAGCACAGAAACCTGTTTCGGGACAACAACTTTCCCAATCATTACTTCTCTCTCATTAGAGGTTACTCTTGGCACAAAAAAGCAAATAAAAAGGATAAGGAGCGGTTACTACTGAAGTAATAACTTCCAAGACTCATCTAAAACTTTTGGGTTATCTCCCAATAAGTACTTTTCTTTGATGCCTTTAAGTTAGGCTTGATAGTTTGAAAAGATGCTCACATAAGAAATATGAATTGAAGTAAAAGAGAGCATCAAGAAGAAAATTCAAAACACATTTAAGTCTAACCCACTTCCTATGCATAGGAATCTTGTAAAGGAACAAGTCATGAAAGCACAAATAAACAATCATAGGAAAGCAAAACAACTGCAACTTCAAGACTTTCAACATAAAGAGGGGAAACTTAATATTATTGAGATGCATAAAACCATGTTTCCCTCTCTTATAATAACTTTCAGTAGCATCATGAATAAAATTAACAATATAACTATCACATAAAACATTCTTACCATGAGCCACATGCATAAAAGAATTAATACTTTCCATACAAACATAGTCATTCTTATTAATTGTAGTGGGAGCAAATTCAACAAAATAGCTATCATTATTATTCTCATCACCATAAATCATCAAATATAGGAGGCATATTGTAATCATTAATTTTCTCCTCAATAGTAGGTGGACTGAAAATATCATATTCATCATTGTAATCATCATATATTGGAGGTTTGATATCATCATAAGCAATAGAATAGCTATCTTCCAAAGCTGGGGAACTAAAAAGATCATTTTCATAAAAACTAGCTTCCCCAAGCTTAGACTTTTCCATAGCATTAGCAATAATGGTGTCCAAAGAATTCATACTAACAACATTGCTATTAGCATGCAAATAAAGTTCCATAGGTTTTTTAATTTTCTCTTCAAACACTTCATGTCCTAACTCAATATAAATACTATAAAGTTCTCTAATTTTGTTGTTGTTTTCCATTAAGCCTAACTAGTGAAAACAAGAAACAAAAATACAAAATTGCAGAATCTAAAGGAAATAACTTTGAGCACTCACACCGGAGGATGTGAGTACCTTTTACCTTACCTCCTCGGCAATGACGCCAAAAAATAGGCATTTGCCATGGGAGGTTCTTCTTTAATCCTCCGGTGTGAATACCTTTTACCTTACCTCCCCGGCAACGGTGCTAGAAAATAGCTTGATGTCTACGCACTTCTATTCTTGTAGACAATTGTTGGGCCTCCAAGTGCAGAGGTTTGTAGAACAACAACAAGTTTTCCCTTAAGTAGATCACACAAGGTTTATCGAACTCAGGGAGGAAGTGGTCAAAGGTATTACCTCTCAAGAAACCCTGCAATCAAGATACAAGAAGTCTCTTGTGTCCCCAACACACCCAATACACTTGTCAGGTGTATAGGTGCACTAGTTCGGCGAAGAGATAGTGAAATACAAGTGGTATGGATAATTATAAGTGGTAACGGTGCCAGAAAATAGCTTGCTGGCATGTGGTTGACGTGGGAAAAGACTAAAGGCAAACTGAAATAAAGAAGGAAGCAAGCAAACATGTAACAGATCTAATTGCAAACGATGTTTCAATGCTTAGAAACAAGGCCTAGGGATCATACTTTCACTAGTTGTAACATCCCAAAATTTCATCTAAAATCATCATCATTGCACTCATATCATCATAGCATGTAATTGCATTGCATTTAGAATGTCCTCCAAAAATTTGGTGCAATTTTGAGCCATGAACAAAAAGATATGAATTTTTGAAAATAGAATCAAAGAAAATGCTATATTACCTATTAAATCCAAAGTAAATACTTTGGATTAAAATAGAAGATAAATATGTTTCATAATACCCTAAAAACCTAATTTGAGTTTTTACAAATGTTCACAAATTGATTTGAATCAATTTGAATCCTTAAATCCAAAGTTGTGGAGAAAACAGAAATAGAAAAGAAAAGAATAAGGAGAAAAAAGAGAGCAGAGACTTGGCCTTTTGGCCCAATCCGGCCTAGCAGCCCACCCGGACTCCCTCTCCCCTTCTCTGTCTTTTCTTACCCCCTCATTTCTACCCCTCCCGCTGACAGGTTGACCCCATGCCCACGTCACCTCATCGTCTTCACTGCCGATGATGGACCTCTCCCCTTCGGCCATTTCGAATCGATTCGATTCCGGCAGTTTCTCGCGATTAATTGCCCCGGCGATTACCCCTACTAAACCCCCTCTCCCTCCTCATCATTTTCCCCACAGACATCACCCCAGAGAGCCCCTAGGCTCCCCAAATTCCGAGCTTGAACCGCCGCTGTCCGACGGACTCCGGCGATGATTCCGGTGAACCCAGGCCGCCCGACGCCCTCCTCTCTGTCCTGTATGGTTTGCCGTATCCTGGCGCACCTACTAACCCAGCCGCATGCCTCCTCTTGCTCCAGGTCGACGACACGGACCAAGTTCGGCGAACTCCCTCTGCCGCCACCGTCAGCCGCCTTCTCCGGTAAAGGTAGGGTTCCCGCCACCCCCTTTGGTCTTTACTAGGTCGTGCAGACACTTGCGCACCTCGCTGACCTCTTTGCCGGTTGGTTCGAGCCCTAGGTCACGGTCTCCGACACCGAGCCGTGAACTCCACCGTCTGCGCAACTCCGGCGAGGGATCCAGGCCAAGCCCGAGCACCCCACCCTCCACCGTGACCTCCATCGAGATCGCCATGACCTCCTCATCCTCTGGTAAGTGTCCACGGTCTCCCAGCCCTCGTAGAATCGCCAGAACCTCATCGGCGCCGCCCATCTCCGGCCAAGTCGCTAAGGACCATTAGATCTTGTATCTGCGGCTAGGATTAGATCACTAAACAAAAGGGTACGGGCTAATCAGATCCGTCCGTAGTTACTTAAGATCTAACGGCCCGCAGCAGTCGATCCGACCGAACGGTACTAGCCAATAGGATAGCGCCACGTCGCCAGACTATTTCTGTTTAATTAGAAAATAGACAGATTTAGTATTAAACTTAGAAATTCAATAACTTTTGATCCACAAATCAGAAAAATACAAATTTGGTGTCTATGGATTCAGAAAAATAAGACCTTTATTATGGAGGCCTTGTTTCACACTTTTGCCTCAGTAAACTTGGAATTATAGGCAGAACCTTTTTAGGAGTATTTTGCTCATAAAAATTGTTCTATAAATTATTTTTGGGTATTTCTTATGCATTTAGATGAGGTATTCTATCCTCTGTACTGTAGACTCTGTAAATTATAGAATTATGATCATATCATTGCATTTTGCATGCATTCATGTTTTTGTAATGTTTTATTGATTGAATTGTTATTGTTGTATTAATCTTGTGTAGATTGTGTGGATTGTGAAGTTTTTTGCTGTGAGGATTGTACCTATTCCCCTAGCTACCAAGGCAAGTGATATTTCATCTCATGTCCTATTATTTTCACTATTGCACTAGTGATATTTTGGTAGATCTTAGCATGATAGAATTATTCATATGTTACCATACTATGCTATGCTACCCTATAGTGTATATCTTGGGAGTATTCCCTAGATAAAGACTTTGTATGCTAGAATGCTTAGCTATGCTATTAGAATTCGTGGGTGGAATATACACATAAGATAGCATGGAAAGATATTATTTTGTTTAACTAAGAAAACAACTAATGTTAATGAAACACCTGGGTGGAATGGGCTTGCTTGGATTATGTTGAGTGGTTACTCAGGGGCCATGTCTATGGTCAGCTGGTGTATCACACTTGTGGATGGCCACCCAGGAACAAAGAGATTGGAGACGTTCTTGTCGCGAAGCTTCCAGTGCAGCCACATGGCATATGGGCTCTGCCTTGACCGACTAAGTTGCGAGAACTCAGCCAGACGGACAGAGGGTGGTAGTGATGATAGGATGGAACGCGTCCGTGGTGGTCTGAGGGATTGCTTCTGAAAAGTCTCGTCTCGATGCATGTCGAGTCTTGTGGGGAAAGTGCACCACCTCTCGAGAGGGTAAACCTAAGTACTTAGCCGTGTCCCCGGTTATGGACATTCCTGAGCCTCAAGACAGTGAAGCAGTTCAATAATCTCCTCATCCAAATTTCTCTAAGTTAAAACTTGTGGGTGAACATGGGTAGAGGTTCAGTGATGTCTATCATTGGTACCTTATAGCTGGAATGAAAAACTTCTTCAAAAATTATAAGTTAAACTAATTTTAGCAAAGCCAGCCATAAACCCCACTTAGCCATATATTCATGTAGTTGTTGGATTATACTAAGTATCTATGGTATCACTTGCCAATACAATTCCAAATGTATTGACCCTTGTGGCTGTAACTTATTATGTTGCAGGATACTCTGATGATGAGTATGGTTGCGGGTCTACACTCGACATGCTTGCCTGTGGCACATGAAGACTAAAGACTCTATTATTATTATGCTATGTAATGTGAACTTTAAGTGCCTTAGCCTTGGGCTAAGTGAGTTGTAAGAACCATTATATTCCTGGATATGCGATGTAATAATGACCTTTGTTTCTGTGTACTTCATCTTAAACTATGGGTGCTAGCATTTTCGATCCAGGGACTAGCACTGCAATCACAGGGATTACCTTATTATGGTGAGATCTTACAGATGGTATCAGAGCATTGTGTTGCCTGTAGGTTCGTGACCCTAGAATGGATTAGACTAAGGAAAACCCTTAGGAAAAATAACTCTATATTTCAACTTTACACTTGTCTTTTCATCTCGTAAAGCTTTCCCTAATCATCCTTCTCATCTATTTTTGTAGATGTCCACCATCAATGAATCTGTCAAGAAGGGACCACTGATGACTATGACCCTGGAGTGTGAGACAGAATTTCCCAATGTGCTCAAGAACCTCATGCTCGGCTTGGGGATAAATGGTGAAGCCGTGTACAAGGGATTTCCTATGATAGATGAAGGACAAGAGTATTGGTGGGTGCAACTCCACTTTTACAAGAACAAGGAAGACGATCCCAAGAGTACGGGATTCTGCATGTTCACCAACTCTGAAATGCACCCGTCATTCTTTGACTCTGCAAGGAATGCTGCATGGAAGTCTATTGAGGAACTTGGGGAGAGACTCAAGTATAGAATGCTCAATACTCAAGAGGATCTCAAGGAGGAGAAGCGTCTTGTCCAAGACTCAAAGGCCACTGTGAAACGCCTAAGACAAGCAGATTTCTGCCAAGGATGCCCAGATTGCCACCTTGGTTAAGAAGGAGTGAGATATTAGTTGGACCACCACCCTTGGCGTTTTATCACGTTAATATCTCGACCATACCAACCTATGTGGTATGGCAAAAATAAAGTTATGTCTGGAACCTTGAGTGCTTGAGTTGAATTAATGTATTACTACTTGGAATGTTTTGTTGGTTGAATTCTCTTTTATTTTGTGACTTGTATTTTCTTTCTCCATTGTGTTACTAATTTTCTCCATACTATGCAAAAGATGCCAAATTTTGTCTACAGCACGACCGAGGATTTCAAGGGGACTCGCTTTGGGACTCGTATCTTGGAGCTAGTCCAAGTGCTCTCTCTTCCGATCCCCACTATTCAGGGACTTCAGCTAAGGAAGTTTCAGAGGAAGGACTTATGGGGATTCAGAGTTACCCAGCCAGGACGTGAGACAGAGCCCCCAACTGGGGAGATTACCTTCAAGGTTCTCCCTGATGACATGGAGAGGGGCCTCGATGTCGCTATGCAGGAGCTGTTGGGACGCCTATGTGGACGTCATTCTTCTGAGATCAAGAGCCACTACTTCCACTTCTTTGGGAGGCGCGACGAGGATGGAGAGCCTATTGTGTTGGACAAGGCCACTAAGGAGTCTATCAAGCCCAAGGCCACTACCTCCAGGACTTAGAGAGCCTTATTAGACACCTTGATACTGATAGGACTAACGTGATGCTTAGCAATGATGAACTACGAGTCCAACTCAAGGAGAAGGACAAGGCTTTCCAGGAACAGGAAAATCGAATCAAGGAAATGGAGAAGAAGTTTGAAGACCAAGATAAGAAATTCAAGAACCAAGAGAAGAGAGTTCAGGAGAAGAACAAGAAGATTAGAGACTTGGGGACCGAGTTAGAGCTGGAGAACATTAAGCTGGAAGCAGATCACGAGGTGATAGAGGCTACGCATACGTAAGAGAGAGTTCTGGAGAAGATCGATGCTCTGACTACCAGCTTGGAGGAATACAAGGCAGGATTCGCATCAGCAGGACTTGCTCTAGTGGAGGAGGAAGTTGACATGGAGGAGTAGTGATACTGTTCCATCTACCTATCGTTCTATTATTATTGAGTGCATAGGTCATACCGACTTGTGGGTGACTATGCTAGTATGTTATCTTTGCAGACTCTGTTATTGTTGTGATGTTGGAACTTGCATGTGCTTGTTTGTCTGAATTGTTGTTTTATTTGGGTTATCTATCATTACTTACCCTTACTAAACCCACAGATGCCTCCCCGACGCAACAACAAGGATAACAATGACAATGACAATGGAATGCAGCAAATGATGGCTGCACAGACCCAATTGATGCAAATGATGACTCAATTTATGGCGAACCAGAACCAGAACTACAATAATAACAATAACAACCAGAACAATCCACCACCTTTGGATATGCTGACCATATTTCTAAGGCTGAGACCTGCCAAGTTCTCAGGTACCTCTGACCCCATGGTAGCAAATGATTGGTTACGCTCTATGAATAAGGACCTAGTCACGGTTGGATGCACGGATGCAGAAAATGTCAGATTTGTAGCACACTTGTTGGAAGGTCATGCAGCTGCTTGGTGGGATAATTTTCAAATTACCCACCCTATTGAGGAAGTGACTTGGGCAATGTTTGAGGATGGGTTTCGCACCACTCACATCTCTGCTGGAATAATGGGATTGAAGAAAAAGGAGTTTCATAACCTCAAGTAACGCCACCGCAGTATTTCTGAATACATCGAGGAGTTCAATAATTTGTCACGTTATGCACCCGATGATGTTGACACTGATGCGAAGAGGAAGGAGAAGTTCCTAGATGGGCTGAATGATGAAATTTCTATGCAACTATCTGTTGCATATGTTCCAACTTATCAATCTTTATGTGATAAAGCTACCATCCTGGAAAACAAGATGAAGCTAGTGGAGGGTAGAAAGAGGAAACACCATTTCGATAAGTTTGGATCAGGATCTCCTCACAAGCGCCCTCATGGTGAAGGAAGTGGGAGCTCAGGATTCCACAAGAATGGGAATCATAATAACCATCGTAACAACAACCACCACCATGATGGAAACAATCATCATGGACATAACAAAAGTGGATTCAGGAACAATCACAATAATCATGGCCATGGGAACTAAAATGGTCAGAACCGTCACAGTCAGCCAGCGAAGAAAGACATCAGTCAGGTGGAATGTTTCAAGTGTAAAAAGACAGGACATTATGCCAATGAATGCCCAGAAAAGAAGACTGATGGGGCTAAGCCAAACCCATTCCAAAAGGGTCATGTGAATCACATTAATGTGGAGGAAATTCAAGAAGGAGCTGATCGGTAAGTTCAAAATTAATGCCTTTCTGCACTTATCCTTTTCGACATGGCATCGCATTCATTCATTTCAAGAGCATTTGTAATCAAAAATGAACTCTCCACTGAGACTATTGGATGTCCTATGAAGGTAAGTTCTCCGGGTGGAGAAATGATAGTAAATTCAGGGTGCCGACATATCACCCTAGAAATTGGAAAACACAAGTTCCCGATTAGTTTAATAATCCTAGAGTCCCAAGGATTAGATGTTATATTAGGGATGGACTGGTTGACCCGCTATGAAGGGGTGATTGATTGTGCCAAGCGAACTGTTATGCTTACTACCCCAGAAAAGGATCAGGTTCAAGTCTAACTTTGAACCCAAGGGGAGCAAGGTTAATTCTCTTAAGGGGGTTAACCTAGATAATGTGCCAATAGTGAGGGAATATCCAGATGTGTTCCCCGAGGAATTACCTGGCATGCCACCAGATAGGGACGTGGAGTTTCTGATAGACCTACTACCAGGAACGGGACCTATAGCAAAGAGACCTTATAAAATGTCGGTGGACGAGTTAAAAGAACTCAAGAAACAGCTAGAAGAACAGTTGAAAAAGGGATTTATTCAACCAAGCTCGTCGTCTTGGGGAGCACCAGTCTTGTTTGTTGAGAAGAAGGACCGGAGTCAAAGGCTATGCATAGATTATCGTTCACTCAATGAAGTGACCATAAAGAACAAATATCCCCTGCCTAGAATAAATGATCTCTTTGATCAGCTAGAGGGAGCATGTGTTTTCTCAAAAATTGATCTTCGATCAGGATACTTCCAACTAAGGATCAGAGAACATGACATACCCAAGACTGCAACACCACTAGATACGGGTTGTATGAATATACAGTGATGCCGTTTGGATTGACTAATGCACCGACCTACTTCATGAACATGATGAATAAGGTATTCATGGAATTCCTTGACAAGTTCGTAGTGGTATTCACCGATGATATATTGGTATATTCCAAAAGCAGCAAAGAACATGAAGAACATCTACGCCTGATTCTACAGAAACTTAGAGAACATAAACTTTATGCCAAGTTCAGCAAATGTGAATTCTGGCTGAATGAAGTGGGATTTCTTGGACACATAGTATCTGGTAATGGTATAGCTGTGGATCCAGCAAAAGTGGCGAATGTGATGAGAGTGGGAACCTCCTAAATCAGTTAAAGAAATCCGTAGCTTCCTTGGCCTAGCAGGGTACTATCGGAGGTTCATTGAAAATTTCTCTAAGATTGCAAAGCCCATGACTAATCTTCTGAAGAAGGAGAATAAGTTTAATTGGACAGAAGCTTGCGAAACCAGCTTCCAGGAATTGAAAAAGAGGCTAGTGTCAGCCCCAGTGTTATGTTTGCCAGATATTGAGAAAGACTTTCAAGTATACTGTGATGCATCTCACCAAGGATTAGGAGGTGTATTGATGCAGGAAGGTAGAGTGGTAGCTTATGCATCAAGACAACTCAAAAATCATGAAGTGAACTACCCTACTCATGATATAGAGTTGGCATCAGTTGTGCATGCAGTAAAAACATGGAGGCATTATCTTATGGGAAAATGTTGTGAGATGTTCACCGATCACAAGAGTTTGAAATACATTTTTACACAGAAAGAACTCAACATGAGACAAAGAAGATGGATAGAACTTATCAAAGACTATGACTTAAGTTTGCAATACCACCCTGGAAAGGCAAACGTCGTAGCCGATGCATTAAGCCGCAAGGCTCATGTAAATGGCCTCAATAAAGGAGAATTGCCGGAGGAGTTATGTGCCCAATTTAGAGAGCTGAGACTTGAAATTTTGCCTGAAGGGTACCTTGCATCCTTGGAAGTGCAACCCACACTAATGGACAAAATTCAAGAAGCCCAAAAGTTGGACAAAGAAATAGAAGAAATCAAAAGTAAAGTTAGTGAAGGCAAGGCGAAAGGATTCCATGTGGATGATCAAGGAATCTTATGGTACGAAAAATGTATCTGTGTTCCGCAGGATCTTGAACTTAAGAAGTTGATCTTACAAGAGGCGCACAACTCACCGTATTCAATTCATCCTGGCAATAGCAAGATGTATATGGATGTTAAGGAGAGGTTTTGGTGGAATAATTTAAAGAAGGACATAGCAGAGCACATTGCCTTGTGCGACGTGTGCAGTCGTGTAAAGGCAGAACATCAGAAACCGACAGGATTATTACAACCACTACCAATACCTGATTGGAAATGGGATAAAATTGGTATGGATTTTATCACCGGACTACCCAGGACTAAATCTGGATACGATTCCATATGGGTTATCGTTGACCGCTTGACAAAAGTGGCCCATTTCATACCAGTGAAGACCACTTATACAAGTGCCAAACTAGCCAAGATTTACATGAATAGAATTGTATGTTTGCATGGGGTACCTAAAAGTATCGTGTCCGACAGAGGAACTCAGTTTACTTCGCATTTTTGGCGACAACTTCACGAGTCATTGGGAACTCGACTGGAGTTCAGACTCGCATTTCATCCACAAACTGATGGGCGACAGAAGGACCAATCAAATATTAGAGGATATGCTAAGAGCATGTGCGTTAGATTATGGATCCAGTTGGGATGAAAGTCTACCGTACGTAGAGTTTTCTTACAATAACAGCTATCAATCAAGCATAGAAATGGCTCCATTTGAATTTCTTTACGGAAGGAAGTGTACTACACCATTACTATGGAATGGAGTAGGGGAAAGAAATTTGTTCGGGCCAGACCTAATCAAAGAGGCCGAAGAGAAAGTCAAGATGGTGAGAGATAGGCTAAAGGTAGCTCAATCTCGGCAGAAGAGCTATGCTGATCCAAAACATAGAGAGGTTACCTATGAGGTTGGTGATAGAGCTTACCTCAGGGTATCACCACTTCGTGGTGTAAAGAGATTTGGAATCAAAGGAAAACTAGCACCACGCTATGTAGGACCTTTCAAGATTTTGAGTCACAAAGGAGAAGTGGCATATGAGATAGAATTACCAGAATCTTTGTCAGCAGTTCATAACGTATTCCATGTTAGTCAGCTGAAAAAGTGTCACCCAGAGATGGAAGAAACTTTGTTGAAAGACACTATACCATTGGAGGAAGTTCAGCTAGATAATGATCTCACTTATGAAGAGAAACCTATTAAGATTCTAGAGACCGCAGAAAGAATTACCCGTACCAAGACCATCAGGTTCTGCAAAGTGCAGTGGAACCATCATACTGAATCAGAAGCAACATGGGAGCGAGAGGATGAACTTCGGAGAGATCACCCTCACCTATTTGCTAGCCAACCCAAATCTCGAGGGCGAGATTCATCTTAAGGGGGTTAGATTTTTAACATCCCCAAATTTCATCTAACATCATTGCACTCATATCATCATAGCATGTAATTGCATTGCATTTAGAATGTCCTCCAAAAATTTGGTGCAATTTTGAGCCATGAACAAAAAGATATGAATTTTTGAAAATAGAATCAAAGAAAATGCTATATTACCTATTAAATCCAAAGTAAATACTTTGGATTAAAATAGAAGATAAATATGTTTCATAATACCCTAAAAACCTAATTTGAGTTTTTACAAATGTTCACAAATTGATTTGAATCAATTTGAATCCTTAAATCCAAAGTTGTGGAGAAAATAGAAATAGAAAAAGAAAAAGAATAAGGGAGAAAAAAGAGAGCAGCAGACAGCTTCTGGCCTTTTGGCCCAATCCAGCCCAGCAGCCCACCCGGACTCCCTCTCCCCTTCTCTGTCTTTTCTCACCCCCTCATTTCTACCCCTCCCGCTGACAGGTCTACCGCACGCCCACGTCACCTCGTCGTCTTCACTGCCGATGATGGACCTCTCCCCTTCGGCCGTTTCGAATCGATTCGATTCCGGCAGTTTCTCGCGATTAATTGCCCCGGCGATTACCCCTACTAAACCCCCTCTCCCTCCTCATCATTTTCCCACAGACATCACCCCGGAGAGCCCCTAGGCTCCCCAAATTCCGAGCTCGAACCGGCGCTGTCCGACGGACTCCAGCGACGATTCTGGTGAACCCAGGCCGCCCGGCGCCCTCCTCTCTGTCCTGTATGGTTTGCCGTATCCTGGCGCACCTACTAACCCAGCCGCGTGCCTCCTCTTGCTCCAGGTCGACGACACGGACCAAGTCCGGCGAACTCCCTCTGCCGCCACCGTCAGTCGCCTTCTCCGGTAAAGGTAGGGTTCCCGCCACCCCCTTTTGGTCTTTACTAGGTCGTGCAGACACTTGCGCACCTCGCTGACCTCTTTGCCGGTTGGTTCGAGCCCTAGGTCACGGTCTCCGACACCGAGCCGTGAACTCCGCCGTCTGCGCAACTCCGGCGAGGGATCCAGGCCAAGCCCGAGCACCCCACCCTCCACCGTGACCTCCATCGAGATCGCCACGACCTCCTCATCCTCTGGTACGTGTCCACGGTCTCCCAGCCCTCGTAGAATCGCCAGAACCTCATCGGCCGATGCTCCGCCGCCGCACGCAGTTGGTCGGCGCCGCCCATCTCCGGCCAAGTCGCTAAGGACCATTAGATCTTGTATCTGCGGCTAGGATTAGATCACTAAACAAAAGGGTACGGGCTAATCAGATCTGTCCGTAGTTACTTAAGATCTGACGGCCCACAACAGTCGATCCGACCGAACGGTACTAGCCAATAGGATAGCGCCACGTCGCCAGACTATTTCTGTTTAATTAGAAAATAGACAAATTTAGTATTAAACTTAGAAATTCAATAACTTTTGATCCACAAATCAGAAAAATACAAATTTGGTGTCTATGGATTCAGAAAAATAAGACCTTTATTATGGAGGCCTTGTTTCACACTTTTGCCTCAGTAAACTTGGAATTATAGGCAGAACCTTTTTAGGAGTATTTTGCTCATAAAAAATGTTCTATAAATTATTTTTGGGTATTTCTTATGCATTTAGATGAGGTATTCTATCCTCTGTACTGTAGACTCTGTAAATTATAGAATTATGATCATATCATTGCATTTTGCATGCATTCATGTTTTTGTAATGTTTTATTGATTGAATTGTTATTGTTGTATTAATCTTGTGTAGATTGTGTGGATTGTGAAGTTTGTTGCTGTGAGGATTGTACCTATTCCCCTAGCTACCAAGGCAAGTGATATTTCATCTCATGTCCTATTATTTTCACTATTGCACTAGTGATATTTTGGTAGATCTTAGCATGATAGAATTATTCATATGTTACCATACTATGCTATGCTACCCTATAGTGTATATCTTGGTAGTATTCCCTAGATAAAGACTTTGTATGCTAGAATGCTTAGCTATGCTATTAGAATTCGTGGGTGGAATATACATATAAGATAGCATGGAAATATATTATTTTGTTTAACTAAGAAAACAACTAATGTTAATGAAACACCTGGGTGGAATGGGCTTGCTTGGATTATGTTGAGTGGTTACTCAGGGGCCTTGGGCTCACCATGGTATAACTCATAACAAGTATTTGTAATCTCTAGCCTAAGTGCCACCATGGTGTGCACGCTGTCACTTTCACACACATGGGGAGAGCAGAGATCTATTAAAGCACTTGAGTAGCAAGGTAGATCTATAGATTACAAGCTCATGATCTCATTAAGATCGTGCATAGAGAGAGAGATGAACACATAGCTACGGTAGAACCCTTAGCCTCGAGAGAGAACTACTCCCTCATCATCATGGGAATCGGCAATGGTGATGGATATGGTGGTGGAGATCGATGGAGATGGCTCCGGGGGCACTTCCCCGTCCCGGCAAGGTGCCGGAACAAAGACTTTCTGTCCCCCGAATCTCCCCTTCGGTGGCGTCGGTGCTACGGAACTTTTTGTGGATGGAGGCTTGATTATTTAGGGTTTATGCATTGGGAGGCTCTTATAGGTGAGAGGGGAGACCGAGGGGGTGCCGGAGGGGCCCACACCACCCCCTGGCGTGGCCTGGCCTAGCCCGCGCCACCAGGTGGTGTGGCCACCCTCTGGACCTTCTCTGTCTCATATTCTGGCTCCAAGTGTCCCCTGGTAAAAAAATAACTTTGGCTTTTGTCCTATCCAATTCCGAGAATATTCATTTTCTGACTTCCTGGAACCAAAAACAATAGAAAACAGGCAGCTGGCACTGTGGCTCTTGTTAATAGGTTAGTCCAAGAAATCATATGAAAAGTACTCCAAAGTGTGGACAAAACATAAGAAAGTAGATAAACCAAGGATGGAACATCAAAAAATATAGATACATTTGCAATGTATCACATACACACAGATGTTATCATGTGATGATAAAGTATTGATGTCAATCAAGGTGACATTAGTAAGTTGCAAAGGATTTGGTACTGTAAAGTACATGCCCAAGACTCAACCTCTTCCATGAGCAAGCATGTTCAGGATACCGGATATATGGTGCCAATGATTGAGAACAAATGCAGCTAGTGTATTTGTACTCTAGTGCAAGTGGGAGAATGTTGGAAATATGCCCTAGAGACAAATAGTAGTAAGTACTATTATCATATTTCATATAGTTTATGATTAAGTTTTGTATCATGCTATAACTGTATTGAGTGGAAACATCAATACACGTATGATATACAAACAACCAAGGGTTCCCAGTGAAACTCTAGTCACTGGTTCATTGGTCAACAAATGATCATGTTTCCTGATCATGTGGCACTTATGCCAGTTGGAAATGGAGTCATCTCATTCCGAGAATGAGATGATGAACCAATATCCAACCTAAACATCGTGACCCGATCATGTCATGAAGTTAAAGTTATGATGATTAGAAATGGATCCTCGTAGACTATTCCTTAGACTGTGAGGCTATATCAATCACTGTCTCCCGACAGTGCTTTGATAGCATCAAGCGCCACTTGGTAATACAGTGGTTATAAAGGTGTGTTCAGGTACTCAGAGGAAACTATTGAGGCAATATATGTCAAGAGCGGGATTTGTCCGTCCATGTGACGGGAAGATACTCAAAGGGCCCACTCGGAGAGGTTATATCCAATAGTTGCGTAGCATGTGATTTCATCACGGGGATATCACTTGTCGGAACGAGTCAAGTAGCATTGTTCAGTAACGATATTGAACACGACATGGTGATGTCATTGATCAGATCTCGGGCAATGCATGTATCGAGTGACAAAGGGAATAAGACACGACTGTCCCGGTTCAAACGACAAAAGATCTTCATGGAACGCACATGGGTCACATGGCCATCCAGGTCCCTCTATCGATCATTGGTGCGGGAGTGTCTCGACCATGTCTGGAGTGTTCCCGACCGTGGGGTATCACGCTTAAGGGCTTGATGATGCTTAGAGAGTGTTTGTAGGATCGGTAGAATCACCGAAGAATAGTAGAGGGAAAACCGGAAGGGTTTCGGTAAGTCCGGAGGATGTCTAGAGTGGAGGTGGAAGGTGTTCCATAGCCACGGAGATTAAATAATGTGTGAATGAATGTTAAATGTTGATTTAATCATTTATTCATAATTATTTAATAAATAGAAAATCAATTTAAGTGGTCAAAGGCTTAATGGGCCAATTTCCGGAGGGAGAGGGCCCATTAGGGGAAAGGAGAGAGGGAGAAGGGGCAAGGGGGCTGGCCAGCTGGGCCTAGCCCCCCGCGCGGGGCCAACTAGGCTGGCCGGCGGCCACCCCTCCCCCTCCTCTCCTTTAGTCCCACCTTGGGACTTTGAGGGAGGTAGTACCTCCCCTCCCCCTATATATAGTGGGGGTATTTGGCCAAATTAAATACACCAATAATCAATAAAGGTCTTCTCACTTTTGGGAGGACCTCCAGTTGATATTTTCTCTCTCCCCCTCTCTCTCTCGTGACCGTGGTCCCAAGTCTGGACTGCGAGCGAGAGACATCTTCACCGTGGAGCGTCGTCGCGCTGCGGGATTCGGATCCGGGAGCTCTACTTCCGCAACTGCTGCTAGATCAGGGAAGCGGGAGTCATTGTTAGGCACCGGACGTGTGTAACTCCCCGCGAGGTGTCGCACTTGAGGCACTCAAGTCGTTGGAGCCAAAGGAGCGCGAGGACTTCATCACGACCTTGAGGTTGGCTTCGGCTCGTCTACATCAACCACGCTCTCCTGAGCGTTGACAATGCTTTTCGGTCTTCAAGGGTAAGTTCGCGAAAAGACCCTCCCGTTACTGTATTACTAATAGATAGGTCCTGGCAGCTTCAGGGGTTCAAGGGCGTAGGGTAAAATTTTATTCTTTTCATACACGGAACCCCAACAGATTATTCACTCATGGATGGGGGAAACATGGATGGTCAATGGAGAAGCGATGTTGACGATGATGGCGATGATCTCCTTCAATTCCCTGTCCCGCAGGGTGCTAGAATGGAGTTTCCGGTTCTGAATCATGGAATCTGGTGGTGGCGGTGTAGCGGAACTCTTTCTGGAAAAACGTCGAACCCCCCTTGGTTTTTAGGTCAAGAGGCAACTTATAGGCGAAGAGGGAGGCCGAGGGGGTGACCGAAGCAGCCACACCACCCCTAGGCGCGACCTGGCCTGGCCCGCGCGGCCAGGTGGTGTGGGCCCCTCGTGGCCCTCCTCCGTCTCGTCTTCTGGCTCCGTGAGTCTTCTGGTGAAATAGGATTTTTGGCATATTTTCCAGGATTTTTCCTGATAGTTGATTTTCTACAAAAACTAGACACCAAGGTAATTCTGCTGAAAACAGCGTCAGTCCGTGTTAGTTGTATCCAAATCACACAAGTTTAGAGGAGAACCAATAGCAAAAATGTTCGAGAAAGTAGATACGTTTTGGACGTATCAAACACAACCACATAACTTTGCCCCAACTTACAGTGAAGTTGTCAATCTCACTGGTTTTGCTGAAAACAAAGGATTAAACGTATAGTGTGGAAGATAGTAATTGCTTGCAGAAAGTAAATAGTAAACGGTAAAGAGTAGATGGTATATTAATTGTAAAGGAATGGATTGGGGTCCATAGTTCACTAGAGGTGTTTCTCCTTAAAATAAATAGAATGTTGGGTGAACAAATTATAGCAGGGCAATTGACAAATTGAGAAAGCATAACAATGCATATACTAGACATCTTGACTCCTACGAGATTTGATTGGGCATTACAACATAATACATAGGCCATGATCCAACTGCATCTAAGACTAATAATCCACCTTCGGGTTATCATCCGAACCCCTTCCAGTATTAAGTTGCAAGCAACAGATAATTGCATTAAGCAAAGTGTGTAAAGTAAACAATACAATTGACACATGGACAAAGGATTGTTGTTTTCTCCCTAGTAGCAATAGCACATCTACAACCTTAGAGATTTCTGTCACTTCCCCAGATTACTAGAGGCATGAACCTACTATCGAGCATAAATACTCCCACTTGGAGTTACAAGCATCTACTTGGCCAAGATAGCTACTAGCAACGGAGAGCATGAAAGATTACAAATAACATAGACATGATAGAATCAATAATCAATCTGACATAGTATCTCAATATCCATCGGATCCCCACAAACACAACATATATGATTACAAATATATGATCTTGATCATGAACGGAGATCACAAGAACTAAACATGATAGCACAAAGGAGAAGAACCAACCATCTAGCTACTGTATGGACCCATAGTCCAAGGACGAACTACTCACGCATCACTTCGGAGGCTGGCATGGTGATGAGAAAGGCCTCTGGGATGATCTCTCCCCTCCAGCAGGGTGCCGGGAAGGCTTCGGATCCCCCCCGATCTAGGGATGGAGATGGCGGCGGCTACAGACTCTTTCATGGATTTTTGATCGGGTACTTAGGGTTTTTGCATCGGGGTACTTTTATAGGCAAAGGGGCACGATCGGTGGGCGCCCGAGGAGCCCACACCACGGGGCGACACGCCCTAGGGGGTGGCCGTGCCAACCCTAGGTGTGGCCACCTCGTGGCCCCACTTCGGCTGCCCTTCGAACTCCGTGTTCCTTCTGGTAAAATATGGACTTTGGCTTTTGTCCCGTCTAATTCCGAGAATATTTCCTTACTAGATTTTATGAAACCAAAAACAGCAGAAAACATGCAACTAGCATTGTGGCATCTTGTTAATAGGTTAGTTCCAGAAAATGTAAAAATACCTTAAAGTGTAAACAAAACATAAGAAAGTTGATATAAAGCAAGCATGGAGCATCAAAAATTATAGATACATTTATGACGTATCAAGCATCCCCAAGCTTAACTCCTGCTCGTCCTCGAGTAGGTAAGTGATAAAAAGAATATTTTTTAGGTGACATGCACCATCACAATCTTGATCAAGGTATTTGAAAAACATTGATAGCTAGGATAAAAGTACTCTAAACATGAGCATAAAAGATAGAGTTCTAACAATAAGACATAGCAACTATGTTGTAACATGAAAAGGTACAAACAAAAGATCATGAATAATAATGCATTGAAAGACGTTTGTTTGTTTAACATATAGAAAACATAATAAGAGTGGTATTCAGCTTGTCCCTCATGGTATAGCAAAACATAAATGCATAGGACACCTTCAAAGTTCATAAGGGTGACTAGATACAAATAATTTAAGAACAAGCAATATCAAAGTTATGAATCAATCAACAAGTTTTGGGACAATGCACATTAAACTAAGAATGACCACTATGCTCTCTCAATTGGTGCATAAAGATAGAAGATGGAGACTCAACATAAAAGTAAAAAAGAAAAGCCCTTCATAGAGGAAAGCAGGGATTTCAAGTTTCATAAAGAGCTTCCAAAAATTATGGTACTTATTAGCTTTCAGCTCTTATTGCCCCTATCATAAGCATCTTGAGGTGATTAAGGTTAAAGTGACACAAATATGAGGATATGCTTGACAAGTTATAAGTTGAAAATCCCATGCCCCTTGCTTACAAGTACCGAATCTCATGCTACTCAACTTTAGTCACAAGTAAGTTCTTGTCATTGTAAGTACATGTGTATCATGGAGAACCACCAACGGGGTACCCCTTGCCCCATGACACAGGAGCTTTCCCATATCAAAATGACAAGGCAACAGACAATGAACATATCAGCGATCTTTTTATTTGCTATTTGCATAGGTTTTTATTGAGGATGCTTCATAGAATGCTCACTATGGTTATGATGCAAGTTTCCACCATGATTAGGCATGGCTGAGGCTAGCCGCCCACGTGTTTCTCTAACACACATACAAACTCCATGAGCTTACAATCTTCCCTTTTATTTCACACCACAGGGATCCATAAACAAAAGAACATGATATCAACTGAATAATAAGTGCAATGTTGAAAGCGTTCCCCATGGTATCATGGTTCTGCTAATTCGCAACTTATAAAGTGCAAGTATATAAGAAACATAGATGGACATAATGGTTCAAGTTTATTAAGTGCAAGAAAATAAAGTGTGCCATCAAGTTTGTGAGAGCTTTAATCACTAATTTTCACATAACAAAAGTTTAATTTGGAAGATAGATAAAAACATGAATATACTTGGAATGGTGTAACACACCATGCATAGGAATTTATAGTGGACTCTTTGGAATAACTTGGTTTTCTTGGAGGTTGGATGCGTGAGTGGAACTCATACGTGGTACAGGTGGAGGCTAGCGAAAGACTGGGAGCGACCAACTAAGAGAGCAAGATGGCCATAATCATGCAAAGAGACAAAACATTTTTAATTAAAGCATAAAGTGATATTACAAGTCAAAAACTAAATGATCATAGAGGCTAAGGTGACTGGTTCATAGTCTTAACATGGTGTAAGCATGTGCCAAGTCAACCAAATAAAGCATCAAAGGATAATACCACAATATTATGCTTTGTATGCTAAAACAACGCATGATTCTTTCAAGGAACATTAGGCAATCTCAATTGTTTGGAACAAGTCATGCTACAGCAATAATCACTAAGCATAAGGTCAAAGCAATATCTAACATGGCATGATAAAGTCTAGGCCACAGTCAAAACAAGCTCCTTTTGTACCACTTATAAGCATGAAGCTTCCTACTATTTTCCAACACCAATCAACTTATTTGAAACAACATATGAATACGAGGGCCCAACCAATTTATTTAAGCAAACCTCCCTGGGGATACGGTAATACATCTAAGAAATGATTCCATCTAACATACTCCCCTCTGGATGCGGGAATAGCAACATGCACTAAATGCCCTATCCAATACAAACAAAATAAAACTAAAAACAAAAACAAATACGCTCCAAGAACAACACAATTGTGCATGAAACAATAAAAACGAAGTGTTTTGGAAGAAAACCTGAGATTTTTATTGATGAAGAAGGGGATGCCTTGGGAATCCCCAAGCTTTGTACCTCTTGAATATTTCTTGGGGTGACACGTGTGTCATCCCCAAGAATGAGCTTTTGTCCATACTTCATCTCATCACATTATTCTTCCCTACACTTGAAAATTTCCTTCATACAAAACTTCCCACAATCTTCATTAGCAACATTAGTGTATTCAAGATAATAAGTCTTTGGGTTTAGTTTCAACACAAGTAAAACTTCCATTAAAACAAAAGCTACTGTATCAATTCCTTCTAAAATCTCAATTGATCAAAGGGAACTCAAAGAGAAAGAGATTAAGAGGCAAATGCAAATAATGGCAGAAATCTGTCAAAACAGACCAGCAGGTAAAAATCGATTTTTTCGAAGACCTTCTGTTGCTCAAATCGAAAAGTTCTAAAATAACTAAGTTAGATAATAACCTGAGGCATAAGCACATAAAACTACAGCTCAATCCGACGTACAAGGATTTTTCACGATTTTTTACAGTGAAGCACAAAAATTTGTTTCGGGACAACAACTTTCCCAAGTCTTATTCTCTCTCATTAGAGGTTATTCTTGGCACAAAAACCACACAAAAAGGATAAGGAGAGGTTATTACTGAGGCAATAACTACGAAGACTCAATAATAGAAAAACTTACTGAAAGTAAAAATAATTTGGGTTATCTCCCAATAGTGCTTTTCTTTAATGCCTTTCAGCTAGGCATAGGAGCAAGATCCAAGTATTTTCAAATGAAGAAGCATTAATATCAAATTTTTTTAATAGGAGAGGTAGAAGGTATCTTATATCTCTTCCTAGGGAAGTGTTCTATACCTTTCTTGAGTGGGAATTGATATTTAATGGTGCCTTCCTTCATATCAATAATGGCACCAACAGTTCTAAGAAAAGGTCTTCCCAAAATAATAGGACAAGAAGCATTGCATTCAACATCCAAAACATAGAAATCAATGGGGACATAGGTATTGTTAACCATAATAAGAACATCATTAATACTCCCCATGAGTTTCTTTTTAGCATTATCATCAAGTGGGACATCTAAATAACAATCTTCCAATGGTGGCAAATCAAGCATTTCATAAATCTTTCTAGGCATAATAGAGACACTAGTACCAAGATCACATAAAGCTTTGAGATCAAAATCATTCACTTTCATATTAGTGATGGGTTCCCAACCATCTTCTAATTTCCTAGGAATAGAAGATTTATGTTTCAAGTTTTCTTGTTTAATTTTTATGAGAGCATCTATAATGTGTTTTGTAAAGGCCATATTCATAGCACTAGCATTAGGACTTCTAGCAAGCTTTTGTAGGAACATAATTACTTCAGAAATATTGTAACCATCAAGATCAAAATCAAAATTACCATCCAAGGTAGTAGAACTATTGTTTCCCATATTTCGAAGAATTTCAGCATTTTTATTGGAAAAGGTTCCATTGGTTTTAGGCATTGTTGCAAAAGGAATGGGGACTTCATGTGGTTTGCTAGCATCAACATTGGTGGTGGTAATAGTACAAATACTACTATTTCTAGCAATTTCATCTTCTCTTCCCCACTTAGCATGCATTTTAGCTGACAGTCTAACATTTTCATCAATTCTAACTTGTATGGCATAAGTAGCAGCAAAGGGGTTTTCCATAATTTCAGGTTTAGCAGCCGTTTTATTAATCAAAGAGGATTGTGCTTCAGACAAAGATGAAATATTTTTTTCAGCATTCGAAATTTTTTCCTCAACAATTTTGTTGAAAGCAGTTTGTTTACTAATAAAATCCTTAAGCATGACTTCAAGTTTAGAGGGTGCACTTCTATTGTTGCTGTAGGAATTTCCATAAGCATTGCCATTATTGGGAGGATATGGCCTATAATTATTACTACCAAAATTATTCCTATAGGCATTATTGCTAAAATTATTATTTCTAATTAAGTTCACATCAACTTGCTCTTCTTGAGCAAGCAAAGAGGCTAAGGGAACATGATTTGGATCAATATGATCTTTTCCATTGACAAGCATAGGCATAATAACATCAATGTTATCACTCAAGGAGGAGGTTTCTTCAACATAATTTACGTTCTTACCTTGTGGAGCTCTCTCGGTGTGCCATTCAGAATAGTTAACCATCATATTATCAAGTAGCTTTGTTGCAGCACCCAAAGTAATGGTCATAAAAGTGCCTCCAACAGCAGAATCCAACAGATTTCGTGAAGAATAATTCAGTCCTGCATAAAAAGTTTGGATAATCATCCAAGCAGTCAGTCCATGAGTGGGGCAATTCTTTACCAAAGATTTCATTCTTTCCCAAGCTTGAGCAACATGTTCATTATCAAATTGTTTAAATTTCATTATTTCACTTCTCATAGATATAACCTTAGCAGGAGGATAATATTTTCCAATGAAAGCATCTTTGCATTTAATCCAAGAATCAATACTATTTCTCGGTAGGGATAGCAACCTTTCTTTAGCTTTTCCTCTCAAAGAGAAAGGAAACAATTTAAGCTTAATAATATCTCCATCTATATCCCTATGTTTTTGCATCTCACAAATTTCAACAAAGTTATTAAGGTGAGCAGCAACAACATCGGTACCAACACCAGAGAATTGTTCTTTCATAACAAGATTGAGCAAAGCAGGTTTAATTTCAAAGAAAGCAGCTTTAGGAACAAGTGGAGCAATAGGTGTGCACATGAAATCATTGTTGTTTGTGCTAGTGAAGTCACACAACTTAGTGTTTTCAGGAGTAGTCATTTTTTTGCAAGATTAAAGCAAGCCAACATAAATAGAAACTGAAATAGGAACTAATTTTTTTTGTGTTTTTGATAAAATAAGCAAACCAGTACAACTAATTTTTTGTGTTTTTTATAAAAATAAATAAGAAAACAAAGAAAAATAAACTAAGCAAAACAAAAACAAAGTAAAGAGATTGGTTGTGAGAGACTACCCTTGCAAGAATCTTCTTTCTCCCTGAAAAGTGATTGACGAGGAGGAAGAGATTGAAGCTGTCCTTAACTCCCCGGCAATGGCGCCAGAAAAGTGCTTTATGGCTCAAGATATATAGAGCTCATTGGGAACCCCAAGAGGAAGGTATGATGAGCACAACAACAAGTTTCCCTCACTTATGAAACCAAGGTTATCAAACCAGTACGAGTAAGGAGACAACTCCAAGGTATTGCTAGCAACTTGGAATCTTGCACAACACAATCACATAACTTTGCCCCAACTTACAGTGAGGTTGTCAATCTCACTGGTTTTGCTAAAAACAAAGGATTAAACGTATAGTGCGGAAGATAGTAATTGCTTGCATAAAGTAAATAGTAACAGGTAAACAGTAGATGTTATATTAATGGTAAAGGAATGGACTGGGGTCCACAGTTCACTAGAGGTGTTTCTCCTTAAGATAAATAGCATGTTGGGTGAACAAATTACAGCGGGGCAATTGATAGATTGAGAAAGCATAACAATTCATATACTAGACATCTTGACTCCTACGAGATTTTATTGGGCATTACAACATAATACATAGACCGTAATCCAACAACATCTATGACTAATAATCCACCTTCAGGTTATCATCCGAACCCCTTCCAGTATTAAGTTGCAAGCAACAGATAATTGCATTAAGCAAAGTGTGTAAAGTAAACAATACAATTGCCCCATGGACAAAGGATTGTTGTTTTCTCCCTAGTAGCAACAACACATCTACAACCTTAGAGATTTCTGTCACTTCCCCAGATTACTAGAGGCATGAACCTACTATCGAGCATAAATACTCCCTCTTGGAGTTACAAGCATCTACTTGGCCAAGATAGCTACTAGCATCGGAAAGCATGCAAGATCACACATAAAATAGACATGATAGAATCAATAATCAATCTGACATAGTATCTCAATATCCATCGGATCCCCATAAACACGACATATAGGATTACAAATAGATGATCTTGATCATGAACAGAGCTCACAAGATATAAACATGATAACACAAAGGAGGAGAACCAACCATCTAGCTACTATATGGACCCATAGTCCAAGGATGAACTACTGATGGCTCGTGTATTAACAAGCTCGTTGGGGAACCCCAAGAGGAAGGTATGATGAGCACAGAAGCAAGTTTCCCTCAGTTATGAAACCAAGGTTGAATCGAACCAGTAGGAGCAAGGAAACACCCCAAAGGTGTTGCTAGCTGAGCCTTGGCAGGGCGCTCTACCGGTGCTAGTAGCAACGTGGAGACCTGCACAACACAACCACATAACTCTATCCCCAACTTGCGATGAGGTTGTCAATCTCACCGTGTTTTGCTGAAAACAAAGGATTAAACGTATCGAATGGAAGGAAGTAATAGTTTGCAGAAAGTAAACACAAAGCAGTAAACAGTTTATAGATTGTATGTAAAAGAAAAGGACCGGGATCCATAGTTCACTAGAGGTGGCTCTCCTTAAGATAGATAACATGCTGGGTGAACAAATTACAGCAGGGCAATTAACAAACATCGAGAAAGCAATACATGCATATACTAATCATCTTGACTCCTTTGAGACTTGATTGGGCATTACAACATTATACATAGACCGCCATCCAACTGCATCTATGACTAATAATCCACCTTCTGGTTATCATCTGAACCCCTCCAGTATTAAGTTGCAAGCAACAGATTATTGCTTTACGAATTGCGTGTAAAGTAAACAATAAGATTGTTCTATGAACAAAGGATTGTTGTTTTCTCCCTAGTAGCAACGACACATCTAGTACCTTAGAGATTTCATCACTTCCCAGTTACGGAGGCATGAACCCACTATCGAGTATAAATACTAACTCTTGGAGTTGCTAGCATCTACTTGGCAAAGATAGCTACTAACAACGGAAAGCATGCAAGATCACAAATAACAAAGACATGATAGAATCAATAATCAATCTGAAATAGCATCTCAATATCCATCGGATCCCCGTAAACACAACATGCAGAATTACAAATAGATGATCTTGATCATGAACGGAGCTCACAAGATCTAGACATGAAAGCACAAAGGAGGAGAACCAGCCATCTAGCTACTACATGGATCCGTAGTCCAAGGATGAACTACTCACGCATCACACCAGAGGCTTGCATGATGATGAAGAAGGCCTCCAGAGTGAATTCCCCTCTCCGACAGGGTGCCGGGAAGAGCTTCAGATCCCTTCCGATCTAGGGATGGAGATGACGGAGGCTACAGACTCTTTCATGGATTTTTGATCGGGTACTTAGGGTTTTCGTCCCCAGGGCATCTTATAGGCAGAAGGAGAGGCCGAGGAGGTGCATGGGCTAGCCACACCACCCCCTGGCACGGCCAGGCATGGCCCGCGCGGCCAGGCATGGCCCGCGCGGCCAGGTGGTGTGGTGGCCCCTGGCTCCTCTTCGTCTCGTATTCTGGCATCTGATGACTTCCGGAAAAATAGGCACTTTGGCTTTTGTCCCATCCAATTCCGAGAATATTCATTTTCTGACTTTCCTGGAACCAAAAACAACAGAAAACAGGCAGCTAGCTATGTGGCTCTTGTTAATAGGTTAGTCCAAGAAATCCTATGAAAAGTACTCCAAAGTGTGGACAAAGCACAAGAAAGTGGATAAAACCAAGCATGGAACATCAAAAATTATAGATACATTTGCAATGTATCAACATTCCCAAGCTTAACTCCTGCTTGTCCTTGAGTAGGTAAGTGATAAAAAGAAAGAATAATTTTTGAGGTGACATGCACCATCAAAGACTTGATCAAAGTATTTGTAAAACATTCAAAGCTGGGATCATAGTACTTCAATCATAACATGAAAGACAAAGTTCTAGCAATAAGACAAAGAAACTATGATGCAACATGAAAAGGCACAAACAAAAGATTCATGAATAACAATGCTTTGCAAGACGTTTGTTTGTTTCACATAAAGAAAACATAGCATAATAGTATTCAGCTTGTCCCTCATAGAGTAGCAAATATAGATGCATAGGACACCTTCAAAGTTCATAAGAGTGACTAGATACAAATAGTTTAAAACAAGCAATATCAAGTTATGCATCAATCAACTAGTCTTGGGACAATGCACATAGAACTAAGAATGGCCACTATGCTCTCAAAGTAGGTGCATAAAGGTAGAAGGTGGAGACTCAATATAATGGTGGAAGAAAGACCTTCATAGAAGGAAGCAGTGATTCAAGTCTCATAAAGAGCTTCCAAAAATATGGTACTTATAGCTTTCAGCTCTCATTGCCCCTATCATAAGCATCTTGAAGTGATTAAGGTTAAAGTGAACAAACTATGGTGTACATGCTTGACGAAGTATAAGTTAGGAATCTCATGTCCCTTGTATACGAGGGCCGCTCCTCATGCTACTCAAGTTTAGTCACCGGTAAGTTCTTATCATTGTAAGTACATGTGTATCATAGAGAACCGCCAACGGGGCACCCCTTGCCCGGTGATACGGAAGAATCCCCATATCAAAATGACAAGGCAAGCAGACAACGAGCATCTCAGCAATCTTCTTATTTACCATGGGAATATGGTGCCTTTTTCTCTCTTTCCTCTTTTCATAATCTCTTTTTTTTCCTTTTCTCTTTTTCTCAATATAGGACTCTTTTTTTATAAGAAGAATGCTACATAGACAGCTCATTATGGTTATGCTGCAGGTTTCCACCATGTCAGTATGGATTAGACCAGCGGCCCAGGCATTTCTCTAACACAAATACATAACTCCATGGACTTACAAGATCCCCTTTCATTTCACACCGACAACATCCATAGACAAAAGAGCATGATATCAACTAGGTACAAAGTACCCGTGCAATGTTGAAAGCGTTCCCCATGACAACATGGTTCTGCTAATCCCCAACAAATAAGTGCAAGCATATACAACATAGACGACACAACGGTTCAAGTTTATTAAGGGCAAGAAAAGTAAAGTGTGCCATCAAGTTCGTGAGAGCTTTAATCACTAGTTTTCTCATAACAAGTTTGATTTGGAAGGTAAACAAAAGCATGAATATACTTGGAATAGCATAAGCTAGTAGGTAGGTATGGTGGACTCTTTGGAAAAACTTGGTTTAGGGAGTTGGATGCATGAGTGGAACTCATACTTGGTTGTGGAGGCTAGCAAAAGACTGGGCGACAAACTAAGAGAGCAATAATGGCCATAATCATGCAGAGCGATAAAACATCATTGATCAAAGCATAAAGTGATACTACAAGTTGAAAACTAAAGGGTCATAAAGGCTATGGTGACTTGAGATAGTCATAACATGGTGTGAGCATGCGCCAAGTCAACCCAAATAAAGCATCAAAGGAGAATACCACAATACTATGCTTTAATATGCTAAAACAACGCATGATTCATCCAAGGCACATTAAGCAATCTAAATTGTTTATAACAAGTTTTTTGGTACAGCAAAGAATACTAAGCATAAATCCAAAACAATATCAAGCATGGCATGACAAAGCATAGGCCACAGTCAAAAACAAGCTCTTTTTACCACATAAGCATGAACTTTCCTACTCTTTTCCAAACCAACCCAAACTATTTGCAAACCAATCTATGAAAGAGGAGGTCCAACCAATTTATTCAGAAAACTAAGCAAACAAAAGCAAATGAAAACCAAAACCAAAACGAAAAAGAAGACGCTCCAAGAACAACACAACTGTGCATGAAACAATAAAAATGAAGCGTTTGGAAGAAACCTGGAATTTTTATTGATGAAGAAGGGGATGCCTTGGGCATCCCCAATCTTTGACGCTTGTAATTCTTGGATATTTATTGGGGTGACACGCGTGGCATCCCCAAGCTTGAGCTTTAGTCTATCCTTCATCTCATTACTCATTCCTTCCATACACCTGAAATTTTTCCTTCACACAATCTTTATTAGCAACATTAGTGCACTCAAGATAATAAGTCTTAAGGTTCAGTTCTAACACCAAATAAACTTCCATTAGAACACTAGCTACTGTAGCACTTCCCTCAAAAAGCTCAATTCCCCAAAAAACTTAAAAATGAACCAACAAGAAGCAAATGCAGAAAATGGCAGAAATCTGTCAAAACAGACCAGCAGGTAAAGACGAATTTTTTAGAAGACCTTCTGTTGCTCAAATCAAAACGTGTTGAACTAACGAAAGTTAGATAACAACATGGGGCAGAAGCATAAAAATTCACGCCTCAAAAAGACGTTCAGAGATTTTACACGAATTTTTACGGTGAAGCACAGAAATCTGTTTCGGGACAGCAACTTTCCCAATCATTACTTATCTCTCATTAGAGGTTACTCTTGGCACAAAAAGTAAATAAAAAGGATAAGGAACGGTTATTAATGAAGTAATAACTTTCAAGACTCATCTAAAACTTTTGGGTTATCTCCCAATAAGTACTTTTCTTTAACGCCTTTAAGTTAGGCATAAGAAGCAAGAAAAAGAATCAAGTGTTCTCAAATGAAGAAGCATTAAGACCAAATTTTGTTTTCATGGGAGAGGCAAATGAAATCTTCTCTATCTTCTTAGGTAAGTGTTCTATACCTTTCTTGAGTGGGAGTTGATATTTAATGGTGCCTTCTTTCATATCAATAATGGCACCAACAGTTATAAGAAAAGGTCTTCCCAAAGTAATAGGACAAGAAGCATTGTATTCAACATCGAAAACATAGAAATCAATGGGGACATAGGCATTGTTAACCATAATAAGAACATCATTAAGACTCCCCATGAGTTTCTTTTTAGCATTATCATCAAGTGGGACATTCAAATAACAATCTTCAAGTGGAGGCAAATCAAGCATATCATAAATCCTTCTAGGCATAATAGAAACACTACTATCAAGATCACATAAAGCTTTGAAATCAAAGTCATTCACTTTCATATTAATGATGGGTTCCGAACCATCTTCTTTTTTTATAGGAATAGAAGCTTTATGTTTCATCTTTTCTTCTTTAATCTTTATGAGAGCATCAGTAATGTGTTTTGTAAAGGCCATGTTCATAGCACTAGCATTAGGACTTTTAGCAAGCTTTTGTAGGAACTTAATAGCTTCAGAGATATTGCAACCATCAAGATCAAAATCAATTTTATCATCTAAAGTAGTAGAACTATTACTAGCCTCAACACTAGTGGTGGTGATAGTAGAAATACTAATGTTTCTAGCAATTTCATCTTCTCTTTCCCACTTAGCATGTAATTCAGCTAATAGTCTAACATTTTCATCAATTCTTACTTGTATAGCATTAGTAGCTGCAAAGGGATTATCATTAGTTTCAGGTTTAGCAGCCATTTTATTCCAAGAAGATTGAGCTTCAGCCAAAGATGCTATATTTCTTTCAGCATTAGAGAGTTTTTCCTCAATAGTTTTATTGAAAGCAGTTTGTTTACTAATAAACTCTTTAAGCATAACTTCAAGTTCAGAGGGTGCACTCCTATTATTGTTGTAGGAATTTCCATAAGCATTACCATTGTTAGGAGGATATGGCTTATAGTTGTTGTTACCAAAATTACTCCTATAAGCATTATTGCCAAAATTATTATTTCTTATGAAGTTTACATCAACTTGCTCTTCTTGAGCAACCAAAGAAGCTAAAGGAACATTATTTGGATCAATATGGGCTTTCCCATTAACAAGCATAGACATAATAATATCAATCTTATCACTCAAGGAGGAAGTTTCCTCAACAGAATTTACCTTCCTACCTTGTGGAGCTGTCTCAGTATGCCATTCAGAATACTTAACCATCATATTGTCCACAAGTTTTGTTGCAGCACCCAAAATGATGATCATAAAGGTACCTCCAGCAGCAGAGTCCAATAGGTTCCTTGAAGAATAGTTCAATCATGCATAAAAAGTTTGGATGATCATCCAAGCAGTCAGTCCATGAGTGGGACAATTCTTAACTAAAGATTTCATTCTTTCCCAAGCTTGAGCAACATGTTCATTATCAGATTGTTTAAACTTCATTATTTCACTTCTCATAGATATAATCTTAGCAGGTGGATAGTATTTTCCAATAAAAGCATCTTTGCATTTAGTCCAAGAATCAATACTATTCCTAGTTAAGGAATTCAACCATTCTTTAGCTTTTCCTCTCAAAGAGAAAGGAAACAATTTAAGCTTAATAATATCACCATCTACATACCTATGCTTTTGCATCTCACAAAGTTCAACAAAGTTATTTAGATGGGCAGCAGCATCTTCATTACCAATACCAGAAAATTGTTCTCTCATAACAAGATTGAGCAAAGCAGGTTTTATCTCAAAAAAGTATCTTCAGGCACAGGTGGAGCAATAGGTGTGCTCATAAAATCATTGTTCTTTGTGCTAGTGAAGTCACACAACTTAGTGTTTTTAAGAGTAGTCATTTTTTTGGGTTTTCAAATAAGAAAGCAAACTAGTAAAACTATTTTTGTGTGTTTTTGATAAAGAAACAAGCAAACAAAGCAAAAGAAACTAAGAAAAACAAAAATAACAAAGTAAAGAGATTGGTTATGAGGGACTCCCCTTGTGAAGATGTCCTTGACTCCCCGACAACGGTGCCAGAAAAATGCTTGATGGCTCGTGTATTAACAAGCTCGTTGGGGAACCCCAAGAGGAAGGTATGATGAGCACATCAGCAAGTTTCCCTCAGTTATGAAACCAAGGTTTAATCGAACCGGTAGGAGCAAGGAAACACCCCAAAGGTGTTGCTAGCTGAGCTTTGGTAGGGCGCACTACCGGTGCTAGTAGCAACGTGGAGACCTGCACAACACAACCACAAAACTCTGTCCCCAACTTGCGATGAGGTTGTCAATCTCACCATGTTTTGCTGAAAACAAAGGATTAGACGTATCAAATGGAAGGAAGTAATAGTTTGTAGAAAGTAAACACAAAGTAGTAAACAGTTTATAGATTGTATGTAAAAGAAAAGGACCGGGATCCATAGTTCACTAGAGGTGGCTCTCCTTAAGATAGATAACATGCAGGGTGAACAAATTACAGCGGGGCAATTGACAAACATCGAGAAAGCAATACATGCATATACTAATCATCTTAACTCCTTTGAGACTTGATTGGGCATTACAACATTATACATAGATCGCCATCCAACTGCATCTATGACTAATAATCCACCTTCAGGTTATCATCCGAACCCCCTCTAGTATTAAGTTGCAAGCAACAGATTATTGCTTTACGAATTGTGTGTAAAGTAAACAATACGATTGTTCTATGAACAAATGACCGTTGTTTTCTCCCTAGTAGCAACAACACATTTAGTACCTTAGAGATTTCTGTCACTTCCCCAGATTACCAGAGGCATGAACCCACTATCGAGCATAAATACTAACTGTTGGAGTTGCTAGCATCTACTTGGCCAAGATAGCTACTAACAACGGAAAGCATGCAAGATCACAAATAACAAAGACATGATAGAATCAATAATCAATCTGAAATAGCATCTCAATATCCATCAGATCCCCGCAAACACAACATGTAGAATTACAAATAGATGATCTTGATCATGAACGGAGCTCACAAGATCGAAAGCACAAAGGAGGAGAACCAGCCATCTAGCTACTAGATGGGTCCGTAGTCCAAGGATGAACTACTCACGCATCATACCGGAGGCATGCATGATGATGAAGAAGGCCTCCAGGGTGAATTCCCCTCTCCGGCAGGGTGCCGGGAAGAGCTTCAGATCCCTCCCGATCTAGGGATGGAGATGACGGCGGATACAGACTCTTTCGTGGATTTTTGATTAGGTACTTAGGGTTTTTGTCCCGAGGGCATCTTATAGGCGGAAGGAGAGGCTGAGGGGGTGCCTGGGCTGGCCACACCACCTCCTGGCGCGGCCAGGCCTGGTCCACGCGGCCAGGTGGTTTGGTGGCCCCTGGCTCCTCTCCATCTCGTATTCTGGCATCTGATGACTTCTGGACAAATAGGCACTTTGGCTTTTGTCCTGTCCAATTCTGAGAATATTCATTTTTTGACTTTCCTGGAACCAAAAACAACAGAAAACAGGCAGCTGGCATTGTGGCTCTTGTTAATAGGTTAGGCCAAGAAATCATATGAAAAGTACTCCAAAGTGTGTACAAAGCACAAGAAAGTGGATAAAACCAAGCATGGAACATCAAAAATTATAGATACATTTGCAATGTATCAACTACTCACGCATCACTCCGAAGGCTGGCATGGTGGTGAAGAAGGCCTCCGGGATGATCTCTACCCTCTGGCAGGGTGCTGGGAAGAGCTTCGATTCCCCCCGATCTAGGGATGGAGATGGCAACGGCTACAGACTCTTTCGTGGATTTTTGATCGGGTACTTAAGGAGTTTTGCATCAGGGTACTTTTATAGGCGAAGGGGTACGGTCGGTGGGCACCCGAGGGGCCCACACCATGGGACAGCGCGCCCTAGGGGTGGCCGCACCAGCCCTAGGTGTGGCCACCTCGTAGCCCCACTTCGGCTGCCCTTCGGACTCCGTGTTCCTTCTGGTAAAATATTGACTTTGGCTTTTGTCCCATCCAATTCCAATAATATTTCCTTACTAGCTTTTATGAAACCAAAAATAGTAGAAAACATGCAACTAGCACTACGGCATCTTGTTAATAGGTTAGTTCCAGAAAATGTATAAAAATACCTCAAAGTGTAAACAAAACATAAGAAAGTTGATATAAAACAAGCATGGAGCATCAAAAATTATAGATACATTTACGACGTATCAGCAACTGAGGCATAGCTTACTTTTATGCCCATCCCCTCGCAGTATTCCTTGAACTCATTGGAAGTAAAATTAGTTCCATTATCAGTGATGATGTTGTTTGGCACGCCGAATGAAAACACTATTTATTTGATAAAATTGACATCCAAAGTTCCATCCTGGCTGGTAACAGGCATTGCTTCAATCCATTTAGTGAATTTTTCAACCGCTACTAGCAGAAAGGCGTGTCCTCCTAGAGATGATTTGTGAAGTTTTCCCACCATGTCAATTCCCCACTAGGCAAAGGGCCAAGCAAGAGGTATGGGATTTAATTCGGCAGCAGGCGCGCCGGGTTTTGTTGCAAATTGCTGACATGCTTCACATGTTCTGAGTATATCCTTTGCATCTTGTATCACTGTGAACCAGTAGAACCCTGTCCCGAATGCTTTGGAAGCAATCGCTCGGCTGCTAGCGTGATGACAACACACTCCTACATGTATGTCCTTGAGAATGATTTTTTTCCTTTGTCAGGTGTGACACATCGTTGTAGTACACCCAAAATACTTCTTTTATATAATTCACCTTTGATGATTCTAAAGGCTTTGGACCTTCTAGTAATTCGTCAAGCTTTTGTCACGTCTTCGAGGAGTTCTCCCCGATTCATATATGTTATGTATGGCTGCATCCATGTAGGCTCTATTATCATAACTTCATCAACTTCTGGATCTTCGTCAAGGGTTTATTCTATATCTGCGCTTGCTGGTGCAGCCCCCGAGTCCTTTCGCGGCTTGATTTTTTCTTGTCTTGGGTAATATGACTTCAGAAACTCTCCTAGACTTAATAGAATGCTCTATTATCTCTTCCAGAAAACTCCGGGTGGCATTGGTAGGCATAAGGACCTGATGTTTGCCAGATTATCGACTTCCTCATTGCTTGCTCTTCCTATGTGTGATACTTGGAATCCATCAAATTGGGTCTCCATAATGTTGTACAGATCACAGTAGGCAATCATGTTGTCGCTGATAGCGTCACACTTATTCATTGCTTGTTGTGCTACAAGATTGGAATCACCGAATATTTTGAGGCGAGTTGCACCGCAAGCTTTAGCCATACGCATACCGTGCAACAAGGCCTCATACTCAGCTTCATTATTGCACGCGTTTGCGAAGCTCATCCGAAGTATGTATCACATTTTATCACCTTGTGGTAATACTAATATGACTCCTGCCCCTGCTCCTTCCGTTCTTTTTGATCCGTTAAAATACATTGTCCATGCGCTAGAAAGGTCTGGCGGGCCCGTGCATTGTAGTTTAGTCCATTCAGTGATAAAATCAGGCAAAATTTGTGATTTAATTGCTTTGCGCCTCTTGTATGTTATATCTCAAGGGGAAATCACAATGCCCCATAGAGAGACATTTCCAGTTGCTTCTGGATTATTGAGGATATTGGATAGAGGTGCTTCATTGACCACTGTGATCGGGTGTTCTGAAAAATAGTGGTGCAACTTTCGTGCTATTATAAACACTCCATGTGCTAGTTTCTGATAATGTGGGTACCTTTGTTTGGATGGCGAGAGGACCTCGCTCAGAAAATAAACTAGTCTCTAAACACCGTTGGTTTTACCTTCTTCGAGTCGTTCTACGACCAGAACCATGCTGACTACCTGATTAGTGGCGGCAATGTAAAGAAGTAATGGCTATTTTTCTCACGGAGACACAACGACAGGAGATGTCGAAAGTGTTTTCTTGAGATCTTCAAAGTCCACTCGAATTTATCTTATTTTCTCATGAGGGCGTAGAATGGTAGTGCTTTTTCTCCTAGACAAGCAATAAAATGGCTGAGTGTTGCGACTCGCCCAGCTAGCTGCTATACGCCTCAAAGATTTGTTGGTTTTTTCATTGTTAGGATTGTCCGTATTTTCTCGGGATTGGGATCTATTCCTCTTGCTGAAACGAGATATCCAAGGAGTTACCCTGTAGGGACTCCAAAGAAACACTTCATCGGGTTGAGCTTGATGTAGAACTTGTCGAGGTTCCTGAATGTTTCTCGGAGGTCATTGATAAGAGAAGACCCTTGTTTTGTTGTGACTATGACATCATCGATGTAGACTTGTACATTTGTACCAATTTGGCTTCCTAGGGAATTCTGCATCATCCGTTGATATGTTGCCCCGACATTTTTGAGTCCAAAGGGCATTGTTGTGTAGCAGAATACTCCATATGGCATGATAAATGCTATTTTATCCTGATCTTCTTCCTTCATCCGAATCTGATGGTACCCAGAATATGCGTCCAGAAAGGAAAGACGTTCGCAACCCGCAGTTGCATCGATTATTTTATTGATTCATGGTACTGGGAAGTGATCCTTTGGACAATATTTATTCAATATAGTGAAGTCAATGCACATCCGTAGTTTTTTTATATTTTTCTTTGGGACACACACTAGATTTGCGACCCACTCTGCTTTCTTTAATTCTTTGATGAATTTAGTATCAGTTAGGCGATGGAGCTCCTTTACAATGGCCTTTCGTTTTGGCTCCGCAAAGCAACGAAGCGACTGTTTTACTGGCTTCGCCTTTGGATCCAAGTTTCATGCGTGCTCAGTGAGTTCCCTGGGAATTCCTAGCATGTCAAAAGGTAACCACGCAAAAATCTCCCAGTGCTCACGGAGGAACTCGATGAGCGCGCTTTCCTATGCGGGACCAAGATTGGAGGCTGCAAATGTCGTCTTTTCGGGTTGGTAGGGTGGATCTGTACTTCTTTTGAATCTTTCCCGGTATCAAAAGCCTGGTTGGGATTAACAAGCGCTATTGCTAGAGGTTCTGCGATTGCCGACATTTTTAGTTGCTCAAACTCAGTTGCTATCCCGAATGATTCAGAGATTTTGTTAAACTCTCGATCACAATTGTCGGATCATGTGAAGCTACCATTTACTGTTATGACTCCCTTTGGGGATGGCATTTTCATAACCAGATACACATAATGTGGGACTGCCATGAATCGTGCAAAAGCTGGGCGACCTAGGATCGCATGATACTATGATGGCCAGTCCATGACTTCGAACACGAGATTTTCTCGCCTAAAATTTTCCTTGGATCCAAAAATAACGCCAAGAGATATTTTACCTAAGGAAATTTCAGCTTTACCTGGTACTATGCCGTGGAAGGTCGTTTCTGTTGGTGCTAGATTTACCAAGGAGTAATTCATTGCTCTTAGTGTCTTGGCATAAATCAAGTTGATGTTGCTTCCTGCATCCATGAAGAATTTTCTCATGTCAAATCCACCCACTTGTGCTTCTACTATCAAGGCTGAGTGTCCCGGTCATGGTACTCGGAGTGGATGGTCAGCTCTACTGAATGTGATTTCCTGTTCCGACCAATGGAGATACTCGGGTGTGGCTGGTGGTGCCATGTCTGCCATATTGACCTGTCTTGTAATTAATTTCTAGATCCTATTAGATGAGCGCCCTTTCTAAATCATTGACATTGCTCCCTTTGACCTAGGGTATTCACTACATTGATTTGTTGTGTTTTGTGGCTGCCCTACTGGCGGTGGTGGTGCACCGATGACTAACATGCCAGGCATGGTGGTGTATTCTCGGCTTGCTGCTTCGGTTGCCTTTGCGTTGCATAGCTCTTGCATCTTTAAAAATGTTTGGCAGTCTTTCGTGAGATGGTTGGATCGTCTTTTGCCCGTTGAGTCAACGTAAAAGTGCATATTATAGGATCCTTCCAGCATTTGCATTGCGGATATTGGTGGGTCCCAAGTTCTTGGCTGATATCGCTGTGTTGATTAGCTTCCTTCGACGTCATCCCTATTGTTGCGATGCCCGCAGTTGTAATCGTCGGTTCTATAATTATCCTCTCCCAAGAAACTAGCTGCAACATAGCTTGGTCCCTAGTGCCCGTCGTTGTTCCGTCGCCTTCTATCGTTGTTGAATTTGTCCCTGTCTTCTTCGGGTGAACGTGTTCGCTTGTTATGTAGTGCGTCCTCTCCATCATCCTAGCGATTTGCTATATCTATCAGCTGCGAAATTGTTTTGGGTTTGACCCGTCCTAGTTATTCTATGAATTCTCGACGGCGGAGGCCATCATTGAAGGCGTCAATTGCCCTTTCATCGAATATGGCTTCGGTTGAGTTCTTGATGATATCCATCGTTGAATGAAGGCTCTTATTGATTCTCCAGGTTTCCGTTTGCATGCCCGCAATTGCTCCGGAGATGCGGGTCGTTTGAATGTGGTGTGAAAATGTTGGATGAATTTATCTTCAAGGTCGTTCCAACTGCTGATGGAATCTTCGGGTAGTTGTCTAAGCCATGACCGTGCAACGCATGTTAGGTGCAACTGCAGACTTTGCATTGTGGTGGTCGTGGAGCCACCCTGTAACTTGGCGGTGGCCAAATAATCTGCTAACCAAGTCTTTAGGTACTAGGGTTTTACGAACCCGCTGGGTAAAATAGTTGTCTCCACATAAATCATGGTCGTCTTCACTGTCACTGTTGTAGTATCTTCGGTTGTGGCTCTCATCCCTTGACCCGTCATTCCTGTCATGTGTGTTGTCATTTCTTCAACTGTTTCGTGGCTCGGATCCTGAGAAGTGCACCCGATGTGGTGACCGAGATCTTCGAGTGTGCCCTAGTTAGGTTGGTGCGTGATTCCTTGTTCTACTTGTGCAAGAGATGCTCCCACCATGCCGAGGTTCATTAGAGCAGAGCGATGGAGAGCTACGCGGAGATCGTCGGGTGCAGGTTGAGTTATAAGTAGGTCCATTTGTGCAGCTACGATTGCGTCTTGGGCTATTTTTGCTTTGATGTGTCCTGTTGGATCTACCGACATAAGCGACAAATCGAGATCTCGTGTCAATTAGTTTCTTTCAGATTATGGGATGTTCTGCATCTGTGATGTTCCCCTTCTTGGTGGTGCTCCCCCAGTTACGCTTCCTAATCCTCAGGTAGAGCTTAGCTGTGCTTGCTGCTGACTAGATTCATCGGCTAGCTTTTTCCTTTCGTCGAGTTGCCTTTGCATCCTTAGGAGATCCCTTTTCTTATGATGAAGCAAATATTGGTAAGCTAGAAGGTCTTCGCGTGTGGCTTCAACTGTCATTGGAACTGCACCCGAAATTGCTTCTCTTGCTTTGTGCCATGCTTCGGCTGGTAGTCGGAGAGTTTGCCGCTCGCCTCTGCATGGTTCTCCACCTCCTGGGATTATGCGGTTGTTTGTCGGGTCTCCTTTGTTCTCGTGATTTCCTTCATGACTGCGATTTCCTACATTGTCATCTGACAGAATATCATCGGGGTTAAGAATAGGGCTACCGTTAGAGTCGCGTTGTGTTGAGGGGTCCCCGATGATCACGCACACTTGGTGGTGCTTTATGTATGAACTAGTGGCATCATCGTCGGATCCAAGGGAGACACTATTTTGTAGATGATGAAATCTAGCGGTTCCTGCTCTGGGTAGATTTCAGCTATCCTGATTCCGAAGTCGATGCTTTCGCTGCTTTCTTTGGGTTTTGTGTTTATCGAGCTTGATCCTCGTGGTGTAGTTGGCTCGGGGTCTGATCCAAGGGAGAGATCGTCATAGAGACCATCAAGATCCCCTAGATCTGCTATGTTTTCATTATTTTCTTCAGCTTTCTCTGCCTGCAGCATGGCTTTTGCGGATGATCCTACGGATGATGTGGGTATCGCCGTAGGCGCAGACTTTTCCACCGACGGTTCCGATGAGACCGGAGCTGAAAGGTGCGGTGCTTCAGGATCCTCCACCTGAAAGTGGAAACTTTCGATGATGAAATCGGATCCATCGTTGAAATTGGCGGGTACCAAGACAGGGGTGGGCGGGCGCGGATCCACTTTCGTTGGATTGCTGCTTGATGAAAAGGGGTCCGTTGAATCCATAACTCCAGCGTTCAGGCTTCCCATAGACGACGCCAATTGACGAGGGGTAACCTCGGCAATACCCATGGTTATGGACTTAGGGTTTCATGGAAAAAAGAATGCTGGGGATTTCGTCGGATGTTAGGCAAACAAGAGAGTCGAACTCGCCTGATTATTGATGAACAAAGCTATTACAGATTGCTTGGGGGTTTTTTGGTACCTTTACGCAGGCTTCTCCCGTCATCCTATATATAATAGTTCGGGTCCCAAAGCCATATACGGATAGGTTACATATTTATGATCACAACACCAACACAACGTCGGTTCCTATTTCCTTATCTAATACAACTAAGGCTTACATCGGATGCCTCTTTTGCCATTATCTTGAATCCTCATGGGCCGTGAGCCTTTATATAGCCAGGATAGCAAAACATAAGCACCTGAGTAATCATACCCATGTCAATCTTCTTCAGGATCTGCTGGTGTTACTAGACTGTGCACTTTCAGATGAACCTGACACTATAGCTATCACCGGCAAGTCTGAATATACCCTAGTGAATCTATCTTCATAGACCTGCTCTCCTCCCTTGTTCTCCGGGTTCCACTTGCGATCCTCCTCAAAGACAATGTCTCTTGTGACATACATGAGATTTTTCACTGGATCAAACACTTTGTATGCCTTTGAGCCCTACTCATATCCGAGAAATACAACTGGTAAGGCCCTGTCAGACAGCTTAGTGATTCTAGGGCCTACCAGCCTCATGTGGCACATGCATCCAAAGGTTCGCATGTGATCCACCCTAGGCTTCCTCTTCCTCCATGCCTCACATGGAGTGATTCCCTTCAGACTTCGTGTTGGAGATCTATTTAGAATATATACGACAGTTCTGACAGCTTCACCCCAAAATTCTGCAGGCATTGCCATGCTTTTCATTAGACTGCGAGCCATCTCAACCACTGACTGGTTTCTTCGCTCGACCACAGCATTTTGTCGTGGTGAATATGGAGTAGTGGTATCTCTTCTGACGCCTTACTCCTCACAGTATCTGACAAATTCATTGGAGTTAAACTCACCGTCTCGATCAGATCAGTACGAAGTGCTACTAGGTTCAGGCCACTTCTACCAATGCCTTGAACTTGCAGAAGAATCTGAACGCCTGATCCTTGCTCTTGAGTACCTCAATCCACACATATCTGATGTGACCATCCACTATCAGCAAGAAATATTGGCTCCATGAAGTTGTGGCTGGTGTGATTGGCCCACGGAGGTCACCATGTACTAGTTCTAGCCCTTTCTCTGCTCTGAAATTTGTCGCACGAGGGAACGACGTCATGTGCATCTTCCCAAGAGCACATCCTTGACAGAACTACTCTGGCTACTAAATGAGTGCCATGCGTCAGACCATCTCCTTCGCGCCTAGATCATGGAGAGCACGGAAGTGCAGATGCCCGAATCTTGCATGCCAACGACACACTGGGTCACCGTGGTTGGCGATGAGGCAGAGTGGTGTTTCAATATGCAGAGTGATGGGGTACAAGCGGTTTCTTGCCCGCGGCACCCTTGCCAGCAGTTCGCACAATCGATCATAGAGCCACCGCTCGCCGTCACTAATGAGTAATGACTGATCTGCAACCGCTCTCATCAACCTTTCCAAGATTGATGATGCTCGTGCGCAGCCGAGGAATGTAGTATACATTCGTCAGTGCCCGTTGTTCTCCATTCCTGCAGGTGCACAGAACCACACTACATCCAAGAATTTTCACAACAGATCCATCACCAAATTTCACTGTACCTCAGACATACTCGTCGATCTCTGTCAGCATCGCCTTAGATCCCGTCATGTGATTGCTCGCTCCGGAATCAAAGTACCAGCGCTCGTCGTCGGTGGGCACCGACACGAAGCGCTCCTCATTGAGGAAAACACAGTGCTCCCCAGCTGCTGTTTGCTCCACGACGGGCACTATGGTCACGGCACATGCCACGCTCTGTTGGACAACCATTTTGCCCTGCACATCGTGCTCCCCCACAGTCACAGCGTCGGGGTCGACGTCGATCATGGTGATCAGGATCCCTGGAGCCCCCTCTTGTGCTTCCACGACATGGATTTGAATGTCACCATGCTCCTCGTCGCGTTTCTTCTTCCAGCACTCCTTAGTAATGGCAATTTCCTTTGCGGCGCTCAATGGTGTTGTTGGTATCTCCACCGTTTCCGCCCTTGTCACCGGCCAGCGGATTCACCTTGGTGGCATGCTTTACACTTGACTTGCCAGCGCGCTACTTCTATCGTGCCATCCACTCCTCGGTGAGTAGCAGACGACCGCCGACGTCTTGCTCCGGTACACCGCACCCCTCCGACGCGACCAAGCGACCGCTCAATTCCTCGATGGACAAGGTACTGAGATCGAGAAGGGTTTCGATCGAACATACCACATGGCTGTAGCGCGGTGGCACGACACGGAGAAGTTTTTGCACGACGTCGAGCTCCATCACGTTGTCACCCAACGACTGCAGCTTGCTGATGAGGCTAGAGAGGCGGAGGCGCGGTATTTAGTAGATTCTTCCAGAGTTATCACTTGAATAACATCAATATCTTCATCTTCATATACTTATTACTTGAGTCACGAAACCTTTCACTTCCTTATTACACCATTATCTCCACTACCTGGAAATTTCTTTCACACAAAACTTCACACAGTTCTCATTAGCAACATTAGTATAAATGAAGTGATAAGACCTTTTGAGTCCAACTTCAACTGAAAACCATCAAAACATAATCTACTGTAGCAACTCCTTCCGAAAACCCAAAAAGAATTCAAAAAGGAAATCGAATAAAGAAGCAAATGCAAGAGTGGCAAAATCTGTCAAAACAGACCAGCAGATAAAGATCAATTTTTTCGAAAATCTTCTGTTGCTCAAATCAAAAAGTGAAAAACTAATGAAAGTTAAATAACAACCTGGTGCAGAAGCACAAAAAATTACAGCTCAATCCGACGTACAGAGATCTCTCACGAATGTTTACGGTGAAGCACAAAAATCTGTTTCGGGATAGCAACTTCCCCAAATCTTACTTCTCTCTCATTAGAGGTTGATCTTGACACAAAAACCAAACAAAAAGGATAAGGAGAGGTTATTACCAAAGTAATAACTTCCAAGACTCAAAGAAACAAAAACAAACTGAAAGCAAAAACAAATTGGGTTGTCTCCCAAAGGTCTCTTTCTTTATAGCCATTAAGATGGGCATGATAATTTTGAATATGCTCACATAGGAATATGAATTGAAGTAAAAGAGAGCATTAAGAAGCAAAAATACACACATTTAAGTTCAACCCACTTCCTATGCAAGGGAATTTTGTAAACAAACAAATTGTTGAAACCATAGGCTACTTGCATAAGAAGGCAAAAGAAGTGCAACATAAAAACTTTCAGCATAAAACGAGGAAACTTGATATTATTGAGATGCATAAGAACACTTTTCCCTCTCTCATAGTAACTTTCAGTATCATGCATAAACTTAACAATATAACTATCACAAGGGCCATCGTAACAATGATCACTTATTCTAACAGAAAACATAGGAATACTAGCTCTCATAACACTACTTTGTGAAATAATATTAGAGGTATCCTTACAAAGGATAGTGTGTCCCTCTTCTACATATTTAGTGACAAAGTCTTTCACATTTGCTATTATAGGTTCATCAACCATTTGTTTATCAGGTTCAATAGCTTTACTTGTACTTTCATTAACCATACTAGCTATCATAGAATGTTCCTTTATCTTAACTGGGAAAGGCATTTTCTCAATGTAAGGTTCATGTAAAACATGATTAGCAGTATAAACTTCAGTATTTCTTGAAGGAACACTCTTAGAAATATCTTTATAAGTTTCATGATACTTATTCCACTTCTTTTTAGGCACTTCAATATAGGAAGCAAAAGACTTAAAATAAGAAGCAATAGCTTGAGAGTCTAGACCATAAGCATTTTTAATATTTTGAAAGTCATCAGTTCCCATAAAAGATTCGACGTATTCATAATCATAATTTATACCTGACTTTCTTCCTTTGTCATTCTCCTATGCTTCAGCATTATCTTGAATACGGTCCAGAAGATCCCATTTAGCTTTTTCTTCCATGCGAGTGAATGATCCAGCATAAGAAGCATCCAATACATCCTTGTCATGTAGAGGGAGCCTTTCATACAAGTTATTGATAATGATATTGTTGGGAAGCTCATGAATGGGACATTTGAGCATTAGTAACTTCAATCTCCCCCAATCTTGAGTTGTACTCTCTCCATCAAGAGGCCAAAAGTTGTATATTTGATTCCGATCTTTATGAATCTCACTAGGAGGATAAAATTTTGAATAAAAGAGAGGCACTATTTCCTCCCATTCCAGAGCTTGACCATTCTTCAGCAGCTTACACTAGTAGAAAATGGGCCTTTGGTTCGGGCCATTAGTCCCGGCCGTGGCTGGGGGCCAGGACTAATGGTCCAAACCAGACGGCCCAAGGAGGCCGAGGCACTATGTCCCGGTCCGTAAGGAACCATTAGTCCCGGTTTGAGATACAAACCGGGACAAATGGGTCTGAAAGTCATGACGTGTTCTGGCAGAACCTTTAGTCCCAGTTTGTATCTCAAACCGATACTAATGGCCTGGCCCTATATATATGCACCCAGCCCTCCACTCTCTCCTGTTTTTTCCTATGTGAGAGGTGGGTATAACTTTGTGCTAACTTTTTTTCTTCATACGCACTAGAGGTGTTCGGTGAAATGCCTATTAGAGCGATGCCACTTGAGTTCACACAAGACAAAATATGATATGAGGTGCCAGAGCGACACTTAAGGTTTCTCCTCTTTGTTTTGAAGTGTCCTAAAAGGTTAGCAACTATTTTCTCATTTTGACTGCGCGGTACTAATTTAAGCATCGTGATTGCATTTGATATATATGCATGGTTGTATGATGCAGATGAGCCACCCATGGATGTACGGTGACCAACGCTCTTACGCTTACAGAGAAGGCGTGCGTTCTTTTCGCCTTGTGGTCGAGGCGAACAAGCGGCGGGATGGTTTTATGTGTTGTCCATGTGTTGAATGTCAGAATGAGCAGGCTCACACTTCCTCAAGAGTCATTCGGAGCCACCTGCTTCGGTCCGGTTTCATGTCCGGCTATAATGTTTGGACCAAGCACGGAGAAAGAGGGGTTATGATGGAAGACAGCGATGAAGAAGAGAACGATGATGACAACTACCGATCTATGTTCCCTGAATACGATGATACCGCAGTTGAAGATAATGAAAAAGAAGGGGGTGAAGAACGGGAACCAGATGAGCCCGTTGATGATTTTGGTCGGGTCATTAGTGATGCAAGGCGGATCGACCACAAAAAAGGAGAGGTTGCAGTTCGAGCAGATGTTACAGGACCACAACACATTGCTGTATCCAACTTGTGAAGATGGCCAGAAGAAGCTGGGTAGCACACTGGAATTGTTGAAGTGGAAGGCAGAGACCGGTATGACTGACTCGGGATTTGAAAAGTTGCTGGTAATAATGAAGAAGCTGCTTCCAAGAAATAACCAATTGCCCAAGACGCACTGAAGCAAAGAAACTTGTCTGCCCTCTAGGATTAGACATGCAGAAGATACATGCATGCCCTAATGACTGCATCCTCTACCGCAGTGAGAAGTACAAGAATATGGATAAATGCCCGGTATGCACTGCCTTGCGGTATAAGATCAGAAAAGATGACCCTGGTGATGTTGAGGGCGAGCAACCCAGGAAGAGGGTTCCTGCCAAGGTGATGTGGTATGCTCCTATAATACCACGGTTGAAACGTTTGTTCAGAAATAAAGAGCATGCCAAGTTGTTGCGATGGCACATGGAAGACCGTAAGAAAGACGGGATTTTGAGGCACCCTGCTGATGGTCGGCAGTGGAGAAAAATCAAGAGAGACTTCCCGGACTTTGCTGGTGACGCAAGGAACTTATGGTTTGGTCTAAGTACCGATGGCATGAATCCTTATGGGGAGCAGAACTGCGATCACAAAGACTGGCCCGTGACTCTATGTGTCTACAACCTTCCTCCTTGGTTGTGCATGAAGCGGAAGTTTATTATGATGCCAGTGCTCATCCAAGGCCCGAAGCAACCCGGCAACGACATTGATGTGTACCTAAGGCCATTAGTTGATGAACTTCTACAGTTGTGGGCCAAACTAGGTGTACGTGTGTGGGATGAGCACAAACAGCAGGAATTTGACCTACAAGCGTTGCTGTTCGTAACCATCAATGATTGGCCTGCTCTTAGTAACATTTCAGGACAGACGAACAAAGGATACAATGCATGCACACACTATTTAGATGATACTGAAAGTATATATCTGGATAAATGTAGAAAGAATGTGTACCCATACAATCGTCGTTTTCTTCCGACCAGTCATCCCTTAAAGAAGAAAGGCAAGCATTTCAATGGCAAGGCAGAAACCCGGACGAAGCCTGTCCCCCGTAGTGGTGCTGATGTATTTGGTATGGTCAAGGATTTGGATGTAATCTTTGGAAAGGGTCCTAGAGGACAACCTGTTCCGAAAGACCCCATTACCGGACACGCACCCATGTGGAAGAAGAAATCTATATTTTGGGAGCTACCCTATTGGAAAGTGCATGAGGTCCGCTCTACAATCGACGTGATGCACCTGATGAAGAATCTTTGCGTGAATATTCTAGGCTTCCTGGGCTTGTATGGGAAGTCAAAAGATACCCCGGCAGCACGGGAGGACTAGCAACATCATAAAGGACGAGACGGCAAGCATCCAGGGCAGTTTCAAGGGCTTGCCAGCTATGCTCTTACCAAAGAAGAGAAGGAAATCTTTTTTGAAGTCCTTTTCAGTATCAAGGTCCCGTCTGGCTTCTCGTCGAATATAAAGGGAATAGTAAATATGAAAGAGAAAAATTTCAAAACCTAAAGTCTCATGACTGCCATGTGCTTATGACGCAATTGCTTCCGATTGCATTCAGGGGAATTCTACGAGAAAATGTTTGACTAGCCATTGTGAAGGTATGTGCATTCCTCAATGCAATTTCTCAGAAGGTAATCGATCGAGAAAGTCTATCAGGGTTACAGATTGATGTGGTCCAATGTCCGTCACTTCGAGTTGTTGTTCCCGCCATCCTTCTTCAATATTATGACGCACCTCCTAGTTCACCTAGTCGAAGAGATTAGAATTCTCGGTCCTGTGTTTCTACACAATATGTTCCCCTTCGAGAGGTTCATGGGAGTCTTAAAGAAATATGTTCATAACTATGCTAGGCCAGAAGGAAGCATCTCCAAGGGCTATGGAACAGAGGAGGTCATTGAGTTTTGTGTTGACTTTCTTCCTGACCTTAAGCCGATTGGTGTTCCTGAATCTCGGTATGAAGGGAGGAGGACTGGAAAAGGCACACTAGGAAGGAAATCAATGGTACGTAGGGACGGGCATTCTTTCACTCAAGCACACTACACAGTTCTACACAATTCCACCATGGTGGCTCCGTATATCGAGAAACACAAGAATATTCTATGCTCCGAAAACCCAGGGAAGCCTAAAACCTTGATTAAAGGGGAACACGAGAAGAATTTTGGCAATTGGTTGCAGACACATCTCATGAATAACACCACTGTTGGAGATGAGTTGTACTCATTGGTCAGGTTACCATCTTCGACTATATGTACTTTCCAAGGGTACGAGATAAATGGGAATACATTTTACATGATCGCCCAAGATAAAAAGAGCACCAACCAAAACAGTGGTGTCCGCTTTGATGCAACAGATGACAATGGGCAGATTGACACATATTATGGGTACATAGAGGAGATATGGGAACTTGACTATGGACCTACTTTTAAGGTCCCTTTGTTTCGGTGCAAATGGGTCAAGTGACGAGGCGGGGTACATGTAGAAAAAGTACGATGACAACAGTGGATCTCAACAATCTTGTACATGGATGAACCATTTGTCCTAGCCAACGATGTGGCTCAGGTTTTCTATGTGAAGGACATGTCTACCAAAACCAAGAAAAAGGAAAGATAAGGAAGAGTACGTAATGATGAGCCAAAGCGCCACATAGTTCTTTCAGGGAAAAGAAACATCATGGGAGTGGATGATAAGACAGACATGTCAGAAGATTACAATAAGTTTCATGAAATTCTGCCCTTCAAAGTGAAAACTGACCCAAACATCCTGTTAAATGATGAAGATTCTCTATGGCTACGGTGCAGAAGAAAACCACAACACTAGATGTTGGTGATGTGTAATAATGTATTTAACCTTTTATTTGAGACATAAATCTATGTAATTAAACCTTTTATTTGAGACATAAATCTATGTAATGTATTAAACCTTTTATTTGAGACATAAGGGTCCCCTTTCATGTAATACATCTTGCTCAATCAAACTAGAGAAGGAACCCACAAACACTAAGGATACATAGCACAACTGAAAATTAAGAAACATGCCTAATGGTTGGAGTGATTCACCATGCTCTGCTTAACCCTGTAATACACGCCACCGTAGTCGTCAGAGTCACCGCGCCGCTGTCATTGCTGTCATCGGGGTCGCCGTGGTCGAACCTTGAAGGTTGGGCACGCGTGGGCTGGATTTGAGGGTACCGCGGGCGGGGGTTATTGCCAGTCGTGTTGTAGGCCATGACACTCTAGAGAGTCCGGCCGCGCCACCACACCCGACGGCCAGCCTCGTTGAAGTTCGAAGGAGGTGGGCCGTCCTCCTCGTGTTCGCAAGCGCCTCTCATGCCGATTGATGAAGAAGGCTTCCCAAGTTGGGAAATAGTCGGGTTGCTGTTGGGATTCCTCTCCAGCCTGGGCGTGAGCTCGAGTAGTAGTGGTTCGTGATGGCCATCCGCGCTCCACACCTAGAGGGACAAGAGGGACTGCACGCCCGGCGCCAAGATCCAGCCGGTGGGGACGCAGCCCGGTGGCGAGGGTAGTTCGAGGTGCAAAGCGCCTCCGCCTCCCGGTGGTTAGAGATAATGGAAGCCATGGAAGAGAATGATGAGTCTAGATGTGATATGTAAATGGAGGCCAAGCGCATATATATATACTGAAAAATGGTGGGAAGATGAGGTGGGAACCGTGGAAAGCGGAACACAGTGGTGCTGGAAACTTTCATCCGGATGGGGCTCAAACCAGACAAAGATGGGGGCCTTATCTGGGGGAGGCTTATCTAGAAGGGCCTTATCTGGGCGGTGGCTAACCTTTAGTACTGGCTGGTGGGTGCAACCAGGACTAAAGGTGGTTTTTGTGTCATCTAACAAAACTTTCGATGGGATAAGGACGCGTGGGTAACCTTTAGTACCGGGTGGGGGCTCAAACCGGGACTAAAGCTGTCGGTAGGATAAGGACGCGTGGGTGGACGCACTGCTCGATGAGATAAAACATGTAGCGCACGACGCCCTGTTGGAGGAAGAAGACAAAGTAGAAGCGGCGCTGTGCCTATAAAAGGAGCATCGATACGCCATGGCAAGCAACTCAACAAGCCAACATGGATGGAGAGTTTCATCCCCATGGATGGAGGAAAGGGTTGGGAAATTTCCCGTGGTGGAACTTCTCGAATATGCCCTTGGTGCACAAGCCCTATGGCATCTTCGGAAGTTCCGCCTCGGAAAATATTTTCCTGCTAGCCCGTGAAAGACTCCATCTCCACCTCCCTGGGGTTAGAGGTATGGTGGAAGCCATGAGATAGGGTGGAGAGAGGCGTCAGATATGAGTCTAGATGTGCTATGGCAACGACCAAGCCAACATGGATGGAGAGTTTCATCCCCATGGATGGAGGAAAGGGTTGAGAAATCTCCCGTGGCGGAACTTCTCGAAGATGCCCTTGGTGCACACGCCCTACGGCATCTTCAGAAGTTCCACCTCGGAAAATATTTTCCTGCTAGCCCGTGAAAGACTCCATCTCCGCCTCCCTGGGGTTAGAGGTATGGTGGAAGCCATGGGATAGAGGAGAGAGGCGGCAGACATGAGTTCAAACCCCTAAACCCTAAACCCTAAGTCGAGGAGGAACCCTAAACCCTAAACCCCTAAACTAAAACCCTAAACCCTAAACCCTAAACTAAAAACACTAAATCCTAAACCAAAAACCCAAAACCCTAACCCTAAACCAAAAACCCTAAACCCTAAACCAAAAACCCTAAACCCTAAACCCTAAACCAAAAACCCTAAACCCTAAACCCTAAAGGGGCTATGATCCGTAAGAGAACGGGCGGGAAGAAATAAGGCGGGGTAGACAATCCGGTCTAGGGTTTCACCGGAGGAAGACCACCAGAGCGTCGGAATTACATGAAAATGGCAAAATGGTTAATAGTTTGACTAGTTAGAATAATTATTTTATAAAACAGAAAATTGATTTGAATCCCTTATTTAAAAATATGCAAAATATAATATTTAATGCATTTTTAAATTGAAAATGGCAAAATGGTTATTAGTTTCACTAGTTAGAATAATTATTTTATAAAATAGAAAATAGATTTGGATTAGTTATTCAAATTCAAGAACTTTTCATGTTAAATTTTTTCTCAAATTCATAAGTATGCAAAAACTATAAAATCCAAATGTTTAAATAATATGCTAATTGAATTTTTTTAAACAAAAGGCCAACTTTAGTTCAATCCACGCCGCCAAAGCTGCCGAAAATACCTGCCTCCCGGTCAAAAAATAGGGCCAACTTAGGCCCAACCACGCCGGCCAGGTCACAACACCGTCAGCCCGCCTGCAGAAGCGCTCATTGGTTGCAGCTGTCATTGCCGCCGAGACGTCATTCATTGGGTCATGGCCGCCTGGGAGGTAATCTCTTCCCACCACGCTTATCCGCCCTTCCTGGCTCCTACTCTCCAACGGCCCCAGCCGAGAAAGCACGGGCCAAGGACCTGCTCATACACGTCACACGCCCATCCCAATGGGCCGGTTTCTAAGCATACCATGGCGGTTTCCGCTGATCATGAGCCTGTATAAAGGCACCCTTCAACGCCATTTTTTTGTTTTTTTTTTGTATATTTTTGTATTACTAGTATTTCTAGTGTATGCGTTTTTGTATTACTAGTATCATTTGCAATAGATAGATAGAATTATTACTTGTATTTTCACATAGTATGTTACTATAATGTATATGATAGAATTATTACCTTTATATTTTTGTATCTTTTATATATTTCTAGTGTATGGTTTTTTATTAATTTCTAGTATAGTATATATTAAATTTCTTGTATAGTATATATATTAATTTTAATTGTATGTTTTTTTTTATTTCTTGTATCTTTTTTATAATGTAATATTTATTACTAGTATATAAATATAGTATATATATATGTTTCTGTGTATATATATTTATTACTAGTACATAATATATAAGAGTATATTATATAGTATGTAGTATTATAGTGCTCATTGAGGTTGCATTGCACATCGGTGCTAAGCAAAGATAAGTTTAAAGAAGGCTGACTACCCTAAGTCCCGAGCATAGTGCCTCGGGGCCTCTCTGGACTTAGGGGTTAGGGTGTAGTGGTGCTCGCGGGCCACCGGGGACTTAGGGGTTAGAGTGGTAGTGCTCAAGGGGCCCCTGGACTTAGGGGGGTTAGGGTGGTAGTGCTCGCGGGCCACCTGACTTAGGGTTAGGTGGTGGTGCTCATGGAGCCCCTGACTTAATCTAAAGAATATCTATCCTAAGTCCTGTAGTGCTCAAGGGCCCCTGACTTAGGTTAGGGGTGGCAGTGTTCTGCATGGGCCACCTGGGACGGTTAGGTGGTGGTGCCTCACAGCCCTCGACTTGATTCCAAAGAATCACCTATCTCTAGTCCCAGTAGTGCCAAGTGCCCTGACTTAGGGGTTAGGTGGTGGTGCTGCATGGCCACCGGACTTAGGTTAGGTGGTGGTGCGGTTCACGGGCACCTGCACTTAGGGGGTTTACCTGTGGAGTAGGTTGCTCAAGGGCCCCTGACTCTAGGTTAGGGTGGTGGTGCCATGGGCCGCCTGGAGATAGGGGTTAGGATGGTGGTGCTTTCAAGGGCCTCGGAATTAGGAGGATTAGGGTGAAGTAGTGCTCACGGGTCACGGAGATAGGGTTAGGTGGTGGTGCAGGCCCCAGACTTAGGGTTAGAGTGAGTGGTGCTCGTGGGCCCCGGAGATAGGGATTAGGTGGTAGGTGCTTATGGGGGCCCCCTGAGATAGGGTTAGGAGCATCACTAGAATTTTACATTGTTTAGTATTATTGTAGAAAATTGCGTGTTCATATTATTGTTTAGTCTTATTTTATGCAGCAATATTGAATGAAAAAAGTTAGTGCATTTTGTAGAAAAACTATGAATCAATCCAGAGACCTAGCACAGAAGAAATTCTCGAGGATAATGATCAATCTACACCCCCATGTTGATCCAATTCAATCTCCCGATTTATCCTAACCTCCGTGAGGAGGAGAGGAGGTCGACCGAATGATCAAGGAGAAGCCGAATGCTCCTAAGTGGTGGAGAAGCCGATGGCTCGGTGGTGAAGCCGCATGTAAAGAAGGTATATATATGAAGTCCGTGATCAAGATGCATTAATCGAGTTGTATATATATATAAATTGGACGAATGTTTCTTCTTTTAGGCCTCCACATCGAGCAAAAAATATTCCAAACGAGGCTCGCTGTGTTGACGCATCTACGCGTTATACAATTACGCTGGTATCACCACGGGTGAACTGGAACCCGAAAAGGCTAAAACTGTATTTAAACAACAATGCAGAGTTATGGTTAGGGGATCGATCCCTATCACCGCTCGAGAGTGGAATAAGACCAAAGGTGAAAGAGGGTGAGTATGTCTCCCACAGTGCAAAGAGGGTCTTTGGAATGACCTCATGACACATTTCACCGCCGAATGTGAGGATGATGTCACATTACCGCATTGAGGAAGAAAGTCACAAAGGACTCTTACGAAGATGGCCAAACTATTCAAGAACCGGAAGAAAGCATTATGGCAAAAGTATCGTAAGACGAAGAAGACTCCTAAATTTGAATGCTATCTAACGAAGCAAGAGGGTTAACTGGGATGCATTTGTGAAGTACAAGGAGTCACAACCTGCTATGGAAATGTCCGAAAAACAAGAAAATGCCACGATGAAGAAATATCATCACCGTGCCGGGCTACGCACGCCATGCCAAAGTGGGATGCTAAAGAGAATGAGCTGATTGCTAAAGGGATCACTCCAGAACAAATACGCTAAGAATGGGATCTGAGGGCAAGGAATTGGTTCCTTGGGCATGGGAGTGAGTATGAAGAAAGTACATGGGACCATATTTGCGGACGGGATTAGGATACCCCGGATACATGGCGAAGTGGTGAAGGAGATTAAAGGGACAACAAAGTTCCGTCCCGATAGAGAGAAAGATCGCTGACAAAGGTCTCGAATGATAAGGAGGACATGTATGAGGCCTTGGCCCTAGTTACACGTGGGAGATGGGGTTTCCCAAAGACAGAGATACTTATAGGAGCCGAGAGAAAGCAAAGAGGTGACGGCAGGAGGAGAAGGGAGACAAGTTCACCGAGTTGATAGGAACACTTCGAATGCATCAGCAACAGATTGACGGACTTCGAGGAGCAGCCTACCGCAAGATCCTCAGATCAATATTACCGCCCCATCTCAAAGAAAAGTAGCATGGCTGAATCGGAGGTCCTTCTGACGATGCACGATGGTAGATGGCGGTCCGGCTACCGTGGATGGAATCAAGCGAGCAGGCATCTTGTAGCTCCATCGTAAGGTGAAGAACCTATCAATCAAGGTATGGATGTGCTTTACCTGTCGACCTGGCACGCCGGCATGGCCGTGAGATTCCACCGGCTATGCTAAAGTTGGTGTGGATGAAATCGCAATAGGGTGGGACTCAATGGAGCTTGACATCCTGGACCTGAAGGTGAAAGGACACTGGAGAAGTACCGTGGTATCATTCTATGGGACAAGAACAACATCAAGCTTCCAGGCTGGACGCCAAAGCCAACACCGCCCGAGTGGTCGCATGTCACCTTCACCTCCATCACCTCCAAGAAGCCCACCCCATGACTACGACTCACCACAGCCCGAAGTCCATCTTGATCTCCGCCAAGAGCCTCCGATTAGTACTAAATGACGAGGAGCCCAAAACGATAAATGTCGCCTCCCAAGAGTACCTCATCGTAATCTTTCTATCAGATCTACGATCGTCTCGACGAGGAAACCGACATGATCAGAAGGTCAATGTGTTATGCAGCTTCAAAAGAAGAAACCGAGCCCGCCCGTGATACACCGAGAAGCAAAAAGCATATGCACTTTTTTCTGAACACAAAATCACAATATGACTTGCACCATAAGCCGATGACTATCGACGATTTCGAAGGAAGTGAAGAAGAGCAAATCAAGTAGAAGTGCAAGCGGAGCAAATCATCGTCAAAGTGCAATCGGAAAAGAAAGGATGTCCCCAGCTCGGGAACAGGCCAAAAATCGACTCCCACCCTCAAGGTGGTATCCTATGACACTCCTCAAAGCAAGATATGGAAGAAGCTAAGAAGCTATGGCTATGAATGGACTGTTGAGGAATTGCTAGGTTCCTGTGACAACAAGTTACCCAAGGCTGTGTAGTCCCTACATATGTCCCAGTAAGCCTCTGGCCAGCTTTGATCAGTTCCAACAACCGCCAACACAAATGCAGAGTTTACATAAATGGTACTTGAAAGTCAGAAGGAGGAGAGAATAATGATCGTACGAAAGTCCCACATGACTACTACTTCCGAGAAGAAAGAGGTCCATGTTGAGTTTCCGTAACTCTTCCAAGCATACACTTTCACGCCCTCGAAAAAGTCTCATGAGTTGCTATTTTCAAGTTGTTGAATTCATTGTCTATATATAAGTTGTTCATTTTTTTTAGTTGTTCAGTTCATTGCATGTAATTATCTTTGTACTCTATTATTATGCAGAATGAAGATCATAGAATGTAAAGAAGGTCAATCTTCGTTGGGTTCATTGACCCGTATAAATACATTGTCGGATTAAAGGAAAAACCCTAGGACACACAGAAAACCTTCTAAGGTTTCTAACGAGCAAAATTTCTGTGACCACATACTGCTTCCTTACAATTTCGCAAGTGTCTTACTCTATTGTACACATTCTCTTTTGCTTACTCGATGTTAAGTGTAATTGATGAGTTACTGATGTATATATAAACGTACAGTTTCCATCGATTCTCATGGACATTCAACTTGATAAGGAAGAGTTGAAGTCATGGACCCATTAAAGAGACACCTGAACAGTTTAGTGACATGCAGGACATGCTCCAGAGGTAATTTTCGCTACATCGGTCTCTTTTCATTGATTTCCTGAGATATCACGTAATAAATAACTCATTCATTTTCTTTACCGGTAGGGTTTGGAACCAGTTCAAGAGTGCATTACGGGTGACTTACGGAAGTCGATGCCAGCCGGTCTCGTAAGTAGTAAGCGATCTCTTAACTTCTTGTTTCAATACAATTTTGATGTTGGATTATTATTTTGAGTGAATTCTATTCTCGCGAGGCAGCCACGGGACTAATCTATGTGGATTCTATGTTTGCAGTTCATTCAAGATGTTTACCAGTGAGCTGAATAATTATAGAGTCGATGTAAGCAATACATTCATAACATAATTTTTATTACCGCTACTTTTTGTTATCATGATTGATACCATATTGATCTCCTTTTCTTATATAGTTCGAGAAAATGCGGATCAGCTCCTACCACAACAACGGTAGTAGCAATTGCTGAAGAACTGCAGGATTCTTGATGAACGAGATGATAGATGACGCCGAGAATTTAGTGAATAGGGCGTCGATGATCCCCGAATCGTAATTGAATAGACGGCTCTAGTCTCGATAATTGTGATTCCATGTGTAACTATCATGTATATATTTGTATGCTCGATCTTAAGATAAGTTATCTTATGTATGCATTAACATGTACGTATGTGTAGCGAGAAAACTATTTTGAAATGAAAAAATACAAATTAAATTCTTCTGCAGCAGAGAAAGTGTCAAAATGCTGCCGCGACAGAAACCATTTGTCCCGGTTAGTAATACTAACCGAGACTAATGGGGGGTGCACCCAACGCTTGCAGAGACAGCCACGGATGCCCATTGGTCCCGGCTGGTAAGAGGGCGGGATTAATGGTGGGCCTTTAGTCCGCCTCTCCGGTTACCAGGACCGGGACTAAAGCTCCTTGCGGCCGGACTGAGGCCCGCTTTTCCACTAGTGATTGATGGAGACTACATTGTCAAGACGAAGGAGATGCCGCCGTTTTTGAGGCCGCCATATTGATGCCGGGTTGCACTTCAGAATGCTCGACGCCATCGGCACCGCCGGTGAAGCGAGCCCCACGGCCCCCTGGATGTTAGTAGGGTGGAGAGGAGGTCAGGTTGCACACCAGCAGCCCGCCGCCGCCTTGGGCAGCATGGAGAGAGTGCTGAGCTACACGACAGCTCGATGCAGTCAGCCTTCAGCGCCATTGAGTGAGTACGCTGTGATGCACGCCACAAAGCTGCCGCCGCTTGGTGGTGGCGGAGATGGAGATGGTGTTGGTTGCACGCCGCAGCCGCGCACTGGGCCGCCCTCTTGGGCGCAGGAAAGGAGGTCGGGCTGCACGCCGGCAGCCCCGATGCCGCCGTCTTTGGCAGCATGGAGAGGACGCCGGGCTGCGCACCGACAGCCTCATCATCGTCATCTTGAGCATCGTGGAGAGGGGGTCGGGCTGCACGCCGGCAACCACGACGTCGCTGTCTTAGGTGTCATAGAGAGGGTGTCGGGCTGCACACCAGCAGTCCCAACATCGCCGTCTTGGGTGTTGTGGAGAGGGCACCAGCTACATGCCAGAAGTCGAAACCATCGCCTTCGCGCCATGGAGAGGGAGAGCACCGATGCACGCCGCAGCTCATCGTTGTCGCTCTTGGGCGCCATGGAGAGGGGAGAGCACCGGCCACACCAGCAGCTCATCGCCGTCGTCTTAGGCCCATGAAGAGGAGAGGGCCGGGCTGCACGCCGGCAGCCCAACGCCGCCGTCTTCGGCGCCGTGGAGAGAGAGTGTGGCGGGCTGCACGCCGGCAGCCCAACGCCTCCGTCTTCGGCGCTGTGGAGAGAGAGTGCCGGGCTGCACGCCGGCCGCCCAACGCCGCTGGCGCCGTGGAGGGAGAGAGTCCCGGCTGCACGCCGGCCGTCCAACGCCGCCGTCTTCAGCACCGTGGAGAGAGAGAGGCTGGTCTGCACGCCGCAGCCCAACGCCGCTGTCTTTGGCGCCATGGAGAGGAGAGTGCCGGGTTGGCGCCGGCAGTCCATTCGGCAAGGTGTACGTGCGCGTGCATTATGCAGAGAGAGGAGAGTATGTTCTACCGTGGTTCTTACTATTAGACATCATCGTCTTCCGCCATGGAAGCTCTTCCTTGCTCCTAAACAATGTGTATGTGTGTGGTATTTGGAGTTTGGAGTGGGAGATCGTGTAGATGGGGTATGGTGGGTGCATGTATATGATTTTGTGTGTTGATGGATCCTGCTTGCTCCGGCTTGATCTCCAGCTGCGCGAGAGCTCGCCCGCCTTTAGCCCCTCCGTCTCCAGGTCGTGTGTGCCTCCGGGGTGTTGTCCGTCATCTCCTCCAAGAGCTGTGCGTCTTCCGCCGAGCGTCCTCCCGAGTGTGTCTTCTGTCGGGCGTGTGATCCCGATCTTAGCCGGGCGTATGCCTTTATAGGCAGCAGCAGCAGGTATGATAACCACGGAGAGCGAGAGTTATCGCGGGCGCCGGGCGGCCATGCTTATCTCGACGCTCGCACGCGCTATCCCCAGGAAAATCGTGGCCAGCTGAACGCCATTGCTTTGATGTTTATCTGATAGCTAGCTTCGGCGCATGGATCGGTGCAAGCTGATCAAAATAAAACTTGTTACACTTTTTTTTTTTGATCCGGTAGCCAGCATGACACATCGCTATGCATGGACGGATGGCCGGCCGGCCAGGCCATACATACGCTATAGGCCGTATTTTCGCATTTCTGCAAAATAAGCTAGTAATTAATTGAATTATGACCGCTAGCCCTTTTTTCCTTGGAATTAATGCAACAAACGTGCTGGTGGCCTTGCACGTGACACTGCAACGCTTTGATGCGTGTTAGCTCCATGTGCTGATCGACCAGCTCCATAAAATATACTGTACAGCTTATTATCAAAGTATTAGCTTAATTTGGTATAAATTAGCATCGAACAAATGCCCCCCGCCAAGTGGAGTCGAGCGCGAAGCGAATCGGACCATGATTGATGAAATTTGCTAGGCCATATAGCAGTCATGGCGCCAATAAGCAAACCAACTTTTGTTCATCTCCAATTGCACAGCGCAACATCATGTCGTGTCTTGGGAGAAAATTTATCGACCTAGTCGCGACTGCATAGCTGCAGCAGTGCCAACTGACTAGATTGAAGGGTTTTACAGATTCATGCTAGCCGCACCGGGCGCATCGCACTGCTCCCGTATCTTCATGTGTTGGCGTGAAGTTAAGCGTCAGCAATACATCAGCGTCGACACCACCCCGGTGTTGCCGATGTAGGCTAGTTGAGACACTTGAAGTTGAAGGCGCTCGGAGTATCGTGTACTGCCAAACGTCGTTCCACTTGTAAAAGCATATGGCCGAGTATTTGTTCGGAGAATAAAACCCACAATAGCCAGAAAACACGAAATCGAGAGGAAAACAAAGTTTTGGTTTTGGTTTTTTTAAATGTTGGCTTTCCCGTTATACACTAGCTATATGTGTGATATCCGAAAAGGCCACCGAAGGACTTGTCTTAGGGAATCGCCGAAGACCATGATGATAATAACCGTCCTTCCGTTAACGTGTGTGGAGAGACGCCGTCTTCGAGAGATGCTTACGAGAGGCAGAGAGAATCATACTCAGCCCATCGGTACCGAGGAGCCCCACGGCTCAACCATGCCCTCACATGATACCAAGCGTGAACCCGGAGACTTGGGCATGGTAAAACGAAGGGGTAAGGCTTTGGGACACAACTTGAAACTTCCATGCCTTATTGAGGGGTGGTGATAAGCTACCTTCCACCTTCCTCCAAATGGTTCCCTTATGCTTGGGATGGTTTGGACTTACTTCTTGTAGTTTATGTATTTTGCCCTCTTGCGAGTATTTCTTGCACGGGCCACTTGGATGGCCACGGACTTCATGGGATTTCTTGCACTCTTTGGGATTTTTATGCTTGATTTTGGCATGAACTTTGACGATCTTTTCCTTCTTTCTTTGCTCGGGGACCCACCTTTGGAACTTGAAGGCAGTGCTCACCTTAGTGGCCTAAGGAACCCCTCTAGCACTTTATGTGGAGCTTATGGTGGCACACCCAGGGTTGTCATGCGGCTACACACCAAGTTGGGCAGCCCTTTCATGATCTTTTACTAGGGTCTTCCTCGGGTGTGAGCCTCTTGAGCACGAGGCATGCCGGAAAGCATGAGGGCGTGGAGTCTCGACGCTGAAGTGCCCAAGTAATCTTCTCCACTGCCTCTGAAGCATGCACTTGTTACGTGGTCGTGCGTGGTGGGTGTAGACGCTCTGTGGCGACCTTGACACCTTGTGCCACCTTCCGCTAAGTCCTAAGGTAGCCAAATCTTCAATCACCAGCATGGTATGATGAGGGAAAGCCGGTTTTTTTTGTTGGGGGCGAACAAAGATCCACGCTATGCAAATGAGAATGCATCATGGATCTGAGGCGACCGAGTAGTTCCCCATAGAAAAACGAAAGAAGAAAGAGAAAAATAAAAAGCAACGGAAGAGGCAAATCTTTAACAAAAATATTTTTTAATAAATCTTCCATTGATTGGAGGCATGGGCCGGGCTACTTGAGGATCAACCAGCTGGTATGCACCCCCGTCGTAGACTTGTTCGATCGCGTAGGGTCCTTCCCACTTTTGCTCGAACTTCCCCTTCGTCTTGTGAGTGACGACGATGGGCCTGAGGACAAGCACTAGCTTCAGCCTTCCAAAGACGTGTTGCTTGACGAGTTTGTTGTAAGACTTCACCATGTTATGACGGTAAAGTTCCGGGTTCTGCAGGGCTTGGAGACGCTCCTCCTCCAGGGCGTCGAGCTCCTCCAGTGGGAGTACCGCCTCACTCCCATAGACAAGCGAATAGGGTGTGGACTGAGTTGGGGTACGAACTGTAACGCAGTACGCCCATAAAGACTCGAAGAGACGGTCGGGCCAGTCCTTCTTATGTCTTGTCACCGTCTTCTTGAGTATCTTGCCAAGCGTCTTGTTGAATGCTTCGATTGCCCCATTGGCTTGAGGGTAGTAGCCAGGGAGAAGTTCCACTTGATCTTGTACTTCGCCATGAACCCCACATCTTGTTGGACTTGAATGCCTTGGCGTTGTTTGAGGTGATGCGGTGCGGTATCCCAAAGCGATGTATGATATTTCGCTCTAGGAAGTTGATGACGTTGTCGCTCTTCACCTCCCGCAGCAGGACAGCCTCCGCCCACTTCGATAAGTAATCCGTCGCATCAAGGATGAAGCGATGCCCCCTGGGAGATGGAGGATCGATGGGTCCGATGACATCGATCCCCCAGGCGTCGAATGGCCATGAGGGGACGGTGGGATGTAGAGGAACCGGCGGTTGATGCTTGAAGTTGCCATGGATCTGGCAACCATGGCATGACTTGACCACCAGGCGGTCCCTCGATGATGCCAATAGTACCCAGCCAAGCGTATGGCATGGTACATCTTGGCACCGCCTTTGGTGTCCGCCGCAGACGCCATGGTGCGTTTCTGAGGATCTTTTCAGCTTCTCCTCGGTTGGCGCATCAAGTAGAATCTCTTGGCCATGAGGCCGTTTGTACAAGACACCGGCCTTATATACATAGGACGGGAGTTGTCGTTGAAGTCGGCGCCTCTCGACGGGGTCGTCGGGACGCTGCCGTGCTTGAAGTAGTTGAGGAAGGGTTGCAGCCACTCGTCCTCCTCCACGCGTTCGCCCGTGATGGTGTTGACTTCATTTTCCTTCGGATGAGCTCGAGCAGTGAGAAGAAACCACCTTTCTTCCACTATCACTTGTGTGGACTTGTCACCTGGTAACACCAGCCGATGCTAGTTTTGCCAAGGCATCCGCAGTGCATTCTGCCGTGGGATGTGGAGAACTTCAACTTGTTGAAATTTTTCCATGAGCTTCGGGCCACATTGTAGCACGGCACCAGTTCGGGCTTGTGTACCTCGTAGATGTCATTGACTTGCCGAACGATGAGCTGGAGTCTCCATAGGCCCGTAAGAACGGACTTCCATGGAGAGTGCCAGAGGAGGCCAAAGATGAGCCTCATACCCGCCTCGTTGTTAGATCATTCTTCCTTGAGGAGGAGAATGAGTGATACATCACCCCTCCTTGTGTTGTCTTGAACACCAATCCGCCCCGCTCTCCGCCTGGGGTGCCATCGTGGTCGGCCTCTGTGTGAAGCCTGTCAGTAGAGCTCCCATGGCGCCGAGCTCCATGGTGAAAACCTCCACGTCCGGGAGGTTGGTCACGAGAGGAGAGTCGTCGGGGATGGGATGCGCCGCGAGGAACTCCGCTAGGGCTTGGCCCTTGATCGCCTTCTGAGGCACAAAGGTTAGGTCGAACTCCATCATGAGCAATGCCCATTTACCGAAGTCGCCCCATCAATGCGGGCTGACTTAGCACGTACCTTATGGGATCCGCTCTGGCAACAAGCTGGATTTGGAGTGCTAGCATGTAGTGCCTCAACTTCTTCAAGCGAATATAAGCGCCAAGCACAACTTCTCTATTGAGAGTAGTTTCTCTGCGCCCACCACAGTGCCTCGAGGATAGTAGCAAGCCACCTCCTTCCCTCATCATTGTGTTGAGCGAGAAGAGCACCTATTGAATTGGGTTGCACTGCAATGTATAGAATAAGAGGCTCTTTTACAGGAGCTGCCAAAACAGGTGGGTTAAATAAGTACTTCTTGATGTCGCCGAATACTCTTTGACACCCTTCATCCTACCTAGCGGAGCTCCTTTCTTCATGAGACTCGAGAAGGGCTGGATCGTCCCAGAGGTTGGAGATGAGCGATGGATGTATGCCAACTTCCCTTGTAAGGCTCTCAATTCTTTGAGATTACAAGGTGGTGGCATGTTGAGGATGGCCTTGATCTTCTTTGGCTCGATCTCTATGCCTCGATGATGGACGATGAAGCCGAGGAAGAGACCTAATTGAGCAGAAGGCACATTTTAACGGGTTCATCTTGAGTTGATGTCACGTGGCGCTCAAAGACAACCCAAAGGTCCTCTTGATGATCCCGATGGTCCTTGGTCTTTACCACCATGTCATCGACGTAGCACTCCACCGATCGGTGGATCAGGTCGAGGATGTATGTCATGGCCAGCGTTAGTGTCGCTCCCGCATTCTTCAGGCCGAATGGCATGATGGTGTAGTAGAAGTTGCCTTCGGGGTCCTGAACACGGTGTTGATGGCATCGTCGGGTCCATCTTGATTTGGTTGTAGCTCAAGAACCGTCCATGAAGGACGTGCTCCATGGCCCGTGGTGGAGTCGGCGACCATTTTTCCGTGGATCGGCAAGGGAAAGTCATCCTTGGGGCATGCTCGGTTTAGGTCGCGGAAGTCTCCGCAAACCCGCACTTGGCCGTTCTTCTTCTCCATTGTGGACGATGTTGGCGAGCCACCGAGCATATTTCTCCTCCTTGATGAGATCTGCCGTTATCAACCTCGGCGATGACTTGGTCTTGAAACTCTGGCCGCAAGCATCGTGGAGGCTGCTTGACGGAGGGATGCGGATCAATCGCCAGCTTGTGTGTAGCGACACGAGGTCGTGCCCGGCATCTCTTTGTAGCTCCAAGCGAAGCAATCTCGATACTCCATCAAGAAGCGTCGATAGTCTTCACGTTCCTCTTCCGTCAGCGTGGAGCTAACAAAAGTGGGGCATGGATGCGTCTTCGGTTCCAAGGTTGACCGACAAGCTCATCTATGGTGGGCTGGCCACCATCTTCTAGCTCTTGTGGGGCCATCATGGACTTGTCCTCTTCCTCCACCTCAATTGGCTCATTGCCCATGGAGTTTTGTCGAAGACCGTGACATTAAGGTTCCTCGTCATCTCGAGAAGAGACGGACGTAGCATGGCATGTGACTCGTGTGAAGTCACCGCGTCCCTCCTCTTCATCATCGTGGCCACCCGGGTGGGTGTAGCCAAGCCCGAACTTGGTTCGAGTCTTGCCCTTCTGCTTGCTGAGATCCTCGTCTTGTCTCCACCACGCCTCGCAGACTGCAGGAGGTGGCGGTATCCTATTGTTTTGCCAAGAGTGAAGCCCGCCTTCTCCAACAAGTGCACCATTTTGGGCTCGGCCTTCATTGTAGATAGTGCTTCTTACGTATCACCGCGAGGTTAGGGAAGCTCAAATATGGAACCACAATCTTGTACTCATGAACTTTATAAAAATAGTTTGGGTTCTAGACCCAGATGAACTTGGGATGGCCCAAACCTCCAGTGTATAAGCCATGGATATGTAGAGGTATGGGTGTTGCATGATGTGAGCTCCACGCGCAACTTCCTCGATTTCCTTTATTCTCCTTCTAACCGTTACTTCTCGTGTGGGTGCACATTCCTCCTTTGGAGTGTTGTGCACCCGTAGCGTGATTGTTGATGGCGCATCAGTGTTGCTGATCGACGCCTTCAGACCTTCCTTGGCACCTGCAGAGCTTCCAAGTGTTAAACAACCTGGCTCTTGGTGCGCCAAAGTTGATGAAGATGTAGAAGACGCTGGCGGAGGCGTCATTGCCGACCTCAACGGGAGTGGAGTGGACAACGGATATCTTGCTTTCAGCAGTAATGGGGCCGTTGGGGCCGGCATAGAAGAGCTAGCCCCCAGCAAGATTGAAGTCGAACCCCCTGTTCCACCTTGGGATGAGGGTTTGTAGTCATCTTTGCATAGTTGAGGAAGGTCGTCTATGCCCAGGGTGCTTGTGATTCTGGGAGGAGGAACCACGTGCATCCGTGGGAGAGCATGGAATGATGAGGCACCGTGCTTCCGAGACTGGAGCAGCACCTGGCTTGATTAAGACGTTAACCGCTGGTGTTGTCCGCCCGACATGTTGGCCGTCCTCCTCGACAGGGAACTAGTACTTTGCATCCGCATGATGCGACTCCTGCATTGTGTAAGGGTTGGTGTTGCCAATGATTCATTGTTGTGTTCCATTGCCATTGAGGAACTTTAGGCATTGGTGAAGAGTAGAAGGCACCACACGATACTTATGGATCCAAGGCCTTCCTAACAAACCTGAGTAGAAGGTGTTCGCTTCGATGACGAAGAACCGCACCTTGAAGCTAAATGTATACATTTGGATCTTCACTGTGATGGCCCCGAGCGTGGGCTTCCCTTGGTTGTCGAAGCCGCATATCATCATGTCGGTGGACTCCAAGTCATCCACCATGAAACCTGTTGGGTTCGTAGCATAGAAAACAAAAAAATCCTACAATGGGAACTATCGCCACGATCTATCTACTAGATACAAGCAACGGGTGGATATACATCCATAGAGAACTTACCCTCGAAGACAACAAAGCTTTGTTAACAAGATGGAAATCGTGGATGATGTAGTCATACACTTGCCGATCTCAAAATCGTGATGAAGTCCAGTAGGTCCGGCTCCAGCACGTCCGTCAGATCCAGCTCCAGCAAATCCAGCACCACCAAGTCTAGCACCGCAAAGCAGCGGGGCATCCGTGATCGCACACACGTCCGGTACCGGACAACCTCCGTCCCTCGCTCCAGCAAAGCAGCGGAAGCAGCAACTCCTTTTCCAGATAAAGCCAGCGGGAACATGTATCTCGCTAATCCGAGACCATGGGGAATAACTAGAGGGGGAGAGAGATCCTTCACTAGGAGGTGTGTCTTGTGAGGAGGAGAGGGGGGCCTTTTATAGGGAAGAGGGGAGGCACCCAAGGGGCATGGCGTGGTAGCCATGGTGGTGCGCCCACCTCTTCCACATTCATGTGGGTGGAGCTCCCACTCCCACAAAAAGCATCCACTCAAAATTCCACTCACACATGCATTAATTTCCACCAAATTTAATGCAAGCTCTCATTAAATAAAACTATTTTATTTATTTTATTCAGAATTTTGTTAATTACATTAATTAACAAACATTCACATAAAACCCCCTGCAACATTTCAATATCACATGCGAACTGGCCAAGCAATTTCACCCGAAACAATTTCGGTTTCCATCGAAATGATTCCAGCGCTTTCTTAAATCTTTATCTGAAACATATTTGCTCCAAATGGTGTCGGTATCCCTTAAGTGTGTTACCCTACGGTTTTGCGAATAATGCAGACATGATCGAGACCCCTCTCTGATCAATAATCAGTAGCGGGACCTGGAGATCCGTACTGACTCCCACATATTCAACGATGACTCTTGTGATCGTGTGAACCTTTAACGTCGTAACTAAATCCCTTTGTCTCGTGATATATTACATGTCCGAGATTCAATCATTGGCATCCAAATACCTAGTTTGATCTTTCTGAGCATAAGCTCTTTTCTCGTTCCAGTGATATAACATTCTAGTGATCACATCACTTGCTTGCAAGCTATTTCAATGTGATATCACCGGGAGGGCCCATGGTATATCTATCTGTCATCGGGATGGACAAATCCCACTCTTGAGCCATGAGCCTCAACATAACACCTTTGTAGCACTGAACAGACCTTTATAGTCACCCTGTTATGGTGTGACGTTTGATGTTATCAAGATACTCTTTCGGTGTTAGCAATTAACATGATCTCATGGTCTAAGGACTAAAATTACTTTGTATGATGTTATAGAAATATAAACATAATGACTCTAATCATAATGCTATACTTCGGATGAATGTTCATCACATCATTCCACCAATGTTGTGACCTCATTATTAACAACATCCAATGTCCATGATCAGGAAACCTTGATCATCTTGTTAATCAACGAGCTAGTCTATAAGAGAAGCATAACTAGGAACCTTTTATTTGTTTATTAAACACACATGTATTGACGTTTCCTATCAATACAATTATAGCATGCAAAATAAACATTTATCATAAACAAGGAAAAATATAATAACCACTTTATTATTGCCTCTCGGGCATATTCCCTTCAGTCTCCCACTTGCACTAGAGTCAATAATCTAGTATGAAAACTTTGTGTATTGAATACCTATGGCTTTCTGGTGTTGCATATACGCGATTGCTAGTGGTTAACATAATCTCCAGATCCGATTTCAGTCCGTGTGTATTTGCATGTCTTTGCTTCTCTACGCATCACTCATTCTCAAATGAGATGACATTGTATAAATTTGGTCCTTTGGTGAGACCTTTAGTTCCTTCGGGTTAAAATATGTTGATATTATTCTCATACAATATATCTTCATAGTATAAGCCCACTTTTAACCACACCTAGTTTGATAACAAACTACTTAACACAAATGCCCTCCTTTGTTGCTACTATAGCAGTCATATACTTAGCCTTTTGTTGTAGTATCCGTCACAATGTCTCAACTTTGGAACTCATCCAAATCCATCATGAAAAATCCTTTCCATTACATTGTGCTACCTATGTTCTAAATTGAGATAAGTTTAATTTGTATCTTGTGACAAAACTAGTATCAATGTAACACTTTACAATGAACTACCTTTAATTATTTGTCACGTATACATGATATATTCTTAGTTCTTCCAAAGCTCATAAGAATATATTTACTATCGTCCAATGATCATCTTATGAATCATTCTGGTATGTGCTCCTAACATTTAGAGCATAGGACATATCTGGATATATACATATCACAGTATAATCGATCAAAATATTCATGTGATTTTACTCACCAAGTGTTGAAACACTTGAATCTTGATACAATCCTTTCCATGTAGCAAGAGCCTTTCTTGTTGTTTTCATATTGAACCCTTTCAATATCTCATATATGTACGTCTGGCATAACCATATTAGCGCCTCAATCTATCCATATAGACATTGATGCCAAATATTCCGGTTTTGCCCAAGTCTTCATCGAAATCCTATTTTAATGAAATTCTTAACTTGTGTCAATAAAAGAAACATCATTTCCAATCAACAACATGTACTCTGCATAATGTATTGGAAATTTGTCTCAGCGCTCCCACTTAATTTCTTGCAAATGCAAGCATCTTCATCATCTCCGATGAAATTAAACTCCTTTAACATTTTCATCATGGTGAAGATTCGATCTCCGCTATGCTCACTTCAACTATTGAAGTTTGCATGCCCTTTCAGCAACCTTTGAATTAACAAAACCCTTCGGACCGTGTCATGTACACGTCCTAGGTAACCATTCTATTAGAAGAACCTTGTTTTGTTTATTCAACTACCATATACCAAATGATATGTAGTGGTTGCTACATTAATCCGTCAAGACTAAATATCGCTATGAAAGATAAAATCTTGTCATAGTCAATTCCTTGAACATTGCCGTAAACTTCTTTCCGACATGTCGACTATTTCATAGATGTTAAACATCCATGTCTATTTCTTTATAGATCCAAACACAACCGATAGGCTTCATGCCTTTCCCGAGGGTCTTCCAAGTTCAGGAACTTGATTTCTCGTGTATGGATACTATCACGGATTCTATGACTTCTAGTCATTTTATGGAGTCAGGGCCCATCATCGCTTCTTTTGCATGATGGTTCATCATTGTCAAAACAACAATGGCGTATGTTTCAAATCTTACTATTTCATTCTTCTTGACCCACATGGTTCAATAAGAACTCTAATCTCCAAGATCACACCCTTTGTAATCACGGAGCCATGGGCATTGTGGCCGCCACCGACACTTTCCGGACAGCTACTTAGCACATATAGCTAAGGTTCAACAACCTTATCAAAGTTCTATTGTCCTCCCACTTAACTTTTCACAAAAATTCCTTCTCAAGAAACTTGATGTTCCAAGCGACAAACTCTTTTGTCCTCGTTGTTATGGAGGAATCCCCACAAATTCTTTGGGATAACCTACAAAGATATGCTTATCCGACTTTGGTTCTAAACATTTTAATTATGCATAGCATACCAAAATTTAAGAACAGACAATTCGGGTTTTATCCCAAACCATAACTCATATGGTGTCATTTCAATGGCTCACGATGGTGCTCTTTTCAGTGTAAAAGTGGTAGTCTCTAAAGCTTTAATCTTTAAAACATAATGGCAGTTTTATAAATGACACCTTTGATTTTACCATGTCAAACAAGGTTTGATTTGATCTCTCGAACATACCATACTCCTGTGGTTTATTGGGAAATGCAAATTCATGGAACAATTCCTGAAATCTTAGGTGTTTTGCTAAACCTGTAACTCAAATATCTTCCTTTATGATGAAATCATAAACTCTTTTATTTTCTTGTTACAATGATTTTTCACTTCATCTTGAAAGTCTTTGAACAATTTTCAAATGTTTCATACTTCTTCCTTATTAAGTAAATATATAGATATATTCACTCAAATTTCTGGAGAAAGCATATGAAGCCAAAAGATCCATCGCATATGGCTACACATAATGGACTATATACATCAACATGCATAATATCCAATAAATTAGTCATTCGTTCCTCTTTGGCCTATGGATGGAGTTTCAATTATCTCGAGGAAAGTTTCACAAGCGTCAATTGATCAAAATCAAAAGACTCCAAAATCCATCAACATGGAGTTTCTTCATGTTTACTTTTCAATATAATTCAAACAGCGATGTCACTTCATAAGTGATCTTCCAATCATTTGTCTTACGACATTTTAGCAATAATGTTTATGGATGTGATTTCTCCAACTAGACTTGTAAAAGTTCATCCATCCTTTATGGAATACGGTAATTATTTGAACAACCATTGTTCTCGTAATAGGAACAAAATAACAATTATTAAAACAAATATTGAAGGCTAGGTTTGTGACAACGAAAACACAATAACACTTTATTAGTTTTCGATGAACATCATCACATATTCTTTTGCTAGTTACATTGGCCGTTGCGGTTCATGAATTGTCTGTTACATGACACCTCACACCAACCAATTCGGTATCCATTACCTTAGAACCACATTGTTTAACAAGCAAGGAATACATCCATAACATCTATATCTTCTATATACCTAAGTTGGACATAACCAACCTTTTCTTTTCTGCCAAATATTTTATAGATTCTCTTTCAACAATTCCTTTTCTTTTAAAAGAATCTATCAACATCAATAGTGGTGTCATTCACATGACACATAGTACAAAGTGTATATAGTCAAATACTAATACCTTTGGACCTACACTTTGAAGTGGATCACCATCATCAAATGTTTGGTGTTCTTTCAAAAATCCATTCTTTAGTAATCTATTAGTGTAGTAAACATTTTACTTACATCTTCTATTCATCCTTATCATGACAACTTTCATGATCAAGCTACTATAGCCTATAAGGAAGAATCGCAGTATAATGTTAGTTCCCAACACCTTTTGGGAGATCGGATGCCTAGCATCTCCATCCTTCACAAATTCTCACACAATATGAGAACATGTATTTTGCTAAATTATACTCCGTCATAATGCAACCAAAAAAACATTGTTTCAGATATCACAATATCTTTCACACATGATGGTTTCTGAAACAATTTTCAGCTCCTAGATAATCTTGATATTAAAACAACTTTTGAATATCAATAATCATGGAGGCAAACATGATACTTTAGATACTAACATTGGAATTCTTACTCTTGATTTAATACTACTTATTAAACTTCATGGAGTAAATAGAATTTGTTGAAAGTTTGTAATAGGACTTCTAAACTTTAAATTTACATTCAAACCAATACGATACCAGTTCGTAAAGTAAATATCCAGAATTCTATAGTTCTATTACCTCAATTAAAACTAAGCATAAGGCGGTGAGATGCCAATGACTATAACAAATTATGAAAATTCACTTGATTTAGTTTATGACAAATTGAGTTCGACTAATCAAATTAGAAATGAACTCCTACTCAAAACGACATCCCTCGTGCCTTTTGGTGATTACATGAACCAAATCCACTATACCAAGTCCGATCATCACGTGAGTCGATTGTAGCTTCAAAGGCGAGCATCAATATGGTCATCACATCAACTATATGACTCATGCTTAACCTTTCGGTCCGTGTTTCGAGGCCATGTCTGTACATGCTAGGCTCGCCAAGTAAGAACCTTAGTATTCGCGTGTGCAAAACTGCCTTACACCCATTGCATGAAAGCGTAGAGTCGAGTACACCCGATTATCAAGTGATGTCTCGAAACATGATCCATAGAACGGTGCATACTTAAGGAAGAACATATTTTATCTTGATATTTAAATGAGGGGTCATCTTACAATGCTACTAAAAGCGCCAAACTAGCTATATAAGATGCAAACATCTAATGTGTAAAGTGAGATGATATGGTCCATGCATTTGATCACCATCATATGCATCGTGGTATGATCTCTATCATTCCTTTGTGTGTAAGGCCAAGGTCTATGGAACTTACATGTTAAGTGTGTTGTAAGAGTATCCACCATACACCTACTTACAACATTACCATATCATGACACTAGCCCAGCAACGATCTAAACTAGACGCCTCTAATTTATCCATTGCAAGTTTTACGTGGCTTAGGGCTTTCAGAGATAGAACCAGTATTACCTACGAACATGGAACCTACGAGGATAACCAAGTTATTAGCAACTCGTTGTAAATCAGATATTGACTATAGTAGGAGAGGACACACCGACCACTTATGCAAAACTAGTTGCATGTCGATCGTGGAACCGGTCTCATGTGCGATGACATGTAAGGTTGGTCCAGCCGCTTCATCCCACTATACCACCAATATCCAAAATACATGAAAGATCCAATAACATGATCATCGCCATACATATAAACATATGTGTACTACCGTGCAAAGCACCTACATAGATCAGGCTCTAATACCATTGTTGGGTTCATGACATAGAAAACAAAAAAATTCCTACGATAGGAACTATCGCCAAGATCTATCTACTAGATACAAGCAACGGGTGGATATACATCCATAGAGAACTTAACCTTGAAGACAACAAAGCTTTGTTAACAAGATGGAACTCGTGGATGATGTAGTTGTACACTTGCCGATCTCAAGATCGTGATGAAGTCTAGCAGGTCCAGCTCTAGCACGTCCGTCAGATCCAGCTCCACCAAGTCCAGCACCACCAAGTCTAGCACCGCAAAGAAGCGGGGCATCCGTGATCGCTCACGTCCGGTACCCCGACAACCTCCGTCCCTCGCTCCGACAAAGCGGCGAAGCGGCAACTCCTTTCCAGATAAACCCAGGGAACATGTATCTAATCTGAGACCATGGGGAATAACTAGAGGGGGAGAGAGATCCTTCACTAGGAGGTGTGTCTTGTGAGGAGGAGAGGGGGGCCTTTTATAGGGAAGAGGGGAGGCACCCAAGGGCCATGGCATGGAAGCCATGGTGGTGCCCCCGCCTCTTCCACATTCATGTGGGTGGAGCTCCACTCCTATAAAAAGCCTCCACTCAAAATTCCACTCACACATGCATTAATTTCCACCAAATTTAATGCAAGCTCTCATTAAATAAAACTATTTTATTTATTTTAGTCAGAATTTTGTTAATTACATTAATTAACAAACATTCACATAAAACCCCTAGCGTTTCAATATCACATGCAGAACCAGTTTCAGCAATTTCACCCGAAACAATTTCGGTTTCCATCGAAATGATTCCAGCGCTTTCTTAAATCTTTATCTGAAACATATTTTCTCCAAATGGTGTCGGTATCCCTTAAGTGTGTCACCCTACGGTTCGTGAATAATGGAGACATGATCGAGACCCCTCTACGATCAATAATCAGCTGTGGGACCTAGAGATCCGTACTGACTCCCACATATTCAACGATGACTCTTGTGATCGTGTGAACCTTTAACGTCGTAACTAAATCCCTTTGTATCGCGATATATTACATGTCCGAGATTCGATCATTGGCATCCAAATACCTAATTTGGTCTCGTTACTGACATGCACTCCTTTCTCGTTCCCGTGATATAACATTCTAGTGATCACATCACTTGCTTGCAAGCTATTTCAATGTGATATCACCGAGAGGGCCCAGAGTATATCTATCCGTCATCGGGATGGAAAAATCCCACTCTTGATCCATGAGCCTCAACATAACACCTTCGTAACTTTGAACCCACCTTTATAGTCACCACATTGCGGTGTGACGTTTGATGTTATCAAGATACTCTTCCGGTGTTAGCAATTAACATGATCTCATGGTCTAAGGACTAAAATTACTTCGTATGATGTTATAGCAATATAAACATAATGACTCTGATCATAGTGCTATACTTCGGATGAATGTTCATCACATCATTCCACCAATGTTGTGACCTTGTTATTAACAACATCCAATATCCATGATCAGGAAACCTTGATCATCTTGTTAATCAACGAGCTAGTCTATAAGAGAGGCATAACTAGGAACCTTTTATTTGTTATTAAACACACATGTATTGGCGTTTCCTATCATAAATAAGGAATAATATAATAACCACTTTATTATTGCCTCTCGGGCATATTCCCTTCAAAACCTACCCATTTCAGACTCCGGACGAGCAATATGTTCACGACGGACCACAGGTCGATGAGGATCCGACGAAGATGCTAAGCCCCAATGTTTCCTTCCACGTAAAGTGGTCGGTTATGCACACCGTATTCTATGAGATTGTCCTCCTCCTCGAACGTGATCTCATTCACGAACAAGGGGTTGGCAAAAAGATGGTGCCGACATGCACACTTCATAGAGTTACGGCGCTGGGCGCCTTGATGAGGGCTTCCCGCAGGTTTGGTACCAGCATGAGCGCATCGTGCACACTCAAGAGTGCTAGGATTTGCTTGAGGTGGGCGATGATGTTGTAGTCGACATCTTGTGGTTTCGCCTTCCCCTCATCATGTGCTTCGGGTACTTCTTCACATGGTGCCGCCTCCTTCTGAGCTGCCGGCTTATATACTCTTGTTTGCTTGGCCTTTAGGGGGTCGGGTAAGACCATTCCCGCACGCAGGTTCATGTTCACCGCTTCTACCTGCGAGCCCTTAGTGGCTCCTTCGGCGTGGAATGCTTCATGCTCTTCGAGTGAACATGTTGTCTGACTCGAAGCTAGGTGTGTCCTTGTAGTTGAGGACGACGTTGCAACTTGCCATGTTGTGCACTTGAGAGGGGCTTGCCTCATCGTGTACTCCTTCTGCCTCCCCTGCTGGCGCTTGGCCCCAACCAAGTGGGAGAAACTGCGCCAAAGTCTGCATGATCCTTGCCACTGATCGGGGAATGACTCGTCTCCCTCGAACTTGGGGACAAACCTTGGTGGGGGCAGCGTTGACTTGGATCAACTCGCCTTAAGATTGTTGGGGAATGCATGTTGATGGTGTCGACGAGATGGTGGGTTGGAGCGGTTCCTTGGGCATGGCCTCCAGACGGGACCCGTGCTCCAAGGACTCTCCATGGATATGGTTGGTGTAGAATCCCGTTGAAGGAGAGGTGTCGATGATGTTGCGAGGACGAGGTTGGATATCTGGCCCTCCACTTGAGAGAGGGGCGCCCATCCATCTTCGTGTTCCACTTCTTTCCTTGATGGCGAGGGCACAACTATGGTCACCATGTTCACGACTTGGTAATCTGGATTGATGGCTTCTGGGTCCAAGTTGATCCTCTTCTCATTAACAGCTCTCTAGAGCCATTCCTTGAAGGCGACGCAGTCTTCAATGATGTGTCCCACGTACCTATGATATGGACAAAACAAAGCATTATTAAGTCATCCCCACGATCGGGTCTTGAGGTTACGGAAGGTTCAAGGCTCGATGTTCCATTAACTGGTTGAACATGTCCTTCACCATCTCTCTCTGAACATGTATTGCTTCTTGAGGAGTTCTTGCATCGTTGGTGTTGCCTTGCTCCGCTTGCTGCCTCTTGCCCCAACATTGGCATGTTGCCTTGCGGTGTAGAGGAGAAGACTCTTGCGGTGTTCTTCTTTGGCCCAAAATATATCGAGCTCATTGGAGAACCCCAAGAGGAATGTATGATGAGCACATCAGCAAGTTTTCCCTCAGTACAAAACCAAGGTTATCAATCCAGTAGGATCAAGGAAACACCCCAAAGGTGTTGCTAGCTGAACTTTGGCGGTAGCGCCTACCGGTGCCGGCTGACGTGGAGACCTGCACAACACAACCATAGAACTCTGTCCCCAACTTGCAATGAGGTTGTCAATCTCATCGGTTTTGCTGAAAACAAAGGATTAAACATATCGAATGGAAGGAAGTAATAGTTTGCATAAATTAAACACAAAGCAGTAAATAGTTTGTAGATTGAATGTAAAAGAAAGGACCGAGGTCCATAGTTCACTAAGGTGGCTCTCCTTAAGATAAATAACATCTTTGGGTGAACAAATTACAGCGGGCAATTGACAAACATCGAAAGCATACAAGCATATACTAATCATCTTGACTCCTTTGAGATCCGATTGGGCATTACATCATTATACATAGACTGTCATCCAACTTCATCTATGACTAATAATCCACCTTTAGGTTATCATTCGAACCCCCTCCAGTATTAAGTTGCAAGCAACGGATAATTGCATTATGCATTGCGTGTAAAGTAAACAATATGATTGTTATATGAACAAAGGATTGTTGTTTTCTCCCTAGTAGCAACAACACATCTAGTACCTTAGAGATTTCTGTCACTTCCCCAGATTACCAGAGGCATGAACCCACTATCGAGCATAAATACTAACTCTTGGAGTTGCTAGCATCTACTTGGCCAAGATAGCTACTAACAACATAAAGCATGCAAGATCACAAATAACAAAGACATGATAGAATCAATAATCAATATAAAATAGCATCTCAATATCCATCAGATCCCTGCAAACACAACATGCAGAATTACAAATAGATGATCTTGATCATGAACGGAGCTCACAAGATCTAGACATGATAGCACAAAGGAGGAGAACCAGCCATCTAGCTACTACATGGACCCGTAGTCCGGAGATGAACTACTCACGCATCTGCTGGAGGCTTGCATGATGATGAAGAAGGCCTCGGGGTGAATTCCCTCTCCGGTGAGGTGCGGGGAGAGCTTCAGATCCCTCCCGATCTAGGGATGGAGATGACGGTGGCTATAGATTCTTTCGTGGAATTTTGATCGGATACTTAGGGTTTCCGTATTAGAGGCAATATATAGGCGGAAGGAGAGGTCGAGGGGTGCACAGGCGTGAAACCACCCCTGGCGGGCTGAGGCCGTGCGGCCAGGTGGTGTGGCAGACCCCACCCCTCTCCGTCTTGTATTCGGCTCCAAGTGTCCCCGATAAAATAATAACTTTGGCTTTTGTCCGTCAATTCAGAATATTCATTTTCGACTTCTTTGAAACCAAAAACAGCAGAAAATAGGCAGTAATAGCTTTGTGGCTCTTGTTAATAGGTTAGTCCAAGAAATCATATGAAAAGTACTCCAAAGTGTGGACAAAACACAAGAAAGTAGATAAAACCAAGCATGGAACATAAAAAATTATAGATACATTTGCAATGTATCATTCGCCTCCGCCAGTGCCTTCATCTTGGCCCTATTATTGGTTGGCTCAGATGTGACGGCGCTTGGGCCAGTCGAATGTGTTGGCATTCTTGTAGAGCTCCATGATCTGTGGTGACTTCTCGAACTCTAGCTTTGTCGCTTCCACCGCCGTGCTTATAGCACTAAAGGTTCTAGGCTCACGTCGAGAGACCTCAAGTGACCAATGTTGTTGCATCCCATGGACACACATCTCGATGGCGTCCTCGAGGTGCATCTCTCGAGCGAGCCGTGTTGGAAATATGCCCTAGAGACAAATAGTAGTAAGGACTAGTATCATATTTCATATAGTTTATGATTAAGTTTTATATCATGTTATAAGCGTATTGGTGGAAACATCAATACCGTGTGATATCTAAACAAGCGGGGTTCGGTGAAACTCTAGTCCTGGTTCATTGGTCAACAGATGATCAAGTTTCTGATCATGTGGCATTTATGCCGATTGGAAATGAATTCGACTCATTACGAGAATGAGATGATGAACCAATACCCAACCTAAACATCGTGACCCAATCATGTCACAAAGTTCAAGTGATGATGATTAGAAATGGATCCTCGTAGACTATTCCTTAGACCGTGAGGCTATATCAATCCTTTGTATCCGAGTGCTTAGATAGCATCAAGCGCCATCGGTAATCGGTGGTTATAAAGGTGTGTTTAGGTACTTTCGGAGGAAACCGTAGAGGCAATATATATCAAGGCGGGATTTGTCCGTCCATGTGGCGGGTAGATATAAGGGCCCACTCGGAGATTATGTCAATAGCTGGGCAGCGTGTGATTTGATCATGGGGATATCACTTGTGGAATGAGTCAAGTAGCATTATTGATGCGCATTGATTGAACACGACATGGTGGCGTCATTGATCAGATCTCTGGCAATGCAAGTGTCAGTGACAAAGGGAATAAGACACGATTGTCGGTTCAAGCGACAAAAGATCTTACGTGGAGCATAGGGGTCACATGGCCATCCAGGTCCCTCTATCGATCATTGGTGCGAGTGTCTCGACCATGTGCAGGTGTTCCCGAACCGTGGGGTATCACGCTTAAGGGCTTGATGATGCTTAGAGAGTGTTTATAGGATCGGTGGAATCATAGAAGAAGAGTAGGGAGAAAACCGGAAGGGTTTCGGTAAGTCCGGAGGATGTCCAGAGTGGAGGTGGAAGGTGTTCCATAGCCATGGAGGTTCAATAATATGTGAATGAATGTTAAATATTGATTTAATCATTTATTCATAATTATTTAAATAAAGAGAAAATTAATTTTAATGGTGAAGGCTTAATGGGCCAATTCGGAGGAGAGGGCCCATTAGGGAAAGGAGAGAGGAGAGGGGCCAAGGGAGGTTAGGCTGGGCCTAGGCCCTCCCCCATATGGGGCCCACTAGGGTGGCGGCCACCCTCCCCTCCTCTCCTTTAGTCCCACCCGGTACTTTGAGGGAGGTAGTACCTCCTCCCCTATATATAGTGGGGTATTTGGCCAAAAGAAATACCAATAATTAATAAAGGTCTCCCCACTTTGGGAGGACCTCTAATTGATATTTTTCTCTCCCCTCTCTCTCTTGTGACCCGTGGTCCCAAGTGCAGGCTTGGCGAGACATCTTCACCACGGAGGCGTCGCTGCTGGGATTGGGATCCGGGGCTCTACTTCCAGCTAACTGCTGGATCGGGAGGCGGGAGTCATCGTCGGGCCTTGGGACGTGTGTAACTCCCAGGTGTCGCCTTGAGGCACTCAAGTCGTTGGAGCCAAGGCGTGGGACTTCATCACGACCTTGAGGTCGGCTTCGGCTCGTCTACATCAACCACGCTCTCCTGAGTGTTGACAACACTTTTCGGTCTTCAAGGGTACGCGAAAAGCCCCTCCCGTTACTGTATTACTAATAGATAGGTCCTGGCAGCTTCAGGGGTTGGTGGAGTAAAATTTATTGTTTTCATCGCGGAACCCTACAAGCCGCACATAGCTATTCTGAGCGAATGATGTAGTCGTCGATGGACTCTTCTCATGTTGTCGAACTTTACGAGCTCAACAGCGGAGAAGTCCTTCTTCATGGCGAAGTGCTTCTTAAAGACTTCCTTCATGCGACCAACTTCCAATGGATCCAACCGATAAGCTTGCGTACCAATGGAAGGCAGGTCCGATTAATGACCACGAAAATTGTCGAAGGAAGCGACGAGTTGTTTGCAGTGTCACCGCATGCTGCCTCGAAGTACGCCAAGTGCTCCCTTGCATCGCCTGTCCCATCGAATTGACAGAACTTTGGTGGGTGCCATCCCGCAAGGAATGACACCAGGTCGTGCCATGCTTCATAGGGCTTCTCCAGCTTGCTCCTCGTGGTGCGAGGAGAATTATCGACCTTCATTTGCTCGAACCTCTTATCCACCATGTCTTGAAGCATGTCGTGGTAGCCTTCGGCATGCTCTGTTGTGGGGTTGCGTCAGTAGGACCAGCGGGTCTAGCCCAATGTCGGCGTCGCTTGTTCCTTCATGTTGGCGTCCGTGATTGGGTGGCGCATTTATTAGAGCGCCAGCCTGTAGCTCTTCCCCTTGTGGGTCTGTCACCCCCGGTGGCATGCTTTGTGGCGGAACACCGTTGTTGTTGTTGTTGTTGTTGTTGTTGTTGTTGTTGTTGTGGTGGTGGTGGTTGTTGTTCATCATGAGCTCGATGAATTGGTCGAGTTTTGACGTTAGTTGGTCAATCTTTTGGCGTTGGTCCTTCATCTCTTCTTCCAGGGCAGCTTCTCTCCCTGTGGCTGCACTAAACGTTGCTGCAGTGGTCGTTCTTTCCACCATCTACGCCATGTGGGCTGGTGCGGTATGGAGGTCTTCAAGGCCATCTTCAGCGATCGATAGGACTGAAGGCGAGCTTCGTGGTATGGAAGGGAGTCGGAAGTTTCTCAATGAAGAGGTGGAAGACAAGTCGAGCTCTCTTCATTGTCGCCGTGGTCGTCCATCCCTTCCTCTCCGGTTGACTCATTGGTCACACTCCGAAGTGCGACAGACCTTAGCTGTGTCTTGGCCCCGGGTCGACTTGGAACCTGCAATAACCCATCGGGCTCTCGTGGAAGTCTTGAGGTGATGTCGGTGTAGCGTCGTGGCGAAATGTCCGGGTGGTATCCCGAGTCTCCATCAGAAAGTGAGCCTTTCCCTGTCATGATGGGAAGGCATGGGGCAGTAGACCTTGCTCGCTCTTGAGTTGTAGAAGTGTCGGACTTGGCCTCCACGTCTGTGCCTTTGAACCATGAACGTACATGGCCAAGACGTGGCAAGAAAGCTTTCTTGAAGTCGGCTTTGGGGTTTGGCACGATCTCCTCGTCTGAGGGATAGCCAAACTCATGGGTCACTTGAGGAGGTTTCCACCCGTCACTTGGCTCAAGCCTCGGGCGCACTGCAACGGTGCTGCACAAGGCAAGGTTCTTCTTTGTCGCTTCTTTTTTGCCTATAGCCTCCTTCTGGAGGGTTTCCTCCCTGATCTTCTCCACTCCTTGAGGAGAAGAAAGTGAAGGGTTCGCGGGAGGCATCTCGTCTTTTCACAGGGAACAGAAGGTTGAAGCCCCAAGATATGCCCGGGGTTGGGGGAAGTTCGTGGAGTCTCCTCGACACCCTCCATTGGCGTGGTTAGCCGGTGTTTGTGTCTTTTGCCTTCGAGGAGGCGAGGATGACGATGTGTCCATCACCTGTTCACCGTCTTGTTGAGGATTTGCTGAAGGAAGCGGTGGTGGAACCGCTTCGCCCTTTTGTTCCATGCCCCCTACGGGCTCCTTACGTTGTTTTGGGGCAAGGCGGTTGAGCAGGTAATTGTACCGCTCGTGCCGCTCCAAGTTTGGAGAGATGCGGAAGCCGATCCTATCGCTCTCTTGAACGACCGCACCATCGGGCCTTACCCGAACTTGGGTATGGTGAAGCACCAGGTCTTCTAGCTCTTTGTACAGAACTTGACGGTTCCTCCGGCGCCTCTCACGCTTGTGTTGGTTCTCCGTGAGAACCCGCTGGGCTCTTGAGGGTGCTGATGGCGTAGGTAGAAGAGGCGGGGCAGCTTGTCGCGATGACGTAGTAGGCACATCCCTCGAAGGGTGCACCTGAAGTTGCTCTCCACGCCTATGAGGGGATGAAGTCCGTGGTGGAACGACAGCTCGTGGGGAATCCCTTGGTCTCCACTGCTGAGTGGGACGGGGGTCCCTCTCATCATCTTGAAATCGTGACCAATGGTTCCAACGTGGGGGCATGCTAGGATGCCCCCGCTGAGTGTGTCGGATGGGTGAAGGTTGGTGTCGGGGTGCCAATGTGTGGAGCTCATGTTGAGGACGATGGCTTGGTGCTTGGTGTCTAATCCTGCCCCCGGCTTGTGTCGATGATGAACTTGGCGCTCCTTGCTCATGGAGCCGCCTTTGGATGCTATTCATTTGATCCTGCAAGCAGCGAAACTCTTGTCGTAGGTCTTGTCCACGTGGCGCAGGTGCCTCGTTCCGAAGTATGGCAAACCTGTTGTCGCTGGGGACAGGACGGCCGTTGACCGCCGAAGTGTGGCAGCATGGTGCACACATGCTGCCTCGGGGATATTCGGGGTTGATGGAGAGCGTAGGGCCTAGCGAGATAGACTCCTTACGGGAGTACCGTTTCCAGAACTCCTTCATGATGGCTCTTCTCACATGACTTGACCTCCAATGGCTCGGTGCTCATGCTGCGTGAACACCTCGTCGGCGAGGTCCTTTGCCGAGGACCAATCTTCCCATAGCGCCAGCTCTTGGTGATGCAAGAGCTTAATTTCTGGTGGAGTCGTTGTACCTTGCGGTACTTCCACGGTAGTTCCTCAGTGGATGCGGGCTTTTCGACAAACGGGTGTTTGTCATGAGCCTCCATAAATGCTTGAGCGGCTTCCAAGCCTCCTAGAAGCTGAACTCCGGTGCGCCCCATCGTTGGCGTAGGCTACTCCGTGCATGAGGGTGGGGTCAGGGCGTGCAGTGACGCCACACCTCCCGGCTTGTAGGGGCATTGGAAGAGAGGCGCTGGAGCGCCCCCACGTCCCCTGTGATGTCGTATCCTGTTGACTCCTTCAACAGGGCGCATGCCTCGAGCATCAACTCGCGGCGTTCCTTCTTTGCCATGACGGATGACCGCCTTTGCGCCTTCTTGGATTGCACAGTTTGGAACTGCGCTGGCTCCTGGGCTTGGTGCATTAACATCTTGGTGCCGACGTCGACGACAACCATGGGAGGGAAGGATGATCCAAAATGGATCACCCAGGGCTCCGCGTTGGTGGCGTGGGATAGTCCTCCTGCATGAAGAGGATTCTTGATCAACGGGCTCCGTTGTTGGCTTGTCATGCGAGGATCTTTGTGTGGGTTGGATGAGCGGTAGCGATTCTGACGACCATAGTGGAGCAAAGATGGGAGGAGAACCACGTCCCACCGGGCGTGCCAATTTGTTTGACACGAGAAAAATGTCTGGGGAGTAGAGGAGTGTTATTTTGGGGAAGAAGATGGTAGCGTGTTTTTCTCATGCGCCGGGTAAAGAAAAAAGAAATGCGGGCGTGCCAGCGTAACGTAGTACACAAGAAAACGAAAGGGAAGTCGTATTTCATTAATCTCTCTTGGAGAAACAAAGTATAATATCCCAAGTACATGCGCTCCGTGGCCTGCTTGCGCGGCCATCCTGACTATGGCGATTGCGATCTCCTGGTTCCCGGGGCCTCGAAAGGTGCCCGGTTAATTACTCCCGCGGGTTACGCCGCGGGACACCTCTGATTAAGCTGTGTGGTCGTCTTTGTCTTAAACCCGCTCTCCATGCATGATGTGGTGGTGGTGTGTGTGTGGGCGTGGCCGAGCCGTGTCCTCGTCGGTACACGTGCCGCGAGTAGCGTGGCCTTTGCTCCGGCCACGTCCTCCCTCACCGTCGTGCCTCGTCGATCTTGACGACGTCGATATAGTTGGAGTTGGGGTAGCATGGGTCCGCTCACCTGGGACTTCTCGACGACTAGCAGCCTCGTCGGGGTGTGCAAGGGATAATGCCTCGCGGGAGTAGGTGTCGGTGAAGATCAGCGTCGGTGTGAAACCAACGCACGCGTACAAGTCGGCGCGCCCGGTGTGGTCGGCACCTCGTCTCGGCCCGACGCCGAGTTCACGGCTGTCGTCCCAAACAAGAGCGTCATCTCACTGGCTTCAGGAGAGGTGGAAATAGGTCTCCGCCGCGCATCACGTCCTGCCACGGATGGCCACCGTCATCTCCATGTGGGCGGACAGTAGCGCGTGCGCTGAAGGCGATGACACGCATGATGGGGCTCCTTGGACGCGTGAACAGCTTGGAAGCTTGACATGCCGTAGACTCCTGAAACTCTGGAGGTAGCAGTGCCACAGCTCACTAGCAGTGCCACAGCTCACTAGCAGTGCAACGGCTTACTATCGATGATGTTTGGCACGAGCTGCACTCGCAGTCTTCTCATGCACACATATGCACGTCACATGCGCAGAATGCATGCATGCATGTATACGTTCACACAGAACATGTCCTTTTGGTCTCTCAATACGTGCACCACGGGTCACCAATGAACGAGTCACTTGACGGTGCCGGCTTGCATTTCGGCAGCACTGTCGCCTCCGCCCACGTCCGCCAGGTTCACGGAGATGAGGCTTGTACACCGGCTTCCCCGCCGTCTCCTATCGGGTGAGGCTCGTCGGAGTGGAGATGGCGCCGGCTCGCACGCCGACAGCCCTGCCGTCACCTTCAGCACGACTAGCATTGATGGAGACTGCGTTGCCGAGACGAAGGAGACGCCTGCCATTCGTCTTTGAGGCTGTCATATTGATGCCGGGTTGCACTTCAGAATGCTCGACGCCATCGGCGCCGCTCGGGTGAAGCGAGCTCTACGCCGTCTTGCGGACGTTAGTGGGATGGAGAGGAGGTCAGGTTGCACACCAGCAGCCCGCCGTCGCCGTCTTGGGCAGCGTGGAGAGAGAGTGCCGAGCTACACACCGGCAGCTCGACGCCGTCGTCTTCAGCGCCATTGAGTGTGTACGCCGGGATGCACGCCGTCAGCACCGTCGCCGTCTTGGTGGTGGCGGAGATGTAGATGGTGCCGTGCTGCACGCCGGCAGCCGCGCACCCTCGGGGGCCGTCCTCTTGGACGTTGTGGAGAGGAGGTCGGGCTGCATGCCGGCAGCCCCGACGCCGCCGTCTTTGGCAGCATGGAGAGGACATCGGGCTGCGCACCGGCAGCCTCATCATCGTCATCTTGAGCGTCGTGGAGAGGGGGTCGGGCTGCACGCCGGCAACCACGACGTCACCGTCTTGGGGGTCGTAGAGAGGGTGTCAGGCTGCACGCCAGCAGTCCCAACGTCGTCGTTTTGGGTGTTGTGGAGAGGGCGCCGAGCTACATGCCAGCAGCCCGAAACCATCGTCTTTGGCGCCATGGAGAGGGAGAGCGTCGGGCTGCACGCCGGCAGCTCATCGCCGTCGTCTTGGGCACCATGGAGAGGGAGAGCACCGGGCTGCACGCCGGCAGCTTATCGCCGTCATCTTAGGCCCATGAAGAGGGAGAATGTCGGGCTGCACGCCAGCAGCCCAACACCGCTGTCTTCGGCGCCGTGGAGAGAGAGAGTGCCGGGCTGCACGCCGGCCGCCCAACGCCGCCGTATTCGGCGCCGTGGAGGGAGAGAGTGCCGGGCTGCACGCCGGCCGCCCAACGCCGCCGTCTTCAGCGTCGTGGAGAGAGAGAGAGTGTCGGGCTGCACGCCGGCAGCCCAACACCGCTGTCTTCGGTGCCGTGGAGAGGGAGAGTGCCGGGCTGCGCGCCGGCAGTCCATTCGGGAAGGTGTACGTGCGCGTGCATTATGCAGAGAGAGGGAGAGAGTATGTTCTACCATGGTTCTTACCATTAGAGATCGTCTTCTCCGCCATGGAAGCTCTTCCTTGCTCCTAAACAATGTGTATGCGTGTGGTATTTGGAGTTTGGAGTGGGAGATCATGTAGATGGGGTATGGTGGATGCGTGTATATGATTTTGTGTGTTGATGGATCCTGCTTGCTCTCCAGCTGCGCGAGAGCTCGCTCCGCGTTAGCCCTCCGTCTCCAGGTCGCGTGTGTGCCTCCGGGGTGTTGTCCGTCGTCTCCTCCGAGAGTTGTGCGTCTTCTGCCGAGCGTCCTCCCGAGTGTGTGTCTTCTGCCGGGCGTCCTTCGGGGTATGTGTTGTGATCCCCGATCTTAGCCGGGCATATGCCTTTTTATAGGCGGCAGCAGCAGGTATGGATAACCATGGAGAGCGAGAGTTTATCGCGGGCGCCTGGCGGTCATGCTTATCTCGACGATCGCACGCGCTATTCCTCCAGGGAAAATCGTGGCCAGCTGAACGCCCTTGCTTTGATGTTTATCTGATAACTAGTTTCGGCGCATGGATCGGTGCAAGCTGATCAAAATAAAACTTGTTACACTTTTTTTTTTGATCTGGTAGCCAGCATGACACATCGCTATGCATGGACGGATGGCCGGCCGGCCGTACATACGCCATAGTCCGTATTTCTGCAAAATAAGCTAGTAATTAATTGAATTATGACCGCTGGCCCTTTTTTCCTTGGCATTAATGCAACAAACGTGCTGGTGTCCTTTCACATGATAATGCATACACTTTGATGCGTTTTAGCTACATGTGCTGATCGACCAGATCCATTATCTTTTCTATTCAGCTTATTATCAAAGTATTAGCTTTATTGTGGTAAATATTATCATCGAACAAATGCCCTCGCCAAGTGGAGTCGAGCGGCGAATCGAACTCGACTTGGCGGCTAGACTAGGCGCAAATATTTTATTGCTGCCTTGGTTCATCATATAGAGGTGGCGTGGGTACATCCTTCCATGTTCATATATATTTGATGAAATTTGCTAAACCATATAGCAGTCATGGCGTAATCAACAAACCAACTTCTGTTCATCTCCGATTGCACAGCGCAACATCATGTCGTAATACGAAGGGTTTAGCAGCATAGTAAATCAAAATTTTCTCTGAGCGAGCAGAGGGAAAGCCAAGATCTAATCTAGGAGATGCAAACAACGAGAGAGATTGGATTAGATCTTCATACCCTTAAAGATTACGCTGGCGGAGCGTTAAATCGGAGCGTGGGTGATGTAGTCGTGCTCGCTTCTCCTCCTGCGATCCGATCCGATCTAGCACCACAAGTGGCGGTGCCTCCGTGAGATACTGCGTGCAGCACCTCGGCGTCTCCTCCTTCCTCGGACCAGCAAGTAGGGTGGAGAAATAGATTGGATCTACAACCTGACGGCGTGGTGTATATGGTGGAAATTTCTGTGAGGCTTAGCCTACAAGCGATCGGGAGGGAGAGGAAGGCGACGGGCTACTAGGGCTTGGAGGGAGGTGTGTGTTTTGGGGGAAGAGGCGCACCAGCCCTCTATATATAGAGGGGTGCGCCAGCTGCCATCCTCCAAGCCTATCTCTAGTTTAAGCGATTTAAACTCTCCCTTCTAGAAATCCTATCTTATCTCTAGTTTAAGCGATTTAAACTTATCTAGGATCGGCTGGGCCTATGGGGCCTTGTGCCCCTATTGTCTGGCCAGGACACTCCCTCATAGGCCCATGCCCCTCCCGGAAGGTGGGGCCACGTTGGTCCCCTTCCGGAAGGTTCTAAAGCTTCGGTACAATACCGATTAACGGAACTATTCCGAACTCTAAAAACTGCCTTGCCTTATATGAATCTTATTCTCGGACCATTCCGGAACCTCTCGTGATATCCGGATCCCATCGAGACTCGAACAAAATTCATAAACCAATTATCCAATCTATCCTAGCGTTGAGACACGTTATGTGTGTGACCCTGCGGGTTCGAGAATATGAGACATGATCTTCTATCAATAATCAACAGCGAAGTGCAGGCACCCATATTGACTCCACACATTCATCGATGATCATATCGGATGAACCACGATGCCAGGATACAATCAATCCCATATATATATTCCCTTAGTCTCGCGATATTTTACTTGCCGAGATTCGATCGTCGGTATCGTCATACCTAGTTCAATCTCGTTCACAGCAAATGCTTTACTCGTTAGTAATCTGATATCACTTTGTGATTAACTCCTTAACCACATGCTTGCAAGCGGTGTTGATATCGATTACCGAGTGGGCGAAGCATATCTCTCAGACTTGGGAGGGACAAATCCCATCTCGATACATACAACCCATGAGATACTTTCCGATCACACAGAGACACCTTTATGATCACCCTCTCATAGGATGGCGTTTGATGACCTCAAAGCTTTCTTCGATACCGGGAGTTGTATTATCTCATGGTCTAAGGAATACAATATTTGACATGAGAAAAGCTTACAAGGCGAACACGATGAAGCGATCTAATAGCTTTGCTTAGTTTGATCATCCACCATATCATTCTCCCAATGATATGATCTCATTATCAATGACAACTCATGTCTATGGTTAGGAAACCTTAACCATCATTGATCAATGAGCTAGTCCATAGAGGCGTACTAGGGACACGGTGTTGTTCTAAACCACACAAGTATTAAAGTTTCCGCAATACAATTCTAGCATGGAATATAAACTTTATCATGAACAAAATTATAATAATAACATCTTTATTATTGCCTCTAGGGCATAATTCAAGTCTCCCACTTGCACTAGAGTCAATAATCTAGTTTACATTTGGCAACAATCTCACACCCATGGCGAGGTGTTGATCATATTTTACGTGGAAGAGGTTTAGTCAATGGATCTGCGACATTCAGATCTGTATGTACTTTGCTGATCTTGAGATCTCCATCTGCTATATAATCTCGGATTATATGAAACTTGATTGATATGCTTGGTCTTTGGAAGATATCTTGGTTCCTTAGCGAGTGCTATGGCGCGGTGTTGTCACACAATATCTCTAGTGGGTCCAATGCACTTGGAACCACGCCAAGCTTCGATGATGAAGTTCTGATCCAAACTCCTTCACTTGGCAGCCTGCGGCAGCCATGTATTCGCTTCTCATAGATCCCACGATCACGCTTTGCTTGCGACTTCTCGACTCCACGGCTCCTCCATTCAAAATATACCGTATCACATGCAAGATTTACAATCATCCTTATCGATTAACCGAAACTAGCATCGGCGTAACCTTTTCTGACGAGTGTTCATCACCCCATAGACTAAGAACATTTCTTTAGTCCTATTTAGGTACCTTAGGATGTTCTTCATGGCTGTCGATGTTCCACTCTGGATCACTTTGATATCGCTCGTCAAACTAGAGCATTGGACACATCCGGTCTAGTACACTGACATGGCATACATGATGGAGCCTATGGCCGAGCATAAGGCACTTTTCTCATAGCTTCCCTATCATTTTACCGTATTTGGACCTTTGAGCCTTGCTCAATATCTTCCACGACAACATAGGCCTTTGAACCTTTCAATGCCTTATCCATTCTGAACCTTTTGAACTTTGTCTAGAGTATGTACTACGGCTTAAAGCTATCGGTGTCTTTGTCTATCTCTATAGATCTTGATGCCCAATATATAAGCGACTTTACCTAGGTCTTTCATTGAAAAACACTTGTTCAAATAACTCTTCACATCGTTAAGCATGTTGATGTCATTTCCAATAATCAATATGTCATCCACATATAGTACCGGAAGCGTCATAGAGCTCCCACTCACTTTCTTGTAGATGCAAGCTTAGTAGCAATTTGGAACAAATCCAAAGCTCTTGATCACTTGATCAAAATGAAGGTTCAACTCGAGATGCTTGCTTGATCCATAAATGGAGCAGCTGAAGTTTGCATACTTTATCGGCATCCTTAGGATCGACAAAACCTTGGGTTGCATCATATACAACTCTTCATCAATGTTGCTATTGAGGCAGCGATCTTGACATCCATCGCCATATTTCATAATCATGAAGCAGCAATTGCTAATAAAATCGAATAGACTTAAACATCGCTACGGGAGAGAAAGTCTCATCGTAGTCAACACCTTGAACTTGTCAAAAACCTTTCGCGACAAGCCGTGCTTTATAGGCGGTAACATTACCATCGCGTCCGTTTCTTCTTGAAGATCCATTTGCACTCAACGGCCTTTGATTACGCTAGGAAGATCCACAAAGTCCATACTTGGTTTTCGCTCATGGATCCCAATTCGGTTCATGGCTTCTAGCCATTTCTCGAGTCTGGGCTCATCATCGCTTCCTCATAGTTCGTGGGTTCTTGTCTTCTACTAACAAGATTTGTCAAGGCAGGTTGCTTGGTACCACTCAGGAGGGCACGCGACCTTGTCGACTGCGACGTTCGATGGCGACATCGTCCAAAGCTTCATGATCCTTGTCATTAGCTTCCTCTATTGTTGGCGCGGTGACCTGGAACAATTTCAGGTGCTGCGCTACTCTCCAATTCAAGAGAAGGTTCAACAACCTCGTCTAGCTCTACTTTCCTCCCACTCCTTCTTTCGAGAAACTCCTTCTCAAGAAAGGAACCGTTCTTCGCGACAAACACTTTGCCTTCGGTTACGTGATAGAAGGTATACCCAATAGTTTCCTTGGGTATCCTATGAAGGCGCATTTCTCCGCTTTGGGTTCGAGCTTGTCGGCATCAACTTCTTGGCGTAAACGCATCCCCAAACTTTAAGCGACAACTTAGGTTTAGCACCATACCACAGTTCATACGGTGTCGTCTCAATGGATTTAGATGGAGCCCTATTTAAAGTGAATACAGCGGTTTCTAATGCATAACCCCAAAGCGATAACGGCAAATCAGTAAGAGACATCATCAATCGGACCATATCTAATAGGGTTTGATTCGGCGTTCAGACACACCATTGCGCTATGGTGTTAGGGTGGCGTGAGTTGTGAAAGCGATTCACTTGCCTTGAGATGCGTGAGAAAATCATAACTCAAATATTACGCCCACGATCGGATCGTAGAAACTTAATCTTTACATTACGATGGTTCTCCACTTCATTCTGAAATTCTTTGAACTTTTCAAGCGTTTCAGATTTATGTTTCATTAAATAGATATACCCATATCTACTTAAGTCATCGGTAAAAGTGAGAAAATAGCGATATCCACAGCGTCGAAACACTCATCGGTCCGCATACATCGGTATGTATGATTTCCAACAAGTCCGTTGCTCGCTCCATCATCTGGGAGAAGCAGGGTTTTGATCATCTTGCCCATGAGGCATGGTTACGCATGTGTCAAATGATTCAAAATCAAGAGACTCCAAAGTCCATCAGAATGGAGTTTCTTCATCGCTTTACACCAATATGACCTGAGCAGCGATTACACAAATAAGTAGTATTATCACTATCTACTTTGCATCTCTTAGCCTCAATGTTATGGATGTGTGTTTCATCCCTTTGAGATTTAGAAGAAATAAACCATTTACAAGGGTGCATGACCATAAAGATGTTACTCATATAAATAGAACAACCATTATTCTCCGATTTAAATGAATAACCGTCTTGCAATAAACACGATCCGAAATAATGTTCATGCTCAGCCGGGCACATAATAACATTTATTAAGGTTTAAAACTAACCCGAAGGTAAAACTAAGGAGGCGTGCGGCCATCACATCAACTCTTGATCCGTTGCCAGCGCGCATCGTCACCTCATCCCTACTTAAGCGTCGTCTATTCCGTAGCTCTGTTTGGTTACAAATATTAGCGAACCGATATCAAATACCGCACTACAGCGAGGGCTAGTAAGGAAAACATCAATAACATGTATATCAAATATACCTTTGATGGTGCAGCCTTCTTGTCCGCTAAGTACTTGGACGATTCGCTTCGATACCCTTGTCCTTGCAATAGAAGCACTCGAGTGTCCGGCAGGTCCGGACTTGAGCTTCTTCTCGAGGGCAACAGCAGCTTCGCCGCTTTTCTTGAAGGGCTTCTTTGCACCTTTACCTTTCTTAAGGAGGCTTGTTGACCATCAACACATGATTATCCTTCTTGATGTCCACCTCCGCAGCCTTGACTTTGCGAAGAGCTCGGTGATCGTATCGATGGGACCAATCTGATTATGAGTCACTACAAAACTTTTGTAGGCTGGGAGGAGTGATTGCGAGAACCTGTCAATCTTGAGCTCCTCTGGAATCTTGCAGATCCGGTTGCTCAAGGCGTTGAGTGTAGCCCGACATCTTAATGGTGTGCTCACTAACGGAACTCCTTCCTCCATCTTGCGGTTAAAGAACTTCTCGGAGATCTCATATCTCTCGAGCGGGCTGAGTCGAAACATGGTTTTCAGCTCCTCGAGAATCTCAAAGGGCCAGGATAGTTTTCAAAAGCGATTTTGAAGTTCGGTTCCATAGCAAACAACATGGTGCTCTTAATCACACCATAATCATCTTTCTTGGTGATAGACAGCTTTCTCATCGGTAGCGGCGATTGCAGCGATGAGGTCACCTAACGCTTTCCCAAGGACATAGTCCTTTTGTCATGAACAGAATGATTCTTAGATTACGGAACCAGTTGGTGAAGTTAGACCCATTGTTTCTAAGCTTTTCTTTCTCAGCAAAAAGCGTTGAAGTTGAAGTTGGACTTGGCCATGTGATCTCTGATTTGCAAGTACAATTTAGACTATGTTCATGATAAATAGTTCAACTTAATCAAATTACTAGATGAACTCCACTAAATTCAACATCCCTCAAGTTGTTTAGTGAACACGATCCAAATTCACCACACCTAATCCGATCATCACGAGAAGAGATGTGGTTTCAATGGTGGACAGCGAAGTGTCGATCATATCATTCATATGACTCATGCTTAACCTTTCGGTTCTTGTGTTCGAGGCCATGTACGTACATGCTAGGCTCGTCAAGTTAGACCAAGTATTTCAGCGTGTGCAAAACTGGCTTGCACCCGTTGTATGTGGCGTAGAGTCTATAGCACCCGATCATCACGTGATGCTTGGACACGGCGAACTTTATAGCGGTGCATACTTGGGAGAACCAGTTTTATCTTGATCTTTAAGTGAGAATCATCTTATAATGCTACGTCGCGATCTAAGCATAATAAGATACATAAAAGGATAAAAATAACATGAATATAACTATATGTGACATGGTATATACAATCGTAGCCCAATGATCTCCATCTTGTGCGTTCGGCATGATCTCCATCACTCCACCATGATTGCCTCCACCACGAATAGCAACTACAACTATTGCTAACTACTTAGCGATAAAGTAAAGCTATTACATGGCGTATAAGAAGTTGACTGGGTCATACACAATTATAAAGACAACCATATGGCTCCTGCGGTTGTGTACTCATCGACATGCAAATCGTGAAACATTACAAAACATGATCATCGCATACAATATACACATCACATCTTGGGCCATACCATATCACGAAAACACTCCTGCAAAAACAAGTTAGGCGCCTCTACTTTGTTGTTGCATGTTTCACGTGGCTTATGGGAGTAGATGCTAAACGATTCTTACCTACGGAAAGCCTAGCGGTGATATTATGGTTGCCAAACTCGGTGTTAATCCCATGACAACTATAGTGAGGCGGCATCCACCGGCCGCATGTGAGGTACAAGCCACCGTCAAGTCGCGGAGCGGTCTACATGACGGCGTCGCGTAAGGTTGGCCTGGACCGCTTCAATCTCACTATCACGTCATAAGAAGAACACAAACAAGAGGCTTACAGCGAAAACATCAGCGCCCGCAACAACCATGTTGCGTTCTGCAAATGAATCACATCTACGCATAGATCTAGCTCGATACCCTTTGAAGGGTTTTGCGGCATAGTAAATCAAAATTTTCTCACAGGCGAATAGAGGAAAGCCAAGATCTAATCTAGGAGATGCAAACAACGAGAGAGATTGGATTAGATCTTCATACCCTTGAAGATTACGCTGGCCAGCGTTAAATCGGAGCGTGGGTGATGTAGTCGTACTGCTTCTCCTCCTTGCGATCCGATCGATCTAGCACCACAAGTGGCGGTGCCTCCGTGAGATGCACGTGCAGCACCTCGGCGTCTCCTCCTTCCTCGGACCAGCAAGTAGGGTGGAGAAATGATTGGATCTACAACACGGCGTGGTGTATATGGTGGAGAATTTCTGAGGGCTTCGCCTACAACCCGGCGGGAGGGCGCGAGGACGGCCGCCGGGCTACTCGGGCTTGGCGGGCGGTGTGTGGGGGGGGGGACGGGGGCGCACCAGCCCTCTATATATAGAGGGGGGGTGCGGCCAGCCCTTGCCCATCCTCCAAGCCTATCTCTAGTTTAAACGATTTAAACTCTCCCTTCTAGAAACCCTATCTTATCTCTAGTTTAAGCGATTTAAACTTATCTAGGATCGGCTGGGCCCTATGGGGCCTTGTGCCCCTATTTATTGTCTGCCAGGACACTCCCTCATAGGCCCATGCCCCTCCCGGAAGGTGGGGCCACGTTGGTCCCCTTCCTAAAGGTTCTAGAAGCTTAGGTACAATACCGATTAACCGGAACTATTCCAAACTCTAAAACTGCCTTTGCCTTATATGAATCTTATTCTCCGTACCATTCCGGAACCTCGTGATATCCGGATCCCATCAGAGACTCGAACAAAAATTCATAAACCAATTATCCAATCTATCCTAGCGTCGAGACACGTTAAGTGTGTTACCTGCGGGTTCGAGAATATCTGAGACATGATCTTCTATCAATAATCAACGGTGAGTGCAGGCACCCATATTGACTCCACACATTCATCGATGATCATATCGGATGAACCACGATGCCAAGATTCAATCAATCCCATATATATATTCCCTTCGTCTCACGATATTTTACTTGCCGAGATTCGATCGTCGGTATCGTCATACCTAGTTCAATCTCGTTCACGGCAAATACTTTACTCGTTTAAATAATCCGATATCACTTTGTGATTAACTCCTTAACCACATGCTTGCAGCGGTGTTGATATCGATTACCAGTGGGCCGAAGCATATCTCTCCGACTTGGGAGGACAAATCCCATCTCGATACATACAACCCAGCAGATACTTTCCGATCACACGAGAGACACCTTTATGATCACCCTCTCATAGGATGGCGTTTGATGACCTCAAAGCTTTCTTACGATACCAGGGGTTGTATTATCTCATGATCTAAGGAATACAATATTTGACATGAGAAAAGCTTACAAAGGCGAACACGATGAAGCGATCTAATAGCTTTGCTTAGTTTGGGTGCATCCACCATATCATTCTCCCAATGATATGATCTCATTATCAATTGACAACTCATGTCTATGGTTACGAAACCTTAACCATCATTGATCAATGAGCTAGTCCATAGAGGCGTACTAGGGACACGGTGTTGTTCACAAACCACACAAGTATTAAAGTTTCTGCTTAATACAATTCTAGCATGGAATATAAACTTTATCATGAACAAGAATTATAATAATAACATCTTTATTATTGCCTCTAGGGCATAATTCCAACAGTGTCTTGGGAGAAAATTTATCGACCTAGTCGCATTGCATAAACTGACGATTATGCCAATGACTAGATTGAAGGGTTTCTGATTCATGCTAGCGCCTTTGGCCTTTGCGCCTTTGCTCCGTATCTTGATGTGTTGGTGTAGTTAAGGCACCGACAATACATCAGCGTCGACACCACCCCGGTGTTGCCGATGTAGTCTGGTTGAGACACTTGAAGTTGAAGGCGCTCGGAGTATCGTGTACTGCCAAAGGTCGTTCCACTTGTAAAAGCATATGGCCGAGTATTTGTTTGGAGAATAAAACCCACAATAGCCAGAAAACACGAAATCGAGAGGAAAACAAAGTTTTGGTTTTGGTTTTTTTAAATGTTGGCTTTCCCGTTATACACTAGCTATATGTGTGATATCCGAAAAATCCACCGAAGGACTTGTCTTCGGGAATCGTCGCAAGACCATGACGATAACAACTTCGTCCTTCCGTGTACATGTGTGGAGACGCCGTCTTCGGAGATGCTTACGAGGCGATGAAGAATCATACTCTAGCCATCGTGGTGCCGAGGCCCACGTCTCAACCATGCCCCCCTACACGATACCGCGTGAACCTGGAGACTTGGGCATGGTAAAATGAAGGGGTAAGGCTTTGGGACGATAGCTTTGAAACTTCCATGCCTTATTGAGGGGTGGTGAACAGCTACCTTCCACCTTCCTCCGAATGGTTCCCTTATGCTTGGGATGGTTTGGACTTGCTTCTTGGAGTTTATGGATTTTGCCCTCTTGCGAGGATTTCTTGCACGGGCCACTTGGATGGCCACGGACTTCATGGGATTTCTTGCACTCTTTGGGATTTTTTTATGCTTGATTTTGGCATAAACTTTTGAGGTTCTTTTCCTTCTTTCTTCGCTCGGGGACTCACCTTTGGAACTTGGAAGGCAGCCGTTCACCTTGGTGGCCTAAGGAATCCTCTAGCACTTTATCTGGAGCTTATGGTGGCACACCCTAGGGTTGTCACGCGGCTACACACCAAGTTGGGCATCCCTTTCATGATCTTTTCCTAGGGCCTTCCTCGGGGTGTGAGCCTCTCTGAGCACGAGGCACGCCGAAAGCATGAGGCGTGGAGTCTCAGTCTGTTGAAGTGCCCAAGTAATCTTCTCCAGTGCCTCTGGAAGCATGCACTTGTTACGTGTCGTGCTTGGTGGGTGTAGGAGCCGCTCATTTGGCACTGGACACCTGTGCCACCTTCAAACAAGTCCTAAGGTAGCGGATCTTCAATCACCGAATGGTATGATGAGGAAAGCCAGTTTTTTTGTTGGGGGCGAACAAAGATCCACGCTATGCAAATGAGAATGCATCATGGATCTGAGGCGACCGAGTAGTTCCCCATAGAAAAACAAAAGAAGAAAGAGAAAAATAAAAAGCAATGGAAGAGGCAAATCTTGAACAAAAATATTTTTTAAGAAATCTTCCGTTGATTGGAGGCATGGGCCGGGCTCCTTGAGGATCAACCAGCTGGTATGCACCCCCGTCGTAGACTTGCTCGATCGCGTAGGGTCCTTCCCACTTTTCCTCGAACTTCCCCTTTGTCTTGTGAGTGACGACGATGGGCGCTGAGGACAAGCACTAGCTCGCCCTTAGAAAGGCGTGTTGCTTGGCGAGTTTGTTGTAAGACTTCACCATGTTATGGCGGTAAAGTTCCAGGTTCTGCGGGCTTGGGGCGCTCCTCCTCCAGGCGTCGAGCTCCTCCGATGGGAATGCCGCCTCCTCCCATAGACAAGGGAATAGGGTGTGGACTGAGTTGGTGTCTGTAGCGCTGTGATGCCCATAAAGACTCGAAGAGGCAGTCGGGCCATCCTTCTTATGTCTTGTCACCGTCTTCTTGAGTATCTTGCCAAGCGTCTTGTTGAAGGCTTGATTGCCCCATTGGCTTGAGGTAGTAGCTTGATGGAGTAGTTCCACTTGATCTTGTGCCGCCATGAACAGCACATCTTGTTGGACTTGAATGCCTTGGCGTTGTCGGAGGTGATGCGGTGCGGTATCCCAAAGCGATATATCATATTTCGCTCTAGGAAGTTGATAGCGTTGTGGCTCTTCACCTCCCGCGGGACAACCTCCGCACTTGAAGTAATCCGTCGCAGCAAGGATGAAGCGATGCCCCCTGGGAGATGGAGGATCGATGGGTCCGATGACATCAATCCCCTAGGTGTCGAATGGCCATGAGGGGATGGTGGGATGTAGAGGAACCGGTGGTTGATGCTTGAAGTCGCCATGGATCTGGCAACCATGGCATGACTTGGCCACACAGGCGATCCCTCATGATGCCGGGCCAATAGTACCCAAAGCGTATGGCATGGTACATCTTGGCACCGCTTGGTGTCACTTGTGAGCGCCATGGTGCATTTCCTTGAGGATATTTTCAGCTTCTCCTCGGTTGACACACCGAAGTAGAATCTCTTGGCCATGAGGCCGTTTGTACAAGACACCGGCCTTATATACATAGGACGGGAGTTGTCGTTGAAGTCGGCGCCTCTCGACGGGGTCGTCGGGACGCTGCCGTGCTTGAAGTAGTTGAGGAAGGGTTGCAGCCACTCGTCCTCCTCCACCACGTTCATCGTGATGGTGTTGACTTCATCTTCCTTCGGGATGAGCTCCAGGACAGCGAGAAGAAGCCATAGTTCTTCCACTGTCACTTGTGTGGACTTGTCACCTGGTAACACCAGCGTCGATGCCAGTTTTGCCAACGCATCCGCGTGTGCATTCCTGCTTTGTAGGACGTGGAGAACTTCAACAGTGAAATTTTTCCATGAGCTTGGGCCACATTGTGATGCGGCACTAGTTGGGCTTGCGTACCTCGTAGATGTCATTGACTTGCGAAAGATGAGTGGGAGTCTCCATAGGCCCGTAAAGAATGGACTTCCATGGAGAGTGCGGGAGGAGGCCAAGATGGCGCCTCATACTCCGCCTCGTTGTTAGAGCATTCTTCCTTGAGGAGGGAGAATGGTGATACATCACCCTCCTTGTGGTGTCTTGAACACCAATCCGCTGACTCTCCGCCTAGGGGTGCCATCAGGGTCGGCCTCTGTGTGAGAAGCCCTGTCGAAGTAGAGCTCCCATGGCGCCTCGAGCTCCATGGCGAAAACCTCCTCGTCCGGGAGGTTGGTCACAAGAGGAGAGTCGTCGGGGATGGGATGCGCCGCGAGGAACTCCGCTAGGGCTTGGCCCTTGATCGCCTTCTGAGGCACAAAGGTTAGGTCGAACTCCATCATGAGCAATGCCCATTTACCGAATCGCCCCATCAATGCGGACTGACTTAGCACGTACCTTATGGGATCCGCTCTGGCAACAAGCTGGATTTGGAGTGCTAGCATGTAGTGCCTCAACTTCTTCAACGCGAATATAAGCGCCAAGCACAACTTCTCTATTGGAGAGTAGTTTCACTCTGCGCCCACCCTGGTGCGGCTCAGATAGTAGCAAGCCACCTCCTTCCCCTCATCATTGTGTTGAGCGAGAAGAGCACCTATTTAATTGGGTTGCACTGCAATGTATAGAATAAGAGGGCGCTCTTTTACAGGAGCTGCCAAAACAGGTGGGTTAAATAAGTACTTCTTGATGTCATCGAATCCTCTTTGACACCCTTCCTCCTACACGAACGGAGCTCCTTTCTTCATGAGACTCGAGAAGGGCTGGATCGTCCAGAGGTTGGAGATGGCGATGGATGTATGCCCACTTCCCTTGTAAGGCTCTCAATTCTTTGAGATTACAAGGTGGTGGCATGTTGAGGATGGCCTTGATCTTCTTTGGCTCGATATCTATGCCTCCATGATGGACGATGAAGCCGAGGAAGAGACCTGATTGAACAGCGAAGGCACATTTTAATGGGTTCATCTTGAGCTGATGTCGACGTAGGCGCTCAAAGACAACCCGAAGGTCCTCTTGATGATCCCGGTGGTCCTTGGTCTTTACCACCATGTCATCGACGTAGCACTCCACCGACTGGTGGATCAGGTCACCGAGGATGTATGTCATGGCACGTTGGTACGTCGCGCCCGCATTCTTCAGGCTGAATGGCATGACGGTGTAGTAGAAGTTGCCCTTTGGGGTCCTGAACACGGTGTTGATGGCATCATCCGGGTCCATCTTGATTTGGTTGTAGCCCGAAGAACCGTCCATGAAGGACAGTGCTCCATGGCCCGTGGTGGAGTCGACGACCATTTCCGTGATCGGCAAGGGAAAGTCATCCTTGGGGCATGCTCGGTTTAGGTCGTGGAGGTCCTGGCAAACCCGCACTTGGCCGTTCTTCTTCTCCACAGGGACGATGTTGGCGAGCCACCGAGCATATTTCGCCTCCTTGATGAAATCTGCAATGATTAATTTATCTACCTCGGCGATGACTTGGTCTTGAAACTCCGGCCGCAAGCATCGTGGAGGCTGCTTGACGGAGGGATGAAGCGGATCAATCGCCAGCTTGTGTGTAGCGACACGAGGGTCGAGCCCCGACATCTCTTTGTAGCTCCAAGCTAAGAAATCTTGATACTCCATCAAGAAGCATCGACAGTCTTCACGTTCCTCTTCCGTCGGCGTGGAGCTAACAAAAGTGGGGCATGGATCGTCTTCGGTTCCGAGGTTGACTTCGACAAGCTCATCTATGGTGGGCTGACCACCATCTTCTAGCTCTTGTGGGGCCATCGTGGACTTGTCCTCTTCCTCCACCTCAATTGGCTCGTCGCCCATGGAGTTTTGTCGGTCAAGACCGTGACATGAAGGTTCCTCGTCATCTCGGGAAGAGACAGACGTAGCATGGCATGTGACTCGTGTGAAGTCACCGCGTCCCTCCTCTTCATCATCCTGGCCACCCGGGTGGGTGTAGCCAAGCCGAACTTGGTTCGAGTCTTGCCCTTATACCTTGCTGAGATCCTCGGCTTGTCTCCACCACGCCTCGCGGTTGTGGGTGGTGGCGGTATCTATTGTTTCTTTGAAGAGTGAAGCACGCCTTCTCCGACAAGCGCACCATTTGGGCTCGGCCTTCATTGTAGATAATGCTTCTTACATGTATCACCTTGAGGTTAGGGAAGCTCAAATATGGAATGTAATCTTGTACTGCGGAACTTTATAAAAATAGTTTGGGTTCTAGACCCGGATGAACTTAGGATGGCCCAAACCTCTAGTGGAGAAGCCATGTATATGTAGAGGGATGGGGCTGCATGATGAGCTCCAGCGCCTTCCTCGATTTCCTTTATTCTCCTTCTAACCGTTCCTTCGTGTGGGTGCATTCCTCCTTTGGAGTGTTGCGCACCTATAAGCGTGATTGTTGATGGCGCATCAGTCTTTGTCGTTGATGCCTTGAGACCTTCACAGGCACCTGCAGAGCTTCAAATGTTAAACAACTTTGGCTCTTAGTGCGCCAAAGTTGATGAAGATGTAGAAGGCGCTGGCGGGCGTCATTGCCGACCTCAACGTGATTGGAGTGGACAGCGGATATCTTGCTTTCAGCGACAATGGGGCTGTTGGGGCGAGAATAGAAGAGCTAGCCCCAGAGATTGAAGTCGAACCCCCCGTTCCGCGGTGGGATGAGGGTTTGTAGTCATGCTGCATAGTTGAGGAAGGTCGTCTATGCCCAGGGTGCTTGCGATTCCGGGAGGAGGAACCACGTGCATCCGTGGGAGAGCATGGCATGATGAGGCACCGTGCTTAGAGGCTGGGCGACACACAGCTTGATTAAGGCGTTAACCGCTGGTGTTGTCCGCCCGACATGTTGGCCGTCCTCCTCGACGGGGAAGTAGTACTTTGCATCCGCGTGATCCGACTCCTGCATTGTGTAAGGGTTGGTGTTGCCAATGATGCGTTGTTGTGTTCCATTGCCATTGAGGAACTTTAGGCATTGGTGAATAGTAGAAGGCACCACGCGATACTTGTGGATCCAAGGCCTTCCTAACAAAGCTGAGTAGGAGGTGTTCGCTTCGATGACGAAGAACCGCACCTTGAAGCTAAATGTATACATTTGGATCTTCACTGTGATGGCCCCGAGCGTGGGCTTCCCTTGGTTGTTGAAGCCGCATATCATCAGGTCGGTGGACTCCAAGTCATCCACCATGAAACCTGTTGGGTTCGCAGCATAGAAAACAAAAAATTTCCTACAATGGGAATTATCCCCAAGATCTATCTACTAGATACAAGCAACGGGTGGATATACATCCATAGAGAACTTACCCTCTAAGACAACAAAGCTTTGTTAACGAGATGGAACTCGTGGATGATGTAGTCATACACTTGCCGATCTCAAGATCGTGATAAAGTCCAGCAGGTCCGGCTCCAGCACGTCCGTCAGATCCAGCTCCAGCAAATCCAGCACCACCAAGTCTAGCACCGCAAAGCAGCGGTGCATCCGTGATCGCACACATGTCCGGTACCCCGACAACCTCCATCCCTCGCTCCAACAAAGCAGCAGAAGCAGCAACTCCTTTTCCAGATAAAGCCACCGGGAACATGTATCTCGCTAATCCGAGACCATGGGGAATAACTAGAGGGGGAGAGAGATCCTTCACTAGGAGGTGTGTCTTGTGAGGAGGAGAGGGGGGCCTTTTATAGGGAAGAGGGGAGTCACCAAAGGGCCATGGCATGGCAGCCATGGTGGTGCCCCCACCTCTTCCACATTCATGTGGGTGGAGCTCCCACTCCCACAAAAAGCATCCACTCAAAATTCCACTCACACATGCATTAATTTCCACCAAATTTAATGCAAGCTCTCATTAAATAAAACTATTTTATTTATTTTATTCAAAATTTTCTTAATTACATTAACTAACAAACATTCACATAAAACCCCCTGCAACATTTCAATATCACATGCAGAACCAGTTTCAGCAATTTCACCCGAAACAATTTCGGTTTCCATCGAAATGATTCCAGCGCTTTCTTAAATCTTTATCTGAAACATATTTGCTCCAAATGGTGTCGGTATCCCTTAAGTGTGTCACCCTACGATTCGCAAATAATGCAGACATGATCGAGACCCCTCTCCGATCAATAATCAACAGGGACACGGAGATCGTCTTGGCTCCACATATTCAACGATGACTCTTGTGATCGTGTGAACCTTTAACGTCGTAACTAAATCCCTTTGTCTCGCGATATATTACATGTCCGAGATTCAATCATTGGCATCCAAATACCTATTTTGATCTCGTTACCGACATGCACTCTTTTCTCGTTCCAGTGATATAACATTCTAGTGATCACATCACTTGCTTGCAAGCTATTTCAATGTGATATCACCGAGAGGGCCTAGAGTATATCTATCCGTCATCGAGATGGACAAATCCCACTCTTGATCCATGAGCCTCAACATAACACCTTGTGTACTTGAACCCACCTTTATAGTCACCACATTACGGTGTGGCGTTTGATATTATCAAGATACTCTTTCGGTGTTAGCAATTAACATGATCTCATGGTCTAAGGACTAAAATTACTTTGTATGATGTTATAGAAATATAAACATAATGACTCTGATCAAATTGCTATACTTCGGATGAATGTTCATCACATCATTCCACCAATGTTGTGACCTCATTATTAACAACATCCAATGTCCATGATCAGGAAACCTTGATCATCTTGTTAATCAACGAGCTAGTCTATAAGAGAGGCATAACTAGGAACCTTTTATTTGTTTATTAAACACACATGTATTGACGTTTCCTATCAATACAATTATAGCATGCAAAATAAACATTTATCATAAACAAGGAAAAATATAATAACCACTTTATTATTGCCTCTCGGGCATATTCCCTTCAGTCTCCCACTTGCACTAGAGTCAATAATCTAGTATGAAAACTTTGTGTATTGAATACCTATGGCTTTCTGGTGTTGCATATCTGTGATTGCTAGTGGTTAACATAATCTCCGGATCGGCAGTTTCAGGTCCGTGTGTATTTGCATGTCTTTGCTTCTCTACGCATCACTCATTCTCAAATGAGATGACATTGTATAAATTTGGTCCTTTGGTGAGACCTTTAGTTCCTTCGGGTTAAAATATGTTGATATTATTCTCATACAATATATCTTCATAGTATAAGCCCACTTTTAACCACACCTAGTTTGATAAAAAACTACTTAACACAAATGCCCTCCTTTGTTGCTACTATAGCAGTCATATACTTAGCCTTTTGTTGTAGTATCCGTCACAATGTCTCAACTTTGGAACTCATCCAAATCCATCATGAAAAATCCTTTCCATTACATTGTGCTACCTATGTTCTAAATTGAGATAAGTTTAATTTGTATCTTGTGACAAAACTAGTATCAATGTAACACTTTACAATGAACTACCTTTAATTATTTGTCACGTATACATGATATATTCTTAGTTCTTCCAAAGCTCATAAGAATATCTTTACTATCGTCCAATGATCATCTTATGAATCATTCTGGTATGTGCTCATAACATTTAGAGCATAGGACATATCTGGATATATACATATCACGGTATAATCGATCAAAATATTCATGTGATTTTACTCACCAAGTGTTGAAACACTTGAATCTTGATACAATCCTTTCCATGTAGTAAGAGCCTTCCTTGTTGTTTCCATATTGAACCCTTTCAATATCTCATATATGTACGTCTGGCATAACCATATTAGCGCCTCAATCTATCCATATAGACATTGATGCCAAATAGTCTAGTTTTGCCCAAGTCTTTCATCAAAATCCTATTTTAATGAAATTCTTAACTTGTGTCAATAAAAGATACATCATTTCCAATCAACAACATGTACTCTGCATAATGTATTTGAAATTTATCTCAGCGCTCTCACTTAATTTCTTGCAAATGCAAGCATCTTCATCATCTCCGATGAAATTAAACTCCTTTAACATTTTCATCATGGTGAAGATTCCAACTGCTATACTCACTTCAACTATTGAAGTTTGCATGCCCTTTCGACAACCTTTGAATTAACAAAACCCTTGGACCGTGTCATGTACCGTCCTAGGTAACCATTCTATTAGAAGAACCTTGTTTTGTTTATTCAACTACCATATACCAAATTATATGTAGTGGTTGCTACATTAATCAAATCAAGACTAAATATAAGCTATGAAAGATCAAATCTTGTCATAGTCAATTCCTTGAACATTGCCGTAAACTTCTTTCTGACATGTCGACTATTTCATAGATGTTAAACATCCATGTCTATTTGTTTATAGATCCAAACACAACCGATAGGCTTCATGCCTTTCCGGAGGGTCTTCCAAGTTTAGAAACTTGATTTCTCGTGTATGGATACTATCACGGATTCTATGACTTCTAGTCATTTTATGGAGTCAGGGCCCATCATTGCTTCTTTGCATGCGATCGGTTCATCATTGTCAAAACAACAATGACTTATGTTTCAAATCTTACTATTTCATTCTTACCGACCCACATGGTTCAATAAGAACTCTAATCTCCAAGATCACACCCTTTGTAATCACGGGAGCCATGGGCATTGTGGCTGCCACCGGGACACTTTCCGGCGCTGCGCTACTTAGCACATATAGCTAAGGTTCAACAACCTTATCAAAGTTCTATTGTCCTCCCACTTAACTTTTCACGAAAAATTCCTTCTCAAGAAACTTGACGTTCCAAGCGACAAACTCTTTTGTCCTCGGTGTTATGGAGGAATCCCAACAAATTCTTTGGGATAACCTACAAAGATATGCTTATCCGACTTTGGTTGTAAACATTTTACTTATGCATAGCATACCAAAATTTAAGAAAAGACAATACGGGTTTTATCCCAAACCATAACTCATATGGTGTCATTTCAATGGATCACGATGGTGCTCTTTTCAGTGTAAAAGCGGTAGTCTCTAAAGCTTTAATCTTTAAAACATAATGGCAGTTTTATAAATGACACCTTTGATTTTACCATGTCAAACAAGGTTTGATTTGATCTCTCGAACATACCATACTCCTGTGGTTTATTGGGAAATGCAAATTCATGGAACAATTCCTGAAATCTTAGGTGTTTTGCTAAACCTGTAACTCAAATATCTTCCTTTATGATCAAATCATACTCTTTTATTTTCTTGTTATAATGATTTTTCACTTCATCTTGAAAGTCTTTGAACAATTGTTTCATACTTCTTCCTTATTAAGTAAATATATAGATATATTCACTCAAATTTCTGGAGCAAGCATATGAAGCCAAAAGATCCATCGCATATGGCTACACATAATGGACTATATACATCAACATGCATAATATCCAATAAATTAGTCATCCGTTCCTCTTTGGCCTATGGACGGAGTTTCAATTATCTCGAGGAAAGTTTCACAAGCGTCAATTGATCAAAATCAAAGGACTCCAAAAATCCATCAACATGGAGTTTCTTCATGTTTACTTTTCAATATAATTCAAACAGCGATGTCACTTCATAAGTGATCTTCCAATCATTTGTCTTACGACATTTTAGCAATAATGTTTATGGATGTGATTTCTCCAACTAGACTTGTAAAAGTTCATCCATCCTTTATGGAATACGGTAATTATTTGAACAACCATTGTTCTCGTAATAGGAACAAAATAACAATTATTAAAACAAATATTGAAGGCTAGGTTTGGCGACAACGAAAACACAATAACACTTTATTAGATTTCGATGAACATCATCACATATTCTTTTGCTAGTTACATTGGCCGTTGCGGTTCATGAATTGTCTTTATTACGTATGACACCTCACACCAACCAATTCGGTATCCATTACCTTAGAACCACATTGTTTAACAAGCAAGGAATACAGCCATAACATGTATATCTTCTATATAACTAAGTTGGACATATCCAGCCTTTTCTTTTCTGCCAAATATTTTATAGATTCTCTTTCAACAATTCCTTTTATTTTAAAAGAATCTATCAACATCAATAGTGGTGTCATTCATGACACATAATACAAAGTGTATATAGTCAAATACTAATACCTTTGGACCTGCACTTTGAAGTGGATCACCATCATCAAATGTTTGGTGTTCTTTCAAAAATCCATTCTTTAGTAATCTATTAGTGTAGTAAACATTTTACTTACATCTTCTATTCATCCTTATCATGACAACTTTCATGATCAAGCTACTATAGCCTATAAGGAAGAATCATGAGTATAATGTTAGTTCCCAACACCTTTTTGCGAGATCCGGATGCCTAGCATCTCCATCCTTCACAAATTCTCACACAATATGAGAACATGTATTTTGCTAAATTATACTCCATCATAATGCAACAAAAAAATGTTTGATATCACAATATCTTTCACACATGATGGTTTCTGAAACAATTTTCAGCTCCTAGATAATCTTGATATTAAAACAACTTTTGAATATCAATAATCATGGAGGCAAACATGATACTTTAGATACTAACACTGGAATTCTTGCTCTTGATTTAATACTACTTATTAAACTTCATGGAGTAAATATAATTTGTTGAAAGTTTGCAATAGGACTTCTAAACTTTAAATTGACATTCAAACCAATACGATACCGGTTAAATAAAGTAAATATCCAGAATTCTATAGTTCTATTATCTCAATTAAAACTAAGCATAAGGCGTTGAGCAGATGCCAATGACTACAACAAATTATGCAAATTCATTTCGATTTAGTTTATGACAAATTGAGTTGACTAATCCAAATTAGAAATGAACTCCCACTCAAAATCGACATCCCTTGCCTTTTGGTGATTACATGAACCAAATCCACTATACCAAGTCCGATCATCCGTGAGTCGGTGTAGCTTCAAAGCGAGCATCAATATGGTCATCACATCAACTATATGACTCATGCTTAACCTTTAGGTCCGTGTTTGAGGCCATGTCTATACATGCTAGGCTGTAGTAAGAACCTTAGTATTACGTGTGCAAAACTGTCTTACACTTGCATGAAAGCGTGAAGTCGAGTACACCGATCATCACGTGATGTCTGAAACACGATCCATAGAGCGGTGCATACTTAAGGAAGAACACATTTTATCTTGATATTTAAATGAGGGTCATCTTACAATGCTACTAAAAGCGCCAAACTAGCAATATAAGATGCAAACATCTAATGTGTAAAGTGAGATGATATGGTCCATGCATTTGATCACCATCATATGCATGGTATGATCTCTATCATTCCTTTGTGTGTCTGACCAAGGTCGATAAATTTACCGTTAAGTGTGTTGTAAGAGTATCCACCATACACCTACTTACAACATTACCATATCATGACACTAGCCCAGCAACGATCTAAACTAGACGCCTCTAATTTATCCATTGCAAGTTTTACGTGGCTTAGGGCTTTCGGAGATAGAACGGTATTACCTACGAACATGGAACCTAGCGAGGATAACCAATTTATTAGCAACTCGTTGTAAATCAGATATTGACTATAGTAGGAGAGAGACACCCGCCACCACTTATGCAAAACTAGTTGCATGTCAGTCGTGGAACCAGTCTCATGTGCGATGACATGTAAGGTTGGTCCGGGCCGCGTCATCCCACTATACCACCAATATCGAAAATACATGAAAGATGCAATAACATGATCATCATCGCCCACATATAAACATATGTGTACTACGTGCAAAGCACCTCACGCATAAATCATTTGTAATACCATTGTTGGGTTCTGACATAGAAAACAAAAATTCCTAAGATGGGAACTATCGCCAAGATCTATCTACTAGATACAAACAGCGGGTGGATATACATCCATAGAGAACTTACCCTCGAAGACAACAAAGCTTTGTTAACAAGATGGAACTACGTGGATGATGTGATGTTACACTTGCAGATCTCAAGATCGTGATGAAGTCAGCAGGTCGGCTCGACGCGTCTCGGATCCAGCTCCAGCAAGTCGGCACCACCAAGTCTAGCACCGCAGCAGCGGGGCATCCGTGATCGCTTACCGTCCGTGCCGACAACCTCCATCTCGCTCCAGCAAAGCAGCGACGGCAACTCCTTTTCTAGATAAAGCCACCAGAACATGTATCTGATCCGAGACCATGGGGAATAACTAGAGGGGGAGAGAGATCCTTCACTAGGAGGTGTGTCTTGTGAGGAGGAGAGGGGGGCCTTTTATAGGGAAGAGGGGAGTCACCCAAGGGCCATGGCGTGGCAGCCATGGTGGTGCCCCCACCTCTTCCATATTCATGTGGGCGGAGCTCCACTCCCATAAAAAGCCTCCACTCAAAATTCCACTCAGACATGCATTAATTTCCACCAAATTTAATGCAAGCTCTCATTAAATAAAACTATTTTATTTATTTTATTCAGAATTTTGTTAATTACATTAATTAACAAACATTCACATAAAACCCCTAGCGTTTCAATATCACATGCGAAACCGGTTTGACAATTTCACGAAACAATTTGGTTTCCATCGAAATGATTCCAGCGCTGTCTTAAATCTTTATCTGAAACATATTTTCTCCAAATGGTGTCGGTATCCCTTAAGTGTGTCACCCTACGGTTCGTGAATAATGGAGACATGATCGAGACCCCTCTACGATCAATAATCAGCTGTGGGACCTAGAGATCCGTACTGACTCCCACATATTCAACGATGACTCTTGTGATCGTGTGAACCTTTAACGTCGTAACTAAATCCCTTTGTATCGCGATATATTACATGTCCGAGATTCGATCATTGGCATCCAAATACCTAATTTGGTCTAATCTTGACATGCACTCCTTTCGTTCGTGATATAACATTCTAGTGATCACATCACTTGCTTGCAAGCTATTTCAATGTGATATCACCGAGAGGGCCCAGAGTATATCTATCCGTCATCGGGATGGAAAAATCCCTCTTGATCCATGAGCCTCAACATAACACCTTGTAGCCTTTGAACCCACCTTTATAGTCACCACATTACGGTGTGGCGTTTGATATTATCAAGATACTCTTAGGTGTTAGCAATTAACATGATCTCATGGTCAGGACTAAAATTACGTATGATGTTATAGCAATATAAACATAATGACTACGATCGTAGTGCTATACTTGGATGAATGTTCATCACATCATTCCACCAATGTTGTGACCTTGTTATTAACAACATCCAATATCCATGATCAGGAAACCTTGATCATCTTGTTAATCAACGAGCTAGTCTATAAGAGAGGCATAACTAGGAACCTTTTATTTGTTATTAAACACACATGTATTGGCATTTCCTATCAATACAATTATAGCATGCAAAATAAACATTTATCATAAATAAGGAATAATATAATAACCACTTTATTATTGCCTCTCGGGCATATTCCCTTCAAAACCTGCCCGTTTCAGACTCCGGACGGGCAGTATGTTCCTGGCAGACCACAGGTCGATGAGGATCCGGCGAAGATGCCCAGCCCCAATGTTTCCTTCCGTAAAGTGGTAGGTTATAGCACCGTCTTCTATGAGATTGTCCTCCTCCTCGAGCGTGATCTCATTCACGAACAAGGGTTAGCAAAAGGCGGTGCCGACATGCACACTTCATAGAGTTACGGCGCTGGGCGCCTTGATGAGCTTCCTGCGGGTTTGGCACCAGCATGGTAACCGTGCACCTTTCGAAGTGCTAGGACTTGCTTGAGGTGGGCGATGATGTTGTAGTCGACATCTTGTGGTTTCGCCTTCCCCTCATCATGTGCTTTGGGTACTTCTTCACGTGGTGCCGCCTCCTTCTGAGCCGCCGGATTATCTACTCTTGTTTGCTTGGCCTTTAGGGGGTCGGGTAAGACCTTTCCCGCATGCAGGTTCATGTTCACCTCTTCTACCTGCGAGCCCTTAGTGGCTCCTTCGGTGTGGAATGCTTCATGCTCTTCAGGAGTGAACATGTTGTCTGACTCGAAGCTAGGCGTGTCCTTCTAGTTGAGGACGACGTTGCAACTTGCCATGTTGTGCACTTGAGAGGGGCTTGCCTCATCTTGTACTCATACGCCTCCCTGGCAGCTTGGCCCCAACCAAGTGGGGAAAGCGCCAAAGTCATGATCCTTGCCCTGATCGGGGGAATGACTCGTCTCCCTCAGACTTGGGGACGAACCTCGGTGGGGGACGGCGTTGACTTGGATCAACTCGCCTTAAGATTGTTGGGTGAATGCGTGTTGATGGTGCCGGACGAGGTGGTCAGGTTGGACGGTTCCTCGGGCATGGCCTCCGACGGACCATGCTCCAAGGCCTCTCCATGGATATGGTTGGTGTAGAATCCCGTTGAAGGAGAGGTGTCGATGATGTTGCGAGGACGAGGTTGGATATCTGGCCCTCCACTTGTGAGAGGGGCGCCCATCCATCTTCGTGGTCCAATTCTTTCCTTGATGGTGAGGGCACAACTATGCTCACTATGTTCACAGCTTGGTAATCTGGATTGATGGCTTCTGGGTCCAAGTTGATCCTCTTCTCATTAACAGCTCTCTAGAGCCATTCCTTGAAGGCGACGCAGTCTTCAATGATGTGTCCCACGTACCTATGATATGGACAAAACAAAGCATTATTTGTCATCCCCACCTGATCGGGTCTTTGAGGTCCTGGAAGGTTCAAGGCTCGATGTTCCATTAACTGGTTGAACATGTCCTTCACCAGCTCTCTATGGAACATGTATTGCTTCTTGAGGAGTTCTTGCATCATTGGTCGTTGCCTTGCTCCCGCTTGCTCGCCTCTTGCCCCCAACATTGGCATGTTGCCTTGCGGTGTAGAGGAGAAGACTCTTGTGGTGTTTGCTGCTGGCCCAAAATATATCGAGCTCATTGGGGAACCCCAAGAGGAAGGTATGATGAGCACAGCAGCAAGTTTTCGTTCGGTACAAAACCAAGGTTATCAATCCAGTAGGAGCAAGGAAACACCCCAAAGGTGTTGCTAGCTGAACTTTGGCAGGGCGCACTACCGGTGCCAGCAGCAACATGGAGACCTGCACAACACAACCCCAGAACTCTATCCCCAACTTGCGATGAGGTTGTCAATCTCATCGGTTTTGCTGAAAACAAAGGATTAAACGTATCGAATGGAAGGAAGTAATAGTTTGCATAAACTAAACACAAATCAGTAAATAGTTTGTAGATTGAAAGTAAAAGAAAGGACCGAGGTCCATAGTTCACTATAGGTGGATCTCCTTAAGATAAATAACATGCTGGGTGAACAAATTACAGCGGGGCAATTGACAAACATCGAGAAATCATACAAGCATATACTAATCATCTTGACTCCTTTGAGATTCGATTGGGCATTACAACAATATACATAGACCATCATCCAACTGCATCTATGACTAATAATCCACCTTCAGGTTATCATCCGAACCCCCTCCAGTGTTAAGTTGCAAGCAACGGATAATTGCATTACGCATTGCGTGTAAAGTAAACAATATGATTGTTATATGAACAAAGGATTGTTATTTTCTCCCTAGTAGCAACAACACATCTAGTACCTTAGAGATTTCTGTCACTTCCCAGTTACGGAGGCATGAACCCACTATCGAGCATAAATACTAACTCTTGGAGTTGCTAGCATCTACTTGGCCAAGATAGCTACTAACAACGGAAAGCATGCAAGATCACAAATAACAAAGACATGATAGAATCAATAATCAATCTGAAATAGCATCTTAATATCCATCGGATCCCTGCAAACACAACATGCAGAATTACAAATAGATGATCTTGATCATGAACGGAGCTCACAAGATCTAGACATGATAGCTACTACATGGAACCATAGTCCAGAGATGAACTACTCGCGCATCACACCGGAGGCTTGCATGATGATGAAGAAGGCCTCCAGGGTGAATTCCCCTCTCGGCCGGTGTGGGAGAGCTTGAATCCTTAGATCTAGGGATGGAGATGATGGCGGCTATAGACTCTTTCGTGGAATTTTGATCGAGTACTTAGGGTTTCCGTATTAGAGGCAATATAGGCGGAAGGAGAGGTGAGGGGTGCACAGGCGGCTAGACCACCTGGCCGGGTCAGGCTGGCCATGTGACGAGTGGTGTGGCGAGCCCAGCCCTCTCCGTCTAAATATTCCGCTCCAAGTGTCCCACAGTAAAATAATAACTTTGGCTTTTGTCCTGTCCAATTCCGAGAATATTCAATTTCTGACTTGTTGAAACCAAAAACAGCAGAAAATAGGCAGCTGGCACTGTGGCTCTTGTTAATAGGTTAGTCCAAGAAATCATATGAAAAGTACTCCAAAGTGTGGACAAAACACAAGAAAGTAGATAAAACCAAGCATGGAACATCAAAAATTATAGATACATTTGCAATGTATCATTCGCCTCCGTCGGTGCCTTCATCTTGGCCGAAGCGCTTGGACGGGTCGAATGTGTTGGCATTCTTGTAGAGCTCCATGATCTGTGGTGACTTCTCGAACTCTAGTTTTGTCGCTTCCACCGCCGTGCTTAGAGCACTAAAGGTTCTAGGCTCGCGTCGAGAGACCTCAAGTGACCAATGTTGTTGCATCCCATGGACACACATCTCGATGGCATCCTCGAGGTGCATCTCTCGAGCGAGCCGTGTTGGAAATATGCCCTAGAGACAAATAGTAGTAAGGACTATTATCATATTTCATATAGTTTATGATTAAGTTTTATATCATGCTATAAGCTGTATTGAGTGGAAACATCAATACCGTGTGATATACAAACAACCGGGGGTTCCCGAAACTCTAGTCAACTTTGGTTCATTGGTCAGCAGATGATCAAGTTTCACGATCATGTGGCATTTATGCCGATTGGAAATGAGGTCATCTCATTACGAGAATGAGATGATGAACCAATACCAACCTAAACATCATTGACCCGATCATGTCACAAAGTTCAAATTACGATGATTAGAAATGGATCCTCATAGACTATTCCTTAGGCCGTGAGGCTATATCAATCCTTGTCTCGAGAGTGCTTATGTAGCATCAAACGCCATCTGGTTATACGGTGGTTATAAAGGTGTGTTTAGGTACTCGGAGGAAACTGTAGCCGCAATATATGTCAAGAGTGGTATTTGTCGAGTCCATGTGACGGGTAGATATAAGGGCCCACTCGGAGAGATTATGTCTAATAGCTGGGCGTGTGATTTGATCATGGGGATATCACTTGTCGGAGCAGGTCAAGTAGCATTGTTCGATGTGAGATTGAACACGACATGGTGATGTCATTGATCGGATCTCGAACGATACAAATGTCGGTGACAAAGGGAATAAAGACACGGTTGTCGGTTCAAGCGACAAAGATCTTCGTGGACCACACAGGGTCACATGGCCATCGGTCCCTCTGTCGATCATTGGTGCGGGAGTGTCCCGACCATGTATGGAGTGTTCGAACCGTGGGGTATCACGGCAAGGGCTTGATGATGCTTAGAGTGTTTATGGGATCGGTGGAATCACAATAGAAGAGTAGGAGAAAACCGGAAGGGTTTCGATAAGTCGGAGGATGTCCGGAGTGGAGGTGGAAGGTGTTCCATAGCCACGGAGGTTGAATAATATGTGAATGAATGTTAAATATTTAAATACAGAGAAAATCAATTTTAATGGTCAAAGGCTTAATGGGCCAATTTCGGAGGGAGAGGGCCCATTAGGGGAAAGAAGAGAGGGAGAGGGGCCAAGGGGGAGGCTGGGCTAGCCCCCTCCCATGTGAGCCACTAGGGTGGCGGCGACCACCTCCCTCCTCTCCTTTAGTCCCACCCCGGGACTTTGAGGGAGGTAGTACCTCCCCTCCCCCTATATATAGTGGGGGTATTTGGCCAAAAGAAATACACCAATAATTAATAAAGGTCTCCCCACTTTTGGGAAGACCTCTAATTGATATTTTCTCTCTCCCCCTCTCTCTCTCTCTCTCGTGACCGTGGTCCCAAATGCAGGCTGCAGTGGCGAGACATCTTCCTGCGGGCGTCGTCGCTGCGGATTCGGATCAGGAGCTCTACTTAGCAACTCTTGCTGGATCGGGGCGAGAGTCATCGTCGAGCACCGGACGTGTGTAACTCCCCACAGTGTCGCAGAGCACTCAAGTCGTTGGAGCCAAGGAGCGCAAGGACTTCATCACGACCTTGAGGTCGGCTTCGGCTCGTCTACATCAACCACGCTCTCCTGAGTGTTGACAACGCTTTTCGGTCTTCGAGGGTACGTGAAAAGCCCCTCCCATTACTTTATTACTAATAGATAGGTCCTGGCAACCGGGGTTCGGGCGTGAGTAAAATTATTGTTTTCATCGCGGAACCCTACAAGCCGCACATAGCCATTCTTGAGCGAATGATGTAGTCGTCGATGGACTCTTCTCGTCGCTGTCGAACTTGCGTGAGCTCAACAACGGAGAAGTCCTTCTTCATGGCAATGAAGTGCTTATTAAAGACTTCCTTCATGCCCGACCAACTTCCAATGGATCCAACCGATAGACGACTGTACCAATGGAAGGCAGGTCTGGTTAATGACCCTGAAAATTGTCAAAGGAGAAGCGACGAATTGTTTGCAGTGTTGCCGCATGCTGCCTCGAAGTACGCCAAGTGCTCCCTTGCATCGCCTGTCCCATCGAATTGACAGAACTTTGGTGGGTGCCATCCCGCAAGGAATGACACCAGTTCGTGCCATGCTTCATAGGGCTTCTCCAGCTTGCTCCCCGTGGTGCGAGGAGAATTATTGACCTTCATTTGCTCGAACTTCTTATGCACCATGTCTTGAAGCATGTCGTGGTAGCCTTTCAGCATGCTCTGTTGTGGGGTTGCGTCCGTCGGACCAGCGGGTCTAGCCTAATGTCGAGCGTGCGCACTTGTTCCTTCATGTTGGTGTCCGTGATTGGGTGGCGCATTTGTTAGAGCGCCAGCCTGCAGCTCTTCCTCTTGCGGGTCTGTCACCCCTGGTGGCATGCTTTGTGGCGGAACACCGTTATTATTGTTGTTGTTGTTGTGGTTGTTGTTCATCATGAGCTCGATGAATTGGTCGAGTTTTGACGTTAGTTGGTCAATCTTTTGGCGTTGTTCCTTCATCTCTTCTTCCAGGGCAGCTTCTCTCATGTGCATTTGCTAGCCTGCTGACTCTGCAGGCCGTCGTTCTTTCCACCATCTACCGCCATGTGGGCTGGTGCGGTATGGAGGTCTTCAAGGCCATCTTTGCAGTCTGATAGGACTGAAGGGGCGAGCTCGTGGTATGGAGGGGAGTGCGTAAGTTTCTCCAATGAAGAGGTGGAAGACGAGTCGGAGAAGCTCTCTTCATCGTCGCCGTGGTCGTCCATCCCTTCCTCTCCGGTTGACTCATTGGTCACACTCCGAAGTGCGACAGACCTTAGCCGTGTCTTGGCCCCGGGTCGACTTGCAACCTGCAATAACCCATCGGGCTCTCGTGGAAGTCTTGAGGTGATGTCGGTGTAGCGTCGTGGCGAAATGTCCGGGTGGTATCCCGAATTTCCATCAGAAAGTGAGCCTTTCCCTGTCATGATGGGAAGGCATGGGGCAGTAGACCTTTCTCCCTCTTGAGTTGTAGAAGTGTCGGACTTGGCCTCCGCGTCTGTGCCTTTGAACCATGAACGTACATGGACGAGACGTGGCAAGAAAGCTTTCTTGAAGTCGGCTTTGGGGTTTGGCACGATCTCCTCGTCTGAGGGATAGCCAAACTCATGGGTCACTTGAGGAGGTTTCCACCCGTCACTTGGCTCAAGCCTCGGGCACCTTTACTGTGGTGCCGCACACAAGGCAAGGTTCTTCTTTGTAAACTTATATCCTCCTTACGGAGGTTTCCTCTGATCTTCTCCACTCCTTGAGGAGAAGAAAGTGAAGGAGTTGTGAGGAGGCATCTCGTCTTTTCCTAGGGCAACGAAGGTTGAAGCCCCAAGATATGCCCCGGGGTTGGGGGAAGTTGCGACTGGAGTCTCCTCGACGCCCTCCATTGGCGTGGTTGTCGGTGTTGGTGTATTTTGCCTTTGAGGAGGCGAGGATGACGATGTGTCCATCACCTGTTCACCGTCTTGTTGAGGATTTGCTGAAGGAAGCGGTGGTGGAACCGCTTCGCCCTTTTGTTCCATGCCCCCTACGGGCTCCTTACGTGGTTTTGGGGCAAGGCGGTTGAGCAGGTAATTGTACAGCTCGTGCTGCTCCAAGTTTGGAGAGATGTGGAAGCCGATCCGGTCACTCTCTTGAACGACCGCACCATCGGGCCTTACCCGAACTTGGGTATGGCGAAGCACCAGGTCTTCTAGCTCTTTGTACAGAACTTGACGGCTCCTCCGGCGCCTCTCACGCTTGCGTTGGTTCTTCGAGAGAACCCGCTGGGCTCTTGGGGTGTGCTGATGGCGTAGGTAGAACAGGCGGGGCAGCTTGTCGCGATGACGTAGTAGGCACATCCCTCAAAGGCTGCGCCTGAAGTTGCTCTCCACGCCTATGAGGGGATGAAGTCCGTGGTGGAATGACATCTCGTGGGGAATCCCTTGGTCTCCACTGCTGAGTGGGACGGGGGTCCCTCTCATCATCTTGAAATCGTGACCAACAGTTCCAACTTGGGGGCATGCTAGGATGCCCCCGCTGAGTGTGTCGGATGGGTGAAGGTCGGCGTCGGGGTGCCAATGTGTGGTGCTCGTGTTGAGGATGATGGCTTGGGGCTTGGTGTCTAATCCTGCCCCCGGCTTGTGTCGATGATGAACTTGGCGCTCCTTGCTCATGGAGCCGCCTTTGGATGCTATTCATTTGATCCTGCAAGCGACGAAACTCTTGTCGTAGGTCTTCTCTATGTGGCGCAGGTGCCTCGTTCCGAAGCATGGCAAACCTGTTGTCGCTGGGGACAGGACGGCCGTTGACCGCCGAAGTGTGGCAGCATGGTGCACACATGCTGCCTCGGGGATATTCAGGGTTGATGGAGAGCGTAGGGCCTAGTGAGACAGACTTACGAAGTACGTTTCCAGAACTCCTTCATGATGGCTCTTCTCACCGCCAGCTTGACCTCCAATGGCTCGGTGCTCATGCACGTGAACACCTCGTCAGCGAGGTCCTTTGCACCGAGGGACCAATCTTCCGCAAGCGCCGCGCTCTTGGTGATGCAAGAGCTTAATTTCTGGTGGAGTTGTTGTACCTTGTGGTACTTCCACGGGTAGTTCCTCAGTGGATGCGGGCTTTTCGACAAACGGGTGTTTGTCATGAGCCTCCGCAGGTCACCAGAGGCGGCTTCCAAGCCTCCTAGAAGCTGAACTCCGGTGCGCCCCATCGTTGGCGTAGGCTGCTCCGTGCATGAGGGTGGGGTCAGGGCGTGCGATGGCGCCACACACCCGGCTTATATGGGGCATTGGAAGAGAGGCGCTGGAGCGCCCCCACGTCCCATGTGATGTCGTATCATGTTGACTCCTTCAACAGGGCGCATGCCTCGAGCATCAACTCGCGGCGCTCCTTCTTTGCCATGACGGATGACCGCCTTTGCGCCTTCTTGGATTGCACAGTTTGGAACTACGCTGGCTTCTGGGCTTGGTGCATTAACATCTTGGCGCCGACCTCGACGACAACCATGGGAGGGAAGGATGATCCAAAATGGATCACCCAGGGCTCCGCGTTGGTGGCGTGGGAGAGTCCTCCTGCATGAAGAGGATTCTTGATCAGCGGAGCTCCACGCTGTTGGCTTGTCATGCAGGATGCTGTGTGGGTTGGGTGAACGGGCGAAGACGATTCTGACGCCCATAGTGGAGCAAAGATGGGAGGAGAACCATGTCCCACCGGGCGTGCCAATTTGTTTGACACGAGAAAAATGTCTGGGGAGTAGAGGAGTGCTACTTTGGGGAAGAAGATGGTAGCGTGTTTTTCTCATGCGTCGGGTAAAGAAAAAAGAAATGCGGGCGTGCCAGTGTACCGTAGTACACAAGAAAACGAGAGGGAAGTCGTATTTCATTAATCTCTCTTGGAGAAACAAAGTATAATATCCCAAGTACATGCGCTCCGTGGCCTTCTTGCACGGCCATCCTGACTATGGCGATTGCGATCTCCTGGTTCCCGGGGCCTCGGAAGGCGCCCGGTTAATTACTCCCCTTGGTTACGCCCAGGAGACACCTCCGATTAAGCTGTGTGGTCGTCTTTGTCGTCTTCGCTTCGCGTTCTCCATGCATGATGCGGTGGTGGTGTGTGTGTGGGCGGCGGCAGAGCCCGTGTCCTCGTCGGTACAAGTGCCGCGAGTAGCGTGGCCTTTGCTCCGGCCACGCCCTCCCTCACCGCCGTGCCTCGTCGATCTTGACGATGTCGATGTAGTTGGAGTTCGGTAGCATGGGTCCGCTCATCTGGGACTTCTCGACGACTAGCAGCCCCGTCAGGGTGTGCAAGGGATAATACCTCGCGGGAGTAGGTGTCGGTGGAGATCGGCGTCGGTGTGAAACCAACGCACGCGTATGTCAGCGCGCCCGGTGTGGTCGGCGCCTCGTCTCGGCCCGACGCCAAGTTCACGGCTGTTGTCCCAAACAAGAGCGTCATCTCACTGGCTTCAGGAGACGTGGAAATAGAACTCCGCCGCGCATCACGTCCTGCTACGGATGGCCACCGTCATCTCCATGTGGGCGGACAGTAGCGCGTGCGCTGAAGGCGATGACACGCATGATGGGGCTCCTTGGACGCGTGAACAGCTTGGAAGCTTGACATGCCGTAGACTCCTGAAACTCTGGAGGTAGCAGTGCCACAGCTTACTATCGATGATGTTTGGCACGAGCTGCACTCGCAGTCTTCTCATGCACACATATGCACGTCACATGCGCAGAATGCATGCATGCATGTATACGTTCACACAGAACATGTCCTTTTGGTCTCTCAATACGTGCACCACGGGTCACCAATGAACGAGTCACTTGACGGCGCCGGCTTGCATTTCGGCAGCACTGTCGCCTCCGCCCACGCCCGCCAGGTTCATGGAGATGAGGCTTGTACACTGGCTTCCAAGCCGTGTCCTATCGGGTGAGGCTCGTCGGAGTGGAGATGGCGTCGGCTCGCACGCCGACAGCCCTGCCGTCACCTTCAGCACGAGTAGCATTGATGGAGACTGTGTTGTCGAGACGAAGGAGACGTCTGCCGTTCGTCTTTGAGGCCGTCATATTGATGCCGGGTTGCACTTCAGAATGCTCGACGCCATCGGCGCCGCTCGGGTGAAGCGAGCTCTACTGCCGTCTCGCGGATGTTAGTGGGATGGAGAGGAGGTCAGGTTGCACACCAGCAACCTGCCGCCGCCATCTTGGGCAGCGTGGAGAGAGAGTGCCGAGCTACACGCCGGCAGCTCGACACCGTCGTCTTCAGCGCCATTGAGTGTGTACGCCGGGATGCACGCCGTCAGCACCGTCGCCGTCTTGGTGGTGGCGGAGATGTAGATGGTGTCGTGCTGCACGCCGGCAGCCGCGCACCCTCGGGGGCCGTCCTCTTGGGCGTTGTGGAGAGGAGGTCGGGCTGCATGCCGGCAGCCCCAACGCCGCCGTCTTTGGTAGCATGGAGAGGACGTCGGGCTGCACACCGGCAGCCTCATCATCGTCATCTTGAGCGTCGTGGAGAGGGGGTCGGGCTGCACGCCGGCAACCACGACGTCACCGTCTTGGGTGTCGTAGAGAGGGTGTCAGGCTGCACGCCAGCAGTCCCAACGTCGTCGTCTTGGGTGTTGTGGAGAGGGCGCCGAGCTACATGCCAACAGCCCGAAACCATCGTCTTCGGCGCCATGGAGAGGGAGAGCGCCGGGCTGCACGCCGGCAGCTCATCGCCGTAGAGCACCGGGCTGCACGCCGGCAGCTCATCGCCGTCATCTTAGGCCCAAGAAGAGGGAGAGTGCCGGGCTGCACGCCGGCAGCCCAACGCCGCCGTCTTCGGCACCGTAGAGAGAGAGTGCCGGGCTGCACGCCGGCAGCCCAACGCCGCCGTCTTCGTCACCGTGGAGAGAGAGAGTGTCGGGCTGCATGCCGGCCGCCCAACGCCGCCGTCTTCGGCGTCGTGGAGGGAGAGAGTGCCGGGCTGCACGCCGGCCGCCCAACGCCGCCGTCTTCAGTGCCGTGGAGAGAGAGTGCCGGGCTGCACGCCGGCAGCCCAACACTGCCGTCTTCGGTGCCATGGAGAGGGAGAGTGCCGGGCTGCGCGCCGGCAGTCCATTCGGGAAGGTGTACGTGCGCGTGCATTATGCAGAGAGAGGGAGAGAGTATGTTCTACCATGGTTCTTACCATTAGAGATCGTCTTCTCCGCCATGGAAGCTCTTCCTTGCTCCTAAACAATGTGTATGTGTGTGGTATTTGGAGTTTGGAGTGGGAGATCGTGTAGATGGGGTATGGTGGATGCGTGTATATGATTTTGTGTGTTGATGGATCCTGCTTGCTCTCCAGCTGCGCGAGAGCTCGCTTCGCCTTAGTCCTCCGTCTTCAGGTCGCGTGTGTGCCTCCGGGGTGTTGTCCGTCGTCTCCTCCGAGAGTTGTGTGTCTTCGCCGAGCGTCCTCCCGAGTGTGTGTCTTCTGCCGGGCGTCCTTCGGGGTGTGTGTTGTGATCCCCGATCTGAGCCGGGCGTATGCCTTTGTAGAGGCGGCAGCAGCAGGTATGGATAACCATGGAGAGCGAGAGTTTATCGCGGGCGTCGGGCGGCCATGCTTATCTTGACGCTCGCACGCGCTATTTCTCCAGGAAAATGGTGGCCAGCTGAACGCCCTTGCTTCGGCGCATGGATCGGTGCAAGCTGATCAAAATAAAACTGGGTACACATTTTCTTTAATCCGGTAGCCAGCATGACACATCGCTATGCATGGACGGATGGCCGGCCAGGCCATTACATACGCCATAGACCGTATTTCCGTATTTCTGCAAAATAAGGTAGTAATTAATTGAATTATGACCGCTAGTCCTTTTTTCCTTGGCATCAATGCAACAAACGTGCTGGTGGCCTTGCACGTGACACTGCATACACTTTGATGCGTGTTAGCTCCATGTGCTGATCGACCAGCTCCATAAAATATACTGTACAGCTTATTATCAAAGTATTAGCTTAATTCTAGTACAAATTAGCATCGAACAAATGCCCCCCGCCAAGTGGAGTCGAGCGCGAAGCGAATCGAACTCGACTTGGCGGCTCAATTTGGCGCAAATATTTTATTGCTGCCTCGGTTCATCATATGGAGGTGACGTGGGTTCATCCTTCCATTTCATATATATTTGATGAAATTTGTTGGGCCATATAGCAGTCATGGCGCCAATCAGCAAACCAACTTCTGTTCATCTCCGATTGCACAACGCAACATCATGTCGTGTCTTGAAAGAAAATTTATCGACCTAGTCGCGACTGCATAGCTACAGCAGTGCCAACTGACTAGATCGAAGGGTTTTACAGATTCATGCTAGCCGCACTGGCGCACTGCACTGCTCCCGTATCTTCATGTGTTGGTGTAGTTAAGGCGCCAGCAATACATCAGCGTCGACACCACCCCGGTGTTGCCGATGTAGGCTAGTTGAGACACTTGAAGTTGAAGGCGCTCGGAGTATCGTGTCTTTAAGCGTCGTTCCACTTGTAAAAGCATATGGCCGAGTATTTGTTCGGAGAATAAAACCCACAATAGCCAGAAAACACGAAATCGAGAGGAAAACAAAGTTTTGGTTTTGGTTTTTTTAAATGTTGGCTTTCCCGTTATACACTAGCTATATGTGTGATATCCGAAAAGGCCACCGAAGGACTTGTCTTCGGGAATCGTCGCAAGACCATGACGATAACAACTTCGTCCTTCCGTGTACATGTGTGGAGACGCCGTCTTCGGAGATGCTTACGAGGCAGTAGAGAATCATACTCTAGCCCATCGTGGTGCAGGAGTCCACGGCTCAACCATGCCCCCCTACGATACCGCGTGAACCTGGAGACTTGGGCATGGTAAAATGAAGGGGTAAGGCTTTGGGACGATAGCTTTGAAACTTCCATGCCTTATTGAGGGGTGGTGAACAGCTACCTTCCACCTTCCTCCGAATGGTTCCCTTATGCTTGGGATGGTTTGGACTTGCTTCTTGGAGTTTATGGATTTTGCCCTCTTGCGAGGATTTCTTGCACGGGCCACTTGGATGTAGCGGACTTCATGGGATTTCTTGCACTCTTTGGGATTTTTTTATGCTTGATTTTGGCATGAACTTTTGAGGTTCTTTTCCTTCTTTCTTCGCTCGGGGACTCACCTTTGGAACTTGGAAGGCAGCCGTTCACCTTGGTGGCCTAAGGAATCCTCTAGCACTTTATCTGGAGCTTATGGTGGCACAGCCTAGGGTTGTCACGCGGCTACACACCAAGTTGGGCAGCCCTTTCATGATATTTTCCTAGGGCCTTCCTCGGGGTGTGAGCCTCTACGAGCACGAGGCACGCCGGAAAGCATGAGGGGCGTGGAGTCTCGGCCTCTGGAAGCATGCACTTGTTACGTGTCGTGCTTGGTGGGTGTAGGAGCCACTCCGCTGGCGACCTTGACACCTTGTGCCACCTTCCGACAAGTCCTAAGGTAGCCAGATCTTCAATCACCAGCATGGTATGATGAGGGAAAGCCAGTTTTTTTTGTTGGGGGCGAACAAAGATCCACGCTATGCAAATGAGAATGCATCATGGATCTGAGGCGACCGAGCAGTTCCCCATAGAAAAATGAAAGAAGAAAGAGAAAAATAAAAAGCAACGGAAGAGGCAAATCTTTAATAAAAATATTTTTTAAGAAATCTTCCGTTGATTGGAGGCATGGGCCGGGCTCCTTGAGGATCAACCAGCTGGTATGCACCCCCGTCGTAGACTTGCTCGATCACGTAGAGTCCTTCCCACTTTTGCTCGAACTTCCCCTTCGTCTTGTGAGTGACGACGATGGGGTGCCTGAGGACAAGCACTAGCTCGCCCTTCCGAAAGACGTGTTGCTTGACGAGTTTGTTGTAAGACTTCACCATGTTATGACGGTAAAGTTCCAGGTTCTACAGGGCTTGGAGACGCTCCTCCTCCAGGGCGTCGAGCTCCTCCAGTGGGAGTACCGCCTCACTCCCATAGACAAGCGAATAGGGTGTGGACTGAGTTGGGGTCTGAATTGTAGCATGATCGCCCATAAAGACTTCGAAGAGGCAATGGCAGTCCTTCTTATGTCTTGTCACCGTCTTCTTGAGTATCTTGCCAAGCGTCTTGTTGAAGGCTTCGATTGCCCCATTGGCTTGAGGGTAGTAGCCAGTGGAGTAGTTCCACTTGATCTTGTACTTCGCCATGAACATGTAGATCTTGTTGGACTTGAATTCCTTGGCGTTGTCGGAGGTGATGCGGTGCGGTATCCCAAAGCGATGCATGATATTTCGCTCTAGGAAGTTGATGGCGTTGTCGCTCTTCACCTCCTGCAGCGGGACAACCTCCGCCCACCGGTAATCCGTCGTAGCAAGGATGAGCGATGCCCACAGGAGATGGAGGATCGATGGGTCCGATGACATCGATCCCCCAGGCGTCGAATGGCCATGAGGGGACGGTGGAATGTAGAGGAACCGGTGGTTGATGCTTGAAGTCGCCATGGATCTCGCAACCATGGCATGACTTGGCCACCTGGAGGCAGTCCCTCATGATGCGAGGCCAATAGTACCAATAAGCGTATGGCATGGTACATCTTGGCACCTTGGTGTCCGCAGCAGACGCCATGGTGCGTTTCCTTGAGGATCTTTTCAGCTTCTCCTCGGTTGACGCAACAAAGTAGAATCTCTTGGCCATGAGACCGTTTGTACAAGACACCGGCCTTACATACATGGGGCAGAGTTGTGCGTTGAAGTCGGCGCCTCTCGGCAGGGGTCGTTGGGGAGGCTGCCGTGCTTGAAATAGTTGAGGAAGGGTTGCGACACTCGTCCTCCTCCCACGATGTTAAATGCGTGCCAGTGTTGACTTCATCTTCCTTGGGATGAGCTCAAGGACAGTGGGAAGAAGCCACCTTTCTTCCACTGTCACTTGTGTGGACTTGTCACCTGGTAACACCAACGCCAATGCCAGTTTTGCCAAGGCATCCATGGTCATTCTGCCGTGGGGCGTGAAGAACTTCAACTTGTTGAAATTTTTCCATGAGCTTCAGGACACATTGTAGTACGGCACCAGTTAAGACTGCGTACCTCGTAGATGTCATTGACTTGCTGAACGATGAGCTGGGAGTCTCCATAGGCCCGTAAAGAACGGACTTCCATAGCGAGTGCCAGGAGGAGGCCAAAGATGAGTGCCTCATACTCCGCCTCATTGTTAGAGCATTCTTCCTTGAGGAGGGAGAATGAGTGATACATCACCCCTCCTTGTGGTGTCTTGAACACCAATCCGCCCCAGCTCTCCGCTTGGGGTGCCATCAGGTCGACCTCTGTGAGAAGCCCGTCCAGTAGAGCTCCCATGTGTGGGGTTAGTAGCATGGAAAACAAAATTTTCTATCGCATACAAACAAACAAGCCAAGATCTATCTACTAGATTGTAGCAGCAGTCGATGGAATAACTCACCCTCGAAGATTCCAAAGTGTTTAACGAGCAGATTCTAAGTGGGTGATGTAGTCGTACTCTTTCAGATCTCAAGATCGTGAGCGATCCTTCCGCGTCAGCGTTCCATGGCGCTCCATGATCGGTCACTGCGTTAGGTGCTTTCGACGAAGACCTTCCTCTCCCTTGTTCCAGCGGCAGCGGAGGTTGTAGCACTCTCCTGCGATTCCGTGACTGGCAGCGTGGTGCGAGGTGGAAATCCAGAGGCTTAGCCATGTAAGCAGTGCGTATGGTGGAGCTTATGAGAGAGGCTATTAGTGGTCTAGTAATTAGACACACCAATTAGAAGGCTCTAAACCAATTAGAAGGCTCTAAACGAATAGCTCTAAACCGGGGTCTAGATCTAGGGTTTAGTTTAGAGGATAGGAAACTTGTGTGTGTGTGGGAGGAGCCCTGCCCTCCTTATATAGGTGGGAGGGCTGGCCGGCCAAGGGAGGAGTTCCTCCCCAACTCGGCCCTAGGGAGGTGCTGGCCAAGAGGGAGGAACCCTCCTCCAATTGACCTCCACCTCTCCTCCTCTTTTCCCTTCCCAAGCTGCCGTTTGACTTTCAAACTGGCCGTTTGACTTTTCAATTTAGGATTTAAATAAACCCTTTATTTGGGACAGCAAGAATACTTAGTACATGATGCAATCATTCCAATATGCAATGACACATTCATGTACCCTTCCCCCTCCGGAGTGGGACATTAAGGACCTTCTAGAATGTTCCCGATGAAAACACGGAACCATTCCCCAACTCAAGCGGAACTTTCCTTATATGAATCTTATTCTCCGGACCATTCCGGATCACCTCGTGATATCCCGGATCCCATCGAGACTCGAACAACATTGGTATCTTTCTCATAATACCATAACTACTCAAACAACGTCGAATCCTTAAGTGTGTCTCCCTACGGTTCGTGAATTATGCGGACATGATCGAGACACTTCTCCGAACAATAACCAATAGAGGAATCTGGAAATTCATATGGCTCCCACATATTTCTCGATTACTTTGCGTCGAATGAACCACTTACATCGATACCAATTTCCCTTTGTCTCACGATATGTTACTTATCCGAGGTTATGATGATGGTATCTCTGCATACCTAGTTCATCCTCGTTACTGATAAGTACTCTTTTCTCGTTCCAGTGATATGTGATCCCTTGTGACCAAGTCACATGCTTGCAAGCTAATTGGATGACATTTCAACGAGAGGGCCCAGAGAATATCTATCAAGTCATGTGGATGGACAAATCCACTCTTGATCCATGTGTTTCAACCAATACTTTCCGAACACTCAATGCCACCTTTATAGCCACCATTACGGTGTGGTGTTTGATGACATCAAAGCATCCATCCAGTAAAGGCAATATGCATGATCTCATGGTGAAGGAATTAGGTTACTATGTATGGAAAGCATATAGCAATTGAACTATTGAAATGACTTGATCTTTATGCTACGCTTATCTATAGGAGTATGTCACCATATCATTCTCCTAACGATATGATCTTGTTGTTGATAACATCTCAATGTTCATGACAAAGAAACCACATCATCAATCAACCAACAAGCTAGTGAAGTATAGAGGCTATACTAGGGACTTCAAATTAAGTTTACAAATCACACAAGTATTAATGGTTTCCTTGTTAATACTATTATAGCATGAATGTAAACATTTATCATAAACACACAGATATATAATAATAACCCCATGTATTATTACCTCTAGGGCATATCTCCAACAGGTCTCCCACTTGCACTAGAGTCATCTAATCTAGATTACATGGTAATATACCGAACACCCATGGCAGTTTGGTGTTGGTCATGTTTGCCCTCGGGAGAGGTTTAGTCAATGGATCCGCCACATTCAGATCTGTGTACTTTGCAAATCTTTATATCCCCATCACGGATATGTTCTCGAATAAGCGTGAAAGCAGCTTGATGTCTTGACTTCTTGTGTGACCTTGGTTCTTGCGCATTGGCTATGGCGCCCATGTTATCACAGTAGATAGACATTGGGTCCAGCACTTGGAACCACACCCAGCTCTGTAATGAACTCTTTCATCCATATAAGCTTCTTGTGAAGCCTCGAACAGCCATGTATTCCGATTCAGTTGAAGATCTCGCCACAGCGCTTTGCTTTGCACTCCTCCAGCTAAGCTGCACCATTCAAAATAAATCGTATCCAGTTGTGATTTAGAATCATCGGATCGGTGTTCCAACTAACATCGGTGTAACCATTAACAGCGGTGTTCATCACCTCCATAAGAAGAACCATATCCTTAGTTCTTCTCAAGTACTTAAGGATGTTTTGACCGCTGTCAATGATCCACTCTGGATCACTTTGATATCTGCTAGTTAGACTAACGGCATATGCGATGTCGGGTCTAGTACATAGCATGGCATACATTAGAGATCCTATGGCTGAGGCATGGAGTCTTACTCATCTTTTCTCTATCTTACGCGATGTCGGACTTTGAGTTTTACTCAAGGTGGTATTGAGCAACATGGGCAGAACCCTTTCTTGCTATCTTCCATTCAAACCTTTTAGAACTTTGTCCAAATATGTACTTTGTGACAATGATATTAGGCGTTTGATCTATCTCTATAAATCTTTATGCCTAATATGTAAGCTGTCCAAGATCCTTCATTGAAAAACTATTATTCAAATACTCTTTGACACTATTAAGAAGGTCTACATCATTCCCAATCAACAATATGTCATCCACATACATTATTAAGAATGCTCTGAGCTCCCACTCACTTTCTTGTAAATACAAGCTTCTCCATAAGTTTGTATAAAACCAAAATTTTGATTACCTTATCAAAGCGTTGATTCCAACCGGGATGCTTGCTTCAATCCATAGATGGACCGTTGAAGTTTGCATACCTTGTTAGCATCTTTAGGATCGACAAAACCTTTGGGTTGTATCATATACAACTCTTCATCAATGTCTCCATTGAGGAATCTGTTTTGACATCCATCGCCATATCTCATAATCATAATATGCAGCGATTGCTAACATAATCCTCACAGACTTTAACCGCTACCGGTGAGAAAGTCTCATCGTAGTCGACTCCTTGAATTTGTCGAAACCCTTTTGCGACAAGTCGAGCTTTATAAACGATAACATTACCATCGGCATCTGTTTTCTTCTTGAAAATCCATTTGTTCTCGGCAACCTTCCGGCCATCCGTAAGTCCACCAAAGTCCATACTTGGTTTTCGTACATGGATCAATCTCGGTTCATGGCTTCTTGCCATTTATTGGAATCTGGGCTCATCATCGCTTCCTCATATGTCTCGGGTCATCGGTGTTGTCCACCAACATGACATTCATAGCGGAATCATACCAATGCGGGTGGTGCGAGTTCTTGTTGACCTCCGAGGTTCTGTAGCAACTTCAGCCAGTTTCATGATCACCATCATTAGCTTCCTCTCTTATTGGTGCGGGCACCACAGAACTTCTTCGGTCTTTGCGCTACTTACAATTCGAGAGAAGGTTCGACAACCTCGTCGAGTTCTACTTTCCTTCCAGTCACTTCTTTGAGAAATTCCTTCTCTAGAAAGGATCCATTCTTAACAGCGAAGATTTTGCCTTCGGATCTATGATAGAAGGTATACCCAATAGTTTCCTTGGTATCCTATGAAGGCGCATTTTTCCGCTTTGGGTTCAAGATTGTCCGGCTGTAACTTCTTTACATAGACTTGCATCCCCAAACTTTAAGGAGCGACAATTTAGGTTTCTTCCCAAACCATAATTCATATGGTGTCGTTTCAGCGGATTTAGGCGGTGCCCTATTTAAAGTGAATCGGCTGTTTCTAATGCATAACCCCAAAATGATAGTGGTAGATCTGTAAGTGACATCATAGAGCGAACCATATCTAAGAGAGTTCGATTCTGACGTTCGGACACACCATTCTGTTGTGGTGTTCCGGCGGTGTCAAGCTACGAAAGTATTCACATTTTCTTAAATGCTGCCAAACTCGTAACAGATATTCACCTCCACGATCGAGCGTAGAAATTTAATCTTCTTGTTACGTTGATTCTCTACCTCACTTTGAAACTCCTTAAACTTCTCGAAAGTTTGGGACTTATGTTTCATGAAATAGATATACCCATATCTACTCAAGTCATCCGTGAAGGTAAGAACATACTTGATAACCAACTGCGCGATGCTACACTCATTGGACCACACACATCGGTATGTATGATTTCCAATAAGTGCATAGCTTCGCTCCATTATACTGAAAATGGAGTCTTAGTCATTTTACCCATTAGACATGTTCGCATCTTTCAAGTGATTCAAAATCAAGTGATTCAAGAAGTCCATCGAATGGAGTTTCTTCATCGCTTCACTCAATGTGACCAAGGCAACGATTGCCACATATAGGTCGAGTTATCGCTTGATTTCAATCGTTTAGCTTCAATGTTATTAATATGTGTATTTCTACTATCGAGATTCAATATGAATAGACCATCTATCAAGGTGCATGTGCATGAAACATGTTACTCATATAAATCGAACAACCATTATTCTCGGATTTAAACAAATGTAAGTCTACTTAATAAACAAGATCACGATATAATGTTCATGTAGCAGGCACCAAATAACAATTATTTAAGTATAAAACTAATCCCGATGGTAGATGAAGAGGTAGTGTGCCGATACGATCACATCAACCTTTGATCCATTTCCTCTGGCGCCGTCACCTCGTTCTTCACTAGCTTCCGTCTATTCTGCAGTTCTGTTTGAGTTACAAATATGAGCAACCGAACCGTATCAAATACCGAGCACTACTACGGTACTAGTGAGATACACATCAATAACATGTATATCGGATATACCTTTCTTCTTGATGTTGCCGTTCTTCAAATCCGCCAAGTACCTTGGGCAATTCCGCTTCGGTGACCTTCTCCTTGCGGTAAAAGCACTCGATGTCGGCTTAGGTCTAGCCTTGGTCTTCTTCGTCGTGGCAGCTTTCTTACCACCCTTCTTGAAGTGTCCCTTTGCTTAGACTTGCCTTTCTTGAATTTGGTGGTCTTATTGACCATCAACACTTGGTGCTCTTTCTTGATCTCCATTCTGCAGTTTCAACATAGCAAATAGTTACGGCAACTCTTTGTTCATATTACGCATGTTGTAGTTCATCACAAAGTTCTTGTAACTTGGTGGTAGTGATTGGAGGATCGATAAACCCCAAAGTATTAGGAATCACTATACCCAAACTTTGAAGTTTATTTGCGTGCCCAGGACATCTTAAGCACATGCTCACTTGCCAGACTACCCTCTTCCATCTTGCGTTAAAGAACTTTTGAAGCTTCATAACTTTCAATTGCATGAGTCTCAAAGATTAATTTGAGATCCTCGACAATATCATATGGATCGACTCTTCAAACCTTTTACGAGCTCGATTCTAAACCATACAAGATAGCACCTTAACTATGGAGTCTTGATTCTTAGAAGCGAGGTAAACATTCTTTACTTCGCCGGTAGCATCATTGCAGGTGGAGTCACCTAGCGGTGCATCGACATAGGTCAAATTACCATGTGAGGACAATCCTCAAATTGCGGAACCAATCCATGAAGTTGCTTCCATTGTTTTCAACTTTTCTTTCTCTAGGAGCATTAAAATTGATGGTAGGGCTGCCATTGATCTACAACATATTTGCAATAGTTTAGACTAAGTTTATGACAAATTGAGTTCAAATTAATTAATGAAATTAAACTAGGTGAACTCCACTCAAAACAACATCCTCACATTGTTTTAGTGATCACACGAACCAAATCCACTACATCAACACCGATCATCACGAGAGTTGATATAGTTTCAATGGCGAACAATCATCATGTTCATCATATCTACTATATGATTCATGCTTTGCCTTTCGGCGATCCGTGTTCTGAGGCCATGTACGTACATGCTAGGCTCGTCAAGATCAACCTTAGCTACCGCATAAGCAAATCTGGCTTGCTTACGTTGTATTCACCGCGGAATCAAAGACACCCGATCATCACGTGGTGCTTGAGCAGCAAGCTTTGTAGCGGTGCATACTAAGGGTGAACACTTTAGAACTTGAAATTTATGTGCATGAGGATCATCTTATAATGCTACCGTCGTCTACTAAGCAATACAAGATGCATAAAGGATTAACATCACATGCAATTCATAATATGTGATATGATATGGCCTTTCTTCTTTGTGCTTCCGATCTCCATCTTCAAGCACGAATATGATCTCCATCATCACCGGCACAGCATCAAGGTCGATGGCGGCTTCTTCATGGTTGTAGTCCACCAGCTTCAACTATTACAACTATTTTGAATAGACACGCGGTCTTAGCGAAATTAAAGACAACCATATGGCTCCTGCGGTTGCCAACTTACAATAAGGATCATTGCATACATCAAATATAATCACAATCATGGCCATATCACATCATGCACCCACCGCAAAACAAAGTTAGGCCTTCTACTTTCTTTGCATATTTTACGTGGTTTGGGGCTTTCCATAGGTGTCGTTCTAACCTACGAACAAGAACCACAACATTGATACTAGCATTGTTGATCACCGTTGTAAATTGGATCTTTACTATGCTAGGAGAAAGCGAGCACCCATAAAGCCACTTATGCAATATAAATTGCATGTCAGCGTGGAGCAAGTCTCATGAGCGATGTCATGTAAGGTTAGCCGGGCCGCTTCATCCCAACATACCGCAAGATGCAAAGTACACAAAAAGCAATCTACAATAAAGCATCAGCGCCCACAATGACCATTGTGTTCTACTCGTCTGTGATCTACATATAGACACGGCTCGATACCCTTTGTAGGGGTTACGTAGCATGGAAAACAAAATTTTCTATCATACAAACAAACAAGCCAAGATCTATCTACTAGATTGTAGCAGTCGATGGAATAACTCACCCTCGAAGATTCCAAAGTGTTTAGCGAGAGCGATTCGTGGGTGATGTAGTCGTACTCTTTCCGATCTCAAGATCGCGTGAGCGATCCTTCGGCGTCGCGTTCCATGGCGCTCCCATGATCGGTCACTGCGTTCGGTGCTCGAAGACCTTCCTCTCCCTTGTTCCAGCAGGCAGCGGAGGTTGTAGCACTCTCCTCGCGATTCGGCGACTGTGGCGTGGTCTGGGAGGTGAGGAAATCCCGCAGGCTTCGCCTTAAGCCGGTGCAGTATGGTGGAGCTTATGAGAGAGGCTATTAGTGGTCTAGTAATTAGACACACCAATTAGAAGGCTCTAAACCAATTAGAAGGCTCTAAACCGAATAGCTCTAAACCGGGGTCTAGATCTATGGTTTAGTTTATAGGATAGGAAACTTGTGTGTGTAGGATGGGAGCCCTGACCCTCCTTATATAGGTGGGAGGGCTGGCGGCCAGGGAGGAGTTCCTCCCAACTCGGCCTAGGGAGGTGCGCCGCCAAGGGAGGAACCCTCCTCCAATTCGGCCTCCACCTCTCCTCTTTTCCACTTCCCAAAGCTGCCGTTTGACTTTCAAACTAGCAGTTTGACTTTTCAATTTATGATTTAAATAAACCCTTTATTTGGGACAGCAAGAATACTTAGTACATGATGCAATCATTCCAATATGCAATGACACATTCATGTACCCCTTCCCCTCCGGTGCGGACATTCGGGACCTTCTAGAATGTTCCGATGAAAACGGAACCATTCCCCAACTCAAAGCGGAACTTTCCTTATATGAATCTTATTCTCCGGACCATTCCGGATCACCTCGTGATATCCGGATCCCATCCGAGACTCGAACAACATTCGGTATCTTTCTCATAATACCATAACTACTCAAACAACGTCAATCCTTAAGTGTGTCTCCCTACGGTTCGTGAATTATGCGGACATGATCGAGACACTTCTCGAACAATAACCAATAGAGGAATCTGGAAATTCATATGGCTCCACATATTTCTCACGATTACTGCGATCGAATGAACCACTTACATACGATACCAATTTCCCTTTGTCTCACGATATGTTACTTATCAGAGGTTATGATCGTCGGTATCTACGCATACCTAGTTCATCCTCGTTCTTGATAAGTACTCTTTTCTCGTTCCGTGATATGTGATCCCTTGTGACCAAGTCACATGCTTGCAAGCTAATTGGATGACATTTCACCGAGAGGGCCCAGAGAATATCTATCCGTCATGTGGATGGACAAATCCCACTCTTGATCCATGTGTTTCAACCAATACTTTCCGAACACTCAATGCCACCTTTATAGCCACCCTGTTACGGTGTGGTGTTTGATGACATCAAAGCATCCATCCAGTAAAGGCAATATGCATGATCTCATGGTCGAAGGAATTAGGTTACTATGTATCAGAAAGCATATAGCAATTGAACTATTGAAATGACTTGATCTTTATGCTACGCTTATCTATAGGAGTATGTCCACCATATCATTCTCCTAACGATATGATCTTGTTGTTGATAACATCTCAATGTTCATGACAAAGAAACCACATCATCAATCAACCAACAAGCTAGTGAAGTATAGAGGCTATACTAGGGACTTCAAATTAAGTTTACAAATCACACAAGTATTAATGGTTTCCTTGTTAATACTATTATAGCATGAATGTAAACATTTATCATAAACACAAAGATATATAATAATAACCACATTTATTATTACCTCTAGGGCATATCTCCAACACCATGGCGCATCGAGCTCCATGGTGAAAACCTCCTCGTCCGGGAGGTTGGTCACGAGAGGAGAGTCGTCGGGGATGGGATGCGCCGCGAGGAACTCCGCTAGGGCTTGGCCCTTGATCGCCTTCTGAGGCACAAAGTTTAGGTCGAACTCCATCATGAGCAATTCCCATTTACCAAGTCGCCCCATCAATGCGGGCTGACTTAGCACGTACCTTATGGGATCCGCTCTGGCAACAAGCTGGATTTGGAGTGCTAGCATGTAGTGCCTCAACTTCTTCAACGCGAATATAAGGGCCAAGCACAACTTCTCTATTGGAGAGTAGTTTCGCTCTGCGCCCACCCTAGTGCGGCTCAGATAGTAGCAAGCCACCTCCTTCCCTTCATCATTGTGTTGAGCGAGAAGAGCACCTATTGAATTGGGTTGCACTGCAATGTATAGAATAAGAGGGCCCTCTTTTACAGGAGCTGCCAAAACAGGTGGGTTAAATAAGTACTTCTTGATGTCATCGAATCTTCTTTGACACCTTCATCCTACCTGAGCAGACTCCTTTCTTCATGAGACCCGAGAAGGGCTGGATGCGTCCCGAGAGGTTGGAGATGCAGCGATGGATGTATGCCAACTTCCCTTGTAAGGCTCTCAATTCTTTGAGATTACAAGGTGGTGGCATGTTGAGGATGGCCTTGATCTTCTTTGGCTCGATCTCTATGCCTCGATGATAGACGATGAAGCCGAGGAAGAGACCTGATTGAACAGCGAAGGCACATTTAACGGGTTCATCTTGAGCTGGTGTCGATGTAGGCGCTCAAAGACAACCCGAAGGTCCTCTTGATGATCCCGGTGGTCCTTGGTCTTTAGCACCATGTCATCGACGTAGCACTCCACCGATTGGTCGATCAGGTCACCGCGGATGTATGTCATGGCACGTTGGTACGTCGTGCCCGCATTCTTCAGGCCGAATGGCGTGATGGTGTAGTAGAAGTTGCCCTTCGGGGTCCTGAACACGGTGTTGATGGCGTCGTCCGGGTCCATCTTGATTTGGTCGTAGCCCGAAGAACCGTCCATGAAGGACAGTGGTCCATGGACCGTGGTGGAGTCGACGACCATTTCCGTGATCGGCAAGGGAAATTCATCCCTGGGGCATGCTCGGTTTAGGTCGCGGAAGTCCTGGCAAACCCGCACTTGGCCGTTCTTCTTCTCCACAGGGACGATGTTGGCGAGCCACCGAGCATATTTCGCCTCCTTGATGAAATCTGCAATGATTAATTTATCTACCTCGGCGATGACTTGGTCTTGAAACTTTGGCCGCAAGCATCGTGGAGGCTGCTTGACAGGGGGATGCTGCGGATCAATCGCCAGCTTGTGTGTAGCGACACGAGGGTTGAGCCCCGGCATATCTTTGTAGCTCCAAGCGAAGCAATCTCGATACTCCATCAAGAAGCGTCGATAGTCTTCACGTTCCTCTTCCATCAGCGTGGAGCTAACAAAAGTGGGGCATGGATCGTCTTCGGTTCCGAGGTTGACTTCGACAAGCTCATCTATGGTGGGCTGACCACCATCTTCTAGCTCTTGTGGGGCCAGCGTGGACTTGTCCTCTTCCTCCACCTCAATTGGCTCATTGCCCATGGAGTTTTGTCGGTCAAGACCGTGACATGAAGGTTCCTCGTCATCTCGGGAAGAGACGGACGTAGCATGGCATGTGAATCGTGTGAAGTCACCGCGTCCCTCCTCTTCATCATCGTGGCCACCCGGGTGGGTGTAGCCAAGCCCGAAGTTGGTTTGAGTCTTGCCATTCTGCTTGATGAGATCCTCGGCTTGTCTCCACCATGCCTCGCAGACTGCGGGCAGTGCGGTATCCTATTGTTTTGCCGAAGAGTGAAGCCTGCCTTCTCTAGCAAGCGCACCATTTTGGGCTCGGCCTTCATTGTAGATAGCGCTTCTTCTGTATCACCGCGAGGTTAGGGAAGCTCAAATATGGAATCGCAATCTTGTACCTGCGGAACTTTATAAAAAATAGTTTGGGTTCTAGACCCAGATGAACTTGGGATGACCCAAACCTCCAGTGGAGAAGCCATGGATATGTAGAGGGATGGGGGCTGCATGATGTGACCTCCCCGCGCAACTTCCTCGATTTCCTTTATTATCCTTTTAACCGTTCCTTCTCGTGTGGGTGCACATTCCTCCTTTGGAGTGTTGCGCACCCGTAGCGTGATTGTTGATGGCGCATCAGTGCTGCCGATCGACGCCTTCAGACCTTCCTGGGCACCTGCAGAGCTTCCAAGTGTTAAACAACCTGGCTCTTGGTGCGCCAAAGTTGATGAAGATGTAGAAGACGCTGGCGGAGGCGTCATTGCCGACCTCAACGTGATTGGAGTGGACAACGGATATCTTGCTTTCAGCAGCAATGGGGCCGTTGGGGCCGGCATAGAAGAGCTAGCCCCCAGCGAGATTGAAGTCGAACCCCCTGTTCCACCTTGGGATGAGGGTTTGTAGTCATGCTGCATAGTTGAGGAAGGTCGTCTATGCCCAGGGTGCTTGTGATTCTGGGAGGAGGAACCACGTGCATCCGTGGGAGAGCATGGAATGATGAGGCACCGTGCTTCCGAGACTGGAGCAGCACCTGGCTTGATAAAGACGTTAACCGCTGGTGTTGTCCGCCCGACATGTTGGCCGTCCTCCTCGACAGGGAACTAGTACTTTGCATCCGCATGATGCGACTCCTGCATTGTGTAAGGGTTGGTGTTGCCAATGATGCGTTGTTGTGTTCCATTGCCATTGAGGAACTTTAGGCATTGGTGAAGAGTAGAAGGCACCACACGATACTTGTGGATCCAAGGCCTTCCTAACAAAGCTGAGTAGGAGGTGTTCGCTTCGATGACGAAGAACCGCACCTTGAAGCTAAATGTATACATTTGGATCTTCACTGTGATGGCCCCGAGCGTGGGCTTCCCTTGGTTGTCAAAGACGCATATAATCATGTCGGTGGACTCCAAGTCATCCACCATGAAACCTGTTGGGTTCGCAGCATAGAAAACAAAAAAAATCCTACAATGGGAACTATCGCCAAGATCTATCTACTAGATACAAGCAACGGGTGGATATACATCCATCGAGAACTTACCCTCGAAGACAACAAAGCTTTGTTAACGAGATAGAACTCGTGGATGATGTATTCGTACACTTGCCGATCTCAAAATCGTGATGAAGTCCAGCAGGTCCGGCTCCAGCACGTCCGTCAGATCCAGCTCCAGCAAATCCAGCACCACCAAGTCTAGCACCGCAAAGCAGCGGTGCATCCGTGATCGCACACATGTCCGGTACACCGACAACCTCCGTCCATCGCTCCAGCAAAGCAGCGGAAGCAGCAACTCCTTTTCCATATAAAGCCATCGGGAACATGTATCTCGCTAATCCGAGACCATGGGGAATAACTAGAGGTGGAGAGAGATCCTTCACTAGGAGGTGTGTCTTGTGAGGAGGAGAGGGGGGCCTTTTATAGGGAAGAGGGGAGGCACCCAAGGGCCATGGCGTGGCAGCCATGGTGGTGCCCCCACCTCTTCCACATTCATGTGGGTGGAGCTCCCACTCCCATAAAAAGGCTCCACTCAAAATTCCACTCACACATGCATTAATTTCCACCAAATTTAATGCAAGCTCTCATTAAATAAAACTATTTTATTTATTTTATTCAGAATTTGTTAATTACATTAATTAACAAACATTCACATAAAACCCCCTGCAACATTTCAATATCACATGCAGAACTAGTTTCAGCAATTTCACTCGAAACAATTTCGGTTTCCATCGAAATGATTCCAGCGCTTTCTTAAATCTTTATCTAAAACATATTTGCTCCAAATGGTGTCGGTATCCCTTAAGTGTGTCACCCTACGGTTCGTGAATAATGCAGACATGATCGAGACCCCTCTCCGATCAATAATCAGCGGCCGGACACGGAGATCGTCTTGACTCCCACATATTCAACGATGACTCTTGTGATCGTGTGAACCTTTAACGTCATAACTAAATCCCTTTGTCTCGCGATATATTACATGTCCGAGATTCAATCATTGGCATCCAAATACCTAGTTTGATCTCGTTACCGACATGCACTCTTTTCTCGTTCCAGTGATATAACATTCTAGTGATCACACCACTTGCTTGCAAGCTATTTCAATGTGATATCACCGAGAGGGCCTAGAGTATATCTATCCGTCATTGAGATGGAGAAATCCCACTCTTGATCCATGAGCTTCAACATAACACCTTCGTAGCACTGAACCCACCTTTATAGTCACCCTGTTACGGTGTGACGTTTGATGTTATCAAGATACTCTTTCGGTGTTAGCAATTAACATGATCTCATGGTCTAAGGACTAAAATTACATTGTATGATGTTATAGAAATATAAACATAATGACTCTGATCATAATGCTATACTTCGGATGAATGTTCATCACATCATTCCACCAATGTTGTGACCTCATTATTAACAACATCCAATGTCCATGATCAGGAAACCTTGATCATCTTGTTAACCAACGAGCTAGTCTATAAGAGAGGCATAACTAGGAACCTTTTATTTGTTTATTAAACACACATGTATTGACGTTTCCTCTCAATACAATTATAGCATGCAAAATAAACATTTATCATAAACAAGGAAAAATATAATAACCACTTTATTATTGCCTCTCGGGCATATTCCCTTGAGTTTCCCACTTGCAGTAGAGTCAATAATCTAGTATGAAAAACTTTCTGTATTGAATACCTATGGCTTTCTGGTGTTGCATATACGCGATTGCTAGTGGTTAACATAATCTTCAGATCTGACAGTTTCAGGTCCGTGTGTATTTGCATGTCTTTGCTTCTCTACGCATCACTCATTCTCAAATGAGATGACATTGTATAAATTTGGTCCTTTGGTGAGACCTTTAGTTCCTTCGGGTTAAAATATGTTGATATTATTTTCATACAATATATCTTCATAGTATAAGCCCACTTTGAACCACACCTAGTTTGGTAACAAACTACTTAACACAAATGCCCTCCTTCTTTGCTACTATAGCAGTCATATACTTAGCTTTTGTTGTAGTATCCATCACAATGTCTCAACTTTGGAACTCATCCAAATCCATCATGGAAAATCCTTTCCATTACATTGTGCTACCTATAGTCTAAATTGAGATAAATTTAATTTGTATCTTGTGACAAAACTAGTATCAATGTAACACTTTACAATGAACTACCTTTAATTATTTGTCACGTATACATGATATATTGTTTGTTCTTCCAAAGCTCATAAGAATATCTTTACTATCGTCCAATGATCATCTTATGAATCATTCTGGTATGTGCTCATAACATTTAGAGCATAGGACATATCTGGATATATACATATCACGGTATAATCGATCGAAATATTCATGTGATTTTACTCACCAAGTGTTGAAACACTTGAATCTTGATACAATCCTTTCCATATAGTAAGAGCCTTTCTTGTTGTTTCCATATTGAACCCTTTCAATATCTCATATATGTACGTCTGGCATAACCATATTAGCGCCTCAATCTATCCATATAGACATTGATGCCAAATATTCCGGTTTTGCCCAAGTCTTTCATCGAAATCCTATTTTAATGAAATTCTTAACTCGTGTCAATAAAAGATACATCATTTCCAATCAACAACATGTACTCTGCATAATGTATTGGAAATTTGTCTCAGCGCTCTCACTTAATTTCTTGCAAATGCAAGCATCTTCATCATCTCCGATGAAATTAAACTCCTTTAACATTTTCATCATGGTGAAGATTCCAACTCCGCTATGCTCACTTCAACTATTGAAGTTTGCATGCCCTTTCAGCAACCTTTGAATTAACAAAACCTTTCGGACCGTGTCATGTACACGTCCTAGGTAACCATTCTATTAGAAGAACCTTGTTTTGTTTATTCAACTACCATATACCAAATTATGTGTAGTGGTTGCTACATTAATCCGTCAAGACTAAATATCGCTATGAAAGATCAAATCTTGTCATAGTCAATTCCTTGAACATTGCCGTAAACTTCTTTCCGACATGTCGACTATTTCATAGATGTTAAACATCCATGTCTATTTCTTTATAGATCAAAACACAGCGATGCTTCATGCCTTTCGTAGGGTCTTCCAAGTTCGAAACTTGATTTCTCGTGTATGGATACTATCACGGATTCTATGACTTCTAGTCATTTTATGGAGTCAGGGCCCATCATCGCTTCTTTGCATGCAATCGGTTCATCATTGTAAAAACAACAATGACTTCTGTTTCAAATCTTACTATTTGATTCTTACCGATCCACATGGTTCAATAAGAACTCTAATCTCCAAGATCACACCCTTTGTAATCACGGGAGCCATGGGAATTGTGGCCACCACCGGGACACTTTCTGGCGCTGCGCTACTTAGCACATATAGCTAAGGTTCAACAACCTTATCAAAGTTCTATTGTCCTCCCACTTAACTTTTCACGAAAAATTCCTTCTCAAGAAACTTGACATTCTAAGCGACAAACTCTTTTGTCCTTGGTGTTATGGAGGAATCCCAACAAATTCTTTGGGATAACCTACAAAGATATGCTTATCCAACTTTGGTTGTAAACATTTTACTTATGCATAGCATACCAAAATTTAAGAAAAGATAATTCGGGTTTTATCCCAAACCATAACTCATATGGTGTCATTTCAACGGATCAGGATGGTGCTCTTTTTAGTGTAAAAGCAGTAGTCTCTAACGCTTTAATCTTTGAAACATAATGGCAGTTTTATAAATGACACCTTTGATTTTACCATGTCAAACAAGGTTTGATTTGATCTCTCGAACATACCATACTCCTATGGTTTATTGGGAAATGCAAATTCATGGAACAATTCCTGAAATCTTAGGTGTTTTGCTAAACCTGTAACTCAAATATCTTCTTTTATGATCAAATCATAAACTCTTTTATTTTCTTGTTACAATGATTTTTCACTTCATCTTGAAAGTCTTTGAACAATTTTCAAATGTTTCATACTTCTTCCTTATTAAGTAAATATATAGATATATTCAGTCAAATTTATGGAGAAAGCATATGAAGCCAAAAGATCCATCGCATATGGCTACACATAATGGACTATATACATCAACATGCATAATATCCAATAAATTAGTCATCCGTTCCTCTTTGGCCTATGGACGGAGTTTCAATTATCTCGAGGAAAGTTTCACAAGCGTCAATTGATCAAAATCAAAGCACTCCAAAAATCCATCAACATGGAGTTTCTTCATGTTTACTTTTCAATATAATTCAAACAGTGATGTCACTTCATAAGTGATCTTCCAATCATTTGTCTTACAACATTTTAGCAATAATGTTTATGGATGTGATTTCTCCAACTAGACTTGTAATTATTTAAACAACCATTGTTCTCGTAATACCGGAACAAAATAACAATTATTAAAACAAATCTTGAAGGCTAGGTTTGACGACAACGAAAAACACAATAACACTTTATTCGTTTTCGATGAACATCATCACATATTCTTTTGCTAGTTACATTGGTCGTTGCAGTTCATGAATTGTGTTGTTCTGTATGACACTTCACACCAACCAATTCGGTATCCAATACCTTAGAGCCACATTGTTTAACAAGCAAGAAATACAGCCGTAACATGTATATCTTCTATATACCTAAGTTGGACATATCCAACCTTTTCTTTTCTGCCAAATATTTTATAGATTCTCTTTCAACAATTCCTTTTCTTTTAAAAGAATCTTTCAACATCAATAGTGGTGTCATTCACATGACACATAGTACAAAGTGTATATAGTCAAATACTAATACCTTGGGACCTGCACTTTGAAGTGGATCACCATCATCAAATGTTTGGTGTTCTTTCAAAAATCCATTCTTTAGTAATCTATTAGTGTAGTAAACATTTTACTTACATCTTCTATTCATCCTTATCATGACAACTTTCATGATCAATGTATTTTGCTAAATTATACTCCATCATAATGCAACCAAAAAAAACATTGTTTCAGATATCACAATATCTTTCACACATGATGGTTTCTGAAACAATTTTCAGCTCCTAGATAATCTTGATATTAAAACAACTTTTGAATATCAATAATGATGGAGGCAAACATGATACTTTAGATACTAACATTGGAATTCTTACTCTTGATTTAATACTACTTATTAAACTTCATGGAGGAAATAGAATTTGTTGAAAGTTTGCAATAGGACTTCTAAACTTTAAATTGACATTCAAACCAATACGATACCAGTTCGTAAAGTAAATATCCAGAATTCTATAGTTCTATTATCTCAATTAAAACTAAGCATAAGGCAGTGAACAGATGCCAATGACTACAACAAATTATGCAAATTCACTTCGATTTAGTTTATGACAAATTGAGTTCGACTAATCCAAATTAGAAATGAACTCCCACTCAAAAACGACATCCCTCATGCCTTTTTGGTGATTACATGAACCAAATCCACTATACCAAGTCCCGATCATCACATGAGTCGGTGTAGCTTCAAAGCGAGCATCAATATGGTCATCACATCAACTATATGACTCATGCTTAACCTTTCGGTCCGTGTTTCGAGGCCATGTGTGTACATGCTAGGCTCGCCAAGTAAGAACCTTAGTATTCGCGTGTGCAAAACTGTCTTACACCCGTTGCATGAAAGCGTAGAGTCGAGTACACCCGATCATCATGTGATATCTCGAAACACGATCCATAGAACGGTGCATACTTAAGGAAGAACACATTTTATCTTGATATTTAAATGAGGGGTCATCTTACAATGCTACTAAAAGCGCCAAACTAGCAATATAAGATGCAAACATCTAATGTGTAAAGTGAGATGATATAGCCCATGCATTTGATCACCATCATATACATCGTGGTATGATCTCTATCATTCCTTTGTGTGTACGGCCAAGGTCTATGGAACTTACACGTTAAGTGTGTTGTAAGAGTATCCACCATACACCTACTTACAACATTACCATATCATGACACTAGCCCAGCAACGATCTAAACTAGACACCTCTAATTTATCCATTGCAAGTTTTACGTGGCTTAAGGCTTTCGGAGATAGAAGCGGTATTACCTACGAACATGGAACCACAACGAGGATAACCAAGTTATTAACAACTCGTTGTAAATCAGATATTGACTATAGTAGGAGAGACAGACACCCACCAGCCACTTATGCAAAACTAGTTGCATGTCAGTCGTGGAACCAGTCTCATGTGCGATGACATGTAAGGTTGGTCCGGGCCAGTTCATCCCACTATACCACCAATATCCAAAATACATGAAAGATGCAATAACATGATCATCATAGCCCACATATAAACATATGTGTACTACCCATGCAAAGGACCTACGCATAGATTAGGCTCTAATACCATTGCTGGGTTCGCAGCATAGAAAACAAAAAAATTCCTACGATGGGAACTATCGCCAAGATCTATCTACTAGATACAAGCAACAGGTGGATATACATCCATAGAGAACTTACCCTCAAAGACAACAAAGCTTTGTTAACGAGATGGAACTCGTGGATGATGTAGTCGTACACTTGCTGATCTCAAGATCGTGATGAAGTCCAGCAGGTCCGGCTCCAGCACGTCCGTCAGATCCAGCTCCAGCAAGTCCAGCACCACCAAGTCTAGCACCGCAAAGCAGCGGGGCATCCGTGATCACACACACGTCCGGTACCCCGACAACCTCCGTCCCTCGCTCCAGCAAAGCAGCAGAAGCAGCAACTCCTTTTCCAGATAAAGCCACCGGGAACATGTATCTCGCTAATCCGAGACCATGGGGAATAACTAGAGGGGGAGAGAGATCCTTCACTAGGAGGTGTGTCTTGTGAGGAGGAGAGGGGGGCCTTTTATAGGGAAGAGGGGAGGCACCCAAGGGCCATGGCGTGGCAGCCATGGTGGTGCCCCCACCTCTTCCACATTCATGTGGGTGGAGCTCCACTCCCATAAAAAGCCTCCACTCAAAATTCCACTCACACATGAATTAATTTCCACCAAATTTAATGCAAGCTCTCATTAAATAAAACTATTTTATTTATTTTATTCAGAATTTTGTTAATTACATTAATTAACAAACATTCACATAAAACCCCCTGCAACATTTTAATATCACATGCAGAACTAGTTTCAGCAATTTCACCCGAAACAATTTCGGTTTCCATCGAAATGATTCCAGCGCTTTCTTAAATCTTTATCTAAAACATATTTTCTCCAAATGCTGTCGGTATCCCTTAAGTGTGTCACCCTACGGTTCGTGAATAATGGAGACGTGATCGAGACCCCTCTCTGATCACAACACAACCACAGAACTCTGTCCCCAACTTGCGATGAGGTTGTCAATCTCATCGGTTTTGCTGAAAACAAAGGATTAAACGTATCGAATGGAAGGAAGTAATAGTTTGCATAAAGTAAACACAAAGCAGTAAATAGTTTGTAGATTGAATGTAAAAGAAAGGACCGAGGTCCATAGTTCACTAGAGGTGGCTCTCCTTAAGATAAATAACATGCTGGGTGAACAAATTATAGCGGGGCAATTGACAAACATCGAGAAAGCATACAAGCATATACTAATCATCTTGACTCCTTTGAGATTCAATTGGGCATTACAACATTATACATAGACCATCATCCAACTGCATCTATGACTAATAATCCACCTTCAAGTTATCATCCAAACCCCCTCCAGTATTGAGTTGCAAGCAACGGATAATTGCATTACGCATTGCGTGTAAATTAAACAATATGATTGTTATATGAACAAAGGATTGTTGTTTTCTCCCTAGTAGCAACAACACATCTAGTACCTTAGAGATTTATGTCACTTCCCAGATTACGGAGGCATGAACCCACTATCGAGCATAAATACTAACTCTTGGAGTTGCTAGCATCTACTTGGCCAAGATAGCTACTAACAACGGAAAGCATGCAAGATCACAAATAACAAAGACATGATAGAATCAATAATCAATCTGAAATAGCATCTCAATATCCATCGGATCCCCGCAAACACAACATGCACAATTACAAATATATGATCTTGATCATGAACGGAGCTTGCAAGATCTAGACATGATAGCACAAAGGAGGAGACCAGCCATCTAGCTACTACATGGACCCGTAGTCCAGAGATGAACTACTCATGCATCACACCGGAGGCTTGCATGGTGATGAAGAAGGCCTCCAGGGTGAATTCCCCTCTCCGGCAGGGTGCCGAGAAGAGCTTCAGATCCCTCCCGATCTAGGGATGGAGATGACGGCGGCTACAGACTCTTTCGTGGATTTTTGATCGGGTCCTTAGGGTTTCCGTATTAGAGGCAATATATAGGCGGAATGAGAGGCCGGGGGGTGCCTGGGGCAGCCAGACCACCCCCTGGCGCGGGCTAGACCTGGCCGCGTGGCCAGGTGGTGTGGCCAGGCCCCAGCCCCTCTCCTTCTCGTATTCTAGCTCCAGTGTCCCTCGATAAAATAATGACTTTGGCTTTTGCCCCGTCCAATTCCGAGAATATTCATTTTCTGACTTTCCTGGAACCAAAAACAGCAGAAAACAAGCAAGCGCACTTGTGGCTCTTGTTAATAGGGTAGTCCAAGAAATCATATGAAAAGTACTCCAAAGTGTGGACAAAACACAAGAAAGTAGATAAAACCAAGCATGGAACATCAAAAATTATAGATACATTTGCAATGTATCATTCGCCTCCGCCGGTGCCTTCATCTTGGCCCCATTATTGGTTGGCTCGGATGTCGAAGCGAAGCGCTTGGACGGGTCGAATGCGCTGGCATTCTTGTAGAGCTCCATGATCTGTGGTGACTTCTCAAACTCTAGCTTCATCGCTTCCACCACCGTGCTTAGAGCACTAAAGGTTCTAGGCTCGCATCAAGAGACCTCAATTGACCAATGTTGTTGCATCCCATGGACACACATCTCGATGGCATCCTCGAGGTGCATCTCTCGAGCGAGCCGTGTTGGAAATATGCCCTAGAGACAAATAGTAGTAAGGATTATTATCATATTTCATACAGTTTATGATTAAGTTTTATATCATGCTATAACTGTATTGAGTGGAAACATCAATACACGTGTGATATACAAACAACCAGGGGTTCCCAGTGAAACTCTAGTCACTGGTTCATTGGTCAACAGATGATCAAGTTTCCTGATCATGTGGCATTTATGCCAGTTGGAAATGAGGTCATCTCATTCTGAGAATGAGATGATGAACCAATACCCAACCTAAACATCATGACCCGATCATGTCACGAAGTTCAAGTTACGATGATTAGAAATGGATCCTCGTAGACTATTCCTTAGACCATGAGGCTATATCAATCACGGTCTCCCAAGAGTACTTAGATAGCATCAAACGCCATCTGGTAATACGGTGGTTATAAAGGTGTGTTTAGGTACTCGGAGGAAACCGTAGAGGCAATATATGTCAAGAGCGGGATTTGTCCGTCCATGTGACGGGAAGATACTTAAGGGCCCACTCGAAGAAGTTATGTCCAATAGCTGGGCAGCGTGTGATTTGATCATGGGGATTGATAAGTCCATTTGGCATCACTATTATATGTCTTAATTCACTATTATTCATTGATATATTTCGTATTGAGAGGTGATACTTATGTTATTTCATCTATTTTTGCATGGTTGATGACTTTTGGAGCATGGACCGCTGTAGTCAGGATTCTGATGGTAAAGGTGTTGTTTGGAGGCAAAATTCGCGAAGATCAGAAAATCCGGGAAAATATACGGAAAATCCTATTTTTCCAGAAGACTCAGGATGCTAGAAGATGGAGTGGAGGTGGGCCATAGGGGGCCCACACCACCCCATGGTGCGGGCAGGCCTAGGCCGCGCCTGGGAGTGGTGTGGCCACCCGGGCCCACTCCAGCCTCTCCCCTCGGGCGTCTACCATCCCCACGAAACCCTAACACTCGGGGGGCGACCACAGAAAGATTTCGCCGCCTCTGCGGGGCGGAAAACACCGAGAGAAAGATCTCTCCGAGACAGATTTGTCGGGAATTCCTTCGAAGAGGGAGATCGTCGCCATCAACACCACCATCAAGCTGGACTTCATCGGGATCATCATCATCATCACCACCATCATCACCATCAGCACCCTCATCACCATCTCCATATTGCTGTAACAATTGCGTTGAATCTTGCATAGTTTATAGGGGAAACTTTCCCGGTGTTGATTACTCTTTGTAGTTGATGCTATTGAGTGAACCATTGAAGTATTGTTTATGTTCAGATTGTTATACATCATTATTCCATCTCTGATCATGATCCATATGATGTCTTGTGAGTAGTTCGTTTTGTTTTTGAGGACATGGGAGAAGTCTTGTTGTTAGTAGTGGAGTTGCATTGAGAAAGATTCAATAGATTGTTATTTAAGTTGTGGTGTACTTCTTCTAGTGGTGTCATGTGAACGTCGACTACATGACACTTCACCTATATGGGCCTAGGGGAATGCATTGTGTATTCTACTGTAGCACCCCGGAAAAACCACTACTAGAAAATCGCGTGTTGTTTTTACTTTGTGCATCGTCATGACATCATGCATAGCATTGCATTGTTTTATCCAAACATTATTTTTATTAAACACCATTTTTCATTTGTTAAAATATCTGCATGGAATAATATATAAAGCCGGTCCCGTCCTTTTCTTATTTTAAATTAAAAACAATGATTATCTTCAGTCGGTTACGTGACCACAAAAGGTTTTGTTATTTTCTAAAAATAAAAATAGGAAAAGTCTGTCTAAATCTTTGGCCCAAAACAAGTCTTATCTAGTCTACTTTAGACTATATAAATACTCCACTCCACTTCTTCCTCCTCATACCTAGCCTCTAAATCTATCCAAAATTTCCCCTGCTCGATCTAGATCTGAGATAAATATTCCCCTTGCATTCTCTCCTCTATTTTGGCCAAAGTTCTGTCTGCATGAGTGCCTGCTTATTCCTCATTTGAAATACAAGCGTTGCTTCAATCTACAGGTTCTGCTTGTCTTCGATCTACAGGTTCTGCTTGTCTTCGATATTTAATTCCACAAGCATCCTGCTCAAAAATCGTTCTCCAGATACAGTTTATTTGCTTGTCCCGTGTGGTGCATCAGGAAATCAACCTTGGCCTTGATTCCTTTTATTTCTTGACTCCCGTGCAGCACCTGGTTGCCTTGTTTCTTTTGGTAGATCAGCTCCACTCTACTCGATTCAAGTACACCACCACCAAATCGCCACCACGTGCACAACAGCAGCGGATCCCCATTCGCTGCTTGGCCACGCGCGCTGCCCCTTCGATCGACGCAAGAGCCACTCCACCATGCGCCAGTACAACCACCGACCAGGCTTTGCTCTGCCCGGGTCCGCGCCAGGAGATCCTGCTCCGACCGCCGCAAAACAAGAAGCAGGCTACCATCCAATCACCCGACGCCGACCGTCTCCTGCCTCGCATCTCTAGCTACGCCGCATCGATACCCTACTACACACCAGCCAGCTGTGCCGTCTTGATTTTCTTGCATGTGTTCTCTAATCTGCTATCGCCTGCTGTTTTGGCTCCTGAGCATGTCAGTACGACAACAACAACCAAAAACCACCTACAGGTCTGCATCGCTGGACTGTTTCCCGGTCAATTATCATCCTAGTTTCAGTTCGCGACTGTACTGCCCGTCAAGCGTTCGACAAAATGGCTGCAAGACTCATTCTCGGTTTTCTTACTGTGTCATCCTCTCGTTGATGACTGCTACTTCGACAAGATCTCCAGCAGCGCCGGCTACTTCCAAGGTGCCTGCTACTTCTGCTTTTTCGTCTACATTCTTGAAGATAGTCTTCGATCCGAAATGTGAGACCCCGCTCCCTATACAATATTCCTATAAAATAACATATATACTTGTTGCATTAAATCATTCATCTCGCATACATATTGTGGTTGTTTGGAGTATTTAGACGATTCACCTAAAATAACTATGGAGGCCATATGTGGATGAATCTAGTCTTATATTGACTCCATTTAAATTTGCGTCGAACTGATGCCATGTTTTGCCTGGTTAAGACAACTTTTAAAATGCGGGGTAGCTAAATAACTTAAACCGTGTAATTAATTGTCGGGACCCCGGTTCCGCTTAATACTGCCTAATTGCACCACATCTGTATCATATCATAATCATGCCGGATCTTCTGCCGTACTATTAAATATTGCATCCGGTGTTTCTTCTAGTGTTTGCTTGTTCATGGACTAGGCTGATGAGTTGGTGCGAGTATCGACAAGTTCTTCGGATATGATCCTTCGGCAGTGTTTCCCAGGCGAGCATCTCTTCCCCTTCTACCTATTTTGCATTATAGTCTTTACTTCCTCCTGTTGATCTATTGCTATCCATGTCGTGATGCTTTAGTTTCCGTGCACCAGTTATATCCCGTGCAACCTCTATATTGCCTTGGACACCTCCTATTACCTGTGTTTGGTAGATAGCTGGCCTTGCGAGTCGTAGTTGCTTGCTTAGGTGTGATCTTGTGTTGTCGAGTACCACAGTTGTTGGAATGCTGGCAGATGTTTATTGGTGAAGATGCTTATTGGTGGAGATGATCATGACTTTAATTACAACCATTAAAATGCTAGATATAACTAATGCAGAGGCATCGGTGGGCAATAGATGTTATTTGGTTCTTCCACGCTCACTTGTGTCCCGTAGAACCCCGAGTACTTGATACCTGTTCCTTGACTATTCGCACTATCCACATCCGGAAGGCCTTATGGACCCCCCTGAGCCAGAGCTTGATTCATTTCTATTTCTTGGGGCCACAAGTAGTTTGGGGCTTTATTACTATCTTGTACTTATGCCATGCTTTACTGCTTTATTTACGATTGTGCGTGGAGCACTGCTTTGTTAGGATCGTGACACGTTTCGTTGTATCGACAAGCCAGTCACACTTTTGGGTTCTCGATCGTTTCTGGCCGTCCACAAACCACAGGTCCGTTACGAGCCGCCAACCGTTGCGGGTAGCTTAGTGGGGTGGCCTTGAAATATTTCTGAATCTGTGATCGCTTTGTCGTGAATACCTCGTTGGGTTTTGAGTTAGTTTTCCGAGGTTGATCGAGTGTGTGTTGCTATTTGTGCACCCTGCGGTAAAACTTTCTGAAAGCCGTGTTCGCGGTTTTGGACGACTTGGAGCACAGTATCTCGATCATAGACAAGCATAACTAAAGTAGTGATATAAAGTTGACTTAATATGTGACTAGTAATCAGCTGAAGTATAATGGAATGGATAATAAAAATGCCAACAACTGGTGGACCTTGGTGCGACGGTTACGATATACCGCCTAGTAAGTATTGCAACTCAATGGAATGTGATAAAAGTGCCAACAACTTCGGGTTTTGGGATTCCTCGGGACAATTATACGACTAGTAAATGTTCCAACTTCAGCGGAATGTTAACTAAAAGCGCCCACTAGTTATGCTATCGGGATGACTCATGCTATCTATATCGATTAGTAAGTCTTTGCAACTATAACGGAATGAGTAAAATTACAAGCGTGAGTTCCTTGGTCCGACTTCCTCGTTTGGTCTCGAGGGGAAAATACCAGGATGGGTTTGTTTGGTGATAGCTTCAGGTTGGATCCGAATAGGTCTTTCTTATCCCTCTCTGATAACCGTCAGTTGTATCGAGTCTCTATAGGTTGTTTAGTGCCTACATTGCCGTTCTTGCTATTCTTCTTGCCACCTATGTGGCGAGAGCCACCGAATTCTAGCCTCGCCGTGTCTTGGCCTCGATCTTGGCGCTCCTGTTTTCCTTTGCCCTTTATCGGCACCTTTTGTTTTAGCGAGTTGAGATCGGCGTCGTTAGCGAGGTTACCCTTAAAACGGCTTGGCACAGGGGGTTATGGGCGCCATTGGTTATTCTTGGGCTCTTAGCCCCATTTGCATCTTGTTCGTAGTTGGACGCTCTATCGTTTTCAAGGTGATTTGGATCTTTGTATTGTATATCTGTATTCTTGACTCGTTGAGTCGCTTTTGTATATATATATGTTCTGTGGGTCCCATCGAGGACTGTTGTGTAATGGTATTACTTTGTTTTCCACCCGCACGAAAGTGCCTGGTGGGCATCCTTGAATCGTTTCTATGCGGGTTTGGCGGAAAGGGCTAAAACTTGCATAGGACCGATTTGAGGTGTTCTGACTACTAATCGTGGGGTTGCGGATTGTGAAACCTGAACCCCAATTAGAAACCATTGCACAAGGGGCGTAAGGGTCTTAGAGTATAAAGCTATGGTTAGGTTTCTAACAATTACTTTCTTGTACTTATGGATGTTTGCAAGGGTATAATCACAAATATATATTGGTCTTGGATGGGCGGTACATTATACAGGTTCACCCACACAACACTTAGCAAGCTAAAGAAGATTAATCGACTATATGAAGCGAAAGCACTTGGATTTTCCCATGTGTCCTCGAGCGTTTGGTCATCTATAGAAATACAACCGGCTTCTCCTTTGCTGCATAAAGGATTGGGCCACTTGCGCATTTATTCCTCATCTTTTATTTACTGTACTTTGTTTACTTGCTTTATGAAAACCCTAAAAATCCGTTTGCTAAGTATTTGCAGAGAATTCTGATCCATACCACTAGCCACCTTACGCTCCTCGTTGGGTTCGACACTCTTACTTATCGAAAATGCGATAAACCCCTATACTTGTGGGTCATCAAGACTATTTTACGCGCCGTTGTCGGGAGTGAAGCGTTATTGGAGAGTGGGCGGTAAAGGAAACTTCTCTGTGAGTATTGTTTACTGCTAGTTGCTTTATTTTCGTTATGGATAATTCGCTGAGTTTTTATTTGGTAATGCTACTACCCTTTGCTAAGGTAGTAGACAAGCCACCACCTATTTGAAAGATGTTTTCAAAATACCTACAAGAATTATTGATGCGTGTTATAGATAACTACTATGTTGGGGATGGGCTGTCCATCCGGTGATCATTTACTCTTTATACACGAATTATGCGGGTTGTTCAAGTGTGCAGGTATTACTACAGATCAAGTTAAGAAGAAGTTATTCTCATTATCACTGAAAGGAAGAGCTGAGGAATGGTATAAGCTGTTGGAGAATGGTTAAGCTCTGGAATGGGAGGAAATAGTGCCTCTCTTTTATTCAAAGTTTTATCCTCCTAGTGAGATTCATAAAGATCAGAATCAAATATATAACTTTTGGCCTCTTGATGGAGAGAGTAGAGCTCAAGATTGGGGGAGATTGAAGTTACTAATGCTCAAATGTCCCATTCATGAGCTCCCTAACAATATTATTATCAATAACTTTTATGCAAGGCTCCCTCTACATGATAAAGATTTATTGGATGCTTCTTGTGGTGGATCATTCACTCGCATGGAAGAAGAAGCTAAATGGGATCTTCTGGACCGTATTCAAGACAACGCTGAAGCTTGGGAGAATGACAAAGGTAGAAAGTCAGGTATAAATTATGATTATGAATGCATTGAATCTTTTATGGGAACTGATGACTTTCAAAATATTAAAAATGCTTATGGTCTAGACTCTCAAGCTATTACTTCTTATTTTAAGGCTTTTGCTTCCTATATTGAAGTGCCTAAAAAGAAGTGGAATAAGTATCATGAACCTTATAAAGATGTTGCTAAGAGTGTTCCTACAAGAAATACTAAAGTTTATACTGCTAATCATGTTTTACCCGAACCTTATATTGAGAAAATGCCTTTTCCAGTTAAGGTAAAGAAACATTCTATGATAGCTAGTATGGTCAATGAAAGTACTAATAAAGCTATTGAACCTGATAAACAAGAGGTTGATGAACCTATAGTAGCAAATGTGAAAGACTTTGTCACTAAGTATGAAAAAGAGGGACACACTATCCTTTGTAAGGATACCTATAATATTGTTTCACATAGTAGTGTTATGAGAGCTAGTATTCCTGTGTTTTCTGTTAGAATAAGTGATCATTGCTATGATGGTCCTTGTGATAGCTATATTGTTAAGTTTATGCATGATACTGAAAGCTACTATGAGAGAGGGAAACGTGTTCTTATGTATCTCAATAATATCAAGTTTCCTCGTTTATGCTGAAAGTTTTTATGTTGCACTTGTTTTGCCTTCTTATGCAAGAAGCCTCTAGTTTCAACAACTTGTTTGTTTACAAAATCCCCTTGCATAGGAAGTGGGTTAGACTTAAATGAGTGTGTGTTTTTTCTTCTTAATGCTCTCTTTCACTTCAATCCATATCCCTATGAGAGCTTCTTCAAAATTATCATGCACATCTTAATGGCTATAAAGAAAGAGCTTTATGGGAGACAACCCAATTTGTTTTTGCTTTTAGTTTGTTTTTGTTTCTTTGAGTCTTGGAAGTTATTACTTCGGTAATAACCGCTCCTTATCCGTTTTGTTTGGTTTTTGTGTCAAGATCAACCTCTAATGAGAGAGAAGTAATATTTGGGGAAGATGTTGTCCCGAAACAGATTTTTGTGCTTCACCGTAAAAATTCGTGAGAGATCTCTGTATGTCGGATTGAGCTGTAATGTTTTGTGCTTCTGCCCCAGGTTGTTATTTAACTTTCGTTAGTTTTGCACTTTTTGATTTGAGCAACAGAAGATTTTCGAAAAAATTGATATTTACCTGCTGGTCTGTTTTGACAGATTTAGCCACTCTTGCATTTGCTTCTTTATTCGATCTCCTTTTTGAATTCTTTTTGGGTTTTTAGAAGAAGTTACTTCAGTAGCTTTTGTTTTGATGGTTTTTAGTTGAAGTTGGACTCAAAAGGTTTTATCACTTCATATATACTAATGTTGCTAATGAGAACTGTGTGAAGTTTTGTGTGAAAGAAATTTCCAGGAAGTGGAGATAATGGTGTAATAAGGAAGAGAAGGGATTTATGATTCAAGTAATAAGTATAAGAAGATGAAGATATTGATGCTATCCAAGTAATGACTCTGGAAGAATCTACTAGATATCAAACTCAGAGACATGCAGAGTCTGTTTTTAAATAGGTAACAATTCTGGTAAGAAAAGTTCCGCGAAAATACTATCCAACTATATTTTTGCAGTTTTCAGTCGATAAGGAAAGTTACGAAGCGAAAAAGGGACGGAACCGGAGCCGGGGTAGCCCACACCACCCTGTGGCGCAGGCCCACCCCTAGCCGCGCCACCAGGTGGTGAGGCCACCCCAGACTCCGCCTCTGACCCGTTTTCTCCCAGAACCTTCCTTTTGATATGAAACTTCGTAATATATAACCCCCCGGATTCCCCGAGGTCTGTATATCGTGTTTTTCGTCGTGTTTTTGTTTCGATCTGTTTCTGCCAGGTAGAATCCCAGATTTGGAGCCACGATGTCTTCCTCGGGATCATCCAAGGGAGATTCCTTAGAAGATATCATCAACCCATACATGAGAGAATGGAAGATTCATCCCAAGGAGTTGTTGCTCGAAGGTGGGGAGGTCCGGATTAAATAGGTTCAAGGCCCTAAAGGTGAAGGAAGTCTGGAGGACAGGATGGAAGCACTGGAGCATGAAGTCTTTAGGTACATGAAGATGGCGGAGCGCGAAGTGGATATCATCCATAAGATTTGTTCCGAACTCATCACCGAGCACTAGAAGGAGACTGCTGAACTCAAAGACGAAGTCCTCTCACTCTGCCAAACAACCAACAAACTGCAAGCACAGTTCTATGATGTTCAAAATCAAAACTATGAGTATGAGGCTAGATTTAAACGCATAAGTGCTGCTGCAAGTTTCAGGATGTTGGAGACCACAATGTCCTTTGTTGATGGGAAGCCCTTACCCTAGAAGACGGACGAAGATGAAAGGATACCACCACCACCAAAGGAGTAATTCGTCATCAGGTTTGGCATCCCCTTGGTTTGTTCCAAGCTTGGGGAGTGTCACGGTATCACATCACTATCTTCTATCTTTTTACCTTATTAGTAGAGTCATATCATGAATAAAGGAGTTATTTTGTAGTATGGTTTGCATTATGGAAGTGTCCCCTCTCTCGTTAGATTTGTATCCCTTTGTGTAAGTTTCTGTTATGGAATATTAATGAGAAGTTCTATCATTCACCCTTTTGCATAACTTATGTTAGTTTTCAATTTGTGGTTATATGATTAATCTTGTTGTTAGTATTGGTATCACTTTGGGATCATTGAGTTAATTTAGTTGGTTTTGGCAAACCTGGCTCGGTCGATGTAACACCTTTTGAGAGTTGAAAAGAAAAAGGTAGTAGTACTCTAAAGAAAAATAATTTCATCATCTTTCTTTCTTGATTTGCTCATAAGTCTAGTATTCTCTAGTTAAGATCTTTTGTGCCTCCAAGGAAGATTGCATGTTTGTCTTTATCACTTGTATGTTTGGTTGTTTCCTTCAACTCTTATACTTGCTACCCAGCCTTGCTAGCCAAAAACATGTACTGAGAGGGTATTCTTCTCATGCATCCACCTCCTTTAAACCAAAACCTTTGCCATTTGTGTCCAACATAACTACCTACTAGCATTAGTGCTATTCCAAGTAAATTCCTGTTTTGTCTACCTCCCAAATTAAACTTGTTATGTGAAAATTAGTGATTAAAGCTCTCATGAACTTGCTGGCACACTTTACTTTCTTGCAAATAAACTTGAACCATTGGGTCCTTCTTTGTTGCGTATATGCTTGCGCTTTATGAGTTGAAGTTAGCCGAACCATGTATCATGGGGACCGCTTTCAACACTTCATTGGTACTTGTACCTAGTTGATATCATGTTCTTTTGCTTATGGATCCCGGCGGTGTGAAATAAAAGTGGAACTTGTAAGATCATGGAGTTTATATGTGTGTTAGAGAAAGCACTGGGGCTAGCCTAAGCCATGCCTAATCATGGTGGAAACTTGCAGCATAACTATAGTGAGCATTCTATGAAGCATCCTCAATAAAAACCTATGCAAATAGCAAATAAAAGATCATTTGAGATGCTCAGCATGCCTTGCCTTGTCATTTTGATTATGGGATAGCTCATGTGTCATGTGCAAGGGGTACCCCGTTGGCGGTTCTCAATGATACACATGTATTTACAATGACAAGAGCTTGCTCATGACTGAAGTTGAGTAGCATGAGGATCGGTACTCATAAGTAAGGGGCATGAGATTTCAACTTATAACTTGTCAAGCATATCCTCTTAGTTGTGTCACTTTAACCTTAATCACCTAAAGATGCCTATGATAGGGGCAATGAGAGCTGAAAGCTAGTAAGTATCATAATTTTTGGGAGCTCTTTATGAGACTTGCAATCCCTGCTTCCCTCTGCGAAGGGCCTTTCTTTTACTTTGTAGTTGAGTCAGTAAACCTACTCCCTTCTATCTCGGCAAGTATTTTGAGTTGATGTGTTTCATTCATTCATATGATGATTTATGCATTCATGTTTCTTATGTTCCTTGCTTTGCACATTGCTCTTATCCCGATGTTTACTACTTTGAATGTTATCATTGAAAAACCAGCTATTTGTGAACTCGAGCAAATTACCAACTATTCTTCGACCGAGAGCTAAGTTTGCCATTACCAATTATGATTCACTTTTATGTATCTTTATTGTGTTTCCTTTACTCATTGCAAGTTGAGTTATATAATAGTGAGTTGTCTTCTATTATGATCTATGTATTTGATGAATGTGATGCTTCTTGTCCGTATTCTTTTATCGACTCTTCACTTCATAAACCTGAGGTCATGTTTATTGAGCTCGGTTTAAACTAGGGACAAGCGAAGTCTAAGCAGGGGAGTTGATACGTCCATTTTGCATCACTATTCTATGTCTTAATTCACTATTATTCATTGATATATTTCGTATTGAGAGGTGATACTTATGTTATTTCATCTATTTTTGCATGGTTGATGACTTTTGGAGCATGGACCGCTGCAGTCAGGATTCTGATGGTAAAGGTGTTGTTTGGAGGCAAAATTCGCGAAGATCGGAAAATCCGGGAAAATATACGGAAAATCCTATTTTTCTAGAAGACTCAGGATGCTAGAAGATGGAGTGGAGGTGGGCCACAGGGGGCCCACACCACCCCATGGCGCGGGCAGGCCTAGGCCGCGCCTGGGAGTGGTGTGGCCACCCTGGCCCACTCCATCCTCTCCCCTATGGCGTATATCATCCCCACGAAACCCTAAGACTCGGGGGGCGACCATAGAAAGATTCCGCCGCCTCTGTGGGGCGGAAAACACCGAAAGAGAAAGATCTCTCCGGCAGACAGATTTCTGCCAGGGGAATTCCTTCCCGGAGAGGGGAGATTGTCGCCATCAACACCACCATCAAGCTGGACTTCATCGGGATCATCATCATCATCACCACCATCATCACCATCAGCACCCTCATCACCATCTCCATATTGCCGTAACAATTGCGTTGAATCTTGCATAGTTCATAGGGGAAACTTTCTAGTGTTGATTACTCTTTGTAGTTGATGCTATTGAGTGAACCATTGAAGTATTGTTTATGTTCAGATTGTTATACATCATTATTCCATCTCTGATCATGATCCATATGATGTCTTGTGAGTAGTTCATTTTGTTCTTGAGGACATGGGAGAAGTCTTGTTGTTAGTTGGAGTTGCGTTGAGAAAGATTCAATAGATTGTTATTTAAGTCGTGGTGTACTTCTTGTAGTGGTGTCATGTGAACGTCGACTACATGACACTTCACCTATATGGGCCTAGGGGAATGCATTGTGTATTTGGCTACTAATCGTAGGGGTTGCGGTGTGAAACCTGAACCCCCGTTAGGAAACCATTGCACAAGGGACGTAAGGGTCTTAGAGTTTAAAGCTGTGGTTAGGTTTCTACCTTAATTACTTTCTTGTACTTACGGATGTTTGCAAGGGGTATAATCACAAGTATGTATTAGTCTTGGATGGGGCGGTACATTAGCCCAGGTTCACCCACACAACACTTAGCAAGCTAAAGAAGATTAATCGACTATATGAAGCGAAAGCACTTGACAGTCTTCCCATGTGTCCTCGAGAACGTTTGGTCATCTATAGAAATACAACCGGCTTGTCCTTTGCATAAAGTTGGGCCACTTGCTGCATTTATTCCTCATCTTTTATTTACTCATACTTTGTTTACTTGCTTTATGAAACCCCTAAAATCCGTTTGCTAAGTATTTGCAGAGAATTCCTGATCCATACCACTAGTCAGCACCTTCTGCTCCTCGTTGGGTTCGACACTCTTACTTATCGAAAATACTTCGATACACCCCCTATACTTGTGGGTCATCAGGGATATCACTTGGCGGAACGAGTCAAGTAGCATTGTTCAGTAACGAGATTGAACACGACATGGTGATGTCATTGATCAGATCTCGGGCAATGCAAGTATCGAGTAACAAAGGGAATAAGAAACAGTGTCCGGTTCAAGCGACAAAAGATCTTCGAACGCAGAGGGTCACATGGCCATCCAGTCCCTCTCGATCATTGGTGTGGAGTGTCCCGACCATGTGCAGGTGTTCCCGAACCGTGGGGTATCAACAAGGGCTTGATGATGCTTAGAGAGTGTTTATAGGATCGGTGGAATCACCAAGAAGAGTAGGGAGAAACCGGAAGGGTTTGTGAAGTCCGGAGGATGTTCGGAGTGGAGGTGGAAGGTGTTCCATAGCCACGGAGGTTGAATAATATGTGAATGAATGTTAAATATTGATTTAATCATTTATTCATAATTATTTAAATAAAGAGAAAATCAATTTTAATGGTCAAAGGCTTAATGGGCCAATTATAGAGGGAGAGGGCCCATTAGGGGAAAGGAGAGAGGGAGAGGGGCCAAGGGGAGGCTGGGCCTAGCCCCCTCCCCCACGTCTTGGGGCCCACTAGGGTGGCCGGCGGCCACCCCTCCCCTTCCTCTCCTTTAGTCCCACCCCGGGACTTTGAGGGAGGTAGTACCTCCCCTCCCCCTATATATAGTGGGGGTATTTGGCCAAAAGAAATACACCAATAATAAATAAAGGGCTCCCCACTTTTGGGAGGACCTCTAATTGATATTTTCTCTCTCCCCCTCTCTCTCTCGTGACCGTGGTCCCAAGTCTGGACTGCAGGCTGCGAGAGACATCTTCCCTGGAGGCGTCGTCATGGCTGAGATTCGGATCCGGAGCTCTACTTCCAAACTGCTTTGGATCGGAAGCGGGAGTCATCATCGGGCACGGGCGTGTGTAACTCCTGCAGTGTCGCACTTGAGGCACTCAAGTCGTTGGAGCCAAGGAGCGCAAGGACTTCATCACGACCTTGAGGTTGGCTTCGGCTCGTCTACATCAACCACGCTCTCCTGAGTGTTGACAACACTTTTTGGTCTTCAATGGTACGCGAAAAGCCCCTCCCGTTACTGTATTACTAATAGATAGGTCCTGGCAGCTTCAGGGGTTCAGGGGCGTAGAGTAAAATTTATTGTTTTCATACGCGGAACTCCTACAAGCCGCACATAGCTATTGCGGAAGCGAATGATGTAGTCGTCGATGGACTCTTCTCGTCGCTGTCGAACTTGCCTGAGCTCAACAACGGAGAAGTCCTTCTTCATGGCAATGAAGTGCTTCTTAAAGACTTCCTTCATGCCCGATCAACTTCCAATGGATCCAACCGATAGACGACTGTACCAATGGAAGGCAGGTCCGGTTAATGACCTCGAAAATTGTCGAAGGAGAAGCGACGAGTTGTTTGCAGTGTCGCCGCATGCTGCCTCGAAGTACGCCAAGTGCTCCCTTGCATCGCCTGTCCCATCGAATTGACAGAACTTTGGTGGGTGCCATCCCGCAAGGAATGACACCAGTTCGTGCCATGCTTCATAGGGCTTCTCTAGCTCGCTCCCCGTGGTGCGAGGAGAATTATCGACCTTCATTTGCTCAAACCTCTTATCCACCATGCCTTGAAGCATGTCATGGTAGCCTTTCAGCATGCTCTGTTGTGGGGTTGCGTCAGCCGGACCAGTGGGTCTAGCCTAATGTCGAGCATGCGCACTTGTTCCTTCATGTTGGCGTCCGTGATTGGGTGGTGCATTTGTTAGAGCGCCAGCCTGCAGCTCTTCCTCTTGTGGGTCTATCACCCTCGGTGGCATGCTTTGTGGCGGAACACCGTTGTTGTTGTTGTTGTGGTTGTTGTTCATCATGAGCTCGATGAATTGGTCGAGTTTTGACGTTAGTTGGTCAATCTTTTGGCGTTGTTCCTTCATCTCTTCTTCCAGGGCAGCTTCTCTCCCTGTGGCTGCACTAGCTTCTGCGGCTGCAGAGCCGTCGTTCTTTCCACCATCTACCACCATGTGGGCTGGTGCGGTATGGAGGTCTTCAAGGCCATCTTCGCAGTCTGATAGGACTGAAGGGGCGAGCTCATGGTATGGAGGGGAGTGCGGAAGTTTCTCCAATGAAGAGGTGGAAGACGAGTCAGAGAGCTCTCTTCATCGTCGTTGTGGTCGTCCATCCCTTCCTCTCCGGTTGACTCATTGGTCACACTCCGAAGTGCGACAGACCTTAGCCGTGTCTTGGCCCTGGGTCGACTTGCAACCTGCAATAACCCATCGGGGATCTCGTGGAAGTCTTGAGGTGATGTCGGTGTAGCGTCGTGGCGAAATGTCCGGGTGGTATCCCGAGTCTCCATCAGAAAGTGAGCCTTACCCTGTCATGATGGGAAGGCATGGAGCCATAGACCTTGCTCCCTCTTGAGTTGTAGAAGTATCGGACTTGGCCTCCGCGTCTGTGCCTTTGAACCATGAACGTACATGGCCGAGACGTGGCAAGAAAGCTTTCTTGAAGTCGGCTTTGGGGTTTGGCACGATCTCCTCATCTGAGGGATAGCCAAACTCATGGGTCACTGAGGAGGTTTCCACCGTCACTTGACTCAAGCCTTGGGCGCCTTTGCAGCAGTGCCGCACAAGGCAAGGTTCTTCTTTGTCGCTTCTTTTTCGCCTATAGCCTCCTTCTGGAGGGCTTCCTCCCTGATTTTCTCCACTCCTTGAGGAGAAGAAAGTGAAGGGTTCGCGGGAGGCATCTCGTCTTTTCCTAGGGCAACGAAGGTTGAAGCCCCAAGATATGCCCCGGGGTTGGGGGAAGTTGCGACTAGAGTCTCCTCGACGCCCTCCATTGGCGTGGTTGTTGGTGTTGGTGTATTTTGCCTTCGAGGAGGCGAGGATGACGATGTGTCCATCACCTGTTCACCGTCTTGTTGAGGATTTGCTGAAGGAAGCGGTGATGGAACCGCTTCGCCCTTTTGTTCCATGCCCCCTACAGGCTCCTTGCGTGGTTTTGGGGCAAGGCGGTTGAGCAGGTAATTGTACTGCTTGTGCCGCTCCAAGTTTGGAGAGATGCGGAAGCCGATCCTGTCGCTCTCTTGAACGACCGCACCATCGGGCCTTACCCGAACTTGGGTATGGCGAAGCACTAGGTCTTCTAGCTCTTTGTACAGAACTTGACGGTTCCTCCGGCGCCTCTCACTCTTGTGTTGGTTCTCCGTGAGAACCCGCTGGGCTCTTGGGGGTGTTGATGGCGTAGGTAGAAGAGGCGGGGCAGCTTGTCGCGATGACGTAGTAGGCACATCCCTCAAAGGGTGCACCTGAAGTTGCTCTCCACGCCTATGAGGGGATGAAGTCCGTGGTGGAACGACAGCTCGCGGGGAATCCCTTGGGCTCCACTGCTGAGTGGGACGAGGGTCCCTCTCATCATCTTGAAATCGTGACCAACGGTTCCAACGTGGGGGCATGCTAGGATGCCCCCGCTGAGTGTGTCGGATGGGTGAAGGTTGGCGTCGGGGTGCCAATGTGTGGTGCTCATGTTGAGGACAATGGCTTGGGGCTTGGTCTCTAATCCTGCCCCCAGCTTGTGTCGATGATGAACTTGGCGCTCCTTGCTCATGGAGCCGCCTTTGGATGCTATTCATTTGATCCTGCAAGCGGCGAAACTCTTGTCGTAGGTCTTCTCCACGTGGCGCAGGTGCCTCGTTCCGAAGAATGGCAAACCTGTTGTCGCTGGGGACAGGACGGCCGTTGACCACCGAAGTGTGGCAGCATGGTGCACACATGCTGCCTTGGGGATATTCGGGGTTGATGGAGAGCGTAGGGCCTAGCGAGACAGACTCCTTACGGGAGTACCATTTTCAGAACTCCTTCATGATGGCTCTTCTCACCGCCAGCTTGACCTCCAATGGCTCGGTGCTCATGCACGTGAACACCTCGTCGGCGAGGTCCTTTGACCGGAGGGACCAATCTTCCGCAAGCGCCGCGCTCTTGGTGATGCAAGAGCTTAATTTCTGGTGGAGTCGTTGTACCTTGTGGCACTTCCACCGGTAGTTCCTCAGTGGATGCGGGCTTTTCGACAAACGGGTGTTTGTCATGAGCCTTCGCAGGTTGCCAGAGGCGGCTTCCAAGCCTCCTAGAAGCTGAACTCCGGTGCGCCCCATCGTTGGCGTAGGCTGCTCCGTGCATGAGGGCGGGGCCAGGGCGTGCAGTGACGCCACACCTGCCGGCTTGTAGAGGGCATTGGAAGAGAGGCACTGGAGCGCCCCCACGTCCCCTGTGATGTCGTATCCCGTTGACTCCTTCAACAGGGCGCATGCCTCGAGCATCAACTCGCGGCGCTCCTTCTTTGCCATGACGGATGACCGCCTTTGCGCCTTCTTGGATTACATTTGAAGCTACTTGGCTCCACAGGCTTGGTGCATTAACATCTTGGCGCCGACCTCGACGACAACCATGGGAGGGAAGGATGATCCAAAATGGATCACCCAGGGCTCCGCGTTGGTGGCGTGGGAGAGTCCTCCTGCATGAAGAGGATTCTTGATCAGCGGAGCTCCACGCTGTTGGCTTGTCATGCTGGATGCTGTGTGGGTTGGGTGAACGGGCGAAGAGGATTCTGACGACCACAGTGGAGCAAAGATGGGAGGAGAACCACGTCCCACCGGGCGTGCCAATTTGTTTGACACGAGAAAAATGTCTGGGGAGTAGAGGAGTGCTACTTTGGGGAAGAAGATGGTAGCGTGTTTTTCTCATGCGCCGAGGTAAAGAAAAAAGAAATGCGGGCGTGCCAGTGTACCGTAGTACACAAGAAAACGAGAGGGAAGTCATATTTCATTAATCTCTCTTGGAGAAACAAAGTATAATATCCCAAGTACATGCGCTCCGTGGCCTGCTTGCGCGGCCATCCTGACTATGGCGATTGCGATCTCCTGGTTCCCGGGGCCTCGGAAGGCGCCCGGTTAATTACTCCCGCGGGTTACGCCGCGGGACACCTCCGATTAAGCTGTGTGGTCGTCTTTTTCGTCTTCGCTTCGCGTTCTCCATGCATGATGTGGTGGTGGTGTGTGTGTGGGCGGCGGCAGATCCCGTGTCCTCGTCGGTACACGTGCCGTGAGTAGCGTGGCCTTTGCTCCGGCCACGCCCTCCCGCACTGTCGTGCCTCGTCGATCTTGACGATGTCGATGTAGTTGGAGTTGGGGTAGCATGGGTCCGCTCATCTGGGACTTCTCGACGACTAGCAGCCTCGTCGGGGTGTGCAAGGAATAATGCCTCGCGGGAGTAGGTGTCGGTGGAGATCGGCGTCGGTGTGAAACCAACGCACGCGTACAAGTCAGCGCGCCCAGTGTGGTCGGCGCCTCGTCTCGGCCCGACGCCGAATTCATGGCTGTCGTCCCAAACAAGAGCGTCATCTCACTGGCTTCAGGAGAGGTGGAAATAGGTCTCCGCCGCGCATCACGTCCTGCCACGGATGGCCACCGTCATCTCCATGTGGGCGGACAGTAGCGCGTCTTGTTGAAAGCGATGACACGCATGATGGGGCTCCTTGGGCGCGTGAACAGCTTGGAAGCTTGACATGCCGTAGACTCCCGAAACTCGAAGGTAGCGATTGCCACGACTTACTATTGATGATGTTTGGCACGAGCTGCACTCGCAGTCTTCTCATGCACACATATGCACGTCACATGCGCAGAATGCATGCATGCATGTATACGTTCACACAGAACATGTCCTTTTGGTCTCTCAATACGTGCACCATAATTGTTGCATCATAATTATATCATGCTCATGTCATCATGCCACCTTGGATTTGAGCATCATATAAAATCCTTTTCATTTGGTTCTTCTCTCATATGCATTAGTAATTATATTTGTCTCTTGATATATTGTATTTGATTCTTGATAAATGCTTGATGCCCAAGTTGAGTTGGGGGCATATCTTTTATTCAACTCCACCACCTTTTCCTTGTCACCACCTTATAATTCCACCATCCTAATTATCCATGAGCTATTACACTTTTCCTTTGGCATTTAAATCTAGCTCATGTGGGTTGGGATAGATCTACTTCTATTTTTCCACATGCCCTCACACTAGTATCATGTTGTTTTCACATTATTGATATGTGGAGCCACCTTTGCATGCCTTGTGAGTGGTACCCCTTTTTCTAGCTTCCATATGGATTGGTTTGGAATAATTGCTCATGTTTGAAAATTGTTGAGGATATAATGCATCTAGTGGAATATACACACTAGCAAGTCGCAAGTCCTAATTATATTCAAGTATGATCATCTCCATCTACTCCACATGGAATCTACTTTTAATTCCTTTTTGCTTGGCCTTACTCCATATTAGAGAATGCATATGTATAAATGTCATGGGACTTTGGTATTGTTTTTACAAGAATAAACATGGCATTTATTACACATGCATGGGCCATGCAAGATCACCTTCTTTTCCATTTCTCTTTGGTTCTATTTTTGGCTTGAGTGGGACATGGGTATTTTACCATGGTCCAACTTGTTTTCTCTACCTCTCTTCTTTTAATTTTTGGGACCACCCTCTAACCTCGTCCTACCTCATCTCTAAAACCTCCACACACCCCATGCATGCCACCATCTTCTCGATCTCCTGTCTTTGAATAGATAGAGTTTTGAATTGTTGAATCATGCCTTTTGGATCAGTTCAAATCTTCAAATCCCTATCTACTCAAAATACAAATCCTAATTCTATCTACCATACCTAGTCCTCTCCCTCTCTTTACCTAGCTAAAACCCTAGTTACACCCTCTCCTCTTTTCCCCTTTCTCTCTAACCCGAGCCACCACAGCCCTAATCTACACAGCTCGACACCTAACCTAGCTAACCACCCCATGCCGAGCCATGCCACCACCCTAAACCCTAACTCGAGCTAACCCCTCCAACCCTAGCTACCCGAGCCTCTCCCTCCTCTCTCTTTTTCTCTCTGCCAGCAAAGCCCCACACCGAGCAGGCCCCTCACATCCTGCCAGGCCCAGTGGCCCCATGCACCGCCCTTGCCCTGCCTTGCACGTCGAGCACGTGAGAGCAGAGAAGGAAAAGGTGGCCGAAGCCACCTTTATCTCCACCGATCCCCTAAGACACCTCTCCCCTCTCCCTCTTTGCTATCTACTCCCTCCCGTCTCTCTCTCATGCGCAGATCCACCCCTGGCCGCTGCGTCGTTCCCTTCCTCCCCCTGCACCTCTTCTCCAACTCCGGCCACCACCTCGGCATCCACCACCGTCCTCTCGATCCAGCAGGCGGGCGTGGCGTTTGTGTGTCGAGGAAGAACGAGGCGAGGTCCCCGGCGTCGCTCCTGTGCACGACAGCGAGGAGGAGGAGGTGCAGGATCTGCTGCACACCGACGCGCCGAACCGAAACCCTAGCTCGCTCAGCCTCTGCATCTCCGTCGTCCTGCTGCTCCCCGGCCCGATCCACCACCTCCGACGACCCAGGGGTGAGCCACCGTACCTCCCAGACATCCCCTAGGCCATCGTTGTTTCCCGGTCTCGGCGGTTGTTTCATCGACCGGTCTCTATGCGCTGGCGTGCGCTAGCTGCAGCTCGTTGTCGCGCCGCAGAAGGCGTACCTAGCCGCGCAGCCGCAAACCTCCAACGTCCCCATAGCCACATGATGGTTCCGCCCTGCCTTGACAGCGGCAGCCATGAGTTCGGACCCCATGGCGACGCGCCCGATCGTCTGGCCGTCCGTCAGATAGTTCAGAGAAGAACAACAGTATGTGTTGGTAGCTTTGCACATACCCCCCCTTTTTTTGGCTTCCTCAACCCGCACTCCACCTATCCCCACCTGTCAGCCTCGGTGTACTTCTTACAAAAAGGCTCCCGACTTTTGTAAATCTCAACCCGCGGTCCCCGGCTCTGCCGCGTGGCACCCGCTCGCTCAGCCACTGTCGCGTGGGTCCGTTGGCCCGAGACCCACTGTCATCTCCAGGCTAGGCGCCTCATGATGAAAAATGTGAGGAATTCAAATATGCCATTCAAAATATCATTTGAGCATTTTAAATTTTTGAAATTGTTTAAATGCAATAAAAATGCCTTTTCTTAAATAATTAATAACTTTAATTCTACAACTCCAAATTTGACAAATAATATGTCTAAATCGATCAGCGCGACGAGCCCGTTCTAACTATACATTCCATGTTCTGAATTGCAGCATGCATCATATAAATATAAAGTATACAGCAACTTATTTGGGGTTAAAATGTGACCAAAAACTTAATAAATGCTTTATTCTTGTACCCCACACCTCATCCATACCATGCTATATTACTGCCATGCAAATTGTGCATCATTCATCATGGCATGCTTGTTTGCTTGTCGCATTTTAATTCATATGCTTGTGCACTTTATTTATGTTGGCTCTTGTTTGTTTGGTTATTCTTCAAATAGACGCCGAGCAGGGGATATATCAGGAATCCCAGGAGCACTACCCAGATCCGTCTCTCGCTTCAACTGAGCTGCCAGGCAAGCACTATCACATGCTTGCATACATATAGTACCTATTGCCTCTATATTATTCTTGCATCATTGAGTCGCGATTGCATTAAATTGAATCCCAAGTACTGCATAGCCTTTCTTTATTAAACCCCACCGAAGCTTGTTCCTCCATCCCATGAGCCACTACTACAGGAGTTGTTTGAGCCATGTGAGTCATAGAACAGCATGTGTAGGGTATGTGAGTGTCTGATGGATAACGAGGTACCTAAACAACTTAACCTGAGTAGTAATGGGATAACTCATGAAAGAGGCACCGGTGGGCAATATCTGCTATTTGGTTTTTCATGCTCACTTGTGTCCCGTAGGACCCCGAGTACTTGATTCCTGTTCCTTGATTATTCGCACTATCCATATCCGGGAGGCCTTATGGACCCCCCTGAGCCAGAGCTTGATTCATTTCTATTTCTTGGGGCCACAAAGTAGTTTGGGGCTTTATTACTATCCTGTACTTATACCATGCTTTACTGCTTTATTTTAGATTGTGCGAGGAGCACCTGTACTGTTTAAGAATGCGGAATGTTTTCGCGGTATCGACAAGCCCAGTCACATTTTTAGGTTGCCAGTCGTTTACAGCCATTGTCGCAAAACCACAGGTGCATCTTGGAGCTGGCCAACCGTTGCGGGTAGCTTATTAGGGTGGCCCCTGAAATATTTCTGAATCTGTGATCGCTTTGTCGTGAATGCCTCGTTGGGTTTTGATTTGGTTTTTCCGAGGTTGATCGAGTGTGTGTTGCTATTTGTGCACCCCTACAGGGTAAATCTTTCTGAAAGCCGTGTCCGCGGTTATGGACGACTTGGAGCACAGTTTCTCGATCATAGACAAGTATAACTAAAGTACCGCTTTTAATTTGACTAAGTACCTGACTAGTAAATAGTGCAATACTCATGGAATGGTTAATAAAACTACCAACATATGGGTTGTTCGTCCGCTTTCTCGTTGGTAAGCGAGAAGGAGGATGGATCTAATTATCTTTGTTATAACTGTTGTTACTAATTAACGGACATCCGTCTATCATTGGTTAGGCGGATGGTTAGCGAGTATCTATAGACTTGTTAGTTATTATCTTTTGCTACAATTGCGTCATCCCAGGTTGATGTCCCCTTTAGAGGCATAAAGACTTGCTGAGTACCCCTAGGGTCTCACACGATAAATTGTTTGATTTAGATGAACATGTGTACTCGCAAGATGGATACTGGGTGGAGGAGACAGATGATGTTGGCAACGATCACTCGGTGTAGAGATTCCGGGGATGGGGATCCGCGAGATCTGTGGGCGGGATGTGTTTATTTATGTGGCATCTTATGCCGATTTGCTTCTTATTCGTACTCGGATCTTGTTTTCCGCTTCCGCCTGATACTATGATGTTTGATGTATGAGGAGCTATCCTAAACTATTATCTCTATCTAGGATATCTTGCCGTATGGCGTTGCAATATTTCTATTTCTTTTAGATGGAATGGCTCTGAAAACTGTTGTATGGTGGCTTGCATACATACTCACTTGTGTATGTAGTTGATCCCTTCGCCTGTCGATTACATCGCTCGTTCTTGTCCTGATATTCTAGAAGTGGTTAGGACGGCCGAAAGGTCTACCTATGAGTGGCCCCTGGCCCCACCGTACTATTTTAACCACTTTCGTTCATCTAGGCATGCAACTTAGAGCGTAATTCACCGAGGTAGTTACAAGCGTTGTGGAGAGGAGGTCGGGCTGCATGCCGGCAGCCCCGACGCCGCCGTCTTTGGCAGCATGGAGAGGACGTCGGGCTGCGCACCGACAGCCTCATCATCGTCATCTTGAGCATCGTGGAGAGGGGGTCGGGCTGCACGCCGGCAACCACGACGTCACCGTCTTGTGTGTCGTAGAGAGGGTCTCGGGCTGCACGCCAGCAGTCCCAACGTCGTCGTCTTGGGTGTTGTGGAGAGGGCGCCGAGCTACATGCCAGCAGCCGAAACCATCGTCTTGGCGCCATGGAGAGGAAGGCGCCAGGCTGCACGCCGGCAGCTCATCGCCCGTCGTCTTGGGCGCCATGGAGAGGGAGAGCACCGGGCTGCACGCCGGCAGCTCATCGCCGTCATCTTAGGCCCATGAAGAGGGAGTGTCGGGCTGCACGCCGGCAGCCCAACACTGCTGTATTCGGCGCCGTGGAGAGAGAGAGTGTCGGGCTGCACGCCGGCCGCCCAAGGCTGCCGTCTTCGGCGCCGTGGAGGGAGAGAGTGTCGGGTTGCACGCCGGCCGCCCAACGCCGCCGTCTTCAGTGCCATGGAGAGAGAGAGTGTCGGGCTGCACGCCGGCAGCCCAACACCGCTGTCTTCGGTGCCGTGGAGAGGGAGAGTGCCGGGCTGCGCGCCGGCAGTCCATTCGGGAAGGTGAACGTGCGCGTGCATTATGCAGAGAGAGGGAGAGAGTATGTTCTACCATGGTTCTTACCATTAGAGATCGTCTTCTCCGCCATGGAAGCTCTTCCTTGCTCCTAAACAATGTGTACGTGTGTGGTATTTGGAGTTTGGAGTGGGAGATCGTGTAGATGGGGTATGGTGGATGCGTGTATATGATTTTGTGTGTTGATGGATCCTGCTTGCTCTCCAGCTGCGCGAGAGCTCGCTCCGTGTAACACCCCGTCCACTCCTGGGTCCGGGGGTGTCACTCCTGGCATCTTAATAGGATATCTAGACTGGCCCCACAGACCAACACTAGTCTTTTCTGCGCACTTTGTCCTTACTCGTGCGCACCCGATTACCCGCTTCCCGGTCGGTCACCCATCCTAAAATTGCTCTAGGCCAAGCACGCTTAACCTTAGAGTTCTTTTCGAATGAGTTTCTGGAAAAAAATGTTGCAACTTGTTGGTATGAGTATTCTATCAATCCTATTAAGCCATGTGTCTGGTCTCACACTCCGCCTTAGTCCTCCGTCTCCAGGTCGCGTGTGTGCCTCCGGGGTGTTGTCCGTCGTCTCCTCCGAGAGTTGTGCGTCTTCCGCCGAACGTCCTCCCGAGTGTGTGTCTTCTGCCGGGCGTCCTTCGGGGTGTGTGTTGTGATCCCCGATCTTAGCCGGGCGTATGCCTTTTATAGGCGGCAGCAGCAGGTATGGATAACCATGGAGAGTGAGAGTTTATCGCGGGCGCCGGGCGGCCATGCTTATCTCGACGCTCGCACGCTCTATTCCTCCAGGAAAATCGTGGCCAGCTGAACGCCCTTGCTTTGATGTTTATCTGATAGCTAGCTTCGGGCGCATGGATCGGTGCAAGATGATCAAAATAAAACTTGTTACACATGATCCGGTAGCCAGCACGACACATCGCTATGCATGGACGGCCGGCCGGCCGGCCAGGCCGTACATACGCTATAGGCCGTATTTTCATATTTCTGTAAAATAAGCTAGTAATTAATTGAATTATGACCGCTAGCCCTTTTTTTCCTTGGCATTAATTCAACAAACGTGCTGGTGGCCTTGCACGTGACACTGCATACACTTTGATGTGTATTAGCTCCATGGGTTGATCGACCAGCTCCATAAAATATACTGTACAGCTTATTATCAAAGTATTAGCTTAATTCTGATACAAATTAGCATCGAACACTTTTCTCTAGCATTTGGTTGAGCCAAATTCTGGTCGGGCCCTCTAATATTTGCGGTATATACCGCACCGCCCACCGGTGATTTCCGCTAGCGACATGCACCACAACGACATAATCTGGCAAGCAATCTTATGGATTAGTACTGCCATCATATGTTTTAGTGCCACGACGTAGCTGAAAGTTCGACACCGGTGGCGCTAGCATGATCCGAGATTTGAAGCAACTGGGACCTAGGGAGCTTGCTCCTTGAGGATTTCCTATATATAGATTCTGTCGAGCTTGATGCAGGCATCATCTGCCGGCAGTTGACGATTCCCCGGCCGGGACCCAAGCGAACCCTCAGACACTCGGTGTTCATGCCTCTAGTAGACGGCATTATCCATGGCCAAATAATCATCATTATAGTGGTTTGCCCTTGGGTCACCGCCTTGACGCTGAGAAGCTTGCCCGACACCCTGTTGTTGCCAAGGAGGATTGGGTGTCGGATGCCGAGATGGCTGGCCCCCGCTAGCCGAGTTATGATTCTGCCGGTCATGGTGATTGTGTCCGGCATATTGATTGCACTGACCGGCATAACCTTGGCTAGCATTTCCTTGGTCGACATTGCCTTGGTTGACAATTTGCTTTCGGGCCCAGCCAGCTTCTCGATGGTCGCCTGAAGTGGGTTCGGCCTTGCCGACACATTGAAGTCGACGAGGTTCTCAGGCTTCTCCAATGGTGGGTGTCTCGACCTAGTGGACTTGGTAGCTACATCAGCTTCTCCGGCAACGCTTTTTCTGGCACCGGCATCCAGAGCGGTCATCGTGACCTCCACATATCTAGCGGGGCGATCGCTACACCGTCCGCGAGCTGCCGAGACAGCAAGAGGATCTGTATCCACATGCACCTTCTCCGGATACTTGCAAACAAAGTGGGTGGCAATGTAGATCTGATGGTCACCGAAGTTGATGAAGCAGTCATTCCTTGGGAGCGGCATGTTGCCAAAACAACCAACATTGCCGCTGACGAAGCTCAGCGAGCCGAGCCTCTCGACAAGGCCAAAGACTACGTGCTCACCGGAGACGATGATGTTTCCCGTCTAGATGAGAACTCTAGTCAGCACGCTGCTGGCGCCAACTGTCATGGTGGTGTCATGACATATGCCATGGGTAGGCTTATGTTGGGGCCGATGGATGCCGGAGAATCCGAGGACGGAGGATGCGGTAAATGAAGGAAATATGCCCTGAGAGGCAATAATAAAGTTGTTATTATGTATTCCTTGTATATGATAGATGTTTATTTTGCATGCTATAATTGTATTCATAGGAAACATCAATACATGTGTGTTTAATAAACAAAAAGGGTTCCTAGTCATGCCTCTCTTATAGACTAGCTTGTTGATTAACAAGATGATCAAGGTTTCCTGATCATGGACATTGGATGTTGTTAATAACAAGGTCACATCATTTGTGAAATGATGTGATGAACATTCATCCAAAGTATAGCATTACGATCAAGTCATTATGTTTATATTGCTATAACATCATACGAAGTAATCTTTATCCTTAGACCATGAGATCATGTTAATTGCTAACACCGGAAGAGTATCTTGGTAACATCAAACGTCACACCGTAACAGGGTGACTATAAAGATGGGTTCAGTGCTATGAAGGTGTTATGTTGAGGCTCATGGATCAAGAGTGGAATTTGTCAATCCAGATGACGGATAGATATACTCTGGGCCCTCTCGGTGATATCACATTAGGATAGCTTGCAAGCAAGTGATGTGATCACTAGAATGTTATATCAGGAGCGAGAAAGAGTGCATGTCGATAGCGAGATCAAACTAGGTATGGAATACCGATGATCGAACCCGAACATGTAATATATCGAGACAAAGGGATTTAGTTATAAGCGTTAAAGGTTCTCACGATCAAGAGTCATCGTTGAATGTGTAGGAGTCGATGCGGATCTCCGGTCCTGGCTGATTATTGATCGGAGAAGGGTCTCGATCATATACGCATTATTCGCGAACCGTAGGGTGGCACTTAAAGTTCTGGGACACCATTTTGGAGCACATATGTTTAGGATGAAAGAATTGCAAAGCGCGGGAATTGTTTCAATAGAAACCGAAATTATTTGGTGAAATTGCAGAAGGTGGTTCTGCATGTGATATTGAAATATTGCAAGGGGCTATATGTGAATATTTGTTAATTAAAGTAATTAACAAAATTCTGAATAAATTTAATAAAAAAGTTTTATTAAATGAGAGAGCATTAAATTTGGAGAAACTTAATGCATTTAAAGTGGAGACTTTAAAAGGGAATGTGAAGAGGCATTTTAATGTGGAGGAGTTACCACCACTGGAAACCGCTGCATTCACTTTAAATAGGGCACCATCTAAATCCGTTGAAAAGACATCGTATGAATTATGGTTTGGAAACAAACCTAAGCTGTCATTTCTTAAAGTTTGGGGATGCGATGTTTATGTGAAGAAACTTCAACCGGATAAACTCGAACCCAAAGCGGAAAAATGCGTCTTCATAGGATACCCTAAGGAAACAATTGGGTATACCTTCTATCACAGATCCGAGGGCAAGGTCTTTGTTGCCAAGAATTGATCACTTTCTTGAGAAGGAGTTTCTCGCGAAAGGTGTGAGTAGTCGGAAGGTAGAACTCGAAGAGGTTATTGAACCTTCTCTTCATGAAATGGTGAGTAGCGCAGCTCCAGAAGTTGTTTCGGAGTTGACTTCACCTAATGAAGAGAGAGCTAATGATATTGATCATGAAACTCCGAAGAGGACACTACCGAACCTCGCGGTCAAGCGGGACCGTGCAGCTCCTGAACTGCACGGCAATCCTGTTATAGATTTCATGATTGATGAAATAGATGACCACTGCGACGTATGAAGAAGCGATGATGAGCCTGATTCCAACAAATGGCTAGAAGCCATGAAATCCGAGATGGAATCCATATGCGAAAACCAGGTTTGGACCTTGGTGGACTTACCTCACGATCGAAAGGCCGTTGAGAATAAATGGATTTTCAAAAGAAAACTGATGCTGATGGTAAAGTAACCATCTATAAGGCTCGACTTATGCAAAGGGTTTCGACAAATTCAAGGAGTTGACTACGATGAGACATTCTCTCCGTAGCAATGCTTAAGTCGGTTAGGATTATGTTAGCAATTCTGCATATTTCGATTATGAAATATGGCAGATGGATGTCAAAACTGCATTCCTCAATGGTAATATTGAAGAAGAGTTGTATATGATACAACCTAAGGGTTTTGTCAATCCTAAGGATGCTGATAAGGTGTGCAAACTTCAGCGATCCATCTATGGACAAGCAAGCATCCGGAGTTGGAATCTCCGCTTTGATGAGGTGATCAAAGAGTTTGGATTTGTCCAAACTTATGGAAAACTTGTATTCACAAGAAAGTGAGTGGGAGCAATGTGGCATTTCTGATATTATATGTGGATGACATATTATTGATTGGAAATGATTTAGATCTTTTAAACAGTGTTAAAAGTTATCTAAACAGCAAATTTTCGATGAAGAACCTTGGTGAAGCTTCATATATATTAGGCATTAAAATCTATAGAGATAGATCAAGACGCCTAATTGGGCTATCATGATACATACCTTGATAAGATATTAAAGAAGTTTAATATGGACAGAAGTAAGAAGGGTACTTACCTATGTTGCAAGGCAAGACATTGAGTAAGACTCAAAGTCAGCTACTGAAGAAAGAGAGATAATGGATAAGATCCCCTATGCCTTAGCCATAGGCTCTATAATGTATGCCATGCTATGTACAAGACCGGATGTGGCACATGCTATTAGTTTGACTAGTAGGTACCAATCTGATCTAGGTTCGGAACACTAGATAGCGGTCAAGAATATCCTTAAGTACTTGAGAAGAACTAAGGATATGTTTCTTGTATACAGAGGTGAAGAAGAGCTAGTCGCTAAGTGTTATGTCGATGCTAGCTTTAACACCGATCTGGATGACTCGAAGTCTCAATCCGTATACATATTTCTCTTGAACGGAGTAGCAGTTAGTTGGAGGAGTTCCAAACAACCTGTGGTGGCTAGATCAATGACGGAGGCAGAATATGTTGCTGCTTCATAAGCGGCGCAGGAAGCGGTTTGGATGAAGGAGTTCATAACGGAACTAGGTGTGGTTCCTAGTGCGTTGGACCCAATGGTGATCTATTGTGACAATAATGGAGCCATAGCCAACGCCAAGGAACCAAGGTCTCACAAGAATTCCAAGCATATTAAGCGCCGGTTTCACTCCATCCGCGAGCATGTCAAGGATGGAGATATAAAGATTTGTAAAGTACACACGAACCTGAATGTAGCAGATCCGTTGACTAAAGTACTCCCTAGGGCAAAACATGATCAACACCAGAACTCCATGGGTGTTAGATTTATCACTATATAAACTAGATTATTATCTCTAGTGCAAGTGGGAGACTGAAGGAAATATGCTCTGAGAGGCAATAATAAAGTTGTTATTATGTATTCCTTGTATATGATAGATGTTTATTTTGCATGCTATAATTGTATTGATAGGAAACATCAATACATGTGTGTTTAATAAACAAAAAGGGTTCCTAGTCATGCCTCTCTTATAGACTAGCTTGTTGATTAACAAGATGATCAAGGTTTCCTGATCATGGACATTGGATGTTGTTAATAACAAGGTCACATCATTTGTGAAATGATGTGATGAACATTCATCCGAAGTATAGCATTACGATCAAGTCATTATGTTTATATTGCTATAACATCATACGAAGTAATCTTTATCCTTAGACCATGAGATCATGTTAATTGCTAACACCGGAAGAGTATCTTGGTAACATCAAACGTCACACCGTAACAGGGTGACTATAAAGATGGGTTCAGTGCTATGAAGGTGTTATGTTGAGGCTCATGGATCAAGAGTGGAATTTGTCAATCCAGATGACGGATAGATATACTCTGGGCCCTCTCGGTGATATCACATTAGGATAGCTTGCAAGCAAGTGATGTGATCACTAGAATGTTATATCACGGGAACAAGAAAAGAGTGCATGTCAGTAACGAGATCAAACTAGGTATAGAGATACCGATGATCGAATCTCGGACATCTAATATATCGAGAGACAAAGGGATTTAGTTACAAGCGTTAAAGGTTCTCATGATCACAGGAGTCATCGTTGAATGTGTAGGAGTCAGTACGGATCTCCAGGTCCCGCTGCTGATTATTGATCGAAGAAGGGTCTCGATCATGTCTGCATTATTCGCGAACCGTAGGGTGGCACACTTAAGAGTTACCGGACACCATTTTGGAGCACATATGTTTCAGACGAAAGAATTGCAAAGCGCAGGAATTGTTTCAATAGAAACCGGAAATTGTTTCGGGTGAAATTGCAGAAGGTGGTTCTGCATGTGATATTGAAATATTGCAAGGTGAAATGGATCGTATGGGCACCTAGAGGGGGTGTGAATAGGTGCTAACCAATTTTTAATACTTTTTCAATTTTAGGCTTGACACAAAGTAAATTCTCTAGATATGCAACTACGAGAATTTTCCTATATGTAGCCCTAACTACTAAGCACGTAAAAGAGGAGCGAGGAAACCGTAGTGGAGCACGGAGACACGAGGATTTGTTTTAGCAGTTCCTTCCTTGTTAAGGGAAGTACATCTGCGTTGGAGGGGTGGGCGGTTCTAAGACCACCACGCCACAATAGGCCTCACCCTATTCTCCGATGGATCTCGCCACGAGAGGCCTGATCCACCTTCTCCACTATTGGATCCCTTCGAGGCAGGAACCAGTGCCTTTTACAACACTATCGGGGCACACACCCACAACCAAATTGGGGGCTCCCGGGATGACAACAAGCTGCCACAAGAACAAGGTTTATCAATATAAACAAAAACGAGGATCTAGATATTTGCAAGAAATACTAGATCGGAGGTTCTCCAAATGAATGGAGAGGAGATGAAGCGCTTGATTGCTGATGATGAAGATCGAGTTCTCCTCCTTTGATTCCCCAAGGGATGGGGCCTTTGGGTGGATCTAGGTGGAGCACTCTTGTATGAAGCTTTTAGATCTAATCTGTTCTTTTTCGAGATGAATCAAGAATTACAGCGGAGGGGATGGCTGGATTAATACCCTCCCGGATCTGACAGCACAACTTTGGGGCGGATTATCCGCTTCACTTAGGCGGATTATCCGCCCCCTGGGAAAACTCCGCCCCAAGGGAGGATTCTTCGGCGGAAACTCCGCTCCCTCTCTGGGGCTTGCACCTTGGTGAAGCTTGGTGAAGTTCTTGGGGGGTGGATAATCCGGCCCCCCTGAGGGGCAGATTATCCGGCCAGACCGGAAAGTCCGGCCAAAACTCCACCCCCTCTCTGGGCTTGCATGTGGCGATGAAGGCGGATTATCCGGCCCCTTGAGGGGTGGATTATCCGCGGCAGGAAAATCCGACAAAATTCCATATACGGGGCTTGCGCTGCTGGGCAAAGGGAGGCGGATTATCCGCACCTGGTGGGGCCGGATTATCCTCCCCCAAAGGCAGAGTCCTTTTCCCTTTATTCTCAAATAGAGCTGCAACACTTCAACACACATTAAATGATCCTTGGTATTGTCATCTAACACACAAAACACTAGGGATTAAGAAATGTTCTTTCAATCTCCCCCTTTTTGGTGTTAGATGACAATACTAGGATTTGCAATAAAAGCCGGCAAATGCCACCTTAAATAAAGAAAGACGCTCCCCCTAGATGTGTGCATATTTAATATTTGCATGAAATACAAATACACACACTAGGGAGAACGTTACTTTAAGGTTTTGGAAAAAATGCCATACCACCGGAATGAGAATATAGCCAAGGCATACATAGATAATCCCATGAATCCATATGCCATCAAATATGCTCCATAATTCCAGAATTCCATGGGGTCCATGATAGATAAATCCATAAATCCATGAATACCAACCATAGTACCAAACTGTGGAGTACGACATAGTCTTACACAAACAACCACAAATAGCAAACAAGTTCACGCTAGAAAAAGGCACAAGCAAGCAAATAAAAACGACTAAAATCGAAAAGCTTGTGCCCACCCTTGCAAATCCACGAGACCTAATAGAACTACTTCTCCCCCTTTGGCATCGAAACGCCAAAAAGGAAGAAGAGCGATGCTAACGTCCCTGGAGATCACTCCTCCTCATCCTCGTCGTAGTCATTCCGTCCCTTCCTCTTCATCATACTCATCATCATCGTCATCATTGGAGGAGGGGTGCCCTCGGTGGAGGAGGAAAGAGACAACTCTCGAGCTCGCCATAGTTGATCCACAAGTGTTCCACTGGGCATACGGATCCCGGGCGGTGGGAGGAGGTGGATTGCCCGGTGTACCGGAGACATGGTGGAGGATAAGCTGCACGTGTGATCCCTCTCATGATCCCTGCGGTACGCCTCATATTGGCCCTTGTGAATGTCAATACCCATGCAAAGAATGTTCCGCTGAAACCAATTAAGCTGCTTGACCTCACGTGCCATTGGGGACACCGTGGAGCAGCGACCACTAGCCCGAGCATCACGCATGAAGGACTCCAGGCGGTGGAGGGTGATGAGTCTTCCCGAGCCTTGTTGTAGATTTTCTTGGGCTTATGAACACCATCCAAAGCAGTGCCAAACTCTTCATGGGGTAACATATGCTTGACAAGCATCATAATGAACGAAGCATAAGGAATAGAGAGCCGGTTGATTATAGCATCCGTCATCTCATGAAAAATATAGTCCATGACATCCAGTTTGTAACGATGGCTGATCCGGTGTTGGTGGCACACTCGTGAGAAAGCAAGGAGAGGAACAAGGTGACCCACGGATCTTGTCATTGTTGCCACCACTAGTAGCGATCAGTCCCTAAGCATGCCAACAAGAGAGGCATACAAGGGAGAGAGACCAGCGAAAGTACCAGCAACACCATCAGGAGAAAGATAGGGAGCCAGTGCAGTGTCCTTGGATGGCTTCAATGGAGTAATGATGCGGTGACCAGCGGGAGTGTCACGACCATGAAAAGCATACCCAAGAACCTGCCCAAAGTGCGAAGTCCGGTGAAGCATGGTAGTCAGTCATCCACTTCATAGTGCGGCCATCACCGCAGATCACAAGTGTGGAAAAGAATGGCGTACCACGGAAGAGTCATAATTACCTTTGAATGGTCATGAGGTGGTGAAGCCCCATCTTGTTGGTCACATCCAATGCCTCAAGGAGCTGAGCCTTGGATTGAGCCTCAGTCAAGTTAATGGGACGCATGGGGCGAATCTTGAGAGTAGCATAGACATTATCATGGATAGCCCGAAAGTGAGCATTCCAAAACATAGTGTCCTCAGGTTGGCCATCACTGTCAACATCATCATAGTAGTATGTCGGCGGATGGTGGCATCTTGAATGCTGTCCATAGACTTGTAATTGGGCGAGGCTGTTTGCCCTTGCGAGAAGCGGTCCGCTTAGATTTCTTACTTGCCTCTGCCATCCTTGCGGCCTCTCTTGCTGCGGACCTCTGTTTGGTCAATAAACTTCCCTTCTGCGTGGGTTTGAGATAACGGGACGGGACGACGGCGAAGGTCTTGGTCGGCTTGGAACCACCTGTGAATAGCATTGAGAGAGGTAGCATGGAGATGAGCATACACACAAGTCCGGAGAAAGAAAACACGGAGAAAGAGTAGCAATGCAACCCCATAACCAATGATGTGCATGAGCGAACCGAACCAAAAGCACAGTGTAGCTCTCGGGGCGGATTATCCGTACAGCGGATAATCCGCCCATAAAAAAAATCTGGATTGGCTCAGATCTACCATGGCAAAAGCAGATCGAGTACTAGGGTTGCAAGGCTCACTGATTCTAGCATGTAAGAAACAACACCAAGAACCTTCTGCAGATTTCCACCAAATAGAATACATCCCATACAAAGGAGAGAGATGAGGAGTTACCCTCACTCATTGGAGGAAAATCACGGAGGAGAAGATACCGGAGGCAAGGTGAAGAAGATCCGGGAGGCAGGAGAATCCGTGGTCAAATCGACTTGGAGAGGCGGATGCTCGGCGGGGCGGAGGTAGGGTTGGGGGTGGACTGGCTGCTCTGTTTGAGCCTGCCCTCCCCGACCCAGCCTATAAGGGGCTGATTTTGCCCGGGGCGGATAATCCGCCCCCCACTTAGGGCGGAGAATCCGCCCCCCCAGAATTCTAAAAAACAGAATCAGTCTAGAGCAACCTAGCAAATCTCTCGATGGTGTTTTAGAGGACTTGTGTGCAAGAATAGATGGTTCAAGGAGGGAGAGAAAGGCTTGGGTTGAGAGTATCGAACTGAGATGGTACTACACACCCAAATTTGCAAGAAGCAAATCAACCAAAAGCCAAAGTTGAGTGTGTTTTCCATAAGAACAAAAGGTATGCAAGAAAATCCAATGAGACCCATGAAAAACCAACTCTTCTCGAGGAAGAGGCGGTGGCAAGCCACCATGTTGGAGCGCATGGCATGACACATGAAGATGTATCTTGAGTTCAAAACCAATGCTCATCGATGACCCACATATCACCAAATGATATTAAAGGAAATGATTTTACTTGCTTGGCATTATGGGGGAGGTTGGCCCAATCAATTAGGACCACACTCCCCTATGTCTATCTCGCATCTAAACCAAATACATGAAGAAGAGCAAGTGAGTGTGCAAGGGTAGTCAAGCCAAGCTCCTTGAATCTATGATATTTAGCTCATTCCGCAAATAACAAAATCTTGCTTCATCGAGGGGCTTCGTGAAAATATCAGCAAGTTGGTTCTTCGTGCTCCCAAAGGATAGAGCAATATCTCCACGAGCAACATGATCCCGAATAAAGTGGTTGCGAATCTCTATATGTTTTGTTCTCGTATCTTTGCGGGATTGTAAGCAATTTTGATAGCACTTTCATTGTCGCATAAAAGAGGCACTTTGTCACAATTGACACCATATTCCTTTAAAGTTTGCCTCATCCATAACAATTGAGTACAAGCACTTGCGGCGACAACATATTCAACTTCGGTTGAGAGTGAAATACAATTCTGTTTCTTTGATGACCAACACACTAGAGACCTGCCCAAGAATTGGCATGCACCAGAGGTTGATTTCCTATCATCTTTGTCACCAGCCCAATCTGAATCGGTGTAACCACATAGAGAGAAACTTGAACCCTTGGGATACCATAACCCAAAATTTGGGGAATGAACCAAATATCGGAAGATTAAGCAGCGCCACTAAGTGGCTTTCTTTAGGAAGCGGACTTGGTACCTTGCACACACTCCTACACTTAACACGATATCGGGCCTAGATGCGCGGTAAGGAGAGAGCCGATCATGGATCGGTATACCTTTGATCCACATCTTTACCCTTGGGATTGAGCTCAAGATGACACTTTGTTTGCATTGGGGTAGCAGCGCCATTGAGATCCGTCATCTTGAACCTTTTGAGCATGTCTTGGATGTACTTAGCTTGATTAATAAAGGTTCCCTCTCTAAGTTGTTTGATTTCAAATCCAAGAAGAACTGAGCTCACCCATCATGGACATCTCAAACACATGGGTCATAAGCTTTGAAAATTCATCGTTAAAAGCTTGGTTAGTAGAGCCAAAATAATGTCATCTACATAAAGTTGGCATACAAAAGCTCCCATTAACCTTCTTAGTAAAAAGAGTGGGATCGATTTGCCCAACTTGAATCCACGGTCTAGCAAAAGCTCTTTAAGGTGCTCATACCACGCGCGTGGGGCTTGTTTAAAACCATAGGCGCCTTATCGGGTTTATAGACATGGTTCAGAAATTTGGGGTCCTCAAACCTCGGGGCTGCTTGGCGTATACTAACTCATGTAGAGGACCATTAAGAAAGCGCTCTTAACATCCATTTGTTGTAATTTAAAATTATGATGGGCTGCATATGCAAGAAGGATACGGATGGACTCAAAGGCGAGCCACGGGAGGCGTGGGTCTGCCAAAATCAATTCCTTCTACTTGAGAGAATCCTTGAGCCACAGTGGTGCTTTATTCCTCACAACAATGCCATTTTCATCCTGTTTGTTCTTGAAGATCCACTTGGTGCCGATAACATTGCGGCAATCCTTTGGCTTTCTCTGAGCTTCCAAACTTTGTTGTGTTAAAGTTGTTTAATTCTTCATGCATTGCAACAACCCAATCGGGGTCTTCAAGAGCATCAAAAACCTTCTTTGGTTCAACCATGGAAATGTGAGCTTGATGATCACGAAGCTAGCAAGCTCACTTGAGTGGATACCCTTAAGTAGATCACCAACAACCTTGTCAAGAGTGTGACCTCTTAGTTCAAGGTTGCGATAAATACGAGCCTTGCGACGAGCCTCAATGTCCCTATTGTTTCTAGGAGGAGTGGATTCAATTGTTGTATCCTTGTCTTGATTCTTGCCTTGCCACGGATCTTGGTCACCGTTCTTGGAAGATTGTTGCTGAACATTTTCTTGAGGCGGATAATCCTCCTTGGAGGGCGGACTATCCGACTGGGAGGTCAATGCGAGCCATCTTCTGAGAGAGCCTGTTGGAGTTGGAGACCCATGGCGGATACTCGCTACAGGGCCGGAGAATCGGCCTGGGAATTTCGAAGATGTTGATTTCTCCTTGGATCCCTGCGAGTTGGAGTGCCGGTGATTATCCGCCCCTTGGAGGCGGATAGTCGGCTTGGGACTACTAGCTTGTCGATGGGCGGATGGTCTTCGGCATTGTGGTGTTGGTGCGGGATTGACTCAACGGTAGGAGCTTGTTGATCTTGTGTAGATGAGGGCTCCACATGTGTGGAGCATTGTCCTTCGATCATACAAGGGTTCCTCAATGGGCGGAAAAATCCACGCCCATTCTTCTTATGGCATCTTGGGGTATTTCAACATCGCATCACAAACATCAATTTTCCCTACAAAGGAGCCGTTATTTTCATCGAACTCCACACTACAAGATTCTACAACAATCCCGGTGAGCTTGTTGTAGACTCTATAAGTGTGAGATTGACACCGTAACCAACAAAATACCTTCTAAAGCCTTGGATTCAAATTTTGACAAAGCGGACACCTTTAATAAGAAAGAAACACTTACACCCGAATACCTGAAGTATGAGATGTTGGGTTTGTTGCGGTAAGTATTTCATATGGGGTCTTGTCCAAGATCTTAGAAGGTAGAGCCGGTTTGATGAGTGACAAGCGGTGGATATGGCTTGACCAAAAATTATAAGGAGACTTGAATTCAGCTAGCATAGATCTTGCCATATCCATTAAAGTCCGGTTCTTCCTCTCGGCTACACCATTTTGTTGAGGGGTGTACGCATGGAATATTGGTGTCTAATCCCTCTTAAGCTAAGAAACTTCGTTTAAAGTGTACTTCTTGAATTACATGCCGTTGTCACTTCTAATTGCCAAGATAGAACATTGTGTTGACGTTGAACTTCATTGGCAAAGTCGATGACGATTTGTTGAGTCTCACTTTTAAGCGAAGAAATATACCCATGTATATCTTGAGTAATCATCGATGACCAAGCAATATTTCTTCCCACCAAGACTTGCATGAGAAGGAGGACCAAATAAATCCACATGGAGTAATTCCAAGATCCTCTTTGATGACACAATAGTCTTCCTCTTGTGGGAGAATCATGCATTTTCCTTCAACACAAGCCACTGCAAACACGATCTTTGGCAAAGGAGACATTGTCTTTTAGTCCAAGAATGTGGCCACCCTTTTGGAGACTTTGCAAAGTTCTCATGTTGACATGGGCTAAGCGGCGATGCCATAGCCATTACGTCGGCCTTTCGAATAGACACATCGGACCCGAAGTGGTTTTCCCGAAGTCCACCACATACGGGTCATTTTAGGCGTATCCAACAGCGACCTTTAGAGACTTGCTCCATAAAGAGTACCACCAAATCATCATCGATAAAAACAGCAAAACCCATCTTGCCAGGGCACGAGCGGGAAAGAAGATTGTAGCCAAGGGTCTCAACAAGCATGGCGTCCACAGAGAGATATGGGCAACCACAACCTGCCAAGACCAATACACGAGATTTAGACTTATCACCATAGGAGGCGTGATATTATCAAGATTTGGGCGCATCTCGTGATGATCTCCTTGCTTGGGTCATATGACTAGTGCACCACTATCCGACCCATTTCGACCCACGGAAGCATAGCCAGAAAATTACTTCTTGGTTTTAGGTACCCATTTTTCAATGGATCCTTTCATGTTAGTAACAAGGGTCTTTGGGACCCAAATAGACCAACAATATATTCATCAAAGGACCAACATAATAAGCATAAACATACGCCATAATCATCACAAAAGAGTTCATAATTCGGATTGTGAGACCACCAAAACCAATATTATTAGTTTTGTCTTTTGTGACAACCTTCTCAGCAGTGCTTGTCTTTAATTGCATTCTTGGTCTTGTTCTTCTTGGTTTCTTCTTCTTGGACTTAGTGAAATACCCAAGTCCCTCTTTACCATGATTTGACCTTTGCTTGCCAAGAACTTCATCAAGCACACCTTTGTCCTTTGTAGTGATGTCCTTGATCACTCCTTTTTCCACACTAGCATTTTCTTGTTACTATATGTTGGGTTGGACGATCTAGGAGTATCATATTGTCAATCGACTTTGAAGCTGATCATGTGACTCATTGAGAATAGAGAACTTCGTTTTCAACGCCTTGTGAGCATTGTCAAGTTTCTCCAATTCCTCGGAGAGTCTATCATGAGCAGCCCCAAAGTCAATCCTTTCCTTCTTTAACTTCTTTGCCTTGGTAGCCTGCATTGTCATGTTCATACTTGAGTTTAGTCACAATTTCTTCATGTGACTCTTCCATGAACTCAAGCCTCTCTTCAAGAGAGACCGAGCTTCTTCTTCTTCTTCAGAGCATTTTTAGGGATGCAATTTCCATTGCATCCTCCCTTTCAATTCTGCCCTTTTCTTGAGGAGTGCTTCGTTTTGGGCGGTGATCCATAAGAGCCTCAAAGCGAACTTTGTGCTCACCTTGCAAGTTAGTATAGAAATAATCCAAAGCAATAATCTCTTCTTTAACCTTAAGACTGGCAGGATCATCCATATCTATCATAGCCTTGGGAAAAGAAGAGTTAGAAGAAGTTACCTCGGGCTTCTTGCCATGAGGCAAAGTAGCATTCTTGTTGATGATGTTTTCGTTGGAGAGTCGAAGAGAGATGTTGATTTAGATGTGGTGGCTATAGCAGCCACCTCTTGAGAAACTATCGTCCTCGTCCTCATCTTCACTCCCCGATGAATATTCTTCTTGAGCTACTAGAACAATCTTTGGTTGCTTCTTGAAAGGAGCATTCTTCTTTCAATTTGTTTCTTCGTGGAGCTTTTGATTTGTCCTTGAAAATGAGTCTTCCTCCATTATCCTCTCTACTTTGATATGGACACTCGACTACAGTGCGGTGGGTCACCACAATTAAAGCATGTTCTCGACTTGGGACCATTTTCTTTTCTTCCATAGGCTCCACTTTTGCGATCTAGTTCAACTTTAGCCTTGGTGGATCTTTCAAAAGTTTCTTGCATAAAGGCCAAGTATTGTCCGTGGATCCTTTTATATCTTACGTGACAGTCCGGACCTTCTACATATTCATCATGATCGATCACACTAGTCTTCAAAGCCATGTTGACCCCTTTTGCATCCCCATAGCTCGAACACGAGCATCTTGACATTCTTGGCACACTTTGAAGGCCATTTCTTGCAATACCTCATTGGATGACATGAGGTGATAATTATACCTACCTTGGAGACTTTTCAAATCTATGGGCTCAAATGGCATAAAACAGCGACATACTTAAGCAGATCCAAGCATCATCAACATAGAGCTGCACCGTGGTTTGAAGGTTGTAGCTATTGCCTTGAGCCTCCTATACATGTCCTCATGGTCCTCTCCATCTAGCATATAAAATCCTTCACTTCATTGCTCAAGGCATCATATCTATTCCTTCTCATACTTTCATTCCCGATGAAGAGCTCGGTGAGAGCATCCCAAGCTTCTTTATTTGTGCTAAGATCTTGAATGTGTAACATGTCTTTATCACCCACACCAAGTTGTATCATGTGTGAGCTGTAGCATTGAGGTTGGCTATAGACCACTTCTCTCCTTGTGAGATTGTTAGGATTTCCAACGTGAAGACCATTTTCGATGATCTTCCACAACTCTATGGAGGAAGCACACATGAGATTTCATCAAAATTGCCATTGAGAAAGTAGAAGTACATGAGTTTGGGTGGATCACCCTATTATGTATATGTGGGTGAGAATAGGCGGATCAGGAATACACATGAGAAACCTCATTGTATCCATCCTTACCTATCCTTTTAGGAGGAGCTCTTACTAGTATCATCACCTACCGCCGTTATCTTTGAAAACAGTTTTACCGTTTCCTTGGATTGCGGAGTGGTATCCTCGAAGTTAGATGGAGGTGATCTTTGCGGATGTGGAGAGCGCATTATCAATTGGCATCTCTTCCATCTTAGCCTCCATTGAACTCACCAAGGTTGTTTCCAACGTCTTGAGATCGTTCATGGTGACTACCTCGAGCATCACTCCATCCCTTGGAACCCATACTTCTCTTAGGCGGTTAACCCGAAATAGGCCGAAGCTCGATACCAATTGAAATGGATCGTATGGGCACCTAGAGGTGAATAGGTGCTAACCAATTTTTAATACTTTTTCAATTTTGAAGCTTGACACAAAGTAAATTCTCTAGATATGCAACTAGAATTTTTCCTATGTAGCCCTAACTACTAAGCACGTAAAGAGGCGAGGAAACCGTGGAGCACGGAGACAGTTTGTTTTACCGCAGTTCCTTCCTTGTTAAGGAAGTACATCTGCGTTGGAGGGGTGGGCGGTTCTAAGACCACCCGCATACAATAGGCCTCACCCTATTCTCCGATGTCGGACCACGAGAGGCCTGATCACCTTCTCCCACTATTGGATCCCTTGACGGGAACCGGTGCCTTTACAACACTATCAGGCACACACCCTGTAATTAGGGGCTCCGGGGATGACAACAAGCTGCCACAGAACAAGGTTTATCAATATAAACAAAAAGGATCTAGATATTTGCAAGAAATACTAGATCGGAGGTTCTCAAATGAATGGAGAGGAGATGGGCGCTTGATTGCTGATGATGAAGATCGAGTTCTCCTCCTTTGATTCCCCAAGGGATGGGGCCTTTGGGTGGATCTAGGTGGAGCACTCTTATATGAAACTTTTAGATCTGATGCATTCTTTTTGAGATGAATCAAAATTCTGGCGGAGGGATGGCTGGATTAAATACCCCTCCCGGTCTGCACAACTTTGGGGCGGATTATACGCCCCCACTTGGCGATTATCCGCCTGAAACTCCGCCCCAGGCGGATTCTCGGGAAACTCCGCTCCTATCTGGGGCTTGCACCTTGGTGAAGCTTGGTGAAGTTCTTGGGGCGGATAATTCCCCAGGCGGATTATCCGGCAGACGAAAGAATCAGCCAAAACTCCGCCCCTCTACGGGGCTTGCGCCTTGGCGATGGCGAGCGGATTATCAAACCCCTTGAGGCGGATTATCCGTGGCCGGAAAATCCGGCCAAAATTCCATGTACCTACGGGGCTTGCGCTGCTAGGCAGGGAGGCGGATTATCCGCCCCTGGTGGGCGGATTATCCTCCCCAAAAGCGAGTCCTTTTCCTTTATTCTCAAATAGAGGCAACACTTCACACATTAAATGATCCTTGGTATTGTCATCTAACACACAAACACTAGGGATTAAGAAATGTTCTTTCACAAGGGCTATATGTGAATGTTTGTTAATTAAGTAATTAACAAAATTCTGAATAAATTTAATAAAAGAGTTTTATTAAATGAGAGCATTAAATTTGGAGAAACTTAATGCATTTAAAGTGGAGACTTTAAAAGGGAATGTGAAGAGGCATTTTAATGTGGAGGTTACCACCACATGAATGGGGGGTGAGGTCACCCTCCCCATGCTTGACCATGGAGAGAGGCACCCCCTGCACTCCTATAAAACCACCCATTCCTCATTCATCCACACACCTCCTTGTGAAGGATCTCTCCCTCTAAATTATTTCCCCATGGTCTCGGATTAGCGAGATACATGTTCCCAGTGGCATTTAAATGCAGGAAGGAGTTCTTTGCTTCCTTTGGATCGCTGGGCGAGGAGGTGGAGGTTGTCCGATGGCTTGAGCGTGTGTGCGATGCGGATCTTGTTGAGTTCTTGGCGCTTTCGGACTTCCTCACGATCTTGAGATCGGCAAGTGTAAACTTCATCAACCACGAGTTCCTACTGTTAACAAAGCTACGTTGTCTTGAGGTAAGTTCTCCATGGATGTATGTCCACCCGTTGCTCTGTATCTAGTAGATAGATCTTGGCGTGTAGTTCTCATAAATGGGAAAATTTTTTGTTTTCTATGCTGCGGACCCAACAGTAAAGACCACACACGGAAGAACACAACAATGTAGCTAGATTTAGGGCCCTCGTGGCGAGGTAAGACCCCTACTCCTGCATGTCTGTTTCTATATCATGAGCTATATGAGTAGCTAGGATGGCGCTCCTCGAGATGTATGGCGAGAGGTAGAAGAAGCGCTCTCCTCTCTTAGTGTTTCTCTAAGTGTCAAGGGAAAATAGAATGAACAGTGGTGAGCCTCCACCCTAGGGCCATGGGTCACCTTATATCTGATGTCCATGTTACAGCGGTTGGGTACAAGAGTCAGGGGAAAAGCCCCCAACTACGGTGCCAAAGTCTTCGCTAGGGCCTACCAGGAGCTCTGTCTTGTCGCATGGTCGCCTCTGGATTGTCCTTGATGGGACAAGGCCTCACCATACCTGACCACTATCACCACGCATGGCCACGGTAGCCACATACTAGTGTAGTCAGCGGTATGATGGAAGCTATTCACTGTACACTTTAGGGGCGTGCTTGTGTGACAACGATGATCTTCTCCGTGATTGCAGAGATGCAACTGAAGCATTGACTTGAAGACCGGTATATGACCGTTGGTCACATGCAAGTCCCCTATGTCGACTCCCTGGCGCCAGCGGATTTACGTCGGCCCGACCGTTTCCGCATAAATGAAGCGACTAGATTGCACCAACATGTTTTTTATATGCCTGCCACCTTATAGCCGGTCGACCTTAGTGCAGTCGACCTCTTGATATCACTTTATACAATGTCTTGACCCTACCGGGGGTCATCCTCCTGACAGGTTGGCTATGTCGTCTAGGGAGGCGAATCCGGGCTGACCCCAGGCCGGTTGTTGAGTGTCGGCGGTGGCCTCGAATCTCTATCAGTGATGGTCCTATAGGGTTTGATCATTGGACTTGCATGGAGCTCGGTTGTGACTTAGAGGTCTCTCGGCGTGAGTTTGTAAACCCGTGGTTAGATCTTGAGCGTCTGAAGGTCAATTTGGTTGCCACGTCGGTGGCGGCCCGGTATAGCGTGATGTTAGGTCTGTGCGGTCGCTTGGGTAGCGAGACTACGATACTTAGCCTTGGAGTCGGCGCAATGGCTCGAGTGCGGTTTTGGTGCCGAGCGGTGGAAGTCAGGGTGGCGGCCCCAAAACCGGTTGTGTGCGTTTGTTGCGTTTGGTGGACTTGCGCCGTGTGGGCGATGGGTCCCCTCGCTTGTGCGGTTCTCCTGCTGGTTTCCCTTATAAACCAGCAACGTATAGTTTGTATGGTCTTTGAACCTGATTTTCTTTATAAACTGAGTCAATACTATTATATCTAGTCGAGCAGCAGATATCGACTGCCTTCAGCTCAAAAGAAAATAAACTCGATTCAGAAGGGCTGCGTTTGTCCTCATACATAAGTTGGTTTCCACGATGACGGTGATGCCTTTCTTGGACAAAATGTCACATTCGAACTCGTAACTTTGGACTTCCTCTTGCACCACATATTAAGTTGTGTCTTTCGGTTTAAAAGATCTCTCCAATGATCTTTTTTAACAGCCCACCAAGAGTTGAACCTTGTGCGTGTGTCTCTCAATAAGCCAAAACCTGAAACTGATTGGACCAACATATTTGTGTGCCGTGGACGTGGATGCGTAGCCTGTTCGGCAGAGCGCGCACAGCAGTTAGCACCTCATCTGTGCCATCCGCCACACAGAGGCAGCCACAACAGGCGCCAACCATTAAAAACAAACCCTACGTTTTCGTGTACCGGTTGCATATTTAGTAGTAGTACGGCTTCACCGCGCTCGTGCTCGTCAGCCTTTTCTCCATGTCACGGTTCCAGAATTAACGAAGCTACTAGTACTAGCTGGCTATCGAGCAACGAAATCCCAGCTTTCCTTTTGGAATATTTTACTGGCACCAGAAAGGACTGCTGGGTCTGGGTCACCATGTCAAGATCCGTGAGAGAGGAGCAGCACAGTACTAGTACTACTAGCCCAGTAAGCCTGTCGTCGTTTTCCCTAGGGAGCTGCGTAGGATCAGGTGACGGAATGTCCTTGGGATCAATTATTTGTCCCGTACCGGGTCTGAACTACTGGATCATCCGGCGCCCAGATCCTTTGCCGAGACTACTCGCGAACCTCTGGGAAAATAACCATGGAAAAGAAAATTCTGCAAAACATTACTGTAATAAGAAAGGGTAACTGCAGGAAATTTTCTTCTGTACATAATTTATATGGAATATACAGTATTTTTATTAAGATAGTATATGAGAAATGGCTCTTCTTCTGTGTATAGAAAATGGACACCATATACTACTAATAAAACAATAAATAAAACAACAAATATAGCGTGAGCCCCACTAGTTAGCAAGAAATATCACACATTCCACTTTTGGGATGCAATTAAAGATTCAAAAATTCAAAAGTTGAGTTGTACAACTAGGAAAAGACTTACTGCTCGGGTTCGGATCACAGCTAAGCAAATGGGCCCGCCCGAGATCGACTAGAAATGCTCCTCCTCGGTCCCAAATCTCCACCCACCCACCCACCTTTCTCTCTCCCTTTCTCCGCTCGCAACACGATTCCCCAAATCAATGTCCTTGCAATTAACTCCTGCGACAGACAGCCTTACCCTCCGTCGCCCTCCGGGCGCCGCCAGCACCCATGACGTCATCCTCCTCGTCACACCACCACGACGCCTCCTCCACCACCTCCACCCCCGCACCGGGACCAGCTAGCACCAGCAGCAACGGCACCGGCAACAGGAGCAACAGCAACAGGAACGACGGCAACTACCACCACCAATACCTGCCTCCTCATGCCCCTCCCGCGCGCTCGCAGGGGTAGGTTCTGCCGCCCGCGGGCCCATGCGTGCGCATCATGTGCAGCTTCGGCGGCCGCATCCTGTCGCGCTCGGGCGACCACCAGCTCCGCTACGTCGGCGGCGAGACGCGCATCGTCTCCGTCCGCGCACCGCCTCCTACGCCCTCCTCACCGTCGCGCTCGCCAGGCTCGTCCCGCGCTCTTCGCGCCTGGCGCGCCGAGCCCACGCTCAGGTACCAGCTCCCGCAGGACCTCGACTCGCTCATCTCCGTCTCCTCCGACGACGGCGTCGACAACCTCATGGACGAGCTCGACCGCATCAGACCCTCACCGCCAACGCCATCAAGCCGCCACGCCTGCGCCTCTTCGTCTTCGCCTCCTCGCCAGACCACTCCTCCTCGGCGCCTTCGGCTCCGTGCTCCTCCGGTACCGCCGACGCCTCTACCGACCAGTGGTTCGTCGACCAGCTCAATGCCCCGGCGCCGCCCTGCCTCCTCAATCGACCGCAGCCTCTCCGAGGCCTCGTCGATGCTCTCGAAACATGGACTACCTCCCCACCGGCCTCGACGCGGCCTCCGACGACCCCAAACCTGCTCCGGTCGGGCAGCCCAAGTCTGACACGGAGGTGGCGCATGGCGGCGACGACGACGAGCCGGTTCCCGTGATGGGCGCGCTTCTGGCCCCATACGTCGCGGAGAACGCCCGGTGGCCCGGCACCGCCGCCGCAGGTACGTACGCAGAGCCAGTCTACCTCGTCCCCGTGCGCCCGGTCCACTACCTCGACGCGGCTGGCCAACGGGCAGGCCAGCTATGCCCGGCCCGGTTTACCACATGGTCGGTGGGAGAGAAACGAAGATCTCTACGCGTCTGGGAGCGTCGGTGGCGTCTACGGCGTCCGCGCAGTGCAGCCATTCCGTCAGGTGATCTACGCGCCGCCGCTAGCCCCTGCGGACGACTACCAGGTGGAAGGAAGCCGTCTGTCTCCAGAAGGTGGGTCTCACTCTTCCTAGGCGCAAGGGAGGCAGATCCATAGCCACATCGTCTGTTCTGGAGCGGAGTTTACAGGCCATTGATTCTGATGACACTGCCTATCTGAGCTGAGAATTTTGCATTGCCGTGAGTGGGAATGTAAATGTTTATTGTTTCTGCTGGTTTCTGTGGGTAGCTGTATAGATGAGGGAGGTTGAAGATGCAGGATATCACAATTTTCGTCGAATGAAATAGATTCTTGAGTTGTTATTATAATAGTATATCAGATTGTGATTATGGTAGCAAGTCACTGTAATGTAGGATTCATATATTCTAGATGGTTTCTATCTGGGGAACTGACAAACACTCCATTAGTAATATGTTCTTAAGACTCATGTTGGATTCATCATGGTCTATGATCATTCTATATCATCTAGCTTGATGTGTATGTCTGCGTGTTTCTAGAAGCTTAACATTTCAAGAAGATGAATGGTGTACTGAGTCTACTCTAGGTTTGTTCCTGATTTGTCAATTTCGTTTCATTTACGTTCATGTTTTATGCTTGAGTTTTATCCTGAACTGCACATCTCCTGGCATTAGCATATCTGATGATTCAGAACTTGGAATGGCATGTTGGACTATTTCTGAATAAAACTAGAGAGAATTTTCCTCTGTTGACGTGGTACAAAAGGAGTCTCGTATCAATTTCAATGTATTTGAGAAACTAGATGAGGGAGGTGGAGGATGGGTAGATATCAAAGTTTTCATGTAATGCAATAGATTCTTGAATTTCTATTATGACGAACATTTGGTGTGTGTTTTATTACTCTAGCAAGTTACTGTAATGTGGGCAATTAATATAATTGGAGGTTTCTATCTCTGATAGTACATTTTTCTGCATTTTCAGTTCATATATGTTGATGCTGGATGCATCATGGTCCATGATATCCTATATGTCTACCGCCATGCTTTGATGCAAAAATATGTCTGGCATTAAGGAAGCTTAATTTCGAATAGGGAAATGGTGTACTGCTGTGTTTTGCTTGCTTTTGATAATTTATCCTTTAATACTTGAGGTTTGCCTGAACTGCTCATCTCTCTGGCATTAGCATATCTGATGACTCAGAACTTGGAATGGCATTGACTTTCTTCTGAATAAAACTAGAAGAGAATTTTCCATTGTTGACTTGGTACAGAAGGGAAGTCTCATATCTATGTCAATGTATTTCAGAAACTAGATGAGAGGAGGTGGAAGCGGGTAGATATCATCAAGTTTTCATCTAATGCAATAGATTTTTGAGATTTGTATTATAACAAACATTTGGTCTGTGTTTTATTACTCTAGCAAGTTAGTATATGTCATGGCCTCATATAGTTGGAGATTTCTATCCAGATACATATTTTTTCTGCATTTTGGGCTCATATGCTTGATGCTGGATGCATCATGCTCCATGAATATCCTATATGTCTACCTGTAGCTTCGATCACAAAATTTGCCTATGTGCAGAAGCTTAATTTCGAACGGAAATAGTGTACTGCGTTCTCTTACTAAGCTTTGATATAATTTTCAAATTGTTTTTGCATGCTTTGGATAATTTGATCATGCTTAGTGTTGAGGTTTGGACATCCTGAAGCTGCTCATCTCCTGGCATTTGCATATCTGATGATTTAGAACTTGGAATGTCATGTTGACTTTCTTCTGAATATAACTAGAAGAATTTTCCATTGTTGACTTGGTACAAGGAAGTCTCATTTCTATGTCAGTTAATATTCGAAATTAGATGAGGAGATGGAGGATGGTTGATATCAAAGTTTTCATCTAATGCAATAGATTATTGAATTTGTATTATAAAGGGAACGTTTGGTGTGTTTTTTATTACTCTAGCGAGTTAATGTAATGTAGGGGAATTAATATGCTAGGCCAGTTTCTATCTCGAAACACAATTTTTCTGCACTTTGGGTCATATGCCTGATGCTGGATGCATCATAGTCCATAGATATCCTATATGTCTACTCTAGCTTTGACGTGAATGTTCGCCTGTCTCCTGTGTTTGCCAGAAGCTCAATTTCGACTAAAGATAGTGTGCTAGAACTCTCTCTAGCTCTGATCGATTTTGTTAGTTTTCTTTTAGCTTGCTTTTCACTTAGAAATTTCATCGTTTTTTATGCTCTGCCTTCACCTCAGCTGTTCATATCTAGCATTAGCATCTCCTGCTGATTCAGAACTTGGAGATGCGATGTTGGATCTCTTCCAGAATGAAATTGGGCGAGAGAATTTCCATTCTTAAGTTGGTACAGAAGGAAAAGTCTCATTTTCTACGTAAATATGCTTGAGAAACCACGAGCTTTAGCTTGTTTCCAGAAACAGATCAATTCTTCATTACCCTTGCGAAACAATGCTGATGATATATATTTTAGCTCACAAAATTCTTGAGATTGCTATCTTGGTGTCCAGATTCAGAATATCCACGCTAAGTTTGATCATCAGACCATAAAGATTACACTGATTCAGAGTCCTCAAAATGTGATATATCCAATCAGGAAGTTTCTGTTTTCATACAGTGTATACATATATAATTGGATACAGAAGAAACAGGTGCATTTATAGCGGCGTTCTCAGGAGCTATATGGGTGACCACAGAAGTGGTATTGCTGCTTCTGGGCCTATGTTGCTTGCTACCATGGGTTCTCGCCGGTCCTGAAATTAGGTCTCGACCCACACGGCACAAAGACGACCTTGCCATCGTCGACGTCGGCGTGAACCAGGGCCAACGACCAATTTTCGAAAGAACAATGCAAGTCAGTTAAGTTCAGTAAGGAACGAAGGGGATTCTTCAGCTCGGCAACACGCATTCAGAGTTTAGTTCAGGGCATGGAATCTGAGGTGCTAGTTTTCTTACCAGAGGAGCAGGTCCACGGACAACCTTGCCCTGGTTGTTGTACTGGGATCCGTGGCAAGGGCAGAGGAACTTGTTCTCAGCGGCGTTTGGCGCTTTTACCGAGATGCGTGCAGACGGCGTTGACCCGGCGTAGGTGGCGAGGTCTTGTCGGACTCCACGACCAGTGGTGGGATCACCCTGCAACAACACACATGATTCCAGCAATCATCTTCTTCTCGTGTTTCAATTCAGACACCTTCAGAATGATGCCAGTTGGTTCATAACAATCTGAACAGACTGTCACCTTAGGTCCTGGGCGGCGTGGGTCATTGGGGCCGTGCGTGTTGAGCCATTCGAGACGAGGATATCGTTTATGACTTGTCCTTGGCGACAACTCCGCCGGCGTTGCTTCAAACTGTGAAGAAAACAGAATATCAGCCGATGTAACGGGCTTTGTGAAACGGAATCAGAAGTTTGCCACCTGCTCACCCAGCTGGGACGAGGAAGGAGCCATGGGGACAGCATGCACCGAAGGTTGGGGCGAGAGATGGCGCCGACAGGAGGAGATTTCATTGTCTCCTCTTGCTCATGTCGGGACGCGGTCGCGGAGATGCTGCCGGCCATGCATGTGATGTTCCTCGGGATGCGCTCCCCAGCCCAGGCCTAGGCCCTTGACGGGCTTGCACACATGAGCTCTGGATGAGCTGCGCATTGCGTTCCTACGGGGCGAAAGAAACTGTTTGAGACCCAAGTTCGCATGCGCACAAATGGCATACTAG